>JALMGF010000114.1:2597500-3306776 GCA_023333645.1 Sceloporus occidentalis
TCCCCGGTAGATGGCAACCCAGCCTTTGTTTAAAGACCTTTAAAGCCTTTCAAAGAAGAAGTGCTTTAGAAATTAATAACAACAACAACCATAATGAGACACCACCATGCTCTGAGGGAGGATATTCCACTGTTGAATAGCTCTTACTGTCAGGAAGTTCCTCCTAATATTTTTTCCCTGTGCCTTGCTTCCATTGTTCTGTGTTCTTTGCTCTAGAGCAGCAGAAAGCAAGCTTGCTCCCTCCTCAGTATATCTTCAAATATTTGAACAGGGTTATCATATCCACTCTTTAACCTTTTCTTCTCCAGGCTAAACATTTCCAGCTCCCTAAACCACTCCTCATAAGGCTTGATGGTTACCAGACCCTTCACCATTTTCATTGCTCTCCTTTGGATACACTCCAGCTTCTCAACATTTATTTTGAATTGTGGTGACCAGAAGTGGACACAATATTCCAAGTGGGCCCTGATGAAAGCAGAATAGAGTTGCACTATTACTTACCTTAAGAGTTGAAAAACTATAAGGGCCATCCAGTCCAACCCCCTGCCATAACACTATACTCGCATTGATGTAGACTAGGATCACATTGGTCTTTTTAGCTGCTGCATCACACTGTTGGCCCATGTTCAACTTGTGGTCTACTAAGAATCCTAGATCCCTTTCATGCGTAGTTTAATTGTGATAGCAACATCCTGTAGAATATTTGAATTTGTAGTTTAGTGAGGCACTATTGCTCTCCATTTTCTAGGGATTCTAAATATCATATCTTAACCTGGCAATTCTAGGATTTTGTGGGAAGGAACCATGGAGAAAAATGTTTTTTTGGCTCCAAATGCTCCTCAGCCCATCCCTGACCAAGTTTGCTGCCTTTCTTGGTGCCTCCTACAGCGTTTTGAGACTCTGGAGAGGCTTCTTGTGTAAAATGGCTCCCTTGACCCTGCAATGGCTCAGAGAACAGGGGCAAAGGGGATGCTGTCGGATATTGAGGGGCAAAATATTATTTATCATCCCCCAGGGAATACCATGTGGGGGTGCCCTTGAGATCCCCTGGGTGGCAATGTGACCACACACCCATCAACAACAGTAGTCCATCCCTGTCTTAGAGATGTTTTAAGGCTGCGCTCTGGCACTTGACCCTCACCAAAATTGGAGTCCAGGTCCCAATCCCCCTTGCTCTGCCTTTCCCAATTAGTTATTTGTATATTGATTATCCTTCCTTTCTCAACAAATGGGCCTCAAAGTGTCCCTTTTATGCATCACACACACTCTGTGGGTGTGTTTCCATCTGTGATAGAGAGAAGGAGGGAATGTGAAAAACAGAAAGGCAGGGAACAGATGGTGAAGGTGAGATGCTGAAGCAGTGCAGATGGGCAAGAGGGAAGGTTGGAGAGCGGAGGGAGAAAGGGAAGGGGATCAGGCCTCTGGGATCCAGGAGGGAAAGGCAGGACGAAAGTCAGGATCGCCTAGCTCTGTGCGGAGAGGAAGGGACCTCTGGGGAAGGGCCAGGAGAGGGGCCTTGGGGATTGGGAGGCAGCCACCACCTCACAGATTTTAAGGACTGGATTGAGTGAACTGGTGAGAACAAGGCTCAGGCCCTTGTTTTCAGACATATTAAGGGGCTCCATTTAGCAGTTATCAACAATGTCTATGAAGAGAGGAAAGGCGACACAAAAATTCCCTTTTCTCTAATGTTTTTGTCCAACCTGAGTTTGCTTAGCTCCATGGTTGATTCCAGAGGCCCTTTGTTACCCAAAATGCTGGAGTTTGGACACCCGCAAGTGTGATGCTTTTAGGGAAGTTTGGTACGTAGCTGTAAAGAGAGGTATAGTTTGGTTGGGACAAGAGTGACCTCGGGATTCAGCCCAACTATACCAGGCCCAGAAGCACACAGAACTCCAAAGGCATTTGAAATAGGTTTTATCTTTTATTTAGGGGAAAAGCAACACACACACATGTAAGGGTTCACACACATGCACAAGAACTAGATAACATGTGGGAGTGGTCAAGAGATGTAAGACTTTCATAATGGTAATACTTTAGGCGGATCTGGATTCCAATTGCTGAGGGTTTCATATGGGAAGAGAAGTCAGGAGCTCCTGCGACAAGTGGGGTTGCCGAGTGCATTGAGGTACTTAGCCATGTAAACCAACAGACTATGTGTCTGTGATTGGACTGGCATCAAAGAACAGCCATCCAGGGCAGATATTTATACTGTAATTGTTGCTTGGGAGCAGAAACTGAGTGTCCAAAAAGGTTTAAATCGCTTTAGAATGTTTCCTGGGTGGAAGAATGGTTTGAAACCAAATTGAATGCAATGGGTGCTTGATGGAAATATCTCAGACAAAAGCGATTAGCACACTGGCTCTCAGATCCATCTTGGCTCAACAATAACATAACAGAGTCGGAAGCAAATATCCAGATATAGATATTGGCAATGCACTGACCACTTTTCACACTGAAAAATAAGTCACAAACACAGTTGATTTCATCAAAATCCTTGGAGATTCTCTCTCTTGAGTTGCAAAATATTACAAATATTTGCAAGCTCTCCTCCTCGACTTCCATCAACTTCACCATCTCTTGTACACACAACACCAATCCAATACACACCAATCCGCATGTGAGCTGTATACTGTATTGGTTGTGAGTCATCTCCTGGTGTCAAACAGCATGAAGGGACCTCTGCAGTTAGCTTGCATCATGCCTTGGGCTCTGACTCAGGACTCTATGGCAGTCTCACAGGATATGATGCTACCTGGCAATCAAAGTATTTTTGCACATGGTTAATGGAATATTTTTTTCAAAAGTCCTTTGTATGAATATCTCCGTCCAGTGATTCCCTTAAGGTAGACCCCATTCTTTGCTAGCTCCTATGAGTAAGGATGCAACGGTTAAATGGATTTAGGGGCATAAGCAGCAGGGTCATGCTTGGGTTACTCACAGCAACTTATTAGTTTAATCTATAATAAGGAGGGGTAAATCATGGGGTAACACCCTCCTCTCTTTACTCTGATTTCCATTCTCATCTGTCATTGTTCTTCTTTACAGAAAAACATTTGAGTCATGAGAGAGTCCACACAGGAAAGAAGTCACATAAATGCCAGCACTGTGGGAAACATTTTGCTTACAAGTCAGTCCTTGTCATGCATCAGAGAGTCCACACGGGAGAGACACCATACACATGCCAGCATTGTGGGAAATGTTTTTCTTGGAAGTCACACCTACTGAGACATCAGAGAGTCCACACCGGACAGAAGCCATACAAATGCCAGCATTGTGAGAAATGTTTTTCTTTGAAGTCAAACCTAGTGAAACACCAGAGAGTCCACACAGGAGAGAAGCCATACAAATGCCAGCATTGTGGGAAATGTTTTTCTTTGAAGGCAGACTTAGTGAGACATCAGAGAGTCCACACAGGAGAGAAGCCATACAAATGCCAGCATTGTGGGAAATGTTTTTCTTTGAAGGCAGACTTAGTGAGACATCAGAGAGTCCACACAGGAGAGAAGCCATACAAATGCCAGCATTGTGGGAAATGTTTTTCTTTGAAGGCAGACTTAGTGAGACATCAGAGAGTCCACACAGGAGAGAAGCCATACAAATGCCAGCATTGTGGGAAATGTTTTTCTTGGAAGTCAGTCCTAGAGATGCATCAGAGAGTCCACACAGGAGAGAAGCTACACAAATCCCAGTAGTGAACTAATTATTTTTGTCAATAAGAAATACAAAAAATATCTTTTCCATCCAGTAGTGCTAAGAAAAGGCTCTTGTGGTTTTGTTTGTAAGGTTTGTCTGTCCATATGTCTGTTTATCTTTTAAAGTAGTATTTTGTTAGATTTAGATTTTAATTGCTGTTAGTATAGATAATTGCTTTAGTTTATAAATTTGGCTGGGGTGTGTGGGTTGTGGTATAGGTTAGGTAGATGGGGGCTGGGATTTGCTACAGCTGGATAGAATACTTAAGGGAATGATAGCTTTTGCAATGTGTAGGACGTTGACTGAAGAAAGTTGGAGGACGGTATTAACAGAAAGGGATAGTTTGTGGGAATGGGAAAGGGGGCCTTGTTACCTGTGGGGCATAAATTGAGGGAACTGGAGGTGGGGCTAGGTTTGGAAAAGGGTGATGTTTTTAGTTTTGGGGTTTTAATGTATTGTTTGTATTGAAGTGGGCATTTCTGATTTAAACACTGAATTTCTATGTGTTCTGAATAAAGTTCTTTGCTGTTTCAACACACTGGACTCTTTGATGCACAGAAGCTTTGAACTTGCCCAAACTCACCCTTTCTTCTCTTCTCAGTCCTGAGCTCCATTCCCAGCCATAAGAGCAGCAGGGGCAAACAACCGCCCACCCACCCACACAAATATACATTATACGCAGAGAGAGCTATATTTCAAAACTAGACCATTCCTTTCTTGCCTTTCCCTCCTGAGTCCAGCTCTGCACCTTGGGCTGCATTGCAGTTTCCTCAAAGGAAGAAAGGAGCAAAGGAAGGGGAGGCTGCTGAACCCCCAGCGCATACCTTCCTTTCTCGCAAAGGCCGCCAGCAGAATAAGAAGCAGCATCTAGGCCCTGACAATCCCTGCACATGCTGAGGAAGGGACTGTGAGGCCATATGCGCACGCGCAGTCTCAGCTCCTGAAGCCATTGCTGGCCTCACAGGAGGGAGGGAAGGGGGAGAGCCCTCATTCATTCACAGGAATGGCTGGAGGGTCTTCTGGGGGGCCCTTTGGGGGTTATAAGAAGGAAGGAAGCCCCTCTTCTCCCCCCAAAGAAAGGCAGGGTCCTGCCAGGCCTCCTCTCCCTCTTTCCTTCCCTGCCCCCTCCTCAGGGGATTCCTTGGGGCCCAGGTACTTGGGGGTTATTATGAGAAGAGAAGGCAGGGGGTACCCTTGGAGAGAGAAATGGCCATGTAGGGGAAGGGGCTCCAAAGGAAAAAGGGGCTTTGAGGAGCCCCTTCCCTCCTGGAAAGTGGGGCAGAGGAGAGACCATCCCTTCTGATGCCTCATTTGGGGAAGGGTTTTGTGCCAAATAGAAAGCATAACAGAGGATAGGGTTCAATAGCATTGGAAACAACATTTTCCGGGTGAGGGGAGTTTTCTCTGGAGTCCTGGGGGGGGGGGGGGGGGAGAGAAGAGCCAAACTTTAGTTCAAAGCCAAAAGGAGGGAGACAGGGGAACCTCAAAGTTCTGGCAATCCCCTGGAAACCTGGGAACTAGGTTTAGAGGTCCTCCCTTCATTCCAAATGCCACTGCCCTGGTCTTGAAGGGAGGGAAGAACCAGAAGTACCTGCTTGACTTGATCCTCTTCCCCACTGCCATTCCCTTCTCTTTTGTGTTGTGTCTTTTTAGATAGTTAGATGAGGGGCAGGGAATTGTCTAATTTACTATCTGTAAGCTGCCCTGGGATCCTTTGTGGCTGAAGAGAAAATAATAAATACTTTAAATAAATAAGTATAGAAGCAACAATTCCCAAATTACTGTGTTATAGCATTAGCAATATAGAATGTACACTTCTGTACCACTTGTCAGTGCACTTAGCACTCCCTAATGGTTTACAACCTGTAAGCCAATTGCCCCCAACAAGCTGGCTACTCCTTTTACTGACCTATGAAAGGATGGAAGGCTGAGTGGACCTTGGAGCCTTGCCTGGGATCGAACTCACAACCGTGGCTGCAGCACTGACATTTAACCACTGCGCCACCAGTGCCCCAGGTTCTCCAACATCTTCTGGTCTAGACAATTCACCATCTCCCTTCCTTTCTTCTCTGCGTGGCTAATGTAGTATTTCATTGTTGTATTACCTTTAAGCAAAATAACCAGAGTGCAATATTGCTGCAAACTTCATTTAATTCCAAAATATAACACATTTGGAATATTGAGAATAAGCTGAATAAGGAAATCAGATTACATCGTACTGTTTACAGACTCGAGTCTGTCATTTTCACATCATATACACGTTGTTAACTGCCCTTGAACTTGTCCCGAGGCCCCCGACTCATGCTGACCCTGTGGATGAGACATCTCCAACACCCCTGTCCTCTATTTCTCTGCTTAGGTCCTGCAGATTCAGGTCCGATTATTGACTCTACCCATTGAGCATGCGGTTTCCTCTACCTTCTATATTTCCTAGCATCATTGTCCTTCCTAATGAGTCATGCCTTCTTGTGATGTGTCCAAATACGACAGGCTCAATTTAGTCATCTTGGCTTCCAGAGAGAGTTCTGTCTTGATCTGCTTTAGAACCCCTTTGTTTGGCTTTTGGGCTGTCCATGGGATCCTTAGCACTTTTCCCCACCATCGCATCTCAATTGAGTTGATTTTCTTCCTGTTGGCTGTCTTAACTGTCCAGTTCTCACATGTGTATAAAGTGATGAGGAATCCCATGACTTGGATGGTTCTAGTTTTAGTGCTCAGTTGTTTCTCTTTAGGATCTCGTCTAGTTCTTTCATCGCTGCCCTCCCCATTCCTAGTCTTCCTCTGATTTCTTGACTCCAGTCTCCATTCTGATCAATGCTTGATCCAAGGTACAAGAACTCTTTAACTATTGTGATTTCCTCACAGTCTAAGTTGAATTTATGCAGCTTCTCCATGGTCTTTACTTTTGTTTTCTTTATGTTCAGCAGTAATCCTGCCTTTACAATTTCACATCAGCCCTTTTCACATCATATACAAACAATCACTCGGAAATATAAGCAAAGGCCTGACTTTCAGTGTCACACCACTGATCACAACAGACATAGTGGTTTCATGGGCACATCATACATGTCATCACACACTTCATTCCTTTGCTGTTTTGCTTCTTTGTGTGTGAGGATCTGTTTCTCTCACAATTTTTCTCCCTCGCTGGTTTTTTTCTTTCTATCCCCACGGCTTTTCTCTCTATTAATCTCCCACTTCACTTTCTCTCTTTCTCTCTCTCCTCTTCCTCCCTATTTTCTTTTTGTATGAGAAAAAAGAAACTACGTTCCTGACTCTCTAAGACTTATCTCTCTCTCACACACACCCAAGTCGTTAAGTGCATGTCTGCATCTATTTGAAAAATGGTCAATATGCCCACTGCTACCCCCCCCCCCAAAACGTGGGAGATTTCAGGCGTCTGTAATGAGAAGTGACATCCTTGATAACAACATTACACATTATAACTTTTGTAGATCAGAGAGTGACCTGGTTTACACAGAATTCAACCCCATTACATGAATGAGCCACATTTTCTTTCTCTAATATGTTTATTGCACTTACATTCCTGCTTTTCTCCCAAAATGGGATACAAGGTGGCTTACAGTAATTTTTAAAATATTCAACTAAAACATTAATTTACAAAAGCTATAAAGAAATTAAGTGGCAGCATTGAAAACATGACTAAAACACTAAAAACAAAAATGTATTTAAAACAGTTCTTATATATATAGTCTATATCTACAGAGAGAGAGCGCATACCGTGTCACACACTGCAGCTCCATAGTTAAAACCCCAAAGCCTGCCCAAATAGAAATGCCTCCATCTGCCACAGAAAGACAGAAGGGAAGGAGCCAACCAGACTTTCTGTGGAGCCAAGTCCTACCTATTGAGAGCAGCCACGAATAAGGCTCTCTCCCGAATCCTTACTAACCATGTCTGTGAGGATTGTGGGACTGTGAGAAAGCCCTCCCTTTAGATGTCAATGCACACCTTGGTTTATATCAAGAGATACGACCTTTCCAGTATTAAGAACAAAAGCTTTATGCTCACACACGCAGTTTCTCATCTCCACTCCTGCTTTTTCATACCTTGGAAGAAGAGATGGGTCATTCCTTCTACAGACTTAAACAGACCTCTGAGACATCCAAACATGAACAATGTGATTTCCCTAAACGCAACTTGACAAAAACCAACCAAATATGAACTAAGGTATCAGATCTTGGTTTGTTTTAACCAGAGTTTACCCATAAAAAGCAACGCTGTGGTTTCTCCAAAGGATTCTTTAAAATTGAGTAGCTGGAGCTAATTAGTTTGAATCTTAATACTTTCGTGGGGAGGAGGGCAGCTTCAGATCCGACCTGAATGCATTGCTGATCACTTCTGACGGTCTTCAATAAAGTTCTTTTGTTTATTCAATAAAAAAAGAATTGGAAGCAAATGCTTTCAAACCCTTCTCCAGCGAGCAAAAAGAGGAGGGCAGAGTATGAGAGCTCAAGGCTCATATACTATTCATGCCACAAGAAACCACGGTTCCTCATTACAATAATACCAGGGCAGTATGTACATTAGATAGGGCTTTAAGCACCAACTGCTGAAAAACACACTCAGTAGCACACAGAAGATAAAAGGAAAACTGTCGCATGGAGCAGGTCAGTGTCACAAAGTGTGGAAGAAGACAAAATGTTTTATATACTGCCTCATATGGAGATCTCTGGTCAGCTCTATCAGTAACAGACTTCCCTCGGGTGATATTCTCCTGGCATTTTTGGACTACAAATCCCTATCAGTTCCTAAAGTGGAATGATAGACACAAGTTACTGTTCAAAATATCTAGAAGATTGGGGAAAGCTCTGACTGACTTTTCCGGGACAGGGATAGGTCTTTCTTAGCTTCCTTTCTACATAAGATCCTACACAAAATCTGAACACAGAACCTCCTACATGCAAAGCATGAACTCTGCCGGTGCATTATAGCACCTTTCTTGCAATATGGTAAAAACACATACCAGGACCTATAACCTGTAGAACAGGAGAGACATGATTTGGAAGTGAAGAAGGGACACCCCTTTCTCAGCATGAGATTAGCCCACATGGGCAGTAAGAAAATGCTTAAACAAAGAGGTTACAGGTTTATTTAAATAGGGTACTGAAGATGTCACAAGCTTTAGGCTGAAATCATTGGTGACCACTGATGACAAGGGCAATGTCCAGCAGATGACTGACACAGGAACAGCCACATCCCACCAAATACTTTAAAAGGAAGCACCAGAGGATGGGGGTGGAAAATCATTCTCCGTCTACCATTTATTACTATTCCGAGAATACAGTCATTCATTCGCTGTCACCCACTGACCACAATTCTCTGCATGGAATAGAATTTGCTGGAAATACAAAAGAGAGTACAACAGTGATTCAACAAAACAGTGGTGAAAAACAGCAAAGAAAAAACCAGCAGCCAGGAATAAACCTATGGCCAACTTCTGGCAGAGTTGTGCAAGAGATTCCTAGAGAGAACATGTCAATCGAAACATCAAATAATCAAAGCCGCAAAAGTCAAAGCCACAAACGTAGAAGGCCAACTCTACTCCATAAAGCTAAAAAGCAGCTTCATATTTTTTTGTGCCAGAAAAGGGAAAAGTGTAGGACTATGTATCTTGCAGGTATTAAATTGGCATAGAATTTGGGGGAGAAGGCGACTTTCACTGAATTACATCCAAACTGATGTGTCTGTGAGTGTGTGTGTGCACCATCTTCAAGTCGCCTGTCAACTTATGGTGAATGGGAATTTCATGCGTCTTCATAGGCAAGGAAAGACTCAGCCATGGTTTTGCTAATCCCTTCCTCTGAAATATAGCCTGCAGCACCTGACCTTGGTTGGCAGTCTCCCATCCATTACTACCCAGGGCTGACTCTGCTTAGCTTCTAAGATCAAATGGGCATTGGTGCCTTTAGAGTTTTTAGGCCAAATACACCTCCACTACAAGTGAATTCCCACAACTCTTGTGCAGCTGCTGGGTCTTCCCACATACAGACACATCTTGGAAATCCTTGAGAGAAAGGGCAATGGATGGCATTAAGGAGAGCATCTCTTTCATCAGACCCAACATGGACCCCTAAGCCCCTTCCTCATGTACTGAAGATAGACAAAATAGAATGGAAAATGGCCACAATATAGCCATAGTTCAGCATGTTTCTATTTCATTCACTTCAAAAGGAATCATTCATGATGCATTTGGGGCCTATAATTCTATGTGTACTAATCTTGGAGAAGGAAAATAAACCATAGGTTTGGACCACAGATGTGTCCCCAAAGGAATCAATGGCATCCTTAACTGGATCATACAAAATAAATCTCTCTTACAATGTAACCTTTTCATTTCCTAGCAGCCACTCAGACATCTTACAAATTCAACATGTTTAATTTAAAAACAGCATCAGAGAAGAAGAGGGGGGGCAAACCCAACTTCGAAAGTCCCATTAGGATTAGGACAATTAAGGGAGCTCTTATATATCACCTATAAAAGTATTATAATAGCTATTGTTCCATCTTTTTTTCATTCTGATCTCAACCCACAATCATTTAATTTGTGTGTGCGTGTGTATGTATATGTGTGTGTGTGTGTGTGTGAGTGCGTGCGCACATATGATCTTACAATACTGTACTCCAAGCATCTGAGAAAGGCTGTATCTGCACTGCAGAGATAATCCAGTTTGGCACCACTTCCACTACCATGGCTCAGTGCTATGGAATCCTGGGAACTGTAGTTTGTTGTGGTGCCAGAGCTCTCTGACAGAGAAGGCTAACACAAAACTCACAAAACTATAATTCCCAGAATCCCATAGCACTGAGCCAGGGCAGTTAAAGTGGTGTCAGATTAGATGATTTCTGCAGTGCAGATGCAGCCGAAATGAATCACAACCCACAGAAGTGATGCTGAAATAAAACCCTTAAGTCTTTACTTGCTTTATTGTTATTAGCTGCCTTCGACTCAACCCTGACTCACAGCAACGCTGTGGATGAGACACCTCCAAACCCCTCTATCCTCCATTGCTCTGCTCAGGTTCTCTTGATTCAGCCCCGTAACCTCCCGAATTATGTCTAGCCATTTGGCATGCGGCCTTCCTCCCTTTCTACTCCCTTCTACCTTTCCTAGCATTACTCTCCTTCTTAATTATTCATGCCTCCTCATGATGTGGCCAAAATACAATAGACTCAGTTTAGTCATTTTGGCTTCTGGGGAGATTTCAGGCTTGGTCTGTTCTTGGACCCATTTGTTTGTCTTTTTGACTCAGCCTTCTTCTCCAGCACCAGATCTCAAATGAGTTTATGTTCTTCTTATCCACTTCCATTACTGCCCAGCTCTCACAGCCGTACATGGCAACAGGGAATACAATGGACTGGACATTAGTGCTCAGTTGTATATCTTTAGATTTTAAGACCTTGTCCAGTCCCTTCATGGCTACTCTTCCCATTCATAGTCTTGTTTCGATTTCTTGACTGCAGTTTCCCATTCTGATCAATGTTTGCTCCAAGATACAAGAAACCTTTTAACTTCCTCATTATCTTGGTTGGATTTATGTAGATCTTCCCTAGACATTATTTTTGTTTTCTTTATGTTCAGTAACAAGCCTGCCTTTGCCATTTCTTCCTTGACCTTCCTTAGTAATTGTTCCAAGTCCGTGGTGTTTTCCGATAGTAGTATTGTATGGTCCATGTATCTTAAGATTGCTGATGTTCCTTCCTCTTATCTTCCCTCCTCCTTTTCAAACCAGCTCTTCGTTTATTTTCTGCATATAAACTGAACAGTTGGGGTGATAAGATTCAGGCTTTTTCCAATTGAGAACTATTCTGTTTCTCCATGTTCTGTTCTGACAGAAGCCTCTTGTCCTGAGTACAGATTCCTCTTCAGGACTATCAGAGGTGTTGGCACTCCCATGGCTTTAAGGGCTTTCCATAGCCTTTCATGATCTATGCAGTCAAAGGCTTTCCTATAGTGACCAGTGTTTCACAAACTCTGCTCTTCCAAGTGGTTTGGACTTTACTGGTCAGTAAACAGGAAAGCTGTAATCCTGGGAACAAGTTTAGGAAACACTGCTATAGTCTATTAAGCACACAGTGACTTTTCCCCCTGGAATGCCTCTGTACAGTCACACAACTACAAATCCCAGAATTCCATATCACTGAGAGCCATGGCAGTTAAATGTGGACTATTTCTGCAGTGTAGATGCAACCAAAATGAATTACAACTCAGAGTTGGAAGAGACCACAAGGGCCATCCAGTCCAACCCCATTCAGCCATGCAGGAACTCCCAATCAAGGCATCCCTGACAGATGGCCATCCAGCCTCTGCTTCAAGACCTCCAAGGAAGGAGACTCCACCAAAATCTCTGAGGGAGTTTGTTCCACCGTCAAACAGCCCTTTCTGTCAGGAGGTTCCTCCTAATGTTGAGGTGGAATCTCTTTTCCTGCACTTTGCATCCATAGTCCCTATGAAACATTTCTGCTTCAGACTGAAGCATGGCCTTTCCTCTTCTGTGAAGAAAACACTGTGGCATCTGAAAAGGTGATCTGCAATAGAAAATAGCCCTCATCCAGAGAGCGATTGAGGAGGGAAGCACAGGGTGAATCCCAAATATGATTTGATCCCTTCAGGATATCAATATTGGAATATCCTCCCTTCTCTTTTCCTTAGCTCCCTGGATCTTCAAGAAAAGGGTGAGAGTGAAAAGACAAGGCTGCAATCTTTCTTCCTGGTCATCTAGATTTCTTGTGTGATGGGAGACTATTTTAGCACATGAGAAGTTTTCCAGGTAGGTCCTGATAATCTGCTTTTCTAAACTGATATAAGTCTATGGCAGCCTCTCCCAATCATCCAAGTTTTATTATTTATGTATTTGATTTCCAGTCTGTTTGGTCGAGTTCTTTTACCACAAAAGGCAGAGAACACTCCAGGGCCGACTTCCCTTCCCTGGCAATGAAAATAGGAAGACCACATATTCAGCCATTAGGAATGACTTCCTTCCATGATCGCTCCAAACCAGGAGCCTCACTGCATCAAAATGGAGGACCAGCCCTGTCTCAAAGCCATGGGTTCAATGCTCTTTTAGGAACAAAATAAATCCTCCCGAGGACACTCTGAGGGCTGCCATTGGCTGGAACTCCAGTCCCTCCCACCATCGCTGGCCCTGATTGGCTGGAGTCCCAGTCCCTCCCACATCCCACACTGAATGACATCACTGCTACGGAAGGCACTCTTGACCAATCAGAGAGCAAGATGAAGGTTCTTCTGGAAGCTTCCGTGAGAAGGAGATATAAGGCCTGAGAGACCAAGAGACAGTTGGGGGAATTGTGTCGGTTGGAGATCGAGAGAGAGAGACTTAAAGAGCGGATCTTGGAAGTTAGTCTCAGAATTGGACACTTAGGTTTATTTATTTCTTTAATAGCTTGTATGAATTGAACATTATATACTTACAAATATTGTACCTTCAAGATTCTTAATATCTTGTAGGACTTATATTTCAGTTATATTTTGTTGTTTATAATAAATATCTCCTTGGAGTATCTACTACTCAACGCTCCTTTAATACGTGTTTTGGATCGGTTGATGCTTGGGAAGATCAGTAAAGAAGGAGAAATAAGGTTCCTTAACTGGTCCCAGTGTAGGTTAAAGGAAACCCTTTTATGATTCACTGGATGATGGCAGCGTGATTTCAGGAAGTTAAGGGTCTGCTGGGCTAAGAGCCATAATGTCTAAATGTCTAATTAACAATTTGTAAGCCACTCTGATAGCCTTTTGGCTGAAAAGAGGGGTATAAAACTATTATTATTATTATTATTATTATTATTATTATTATTATTACAGGGCTGCAGTTTGGCTGCTTGGACCACCGGAGATCATCACAGTGAGTCAGTTGGAAAAGCCCATCTCACTCCAGAAAATAAAGGTACTTGAGGAGTTTGCGCTCTACGTCTTTCTGTAATAATAGCTACAAAACTGATAATAGCATTTGGGACATTTAGTCTTTTAAAAGCAAATATGGCAGATTTAAATGCTGCTTTAAAACCTCTTTCCATCTGCCAGCTTTACTCTGGTTTTGGGGGGGAATGAGAAAGTGTTGGGAGGAAGGGACTGCCAACAGAATCAGGAGATGCATTGCAGGCTATGGACAGTTTGTGGCCAAGAAAGGTCCAAAACACATGGCAGCAATAGTCCAGTTTGAGAGCGCTTTAACTGCCCTGGCCCAGTGCTAGGGAATCCTGGGAAATGGAGTTTATTGTGACACCAGAGCTCTCTGACAGAGAAGGCTCAATGTCTCACAAAACTATATTTCCCAGAATTCCCTAGCACTGAGCCAGGGCAGTTAAAGCAATCTCAGATTGGATTATTGCTGCAGTGTGTTTTGTACTTAGGTGACCCTTGGCAAGTCACACTCTTTCAGCCTCAGAGGATGGCCATGGCAGCCCCTCTCTGAAGAAACCTGCCAAGGAAACCCCATGATAAGGTTGCCTTAGGGTCGCCATAAGTTGGAAACAACTTGAAGACACAAATGAAGAACAGAAGAAAGTCTGCAATTATTTCACAGGTTGTACATGGGAATGGGAGGCAGTGTGGTCCAGTGCTTTGAGTGTTGGGTTACAACTCTGGAGGCCAGGGTCCAGTGCCCCACTCCACCATGAAAACAGCTGGGTCCCTTGGGCAAGAAGTCACACTCTCTCAGCCTCAGGGAAGGCAATGGCAAACCTCCTCTGAACAACTCTTGCCAAGGAAACCCCAGGAGAGGCTCCCCAGAAGTCGGCAATGACTTGGAGCCACACCACAAAAAACTACAAAGCCTCAAGAAAGAGACAGTGTGGTTCAGTGTCTGGAGCATTGGACTATGACCCTGGAGCCCAGGGTTCGAATGCCCTCTTGCCAAAGAAACCCACTGAGTGACCTTAGGCAAGTCACAATCTCTCAGCCTCAGAGGGAGGCACTTGCAAAACCACTTCTGGACAAATCTTGCCAAGAAAACCCTGCGAAGGGCTTCCTTTAGGGTCGCCATAAGTCAGAAACAACTTGGAGGCACACAACGACAACAAGAGAAGTAACACCACTAACACAAGAAAGAAAGAAAGAAAGAAAGAAAGAAAGAAAGAAAGAAAGAAAGAAATGTGTCTGGTCAAGCAGATTTGGGAGTTGTAGTCCTCGTTTGAAAGGGATTGGAGGAGCCTTACTGCAGGGCAGGACCCCTCCTCTCTCTGGCCATGTGGATGCTGGGAGATCCAGTACACGAAAAACACTGCAAATCCCATTGGCAAGAGAAAAGACTGCTACTGCCTTTCAGATCCAGTTTGCCCCAAATCCTTTATGAGGCCAGAAACCTCTTTGTTAGGAAGCGAACCCCGGATATCTCAAGAAGGCCCTATATCTCCCAAGACCCCCTCCCTCCAGGACCTCCTTCCTCTCTTCCCTCAGTCTCTCTCTCTTCCCTGAAGGCCTCAAACTGACAACTGCCAAGCGCTCAGGCAGAGGCAGCTATTTTGTGTTTCAGCTGCCATTTTGTGTTCCAGCGGCCATTTTTTGTTCTGCTTGTGACTGTTGGGAATAATGTTCCGGAACCTTCTCTGAGCCTCAGTTGAACAGAGGCCTCTCTTTCTCTCCTGAGGCTCCAGAGTCAGAAGGAGGACAGGCTCCTTGGGCCAAAAGGAAGGAAGTGTGTCTCTTTGTGTGTCTTTTGTGTGTCTCTTCTCTGGGAGGGTTTTCTTATTACACAGCTCTGCTCCTTCTGGGGAACATGGGTTTTAAAAGGGATCAGAAATGGGGAGGATAGTTTTAATACAAGCCTTATTCTTCTTCTTTACAAACACTGGGCTTTGGCTTCTAAGAGGAGGCTAGTCCCCCAAAAAAGGCCAAAAGTGGCTCCTTGGGAGGTTTTAAAAGTCTCCCCAGTTTCCTTATTAATAGATTTTCAGGCAAGTAGGAGGGAGACAGACCAGAATAACTCGTATTACCAAGAACGAAACAAAGAAACATACAAACAAACAGCAAGAATAAGGATTAGACAGAAAAACAAACTGCTTATTTTTTAAAAAATAGCAAAACCATTTTTAAGAGGATAAAATTTGACTTGGGTGCTTCTATCCTTTTCCAACAACTTAGGCTGTATCTGCACTAAAGAAATAATGCAGTTCGAAATCACTTTAACTCTCCTGGTTATGGAATCCTGGGATTTGAAGTTTGTTGTGGCATGAGAGCTCTCTGGCAGAGAAAGCTAAGTATCCAAAGGTAAAATCCCAGGATTTCATAGGAATAAGCGGTTAAAGCGGTGTCAAAGTGCCTTATTTCTATAGTGTGTCTGCAGCCTTCTTGGGAAAGGGGCTGATGATGGGGAAAAGTACTGGGGAACTCTGGAAGTTTCAGCAGATTCTTTATTTATTTATTCATTTATTTATGATGCACTCATTTCACATCTAGCTACGGGGACATAACCAGGGCCCTCTCCAATTCCCCATCCCCTAATCCCCCACCACTCTAAGAAGGCATGGAGTATCTGTTGTGTAGGGGAGATGCAATGAGTCTATGCTAGGTCTGGGGAGCTTTGTTTGGTGCAGAGGGAGGAAGGGGATGCCCACCTCTGCGTCGGCCCAAAGGAGGCATATGTCACCTGCGTATCTCACCAGCAGGATGCTGTTCTCTGTATCTGTGCTGCAGGGTTTCTTGCCAAGCCAATTCTAACCCTGGTCCCTTTTCTCAGGAACATCATCTCGGCCTCCTTGTACACAGCTTTGGGGCCTCTCTTGCTGGAAGTGACCAAGTGCAGGGTCACCAGGACCCCCTGCCCACCTGATGGCCAACACAGAGGCCAAGCCAAGGGAGTTGGACTCCAACAGAAAGAGGCTCCCAAAGTACAACAACCCTTTGGTAAGTCACTATCCTAATAGCTTCATCTGGCCCAGTTTATGAAAGTAAGCAAATAAAATACTGTCTGAGTTTGGCAGAGACAGTCTCGGTTAATCCTCTGTCACCCCATTTTTTCAGGGGCTTTAAAAAATGTTCTGGTTGCTCTCTCCTCCTCCCACTTTTCCCCTTTTCAGCTCAGTTCAGTTCCTGAGTACAATTGAGTTTGCAGCCCATCAACTCAAAAGTGGGGAGAGGAGAGGAAAGAAGGAGGCAGGATAGGGCCCTTCTCTGGAGGCTGAAGCAAAAGCAAACTGCTGTGCCCTTCCAAGCTTGTGTGATCTTCCTCATAAACATCTTTGGCCATCTTCACTGCCTTCTGGTTTGCTTGTCCACATGTGTCTTGTTTTTCCAATCTGTGAAATATTGGGGGCTATGGGAGAACATTTCTGGATCTAAAATATGGGGTGGACCCAGTGGCCCTCAAGCCCAGAGTGCTCCCCAGTACTGTTATTAAAAATGTCATTTGCCTCTGAACTGTAGCAAGAAATGTCTAAATCCACCATAATTCTTTGGTGGCTAAATGTGTTGAGATAGTCAGTATCCTAAGCCATGGTCTAAATTATATTGAGTCTTATATTGCATATTGAAAAGATTCAAGACAAACTGGATCTCAAAGGCAGTAGCTTTTTTCTTGCTGACAGCATTTAAAGTTTATTTCCTGGACTGAATTCTATAGTGATCAAATAATATTTGGATGCACTATGTACTTTCCTCCCCTTTTGCTTAGTCACTCTGTGGATGAGGGTTATTTTCTGTTGCAGGTGACCTTTGCTGATGTGGCGATATATTTCACCAAGGACGAATGGAAATTGTTGACGAAGAAGCAGAGACTTATGTACAGTTATGTGATGATGGAGAATTATCAGAATGTGGCCTCTGTGGGTAAGTAACCAGAATCCACTAGCATTATAGAATCATAGACTTGGAATAGCCCACAAGGGCCATCCAGTTCAACCCACTTCTGCCATGCAGGAAAACACATTCCAAGCACCATCCAGCCTCTGTTTAAAGACCTCCAACAAAGAGGCCTCCATCAAACTCTAAGGGAGTATATTCCACTGTCAAAGAGCTCTTATTGTCCCAAAGTTCCTCCTAATGTTTAGGTGGAACTTCTTTCTCTCTAGCTTGCATCCAGTTTGGTGTCTCTTTTTTCTCTGTAGCAGCAGAAAGCAAGATTGCTCTGTCATCAATACGACCCTTTCCAATATTTAAACATGGATATCATATCCGCTGTTAATTGTCTTTTCTGCAGGGTAAACATACCCAGCTTTCTAAGTCGCTCCTCATAGGTCTTGATGGTTTCCAGATCCTTCACCATTTTGGTTGCTCTCCTCTGCGCATGTTCCAACTTGTCAACATCCTTTTTGAATTGTTGGGCCCAGAACTGGACACAAGATTATTCCAAGTGAGGCCTGACCAAAGCAGAATAGAATGGCACTATTACTTCCCTTGTTCTAGAAACTATACTTGTATTGATGCAGCCTAGAATCACATTGGCCTTTTTAGCTGCCGCATCATACTGTTGACCTGTGTTCAACTTGTGGTCTACTAGGAGTCTTAGATCCCTTTGAAGCGTAGTGATAGCAACATCCTGTAGAATATTTGAATTTGTAGTTTAGTGAGGCACTATTGCTCTCTATAAGGATTCTAAATACACCATTGTAAACTGCTAATTCTCAGAACCAGCTTCTATGGTTCATCCAGAATGGTCTTGGGATTTAGGGGGGAGTTGTTAGTAGTTTAAATGCCAGTAGTTTTAAGTAGTTGGTAAGGATAGTGGGGCCTAGAACGGTTTGGGGGAAAAAAGTAGTTGTGGAGGCTCTTAAGTGACTGGTTTGTGAGCTTTGAGTGGCAGACATGCCCCTGGAGAGAAAGGCATATGTGAATGGTGGAAGAAGAAGGCAAGAGGTACCTTGGCAGCCGGGCTGTTTAGGGGCTGAAGGGGGAGGAAAAGGGAGGAGTGTGAAGGTAGTTAATGACGGAGGGAAAAGGTTTACATGCTTCAGAGACTGCTTAGACGTATTAATGGACCCTTCTGCCTGAGTTTCTCAATAAACCTTTTGGTGCAAGCAAAGGACTTTTTAATTCTGAAACTTAGTTCCGCCCCCAGATATCACACAAATTGTAGGATTTTGTGGGAAGACAGCATGGAGATTAATGCATTTCTCCGCAAAATGGTACTCAGCACATCTCTGAGTATGTTTCCTACCTTTTTGGCCCTCTTCCAGCCTTTTGAGGCTTTGGAGAGGCTTCTTGGGGAAAAGACATCCCTTGGCCCTGCAATGGCTCAGAGAGGGCCCAACAGTGTCAAAATGGCCTCCACTTCCCCAAAAGGATGCAAGGGGATATGGAGAGGTAAAACATTATTCCTATTTTAAGGCAATATAATGTGCGGTTGCCCCTGAGATCCTCTGGAGTCAATGTGACCCCCCCCCATCCCCAACAGTAGCCCATCCCTGTCTTAGAGATGTCTAAGTAGACCACAAGTTGAACATGAGTCAACAGTATGATGCAGCAGCTAACAAGGCCAATGCGATTTTTGGCTGCATCAATAAAAGTATAGTGTCTTGATGAAGGGAAGTAATAGTGCTACTCTATTCTGCTATGGTCAGGCCTCACCTGGAATACTGGGCACCACAATTCAAAAAGGATTTTGAGAAACTGGAGCATGTCTAAAGGAGGGCAACTAAAATGGTGAAGGGTCTGGAAACCATGCCCTATGAGGAACGCCTTAGGGAGCTGGGGATGTTTAGCCTGGAGAAGAAAAGGTTAAGAGGTGATATAATAGACCTGTTTAAATATTTGAAGGGATTACTTATTGAGGAGAGAGCAAGCTTGTTTTCTGCTGCTCCAGAGACTAGAACATGGAACAATGCATGCAAACTGCAGTAAAAGAAATTCCACCTCAACATTAGGATGAACTTCCTAACAGTAAGGGCTGTTCAACAGTGGAACAAACTCCCTTGGAGATTTTGGCGGAATCCCCTTCCTTTAAACAGAGGCTGAATGGCCATCTGTCAGGGATGCTTTGATTCCTGCATGGCAGAATGGGGTTGGACTGGATGGCCCTTGTGGCCTCTTCCAACTCTATAATTCTATGATTCTAGGCCTCTGGGAGCCAGGAGGAGAAGGCAGGAGCCTAGCTATCTGTGGCCAGGACGGGACCTCTGGGAAGGGCCAGGAGAGGGGCTTTGGGGTTTGGGAGGCAGCAATGGATTGAGGCGGTATTACAACCATAGAATAGCCACAAAACAACAATAGCATCCAATTTACACAAAGTAAAATAACAAGTCGCTTAAACTCAATTCGGGACAAATAAAAACATTGTTTAAAATGAACAATTGCAATCAGAAGTGGGATTTTTCCTTAAGTTCTTTACAAGAGGTCGGGTGGATAAGCCTCCAGAAGGGATCCGTCTTAAGTGCTTTCTTGAATGCATCCAAGGTGGTAATAAGACAGATCTCCTTCGGCAAGTTGTTCCATAACTTGGGGGCCATGGCTATATACGCTCTGTGAGAAGTTGTTCTTAGCCTGACCTTTAGGTAATCTAATAGATTCTTCCCAGATGTTCTGAGAGTGAGGGGTGGATGGTGTAGGGAGAGGCCTTCCCTCAAGTAGCTCAGGCCCAAGCCATGTAGGGCTTTAAAAGTAATAACCATCACTGTGTATTGCACCTGGAAGCTAATTGGCAGCCAATAAAGAGATTTTAGAACTGGTGTTAAGTGGTCTGACCTAGATGTTCCAGTGAGCAATTTGGTGCCGCGTTTTGAACTAACTGAAGCTTCCAAACTTCGTACAAAGGTAGCCCCATGTAGAGCACTGAACTTAAGAACTGAACTTGAAATCAGGCCCTTGTTTTCATACAATTAAGGGTTCCATTGAGCAGTTATGCACAATGTCTATGAAGAGAGGAAAGGGTGACACAAAAATTCCCTTTTCTCTCATGTCTCTTTTCCAACCTGAGCTTGCTTAGCTCCGTGGTTGATTCCAGAGGCCCTTTGTCACTCGAAATGCTGGAGTCTGGGGAGGACACTCGCAAGTGCAATGCTTTTAGGGGAATTTCATCCTTAGCTCAAAGGAGAGATTGAGGCAACAGTGACCTCGGGATTCATTCCAACTATACCTGCCCCAGAAGCACACAGAACTCCAGAGGCATTTCAAATAGGTTTTTGTGTTTTATTTAGGGGAAAAGCAAAATACATGCATATACATACATATACACATATAAGTGTTCACGCACACACACAAGAACTGGGTAACAAAGGTGGGAGTGGTGAATAGTGTAAGGCTTTGCTAATGGTAATACATTACCTAGATGGATCTTGATCCCAATTGCTCAGGGTCCAGAAAGGGCAGAGAAGTCAGTAAGTCCTGTGGCAAGTGGGGCTGGTGAGTGCATTGAGGTGCTTAGCCATGTAAACCAACAGAGTGTCTGTCTGCAACTGGACTGATGCTGAAGAACAGCCAGTTGGGGCTGATATTTATACTGAAATTGTTGCTTGGGGGCAGAAACTGAGCATTCGAAAAGGTTTAAATTGCTTTAGGATGTTTCCTGGGAGGGGAAAAAATTGTCTTAAACTGAAATAAATGCAGTGGGTGCTTGGTGGAAATACTTCATCCAAACAGGATTGTCACACCGGCTCTTAGGTCCTTCTTGGCTCTGAATTCTGATCCCATTCACAAGCCAATGTATAGCACAGTCTGAAGGCGACACTCCCAGAGCTCAAGAATAACACAGCAGAGTACAGAAGCAAATCTCCAGATTTAGGCACTGGCAATGCACTAACCACTTTCCACACTTAAAAATAACTCACAGACACAGTTGCCTTCCTCCAAGTCCTTGGAGGTTCTTTATCTTGAGTTGCAATATAAAACAAATATTTACCAGCTCTCCTCTCTGACTTCCATCAACTTCACAACCTCTTCTACACCCAACTCCAACCCACATCAATCCGCATGTGAGCTGTACACCTTATTGGTTGTGAGTCATCTCCTGGTGCCTCACAACATGAAGCATCCTCTGCAGTTAGCTTGCATCATGCCATGTGCTCTGACTCAACTCTCTATGGCACTCACAGGAAATGATGCCACTTTTCAATTAAAATAGTTTTACATATATTTAATGAAATATTTTTCTACGGCCTGATTATCTGCTTCTGCTAATTTCCTCATGGCAGTTACCCTTCAATCTCTTCTTTGGTAGCTCCTATGAGTAAGGATACAATTATTATATGGATTTGGGGGCATCCAGAACAGGGTCATGCTCAGGTCATTCACACCAATTCTATTAATTTAATCTCAAATAGGGAGGGGTGAACGTGGGGCTAAATCTTGGGGTAAAACTTTCCTCTCTTAACACTGAGATTCAGTCTTGTCTGTCATTGTCCTCCTTTACAGAAGAATTTGTCAGTCATGAAAGAGTCCTCAGAAGAAAGAAGTCACATAAATGCCAGCATTGTGGGAAATATTTTGTTTTTAAGTCAGGCCTAGTCATGCATCAGAGAGTCCACACAGGAGAGAAGCCATACAAATGCCAATATTGTAGGAAATGTTTTGCCTACAAGTCAGTCCTTGTCATGCATCAAAGATTCCACACTGGTGAGAAGCCATACAAATGCCAGCATTGTGGGAAATGGTTTTCTTGCAAGTCAAATCTAGTGACACATCAGAGAGTCCACACAGGAGAGAAGCCATACAAATGCCAGCATTGTGGGAAATGGTTTTCTTGCAAGTCAAATCTAGTGACACATCAGAGAGTCCACACAGGAGAGAAGCCATACAAATGCCAGCATTGTGGGAAATGTTTTTCTATGAAATCAGACCTAGTGACACATCAGAGAGTCCACACAGGAGAGAAGCCATACAAATGCCAGCGTTGTGTGAAATGTTTTTCTCGGAAGTCAATCCTAATGATACATCAGAGAGTCCACACAGGAGAGAAGCCATACAAATGCCAGCGTTGTGAGAAATGTTTTTCTTCGAAGTCACACCGAGTGACACATCAGAGAGTCCACACAGGAGAGAAGCCATACAAATGCCAATATTGTAGGAAATGTTTTGCCTACAAGTCAGTCCTTGTCATGCATCAAAGATTCCACACTGGTGAGAAGCCATACAAATGCCAGCATTGTGGGAAATGGTTTTCTTGCAAGTCAAATCTAGTGACACATCAGAGAGTCCACACAGGAGAGAAGCCATACAAATGCCAGCATTGTGGGAAATGTTTTTCTATGAAATCAGACCTAGTGACACATCAGAGAGTCCACACAAGAGAGAAGCCATACAAATGCCAGCATTGTGGGAAATGTTTTTCTCGGAAGTCAGTCCTAGTGAGACATCAGAGAGTCCACACAGGAGAGAAGCCATACAAATGCCAGCATTGTGGGAAATGTTTTTCTATGAAGTCAAACCTAGTGAGACATCAGAGAGTCCACACAGGAGAGAAACCACACAAATCCCAGTAGTGAACTAATATAAATTTTGAAAATATGGAATACAAAAAATATATTTTCAATCCAGCGGTGCTAAGAAAAGGCCGTTGTGATTTTGTTTGTAAAGATTGTCTGTCCAAATGTCTGTTTATATTTTAAAGTAATATTTTGTTAAGATTAGGTTTTAATTGCTAATAGTATAGATAATGGCTTTGGGTTGTAAATATAGCTGGCGATTGTGAGTTGTGGTATAGATTAGGTAGATGGGGGGCTGGGATTTGTTATAGCTGGCTAGAATAGTTATGGGAAAGATAGCTTTTGCAATGTGTGGGATGTTGGCTAAAGAAAGTTGGGGGCAGGTATTAACAGAAAGGGCTAGTTTCTGGGAATGGCAAAGCGGGCCTTGTTTCCTGTGGGGCATAGACTGTGGGAATTGGAGGTGGGGCTAGGTTTGGAAAGGGGTGATATTTTAGGTTTTGCGATTTTAATATATTCTTTGGATTGGAGTGGAAAGTTCTGGCTTAAACACTGAATTTCTATGTGTTCTCAATAAAGTTCTTTGCTGTTTCAACACACTGGACTCTTTGATGCACAGAAGTTCTGAATTTGCCCAAAACTGACCCTTTCTTCTCTCCTTAGTCCTCAGCTCCATTCCCAGCCATAAGAACAACAGAGGCAAACACACACACGGAAACACACAAACGTACAGGATACACAGAGAGAGCTCTATTTCCAAACTAGAGCCTTCCTATCCTGCCTTTTCCTGCTGAGTCCAGCTCTGCACCTTGGGCTCCATTGCGGTCTCCTCAAAGGAAGAAAGGAGGGAAGGAAGGAGAGGCCGCTGAACCCCCGGCACATATCTTCCTTTCCCACAAAGGCCGCCAGTGGAATAAGAAGCAGCATCTAGGCCCTGGCAATCCCAGCGCATGCAGAGGAGGGGCCTTTGGGGGCATCTATGTATGCACAGTCTCACCCCTGAAACCATTGCTGCCCTCACAGTCTGTTCTGAGGGAGGGAGGGAAGTGAGGAGAGCACTCGTTCATTCAGAGGAATGGCTGGAGGGTCTTCTGGGGGGCCCTTGGGGGTTATAAGAAGGAAGGAAACCCCTCTTCTCCACCGAAAGAAAGGCAGGGGTCCTTTTAGGCCTCCTCTCCCTCTTTCCTTCTCTGTCCCCTTCTCAGGGGATTCCTTAGGACCCAGGTACTTGGGGGGTTGCTTTGAGAAAAGGGGGCAGGGGGACCCTTGGAGAGAGACCTGGCCATGGAGGGGAGGGGGATCCAAAGGTAAAAAGGGCTTTGAGGGGGCCCTCCCTCCTGGAACGTGGGGCAGAGGGGCCTCCCTTCTGATGCCTCTTTTGGGGAAGGGTTTTGTGCCAAATAGAAAGCACCACAAAGGATAGGGTTCAATAGCATTTGAAACAGCTTTTTTGGGGGGAGACGTTTTCTCTGGAGTCCTGGGAGGCAGGGGCTCTGGGGGGGGGGGGGGAAGAGGAGAGCTAAAATCTTGGCCAATGCCAAGAAGAGGGAGACGGAGGGACCTCAAAGTTCTGGCAATCCCCGGGCAACCTGGGAGCTAGGTTCCAGGGTCTATTTTGTTTTGCGGAGTCCATTTTTTGTTCCAACGTCCATTTTGTGTTCCAGCGTCCATTTTGTGTTCCAGCGTCCATTTTGTGTTCCAGCGTCCATTTTGTGTTCCAGCGTCCATTTTGTGTTGCAGCGTGCATTTTGTGTTCCGGAGTCCATTTTGTGTTCCTGCATCTATTTTCTTTTCCGGAGTCCTTTTTTTTTTATAATCTTTATTAAATGATTTTCGAATAAGATTACAAACTGAAGAAAATACAATATTTAAGAATGCATAACCGAAATTTAAAAGATTCTTCTTAACCCATTATCCTCCACTTCGTCTGACTTTCGGTGATCGAGGATTCTCTGAGTCTTTCCTTCTTCCAGTTGTGTGAATGATGTACCAGCTCAATCTGTACTATTAGATTAAATATCAAGTATCCCTCCATCAATGTTTCCATATGTAATTTGGACCAAAACACTATCTATTTACAATATAACATCAAATATATCTTAAAGAAAAGAAACCTATATTCTCAAGTTATTAAAATATGTACATCAAGTCATTTCTTAAACTGAATCCTCTAGGCGAATATAGTGATAGTAATAAAAAAAGAAAAAATCTGGCGGTCTTTAAATTGGTGTCAGCTCCTGTGGATTGAAGTTATGTCCTGAGATTAGGAGAGTAAGTGAAATACATAAGGAAAAAAAAGAAAAATTACATTGTAGTCCTACTTTAAGTTAATATAGTTCCAATCTCCATATCTCATCTCAAACTTTTTTTTTCCTTGATAGTTTAAAATTTAAAGATCTTCTCAGCAACTAAAATTTACCCCACTTTCACTTTAAATTAAGGACTCTTATTCAATAAGTGATATGTCCAAACCCCATTCCTTGTCCCAGTGTGACATAACCTCATTCCACGCTTCCTTTCTTTTACTATTGTTCTGATTTTGTACCTGACACGATATAATATCCAACTCTCTGTATTCTATAATTTTCATCATCCAATTTTCCCACTTGGGTGCTTCACTGGTTTTCCAAAGACGTGCAATTTCGATTCTCACAGCTGTGATCAAGTACAGAAGTATTCTCCAATTGCGAGATTCATCTTTAAGGTCTAATACCTGTGTTATGTTTAATAGGAATAACTTAGGATTCAGCGGGATTTTTATTTCCAATAGTTGTTGTATGGATTTTTGCACCTTAGCCCAAAATTTCTGAATTATTGGGCATTTCCACAGCATGTGTACAAGTGTGCCTTGCTCCTTGTTGCATTTCCAGCAAAGTCCGTCCGAAGCCTTAAACATCTTTTTCAACCTCCAAGGGGTTATATACCATCTGTTCATAACTTTTAAATGGTTTTCCTTTAGATTCTGTCCCACTGTAAATTTATCTGTCTTTTTCCATGCTGCCTCCCACTCCTCTAAACTTATGTTCATATTTAAGTCTTTAGCCCACTTCAGCATATAATCTTTTACCACGTATTTTTCTAAATTCCGACTCAAAAGTAATTTATACAGTTTTGCAATTTTTTTCTTCTCTGGTTGCCAAAGTATCTCATCTAGGCTGTTAAATGAAGCTTCTATCCCTCTTGTTTTTTTATCCTCTTTGTATTTCTGTACAATTTGAATATAATTAAACCAAGACACATCGAAGCCCTCTTCTAACAGTGTCTCTCTTGATTTTATGGAGTCCTTTGCAATACCTTGTGCAGTCAACAAATCTTTATATGTCAGAAACTTACCCTGGGAAAACCATCTCCCAAAGAACGCCTCTTGAGGGGAGGTCCAAAGGGGTAACTTAAAATAAAATAGTTTTTCCACTCTCTTCCATGTAACTAATAGCGACTTTCTGAGAGGGTGGTTGTCAAAATCCTTGTTTTGTCTCTTTTTGTCATAGCACACAAACGCGTGCCAACCGAACCTAAGTTGTGTGTTTTCTAAATTTAACATAAAAGGATCCTCCAGTTTTATCCAACCTTGCAACCAAATTAGACTGCAGGCGCAGTAATATATTTGGATGTCAGGGAGTGAATACCCTCCTCTATTCTTTGCATCCTTAAGTACCCCCCATTTAATTCTGGGTCTATGTCCTTTCCACACAAACTTTTTAAGCTCTCCTTCCCAACTTCTAAAGATATTTTCCCTTATCAAAATTGGGAGGTTTTGTAACAAAAACATGATTTTAGGCATTACTGCCATTTTAATTGTAGCTATCCTCCCTAATAAAGAGAGATTTAACTGGTTCCACCTTCTCAGGTTTTCCTGGACCTCCTTCCACATCATTATGTAATTGTTGTCAAACAATTTTAAATTATCTTTTGCTAACCATATCCCCAGGTATTTAAGTTTTTTCTCCTCTGTAAATCCTGACCTTCCCTTTAGAAGTTCATTTTCTTCCCTGGTTAAATTCTTAGTTATCATCATTGTTTTATTTTTGTTTACTTTAAGCCCAGAGAAGGAACCAAAACGATCTAGTTCATACAGGACATGGTCTACACCTTGGTTCGGGTCCTCCAACACCAAAGCAACATCGTCTGCGAAAACCCTAGATTTTATTTCCCACCCTCCTTTTTTAAGACCTTTAATATTCTTATTTGAATTAATTGCAGTAATCAGTGTTTCCATAGCTGTCAAAAAAAGAAGAGGAGAGATAGGGCAACCCTGTCTCACGCCCCTGTAGAGACTAAATTCCATAGACTTCTCTCCGTTAACCCATATCTGGGCGCTTTGGTTTGTATAAATTCGTTTAATTTGATTAAGAAAGGTATCGCCACATCCCATTTGCTGTAGGGTTTCTGTCAGGAAATCCCATCTCAAACAGTCGAAGGCTTTTTCCATATCAAGTGCAATCACAGCACATTTTTTATCATTATTAACGTGGTAATACTCCAAACAATTAATAATCGGTCTGATGTTATCTCTTAATTTTCTGTCTGGTAAAAAACCATTTTGTTCTTTACCAAGTAACTTGCTTAAAGTAATTTTTAATCTAGATGTCAAAATGGATGTAAATACCTTATAGTCCACGTTTAATAAGCTAATTGGGCGATAGTTAGATACCAACAATAAATCTCTCCCTTCTTTAGGGATGAGCGTGATGCCAGCTCCTTCCCATGAGGAGGGGATCCCTTCTTCTGCTATATTGTTGAAAAGCCTATAGAGTGGGTCTACCAGTTCCAGTTTAAATTTTTTTTAAAATGTTGAGGTAAAGCCGTCTTTCCCTGGGGCTTTATTCCCCTTCAAACACTCTATTGTGGTTAATATTTCTTGTTTGGAGATTTCAGCGTTTAAAGTCATCCTATCTTCCTCTGGGATCTGAATTTTAATTGTATTATTTAGGTATTCTTTTAGGGCTATCTTTGATTCTTTTTTGACTCCCGGGTCCTTATATAGATTTTTATAAAACTCTCGAAAGCACTTTAAAATTTCTTCCCGAGATGTAATCACCCCTTTGTCTGTCTGAAGTTTAAGTATGGACCTCTGGTTTTTGTCTCTTTTCAATTTTTTTCATAACCATTTCCCCACTTTATTTCCGTTTTCAAAAAAGGACTGTTTAGTTACCTTTAAGTTCTTCGCTATTTCCAAATTTATTTTGCTCTGTAGCTGCTTTTGAAGAATTTTTACTTCCATAATAGTTTTAGAACATGTAGGGTTTCGTTTCAAAAAAACTTCCCTTTCCTTAATTTCCTTAAGCAACTCTTTCTCTTTTACACTATTTGCTTTTTTGATCTCTGCCGCTCTTTTAAGCAATAAGCCCCGAAATACCGCCTTCCCTGCATCCCACACCACTTTGCTTTTTATATCTGGAGTCTCATTTATCTTAAAATACGCAGACACCTCTTCTCTCATTTTCTCCACAAATTTGTCATCCGCCAATATTTCATCTCTTAATCTCCATATAAACTCACGATTCTTCTCATCTTTTAGCTCCATCTCAATCAGACAATGATCCGATAATGATCTAGGGTCAATCTCTATTGGTTTCACTTTTGTGGCTAGTTTCTCTGATATCAAAAATAAATCAATACGGGACCATGACTTGTGTGCCTCCGAATAGAAGGTAAAACCAGGAAGATTATCGCACTGCGTTCTGAGAACGTTCCTATCATCACGTGATGAGAACGTTCCTGGAACAGATATTACTGCATTAGTAAACTAGAACGTGATCAGAACGTGATCAGAACTGCATTTTACCGCACAGCGAAACCGTTCTCAGAACGGTTTGCTGTATTACGTTTTGTGGGCTGTGTTCTGATGACGTCGCCACTCAGAGGTTGGACGGCTCGGGAGAGGCGCTGCTCCCAGGAAAGAGGAAAAAGGGAGGCTTGGCTTACTGAAATCCCTTACCTCCCTTCCCCATAGGAATCAATCCAAAAACGGAGGTTAAAAAAGAGCAGAGAGCCCTTATGGGTCTTCATCTGAGGAGGCAGAGGTTGCTTGGCTATGGGGATGTCCTGCCATCTCTCCCTCTCCCCTCTTTCCCCATAGGAATCAATCCAAAAACGGAGCTTAAAGAGCAGTGAGCCCTATGGGTCTTCATCTGAGGAGGCAGAGGTTGCTTGGCTATGGGGATGTCCTGCCATCTCTCCCTCTCCCCTCTTTCCCCATAGGAATCAATCCAAAAACGGAGCTTAAAGAGCAGAGAGCCCTATGGGTCTTCATCTGAGGAGGCAGAGCTTGCTTGGCTATGGGGATGTCCTGCCATCTCTCCCTCTCCCCTCTTTCCCCATAGGAATCAATCCAAAAACGGAGCTTAAAGAGCAGTGAGCCCTATGGGTCTTCATCTGAGGAGGCAGAGGTTGCTTGGCTATGGGGATGTCCTGCCATCTCTCCCTCTCCCCTCTTTCCCCATAGGAATCAATCCAAAAACGGAGCTTAAAGAGCAGTGAGCCCTATGGGTCTTCATCTGAGGAGGCAGAGCTTGCTTGGCTATGGGGATGTCCTGCCATCTCTCCCTCTCCCCTCTTTCCCCATAGGAATCAATCCAAAAACGGAGCTTAAAGAGCAGTGAGCCCTATGGGTCTTCATCTGAGGAGGCAGAGCTTGCTTGGATATGGGGATGTCCTGCCATCTCTCTCTCTGCCCTCTTTCCCCATAGAAATCAATCCAAAAACAGAGCTTAAAGAGCAGTGAGCCCTATGGGTCTTCATCTGAGGAGGCAGAGCTTGCTTGGCTATGGGGATGTCCTGCCATCTCTCCCTCTCCCCTCTTTCCCCATAGGAATCAATCCAAAAACGGAGCTTAAAGAGCAGTGAGCCCTATGGGTCTTCATCTGAGGAGGCAGAGGTTGCTTGGCTATGGGGATGTCCTGCCATCTCTCCCTCTCCCCTCTTTCCCCATAGGAATCAATCCAAAAATGGAGCTTAAAGAGCAGTGAGCCCTATGGGTCTTCATCTGAGGAGGCAGAGGTTGCTTGGCTATGGGGATGTCCTGCCATCTCTCCCTCTCCCCTCTTTCCCCATAGGAATCAATCCAAAAACGGAGCTTAAAGAGCAGTGAGCCCTATGGGTCTTCATCTGAGGAGGCAGAGCTTGCTTGGCTATGGGGATGTCCTGCCATCTCCCCCTCTCCCCTCTTTCCCCATAGAAATCAATCCAAAAACGGAGGTTAAAAAAGAGCAGAGAGCCCTTATGGGTCTTCATCTGAGGAGGCAGAGCTTGCTTGGCTATGGGGATGTCCTGCCATCTCTCCCTCTCCCCTCTTTCCCCATAGGAATCAATCCAAAAACGGAGCTTAAAGAGCAGTGAGCCCTATGGGTCTTCATCTGAGGAGGCAGAGCTTGCTTGGCTATGGGGATGTCCTGCCATCTCTCCCTCTCCCCTCTTTCCCCATAGGAATCAATCCAAAAATGGAGCTTAAAGAGCAGTGAGCCCTATGGGTCTTCATCTGAGGAGGCAGAGGTTGCTTGGCTATGGGGATGTCCTGCCATCTCTCCCTCTCCCCTCTTTCCCCATAGGAATCAATCCAAAAATGGAGCTTAAAGAGCAGTGAGCCCTATGGGTCTTCATCTGAGGAGGCAGAGCTTGCTTGGCTATGGGGATGTCCTGCCATCTCCCCCTCTCCCCTCTTTCCCCATAGAAATCAATCCAAAAACAGAGCTTAAAGAGCAGAGAGCCCTATGGGTCTTCATCTGAGGAGGCAGAGCTTGCTTGGCTATGGGGATGTCCTGCCATCTCTCCCTCTCCCCTCTTTCCCCATAGGAATCAATCCAAAAACGGAGCTTAAAGAGCAGAGAGCCCTATGGGTCTTCATCTGAGGAGGCAGAGCTTGCTTGGCTATGGGGATGTCCTGCCATCTCTCCCTCTCCCCTCTTTCCCCATAGGAATCAATCCAAAAACGGAGCTTAAAGAGCAGAGAGCCCTATGGGTCTTCATCTGAGGAGGCAGAGGTTGCTTGGCTATGGGGATGTCCTGCCATCTCTCCCTCTCCCCTCTTTCCCCATAGGAATCAATCCAAAAATGGAGCTTAAAGAGCAGTGAGCCCTATGGGTCTTCATCTGAGGAGGCAGAGCTTGCTTGGCTATGGGGATGTCCTGCCATCTCCCCCTCTCCCCTCTTTCCCCATAGAAATCAATCCAAAAACGGAGCTTAAAGAGCAGAGAGCCCTATGGGTCTTCATCTGAGGAGGCAGAGCTTGCTTGGCTATGGGGATGTCCTGCCATCTCCCCCTCTCCCCTCTTTCCCCATAGAAATCAATCCAAAAACGGAGGTTAAAAAAGAGCAGAGAGCCCTTATGGGTCTTCATCTGAGGAGGCAGAGCTTGCTTGGCTATGGGGATGTCCTGCCATCTCTCCCTCTCCCCTCTTTCCCCATAGGAATCAATCCAAAAACGGAGCTTAAAGAGCAGTGAGCCCTATGGGTCTTCATCTGAGGAGGCAGAGGTTGCTTGGCTATGGGGATGTCCTGCCATCTCTCCCTCTCCCCTCTTTCCCCATAGGAATCAATCCAAAAACGGAGCTTAAAGAGCAGTGAGCCCTATGGGTCTTCATCTGAGGAGGCAGAGGTTGCTTGGCTATGGGGATGTCCTGCCATCTCTCCCTCTCCCCTCTTTCCCCATAGGAATCAATCCAAAAACGGAGCTTAAAGAGCAGAGAGCCCTATGGGTCTTCATCTGAGGAGGCAGAGCTTGCTTGGCTATGGGGATGTCCTGCCATCTCTCCCTCTCCCCTCTTTCCCCATAGGAATCAATCCAAAAACGGAGCTTAAAGAGCAGAGAGCCCTATGGGTCTTCATCTGAGGAGGCAGAGCTTGCTTGGCTATGGGGATGTCCTGCCATCTCTCCCTCTCCCCTCTTTCCCCATAGGAATCAATCCAAAAATGGAGCTTAAAGAGCAGTGAGCCCTATGGGTCTTCATCTGAGGAGGCAGAGCTTGCTTGGCTATGGGGATGTCCTGCCATCTCCCCCTCTCCCCTCTTTCCCCATAGAAATCAATCCAAAAACGGAGCTTAAAGAGCAGAGAGCCCTATGGGTCTTCATCTGAGGAGGCAGAGCTTGCTTGGCTATGGGGATGTCCTGCCATCTCCCCCTCTCCCCTCTTTCCCCATAGAAATCAATCCAAAAACGGAGGTTAAAAAAGAGCAGAGAGCCCTTATGGGTCTTCATCTGAGGAGGCAGAGGTTGCTTGGCTATGGGGATGTCCTGCCATCTCTCCCTCTCCCCTCTTTCCCCATAGGAATCAATCCAAAAACGGAGCTTAAAGAGCAGTGAGCCCTATGGGTCTTCATCTGAGGAGGCAGAGGTTGCTTGGCTATGGGGATGTCCTGCCATCTCTCCCTCTCCCCTCTTTCCCCATAGGAATCAATCCAAAAACGGAGCTTAAAGAGCAGTGAGCCCTATGGGTCTTCATCTGAGGAGGCAGAGGTTGCTTGGCTATGGGGATGTCCTGCCATCTCTCCCTCTCCCCTCTTTCCCCATAGGAATCAATCCAAAAACGGAGGTTAAAAAAGAGCAGAGAGCCCTTATGGGTCTTCATCTGAGGAGGCAGAGCTTGCTTGGCTATGGGGATGTCCTGCCATCTCTCCCTCTCCCCTCTTTCCCCATAGGAATCAATCCAAAAACGGAGCTTAAAGAGCAGTGAGCCCTATGGGTCTTCATCTGAGGAGGCAGAGGTTGCTTGGCTATGGGGATGTCCTGCCATCTCTCCCTCTCCCCTCTTTCCCCATAGGAATCAATCCAAAAACGGAGCTTAAAGAGCAGAGAGCCCTATGGGTCTTCATCTGAGGAGGCAGAGCTTGCTTGGCTATGGGGATGTCCTGCCATCTCTCCCTCTCCCCTCTTTCCCCATAGGAATCAATCCAAAAACGGAGCTTAAAGAGCAGAGAGCCCTATGGGTCTTCATCTGAGGAGGCAGAGCTTGCTTGGCTATGGGGATGTCCTGCCATCTCTCCCTCTCCCCTCTTTCCCCATAGGAATCAATCCAAAAACGGAGCTTAAAGAGCAGAGAGCCCTATGGGTCTTCATCTGAGGAGGCAGAGGTTGCTTGGCTATGGGGATGTCCTGCCATCTCTCCCTCTCCCCTCTTTCCCCATAGGAATCAATCCAAAAATGGAGCTTAAAGAGCAGTGAGCCCTATGGGTCTTCATCTGAGGAGGCAGAGCTTGCTTGGCTATGGGGATGTCCTGCCATCTCCCCCTCTCCCCTCTTTCCCCATAGAAATCAATCCAAAAACGGAGCTTAAAGAGCAGAGAGCCCTATGGGTCTTCATCTGAGGAGGCAGAGCTTGCTTGGCTATGGGGATGTCCTGCCATCTCCCCCTCTCCCCTCTTTCCCCATAGAAATCAATCCAAAAACGGAGGTTAAAAAAGAGCAGAGAGCCCTTATGGGTCTTCATCTGAGGAGGCAGAGCTTGCTTGGCTATGGGGATGTCCTGCCATCTCTCCCTCTCCCCTCTTTCCCCATAGGAATCAATCCAAAAACGGAGCTTAAAGAGCAGTGAGCCCTATGGGTCTTCATCTGAGGAGGCAGAGGTTGCTTGGCTATGGGGATGTCCTGCCATCTCTCCCTCTCCCCTCTTTCCCCATAGGAATCAATCCAAAAATGGAGCTTAAAGAGCAGTGAGCCCTATGGGTCTTCATCTGAGGAGGCAGAGGTTGCTTGGCTATGGGGATGTCCTGCCATCTCCCCCTCTCCCCTCTTTCCCCATAGAAATCAATCCAAAAACAGAGCTTAAAGAGCAGAGAGCCCTATGGGTCTTCATCTGAGGAGGCAGAGCTTGCTTGGCTATGGGGATGTCCTGCCATCTCCCCCTCTCCCCTCTTTCCCCATAGAAATCAATCCAAAAACGGAGCTTAAAGAGCAGAGAGCCCTATGGGTCTTCATCTGAGGAGGCAGAGCTTGCTTGGCTATGGGGATGTCCTGCCATCTCCCCCTCTCCCCTCTTTCCCCATAGAAATCAATCCAAAAACGGAGGTTAAAAAAGAGCAGAGAGCCCTTATGGGTCTTCATCTGAGGAGGCAGAGCTTGCTTGGCTATGGGGATGTCCTGCCATCTCTCCCTCTCCCCTCTTTCCCCATAGAAATCAATCCAAAAACGGAGCTTAAAGAGCAGTGAGCCCTATGGGTCTTCATCTGGGGAGGCAGAGCTTGCTTGGCTATGGGGATGTCCTGCCATCTCTCTCTCTGCCCTCTTTCCCCATAGAAATCAATCCAAAAACGGAGCTTAAAGAGCAGAGAGCCCTATGGGTCTTCATCTGAGGAGGCAGAGCTTGCTTGGCTATGGGGATGTCCTGCCATCTCTCTCTCTGCCCTCTTTCCCCATAGAAATCAATCCAAAAACGGAGTTTAAAATCTCTCCCAGATGCAGACCCAAAGGGCTTGCCTCTGCTCCTTTTAAACTCAGTTTTTGGATTGATTTCTATGGGGAAGGGAGGTGGGGGATTTCAGTAAGCCTAGGGACTGGCTTTAAGAGAGCTCCACGGAGGTCCCTTCAAGCGGAGGGAAAGAGAGGGGACTGGACCAAGGGGAGAGCCCCTGCAGCCATTGCAGCTCTTTAAACCGGTTAGAAAAGAAGAGTCCTCTGCTGTCATCCCATTTCCTCCTGTGTGTGTGCATGTAATGTGTGCCTTCAGGTTGTGAGCTTCCCTTCCCGCTTTAACTCTTGTCTGGCTCTTTGCTATGGAATTCTGGGAGTTGTTTGCTTGCTTTTCTGTGGTGCTCCAAACAGAGGAGCTTTTGTGGGTTCCCTCCTGGAGGGAAGGAGGAGAAGGTCCTGGGCATCCCTGCCTCCTGCATTGTGACAGCACAGGAGCCCCACTGGACATGACACTAGAGGCCCCCGCAGAAGCAGCCAGACCCTCTCCCTCTTGCTCTCTGCTCTGGTCTCTTCTTTCCCTCTCTCTTTCTCTCTCTTTCCCTGCTTTCCTCTTCTCTTCCTTGTCCCACCTTTCCTCCCTTTTTCCTTCCTTCCCTCCCTCCTTCTCCCCCCTCCCTCTCTCTCTCTCTCTCTCTCACACACACACACACACACACCTTCCCTCACTGCAGTCGCTCACCTGCCTGCCTCCCTCCCTCCCTGCCTGTCATTCTTTCAGCCAATCAGGAGACGGGGGAATGAGAGAACGGATTTGAGAACGGATATGAATACCGCACACACTTCTGTTGGAACGTTCTCATCACGTTTCAGCTCTCTGGGAACACATTCATATCTATACCCTCCTGGAACACATTTGGAACACATTTAAGCGTTCTGAGAACCCGATTGGAACACATACGTGCGGTATACTCAAATGCGTTCCGTTCTCATCACGTGATGAGAACGTTCTCAGAACCCAGTGCGATAATCTCCCAGGTCTAGATAAGTTTTTTAGTGTCCATACATCTTCTAAGCTGTGCTCACTAATCAATTCCCTGCAACTTCCCGGAAGTTTCCCTTGATTATATTTTAATTTTTTCAAAGTCTTCCTGTCCCTTTTAGGTATTAATACCCCATTAAAATCTCCAGCTAGTATAATATTGTCATGGTCATACAACATTAATTCTTCATTAAGATTTCGGAAAAAAAGATCTTTTCTCTCAAAAGGGCCATATATATTTACCAAAATCATTGTTCTTTCTCCTGAGTCAATTTCTAGAATTTGATATCTTCCCTCTGGGTCATTTTTCAGTTCTTTAGTTTGGAATTTCTTATTAACATACACTGCTAATCCTCTTTTTCTCTTATTGATAGATAGCGAAAAACAATTTCCCAGCTTGGGATTTCTCAGGTATTTCTGTTCTCCTGTTCTTATTTTGGTCTCCTGCAACAGAACTACATCATAATTTCTCCTTTCTAGCAGGTGGAAAATTTGTCTCCTCTTGCTATCCCTGTTAATACTACCCACATTCCATGTTGCCAATTTTATTGTCATTTTGTTTCTGGTACACTTCAAGCCGAGTTATCTATACTATCTACCCAAATATCTAATAGTAAGGATCTTCAATTACCAACCATATCCCAACAACCCCAAAACCAACCCCTCCCCCAAAAAAGAATATTTTAAACCTGATTAAGTGTCAAGCATCTCTAAATTGCCCAGGGTATGGCTCTCAGGGTCCAAATTTACGAGAAGATGTTGATTCCGAGTTGTCATCGTGTTCTGGTGAGATTCCCTCTCCTCCGGTTTCCCAACCAGATCTCCACTCTCCTGAGCCAAATCTTGAAGTTCCCCCAGATTCTTTGACGGTGTCTTTCTTCTCCACTGGAGCCCAAATGCAAAAGGGTTTTGTAAATGTCTCTGGCCTTCTCTAATGTGTTTATTTTAATCCTCTTTTGCTTAAACATAAAAGTCACTCCTTCTGGGTTAGCCCATCTGTAGTTAATTTTTTTCCTCTGCAAAAGTGCAGTTAGAAATTTATACTGCTGTCTTTGTTTTATCACTTGCAGAGGCCAATCTCTAAATATATTAACTTGAGAGTCATCAATCACCAAGTTTTCTTTCTAATTTTTTTGAAGACATCTTTCTTTCAATCTCGTAGTCGTGAAACAAATGACTATGTCTCGGGGCAACCCTTTTTCTTGGGCTATTTTGGAGCTGACTCTAAATAGCTTATCAGTCTGAGACTCAATCAGGTCCAAAGGAATGTCGAGGAAGAGGGATAGTGCTGGCAGAATTCTTTCTTCAAGATCTTCATTTTCCACCTCAGGTAATCCTCTTATTTTAATGGCCTTATCTTTATATCTTTTTTCCTGTATCTGTAAAAGGAAGTCTTCTTGGTATTGATGTTTTTCTATTTTTGTAATTTTTTTCTCCAGGTCCCCTGTCTTTTTGGTATTCCGATGCACCTCTTCTTTAATTTCCAATATATCTCTGTTTACCAAGTCTATTTTTTTCGACAAAACATCAATTTCCAGTTGTATATCACTCCTAATTTCTTCCCTTAGACTTTTCTGTTCTTCCCTAATTTCCAATTTAAAATTTTTCTTAAATTCCCGGAGTTCCTCCAATATTAATGACGTTATTTCAGGTTGTTTACTATTGCCCTCAACAGAGTCGCGTCTGGCATATTGCTGGTTACCACTCATATTTACCTTTCTTAATTTAGAACTTCTTGTGTCCATTGGCTAGAGAGATAAAAACTTTCTCCTTCCAAAATTTTTCCGTCGTTTTAAGTTGGAATATCAAAGTCAGGGGGTAAATTAAACTCCTTCACCCCACAGCAAGGTTCTCTATCTCTCAGTCTCCTTTTCCAATTTGTTGAGATCTCTCCTCTGTTACTGAGGCTTCAGCTGGTCTAGCTTAGCCTTTACTTCACCTGGATTAGGGGATTCAGGTGTTTTTGTTCTTGTCGTTAATTCAGTTACCAAGAAAAAAAAATTATTTTAGGCTCCACAGGTCAACATTAATAAGTAAATGAATAGCCTCAAAAAATTTTGCCACTTATTAACTTAACTCTGGATTCCTTCTATCAACCAAGGGTGCCGCATTTTATCAAGTAGCCCTCCTATTCTCCCATAGCTTTAGATCTTCGGTTCAAAAAGAGAGGAGGGTTTTTTTTGCAAGCGTCCAAACACTACCTAAGTTGTTCCAGCACCCCGCACGTAGTGTCTTTTGTAATAAAGCACCATGCAATGTGAGAAAACAAAATAAAGTCCAACTCACTATTTCTCTTCCTTCCAAATTCTGGAGATGATTCAAGGTTTTGGTGTCTTATCTCGATATCACCCGAAAGACAATATTTTATGTTCTCTGTTCGCCACCTCGCTGGGTTCTTCTTGAGGTAACTCCACAATTTAAAAAGGTTGCGCCTGAGACTGAGGTCCGAAGACCATCTCTCTGAAACCCCAGCTGTCTTGCGACCTTCCTCGAAAACACCCTTCTTCCGACCCCCGTTAGGGGGAAGGAGAAGAGTGAAATTCTCGGGTCCCCAGCAGACCCACAACTCAAGCCTCCCGCGGCTTGGGTTCCTAATGGTCTCCAAACAGCTGGAATCGTTAGGACCTTAGACGGGACAGGCTACAGAGGAACGGAGGAACGGAGCACCTGCTAACTGCTTCCACTCGTCTCGGCGTTGCAACCCGGGTTTTGAACGGAGTCCATTTTGTGTTCCGGAGGTCATTTTGTGTTCCGGCGTCCATTTTGTGTTCCAGAGTCCATTTGGTGTTCCAGCGTCAATTTTGTGTTCCGGCGTCCATTTGGTGTTCCAGCGTCCATTTTGTGTTCCAGTGTCCATTTTGTGTTCTGGGGGCCATTTTGTGTTCCAGAGTCCATTTTTTGTTCCAGCATCCATTTTGTGTTCCAGCGTCCATTTTGTCTTCCGGCGTCCATTTTGTGTTCCAGCGTCCATTTTGTGTTCCGGGGGCCATTTTATGTTCCAGCGTCCATTTTGTGTTCAAAAGTCCATTTTGTGTTCCAGCGTCCATTTTTTGTTCCAGCGTCCATTTTGTGTTCCAACGTCCATTTTGTTTTCCGGGGGCCATTTTGTGTTCCAATGTCCATTTTGTGTTCCGGAGTCCATTTTTGGTTCCAACGTCCATTTTGTGTTCCAGTGTCCATTTTGTGTTCTGGCGTCCATTTTGTATTCCAGCGTCCATTTTATGTTCCAGTGTCCATTCTATGTTCTGGAGGTCATTTTGTGTTCCAGCGTCCATTTTGTGTTCCGGAGGCCATTTTGTGTTCCAGCGTCCATTTTGTGTCGAAGCATCCATTTTGTGTTCCAGCGTCCATTTTGTGTTGCAGCGTCCATTCTGTGTTCCAACGTCCATTTTGTGTTCCATGGGCCATTTTGTGTTCCAGTGTCCATTTTGTGTTCAGCGTCCATTTTGTGTTGCAGCGTGCATTTTGTGTTCCACAGTCCATTTTGTGTTCCTCCGTCCATTTAGTGTTCCTGCATCTATTTTCTTTTCCGGAGTCCATTTTGTGTTCTGGAGGTCATTTTGTGTTCCGGCGTCTATTTTGTATTCCAGAGTCCATTTGGTGTTCCAGCGTCAATTTTGTGTTCCGGCGTCCATTTGGTGTTCCAGTTTCCATTTTGTGTTCCAACGTCAATTTTGTGTTCCGGCGTCCATTTTGTGTTCCAGCGTCCATTTTGTGTTCCAATGTCCATTTTCTGTTCCAGCGTCCATTTTCTGTTCCAACGTCCATTTTGTGTTCCGGGGGCCATTTTGTATTCCAGCATCCATTTTGTGTTCCAGCGTCCATTTTGTGTTCCAGCGTCCATTTTGTGTTCCGGAGGCCATTTTGTGTTCCGGCGTCCATTTTGTGTTCCGGGGGCCATTTTGTGTTCCAGCATCCATTTTGTGTTCCAACATCCATTTTGTGTTCCAACGTCCATTTTGTGTTCCAACGTTGATTTTGTGTTCCGGAGTCCATTTTTTGTGTTAGCTTCCATTTTGTGTTCCAGTGTCCATTTTGTGTTCCGGCATCCATTTTGTGTTCCGGCATCCATTTTGTGTTCCGGCATCCATTTTGTATTCCAGCGTCCATTTTGTGTTCCGGGGGCCATTTTGTGTTCCAGCATCCATTTTGTGTTCCAAAGTCCATTTTGTATTCCAGCGTCCATTTTTTGTTCCAGCGTCCATTTTGTGTTCCAACATCCATTTTGTGTTCCAACGTCCATTTTGTTTTCCCGGGGCCATTTTGTGTTCCAACATCCATTTTGTGTTCCAACGTCCATTTTGTGTTCCAATGTCCATTTTGTGTTCCAGCGTCCATTTTGTGTTTCAATGTCCATTTTGTGTTCCAGCGTTCATTTTGTGTTCCAACGTCCTTTTTGTGTTCCAGGACCATTTTGTGTTCCAGCATCCATTTTGTGTTCCAACGTCCATTTTGTGTTACAGAGTCCTTTTTGTGTTCCGGGGCCATTTTGTGTTCCAGCATCCATTTTGTGTTCCAACGTCCATTTTGTGTTTCAGCGTCCATTTTGCGTTGCAGTGTCCATTTTGTGTTCCAACGTCCATTTTGTGTTCCAGGGGCCATTTTGTGTTCCAGTGACTATTTTGTGTTCCCGCATCTATTTTGTTTTCCAAAGTACAGTTTGTGTTCTGGGGTTCATTTTGTGTTGCGGCGTCCATTTTGTGTTCCGGTGTCCATTTGGTCTTTCAATGTCCATTTTGTGTTCCAACGTCCATTTTGTTTTCCAACGTCCTTTTTGTGTTCCGAGGGCCATTTTGTGTTCCAGCATCCATTTTGTGTTCCAACGTCCATTATTTGTTCCATTGTCCATTTTGTGTTCCAACGTCCATTTTGTGTTCCAGTGTCCATTTTGTGATCCGGTGTCCATGTAGTGTTCCTGCGTCTATTTGGTTTTCCGGAGTCCATTTTTTGTTCCAGGGGCCATTTTGTGTTCCAGCGTCCATTTTGTGTTCCGGGGGCATTTGTGTTCCAGCGTCCATTTTGTGTTCCAACGTCCATTTTGTGTTCCAGAGTCCATTTTGTGTTGCAGTATCGATTTTGTGTTCCGGAGCCCATTTTGTGTTCCAGTGTTAATTTTGTGTTGCAGCGTCCATTTTCTGTTCCAGCGTCCATTTTGTGTTCCAACGTCCATTTTGTGTTCCGGTGTCCATTTTGTGTTCCAGCATCCATTTTGTGTTCCAACGTCCGTTTTGTGTTCCGGGGGCCGTTTTGGGTTCCAGCGTCCATTTTGTGTTCCAACGTCCATTTTGTGTTCCAGCGTCCATTTTGTGTTCCAACGTCCGTTTTGTGTTCCGGGGGCCGTTTTGTGTTCCAGCGTCCATTTTGTGTTCCAACGTCCGTTTTGTGTTCCAGAGTCCTTTTTGTGTTCCGGGGCCATTTTGTGTTCCAACGTCCATTTTTTGTTCCATTGTCCATTGTGTGTTCCAACATCCATTTTGTGTTCCAGCATCCATTTTGTGTTCCGGAATCCATTTTGTGTTCCAGGGGCCGTTTTGTGTTCCAGTGCCCATTTTGTGTTCCAACGTCCATTTTGTGTTCCAACGTCCATTTTGTGTTCCAATGTCCATTTTGTATTCCAGCGTCGATTTTGTGTTCCAATGTCAATTTTTTGTTCCAGTGTCAATTTTGTCTAGCAGCATCCATTTTGTGTTCCAGCATCCATTTTGTGTTGCAGCGTCCATTCTGTGTTCCAACGTCCATTTTGTGTTCCAGGGGCCATTTTGTGTTCCAGTGTCCATTTTGTGTTCCAGCGTCCATTTTGTGTTCCAGTGTCCATTTTGTGTTCCGGAGTCCATTTTGTGTTCCTGCGTCCATTTAGTGTTCCTGCATCTATTTTCTTTTCCGGAGTCCATTTTGTGTTCTGGAGGTCATTTTGTGTTCCGGCGTCCATTTTGTATTCCAGAGTCCATTTGGTGTTCCAACGTCCATTTTGTGTTCCAGGGGCCATTTTGTGTTCCAGTGTCCATTTTGTGTTCCAGCGTCCATTTTGTGTTGCAGCGTGCATTTTGTGTTCCGGAGTCCATTTTGTGTTCCTGCGTCCATTTTATGTTCCAGTGTCCATTTTATGTTCTGGAGGTCATTTTGTGTTCCAGCGTCCATTTTGTGTTCCAGCATCCATTTCGTGTTCCAACGTCCATTTTGTTTTCCGGGGCCATTTTTTGTTCCAACGTCCATTTTGTGTTCCAATGTCCGTTTTGTGTTCCGGGGGCCATTTTGTGTTCCAGCATCCATTTTGTGTTCCAACGTCCATTTTGTGTTCTGGCGTCCATTTTGTATTCCAGTGTCTATTTTATGTTCCAGTGTCCATTCTATGTTCTGGAGGTCATTTTGTGTTCCGGAGTCCATTTTGTGTTCCGGAGGCCATTTTGTGTTCCAGCGTCCATTTTGTGTAGCAGCATCCATTTTGTGTTCCAGCGTCCATTTTGTGTTGCAGCGTCCATTCTGTGTTCCAACGTCCATTTTGTGTTCCAGCGTCCATTTTGTTTTCGAAAGTCTATTTTGTGTTCCAGCGTCCATTTTGTGTTCCAACATCCATTTTGTGTTCCAACGTCCATTTTGTGTTCCAACATTGATTTTGTGTTCCGGAGTCCATTTTTTGTGTTGCAGTATCGATTTTGTGTTTCAGCGTCCATTTTATGTTCCAGTGTCCACTTTCTGTTCTGGAAGATATTTTGTGTTCCAGCGTCCATTTTCTGTTCCAGCGTCCATTTTGTGTTCCAACGTCCATTTTGTGTTCTGGGGGCCATTTTGTATTCCAGCATCCATTTTGTGTTCCAGTGTCCATTTTGTGTTCCGGAGGCCATTTTGTGTTCCGGCGTCCATTTTGTGTTCCGGCATCCATTTTGTATTCCAGCGTCCATTTTGTGTTCCGGGGGCCATTTTGTGTTCCAGCATCCATTTTGTGTTCCAAAGTCAATTTTGTATTCCAGCGTCCATTTTGTGTTCCAACGTCTATTTTGTGTTCCAACGTCCATTTTGTGTTCCAGCGTCCATTTTGTGTTCCAACGTCCGTTTTGTATTCCAGGGGCCGTTTTGTGTTCCAGCGTCCTTTTTGTGTTCCGGGGCCATTTTGTGTTCCAACGTCCATTTTTTGTTCCATTGTCCATTGTGTGTTCCAACATCCATTTTGTGTTCCAGCGTCCATTTTGTGTTCCGGAATCCATTTTGTGTTCCAGGGGCAGTTTTGTGTTCCAATGCCCATTTTGTGTTCCAACGTCCATTTTGTGTTCCAACGTCCACTTTGTGTTCCAGCGTCGATTTTGTGTTCCAATGTCAATTTTTTGTTCCAGTGTCAATTTTGTGTTGCAGCATCCATTTTGTGTTCCAGCGTCCATTTTGTGTTGCAGCGTCCATTCTGTGTTCCAACGTCCATTTTGTGTTCCAGGGGCCATTTTGTGTTCCAGTGTCCATTTTGTGTTCCAGCGTCCATTTTGTGTTGCAGCGTGCATTTTGTGTTCCGGAGTCCATTTTGTGTTCCTGCGTCCATTTTATGTTCCAGTGTCCATTTTCTGTTCTGGAGGTCATTTTGTGTTCCAGTGTCCATTTTGTGTTCCAGCATCCATTTCGTGTTCCAACGTCCATTTTGTTTTCCGGGGCCATTTTTTGTTCCAATGTCCATTTTGTGTTCCAACGTCCGTTTTGTGTTCTGGCGTCCATTTTGTATTCCAGTGTCTATTTTATGTTCCAGTGTCCATTCTATGTTCTGGAGGTCATTTTGTGTTCCGGAGTCCATTTTGTGTTCCGGAGGCCATTTTGTGTTCCAGCGTTCATTTTGTGTTGCAGCATCCATTTTGTGTTCCAGCGTCCATTTTGTGTTGCAGCATCCATTCTGTGTTCCAACGTCCATTTTTGTTCCAGCGTCCATTTTGTGTTCCAATGTCCATTTTGTGTTCCAACGTCCATTTTGTGTTCCAACGTCCATTTTGTGTTCCAGCGTCCATTTTGTGTTCGAAAGTCTATTTTGTGTTCCAGCGTCCATTTTGTGTTCCAACATCCATTTTGTGTTCCAACGTCCATTTTGTGTTCCGGAGTCCATTTTTTGTGTTGCAGTATCGATTTTGTGTTTCAGTGTCCATTTTATGTTCCAGTGTCCACTTTCTGTTCTGGAGGATATTTTGTGTTCCAGCGTCCATTTTCTGTTCCAGCGTCCATTTTGTGTTCCAACGTCCATTTTGTGTTCCGGGGGCCATTTTGTATTCCAGCATCCATTTTGTGTTCCAGCGTCCATTTTGTGTTCCGGAATCCATTTTGTGTTCCGGGGGCCGTTTTGTGTTCCAGTTTCCATTTTGTGTTCCAACGTCAATTTTGTGTTCCAACGTCCATTTTGTGTTCCAACGTCCATTTTGTGTACCAGCGTCGATTTTGTGTTCCTGCGTCCATTTTATGTTCCAGTGTCCATTTTCTGTTCTGGAGGTCATTTTGTGTTCCAGCATCCATTTTGTGTTCCAGCATCCATTTCGTGTTCCTACGTCCATTTTGTTTTCCGGGGCTATTTTTTGTTCCAACGTCCATTTTGTGTTCCAACGTCCGTTTTGTGTTCCAACGTCCATTTTGTGTTCTGGGGGCCATTTTGTATTCCAGCATCCATTTTGTGTTCCAGCGTCCATTTTGTGTTCCAGTGTCCATTTTGTGTTCCGGAGGCCATTTTGTGTTCCGGCGTCCATTTTGTGTTCCGGCATCCATTTTGTATTCCAGCGTCCATTTTGTGTTCCGGGGGCCATTTTGTGTTCCAGCATCCATTTTGTGTTCCAAAGTCAATTTTGTATTCCAGCGTCCATTTTGTGTTCCAACGTCCATTTTGTGTTCCAACGTCCATTTTGTGTTCCAGCGTCCATTTTGTGTTCCAACGTCCGTTTTGTATTCCAGGGGCCGTTTTGTGTTCCAGCGTCCTTTTTGTGTTCCGGGGCCATTTTGTGTTCCAACGTCCATTTTTTGTTCCATTGTCCATTGTGTGTTCCAACATCCATTTTGTGTTCCAGCGTCCATTTTGTGTTCCGGAATCCATTTTGTGTTCCAGGGGCAGTTTTGTGTTCCAATGCCCATTTTGTGTTCCAACGTCCATTTTGTGTTCCAACGTCCACTTTGTGTTCCAGCGTCGATTTTGTGTTCCAATGTCAATTTTTTGTTCCAGTGTCAATTTTGTGTTGCAGCATCCATTTTGTGTTCCAGCGTCCATTTTGTGTTGCAGCGTCCATTCTGTGTTCCAACGTCCATTTTGTGTTCCAGGGGCCATTTTGTGTTCCAGTGTCCATTTTGTGTTCCAGCGTCCATTTTGTGTTGCAGCGTGCATTTTGTGTTCCGGAGTCCATTTTGTGTTCCTGCGTCCATTTTATGTTCCAGTGTCCATTTTCTGTTCTGGAGGTCATTTTGTGTTCCAGCGTCCATTTTGTGTTCCAGCATCCATTTCGTGTTCCAACGTCCATTTTGTTTTCCGGGGCCATTTTTTGTTCCAATGTCCATTTTGTGTTCCAACGTCCATTTTGTGTTCTGGCGTCCATTTTGTATTCCAGTGTCTATTTTATGTTCCAGTGTCCATTCTATGTTCTGGAGGTCATTTTGTGTTCCGGAGTCCATTTTGTGTTCCGGAGGCCATTTTGTGTTCCAGCGTCCATTTTGTGTTGCAGCATCCATTTTGTGTTCCAGCGTCCATTTTGTGTTGCAGCATCCATTCTGTGTTCCAACGTCCATTTTTGTTCCAGCGTCCATTTTGTGTTCCAATGTCCATTTTGTGTTCCAACGTCCATTTTGTGTTCCAGCGTCCATTTTGTGTTCGAAAGTCTATTTTGTGTTCCAGCGTCCATTTTGTGTTCCAACATCCATTTTGTGTTCCAACGTCCATTTTGTCTTCCAACGTTGATTTTGTGTTCCGGAGTCCATTTTTTGTGTTGCAGTATCGATTTTGTGTTTCAGCGTCCATTTTATGTTCCAGTGTCCACTTTCTGTTCTGGAGGATATTTTGTGTTCCAGCGTCCATTTTCTGTTCCAGCGTCCATTTTGTGTTCCAACGTCCATTTTGTGTTCCGTGGGCCATTTTGTATTCCAGCATCCATTTTGTGTTCCAGCGTCCATTTTGTGTTCCGGAATCCATTTTGTGTTCCGGGGGCCGTTTTGTGTTCCAGTTTCCATTTTGTGTTCCAACGTCAATTTTGTGTTCCAACGTCCATTTTGTGTTCCAACGTCCATTTTGTGTACCAGCGTCGATTTTGTGTTCCTGCGTCCGTTTTATCTTCCAGTGTCCATTTTCTGTTCTGGAGGTCATTTTGTGTTCCAGCATCCATTTTGTGTTCCAGCATCCATTTCGTGTTCCTACGTCCATTTTGTTTTCCGGGGCTATTTTTTGTTCCAACGTCCATTTTGTGTTCCAACGTCCGTTTTGTGTTCCGGGGGCCATTTTGTGTTCCAGCATCCATTTTGTGTTCCAACGTCCATTTTGTGTTCCAACGTCCTTTTTGTGTTCCGGGGGCCGTTTTGTGTTCCAGCAGCCATTTTGTGTTCCAATGTCCATTTTGTGTTCCAGCGTCCATTTTGTGTTCCAACGTCTGTTTTGTGTTCCAGAGTCCTTTTTGTGTTCCGGGGCCATTTTGTGTTCCAACGTCCATTTTGTGTTCCAACGTCCATTTTTTGTTCCATTGTCCATTTTGTGTTCCAACGTCCATTTTGTGTTCCAGCGTCCATTTTGTGTTCCGGAATCCATTTTGTGTTCTGGGGGCCGTTTTGTGTTCCAGTTTCCATTTTGTGTTCCAACGTCAATTTTGTGTACCAGCGTCGATTTTGTGTTCCAATGTCCATTTTTTTTCCAGTGTCAATTTTGTGTTCCAACGTCCATTTTCTGTTCCAATGTCCATTTTGTGTTCCAACGTCCATTTTGTTTTCCAACGTCCTTTTTGTGTTCCGAGGGCCTTTTTGTGTTCCAGCATCCATTTTGTGTTCCGGAATCCATTTTGTGTTCCGGGGGCTGTTTTGTGTTCCAGTGTCCATTTTGTGTTCCAACGTCCATTTTGTGTTCCAACGTCCATTTTGTGTTTCAACGTCCATTTTGTGTTCCAACGTCCATTTTGTTTTCCGGGGGCCATTTTGTGTTCCAATGTCCATTTTTTGTTCCAGTGTCAATTTTGTGTTCCAACGTCCATTTTGTGTTCCGGGGGCCATTTTGTGTTCCAGCATCCATTTTGTGTTCCAGAGTCCATTTTGTGTTAAGGCATCCACGTTGTGTTCCAACGTCCATTTTGTGTTCCAGCATCCATTTTGTGTTCCAATGTCCATTTTGTGTTCCAACGTCCATTTTGTTTTCCAGCGTCCATTTTGTGTTCCAGCGTCCATTTTGTGTTCCAACGTCCATTTTTTGTTCCAGTGTCCATTTTGTGTTCCAACGTCCATTTTGTGTTCCAATGTCCATTTTGTGTTCCGGGGGCCATTTTATGTTCCAGCGTCCATGTTGTGTTCCAACGTCCATTTTATGTTCCAACGTCCGTTTTGTGTTCCAGCGTCCATTTTGTGTTCCAACGTCTACTTTGTGTTCCAACGTCCTTTTTGTGTTCCCGGGCCATTTTGTGTTCCAGCGTCCATTCTGTGTTCCAATGTCCATTTTGTGTCCCAGAGTCCATTTTGTGTTCCAACGTCCTTTTTGTGTTCCAACGTCCATTTTGTGTTCTGGGGGCCATTTTGTATTCCAGCATCCATTTTGTGTTCCAGCGTCCATTTTGTGTTCCAGCGTCCATTTTGTGTTCCGGAGGCCATTTTGTGTTCCGGCGTCCATTTTGTGTTCCGGCATCCATTTTGTATTCCAGCGTCCATTTTGTGTTCCGGGGGCCATTTTGTGTTCCAGCATCCATTTTTTGTTCCGGGGGCCATTTTGTGTTCCAGCATCCATTTTGTGTTCCAGAGTCCATTTTGTGTTAAGGCGTCCATTTTGTGTTCCAGCATCCATTTTGTGTTCCAACGTCCATTTTTTGTTCCAACGTCCATTTTTTGTTCCAGTGTCCGTTTTGTGTTCCAGCATCCATTTTGTGTTCCAGAGTCCATTTTGTGTTATGGCGTCAACTTTGTGTTCAAACGTCCATTTTTTGTTCCAGTTTCCATTTTGTGTTCCACCATCCATTTTTTGTTCCAGTGTCTATTTTGTGTTCCAGCATCCATTTTGTGTTCCAACATCCATTTTGTGTTCCAACGTCCATTTTGTTTTTCAACGTCCTTTTTATGTTCCGGGGCCGTTTTGTGTTCAAGCATCCATTTTGTGTTCCAACGTCCATTTTGTGTTCCAACGTCCATTTTGTGTTCTGGGGGCCATTTTGTGTTCCAGCATCCATTTTGTGTTCCAGAGTCCATTTTGTGTTATGGCGTCAACTTTGTGTTCAAACGTCCATTTTTTATTCCAGTGTCCATTTTTTGTTCCAGCGTCCATTTTGTGTTCCAACGTCCTTTTTGTGTTCCGGGAGCCGTTTTGTGTTCCAGCGTCCATTTTGTATTCCAACGTCCATTTTGTGTGCCAACGTCCATTTTTTGTTCCAGCGTCCATTTTGTGTTGCAGCGTGCATTTTGTGTTCCGGAGTCCATTTTGTGTTCCTGCGTCCATTTTATGTTCCAGTGTCCATTTTCTGTTCTGGAGGTCATTTTGTGTTCCAGCGTCCATTTTGTGTTCCAACGTCCATTTTGTGTTCCAACGTCTTTTTTGTGTTCCGGGGCCATTTTGTGTTCCAGCATCCATTTTGTGTTCCAGCGTCCATTTTTTGTTCCAGTGTCCATTTTGTGTTCCAACGTCCATTTTTTGTTCCAACATCCATTTTTTGTTCCAGTGTCCATTTTGTGTTCCAACATCCATTTTGTGTTCCAACGTCCATTTTGTGTTCCGGGGGCCGTTTTGTGTTCCGGGGGCCGTTTTGTGTTCCAACGTCCATTTTGTGTTCCAACGTCCATTTTGTGTCCCTACGTCCATTTTGTGTTCCAGCATCCATTTTGTGTTCCGCAGTCCATTTTGTGTTCCGGGGGCTGTTTTGTGTTCCAACGTCCATTTTGTGTTCCAACGTCCATTTTGTGTTCCAGTGTCCATTTTGTGTTCCAACGTCCATTTTGTGTTCCGACGTCCATTTTTTGTTCCGGAATCCATTTTGTGTTCCGGGGGCCGTTTTGTGTTTCAGCGTCCATTTTGTGTTCCAACGTCCATTTTGTGTTCCAACGTCCATTTTTTGTTCCGGAGTCCATTTTGTGTTCCGGGGGCCGTTTTGTGTTTCAGCGTCCATTTTGTGTTCCAACGTCCATTTTGTGTTCCAGTGTCCATTTTGTGTTTCAATGTCCATTTTGTTAAAATATATTTCTAATTTGTATGGAAAATGTTCAGATGTGGCAATGGTTAACTAAGGTTTAAAATGGTTCCTGTTGCAGGCCAGAAAGTCTAGGCCTGGAAGAACGACTTCAAGGACATGTGCTGAGACATAATATAAACAAATGTATTATTGTTATGCTTTTGTGTAGTGTGGTGACTTCATGGGAAAGAGGTGTGACCACTTGGTGGGAAGGTTGATCTTTTGAGAGAACAAAGACTGATGTCACATTCGAGCTTCTAGCATGGACTCTGAAAGAGTATAGATGTATAGTAGGCTGTGTAAAGTGTAAATAGCAACAAAGTCAATAAACCCTCATTTGAGTGAAAATCTGTGTGGAAGTTACTTTGTTCCTGAGTAGCTGAGAAGATTGCATCTGTTCCAGTTGGTACCAGTTCAGAACCACCGGCAGTACCAGACATCACCCATCCCAAAGATCTTTTTCTCTAACACGGGCGCAGTTGGCATATCAACCAAGGCTGATAACAGGCACTTCTGGCCATCACATCTATCTGAACTCACATCTGGAGCAACGGATTCAGGAGCAACCCCAAACTGCAAGCACAGTCCTTTAGGGGAAGTGTGACCCCATTCATGACCGGTTGACAAACCTCCATATCTGGATTAGGATCTCCATCAAGTACCTCGATCTTATCTGGATTCAGTTGTAATCTGTTTCTCCTCATCCAGCACATTACTGCCCCAAGACATTCATTCAGAGGGGAGATGCCTTCCTTAGTTGATGCAGAGGTCTGGGGCATGAAGAGATATAGTTGGGTGTCATCAGCGTACTGATAGCACTCCACTCCATGTCTCCAGATGATCTCTCCCAGCGGTTTCATGTAGATGTTAAACAGCATTAGTGACAGGATGATGCCCTGAGGAACGCCAAATTTAAACCCCCTTTTAAAGGAACAACTGTCCCCCAGCATCTATGTCTGGAATCTGCTTGAGAGATAGGACTGAATCCACTGTAATGCAGTGCCCCTGATCCCCAATTCCCTCAGGCTTTCCAGAATGATACCATGGTCGATGGTATTGAAAGCCACTGAGAGATCCAAAAGCTTCAACACTTCATCTGTCAGTGTTCAAGCAAAGATCATCTACTAAGGCGACTATAGCATTCTCAACTCCGCATCCCGTCTTGAAGCCAATTTGAAATGGGTCTAGATAATCTGATTCTTCCAAGAATGCTTGGAGTTGAAGAGCAATTTCCTTCTCAATCACTTTGCTTAGAAATGGAAGATAGGAGACGGATCTGTAATTGTTCATGTCCAAGGGATCTAGGGAGGGCTTTTTCAGAAGACGCTGAACCACTGCTTCTTTTAAGCAAGATGGAAAATAGCCTTCCCTAAGAGATGCATCTATGATACATCTCAGGTGAGTCCTAAGTGCATCTCCAACTTGGACGACTAGCCATGAAGGGCAAGGGTTGAGAGGGCAAGTTGTCTTCTTCACACTTCCAAGGAGCGTCTCCACATCCTCAGTACCCACAGATTCAAATTGATCCAGTATGATCTTATTCACTGAGTTACTGGACACCTCACCTATAGCCTCTATAATAATGTCGGCCTCTGGAAGAAGGCAAGGAGTACACTCTTCCTTCCTTCCTTCCTTCCTTCCTTCCTTCCTTCCTTCCTTCCTTCCTTCCTTCCGGAATGGAGCCCAAGCTGCAGAACTAGACTCAGGAGAGAAAGGCTAGAAAGACTCTGCTTTGTACATATAGCTCTTTCTCTCTCAGTATGTGTGTGTGTGTTTGCCTCTGTTGTTCTTATGGCTGTGAATAGAGGTGAGGACTGAGGAGAGAAGAAAGTGTCAATTTTGTGCAAATGCAGAACTTCTGTGCATCAAAGAGTCCATTGTGTTGAAATAGCAAAGAACTTTATTGAGAACACACAGAAGGAATTCAGTATTTAAACCAGAACTGCCCACTCCAAGCCAAACTATACATGAAAACCCCAAAACCTAAAAGACTACCCTCTTCCCAACCTAGCACCCACCTCCAATTCCTACAGTCTATGCCCCACAGGTAAGAAGACCCCCTTTGCCACCCCCAGAAATTAACCCCCTTCCTGTTAATATCATTCCCATAACTATTTGAGCCAGATGCAACAAATCCCACCCTTCTATTTCGCTAACCTATACTACAATCTCCAGTCAAATTTATAAACTATGATCTATACTAACAGCAATGAAAACCTAAACTTAACAAAATATAACTTTAAAACATAAACAGACTTATCCACAGACAAACCACAGACATATCGATAGACAACCCTTACAAACAAAACCATAAGGGCCTTTTCACTGCTGGATTGAAAATATATTTTCTGTATTAATTATTGACAAAAATAATGTTCACTTCTGGGATTTGTGTGGCTTCTCTCCTGTGTAGCCTCTCTGATGTTTCAATAGGTATGATTTCAACGAAAAACATTTCCCACAATGCTGGCATTTGAATGGCTTTGCTCCTGTGTGGACTCTCTGATGTATCACTAGGCTTGACTTTTGAGAAAAACATTTCCCACAATGCTGGCATTTGAATGGCTTTGCTCCTGTGTGGACTCTCTGATGTGTCACTAGGTTTGACTTCTGAGGAAAACATTGTCCACAATGCTGGCATTTGTAGGGCTTTGCTCCTGTGTGGATTCTCTTGTGTGTCACTAGATGTGACTGCCGAGAAAAACATTTCCCACAATGTTGGCATTTGTATGGCTTCTCTCCTGTGTGGACTCTCTGATGTCTGACTAGGTCTGACTTCAAAGAAAAACCTTTCCCACAATGCTGGCATTTGTATGGCTTCGCTCCTGTGTGAGATCTCTGATGTATCAATAGGTATGACTTTGAAGAAAAACATTTCCCACAATGTTGGCATTTGTATGGCTTCTCTCCTGTGTGGACTCTCAGATGCTTCACAAGGACTGACTTGTAGGCAAATCTTTTTCCACAATGCTGACATTTATGTGACTTCTTTCCTGTGTGGACTCTCTCATGACTGACAAGTTCTTCTGTAAACAAGGACAATGACAGACAAGACTGAATCTCAGCGTTAAGAGAGGAAGGTGTTACCCCAAGATTTAGCCCTAAGTTCACGCCTCCCTATTTCAGGTTAAATTAATAAAGTTGGTGTGAGTGACCTGAGCGTGACACTGTTCTGGATGCCCCCAAATCCATATAATGATTGTATCCTTACTCATAGGAGCTAGCAAAGAAGAGATTGTAGGGGAACTTCCATGAGGAAATCAGTGGAAGCAGATAGTCAGGCAGTTGAAAAATATTCCAATAAATATATGTAAAAATACTTTGATTGAAAAGTGGCATCATTTCCTGTGAGACTGCCATTGAGTGCTGAGTCAGAGCACATGGCATGATGCAAACTAACGGCAGAGGATGCTTAATGCTGTGTGGCACTAGGAGATGACTCACAACCAATACAATATACAGCTAAAAACGCCAATATCATTCTAGGTTGCATCAATATGAGTAAAGTTTCTAGATCAAGGGATGTAATAGTGCTACTCTATTCTGCTTTAGTCAGAATAATCCTGTGTCCAGTTGAGGGCCCCACAATTTAAAAAGGATGTTGTCAAGTTGGAACATGCCCAGAGGAAGGCAGCCAAAGTGGTGAAGGATCTTGAAACCATCAAGCCCTTTGAGGAGCGACAGTAAGAGCTCTTTGACAGTGCAACTCCCTTACTTTTGTGGAATCCTCTTCCTTGGAGGTCTTTAAACAGAGGCTGGATGGTGTTTGGAAATGTATTCCTGCATGGCAGAAGGGGGTTGAACTGGATGGCCCTTGTGGTCTATTCCAACTCTATGATTCTATAATGCTAGTGGAATCATAGCACCATGATAATTTAGCACAAAAGGGACCTCAGTCTCATAGAAAGGAGAATGGATTACGGTTCCTTACCCACAGAAGCCACATTCTCATAATTCTCCATCATTACACAATTGTACATAAGTCTCTGCTTCTTCGTCAACAGATTCCATTCGTCTTTGGTGAAATATACTGCCACATCCGCAAAGGTCACCTGCAACAGAAAATAGCCCTCATCCAGGGAGTGACTAAGGAAAAGGGAAGGAAATCGCATGGTGTATCCCAAATATTATTTCATCACTTCAGAATTCAGTGCAGGAAATAAACTTTAAATTATGTTAGCAAGCAAAAACCTGCTGCCTTTAAATCTAGTTTGTCTCGAATCCTTTCAATATAATATACTTAGGGAGCTGGACATGTTTAGCCTGGAGAAGACAAGGTTAAGAGGTGATGTGATAGCCCTGTTTAAATATATGAAGGGATGTCATATTGAGGAAGGAGCAAGCTTGTTTTCTGCTGCTCCAGAAAACAGGATCCGGAACAATGGATGCAAGCTCCAGGAAAAGAGATTCCACCTGAACATTAGGAGGAACGTCCTGAGAGTAAGAGCTGTTTGACAGTGGAACACACTCCTTCCTCAGAATGCAGTGGCATCTCCTTCCTTGGAGGTCTTTAAGATGAGGCTGGATGGCCATCTGACGTGTATGCTTTGATTTAGAGTTCCTGCATGGCAGGGGGTTGGACTGGATGGCCCTTGTGGTCTCTTCCAACTCTATGATTCTAATATCATAAACAATATAATTTAGGCCATTGCTGGGATATTGAAGATGTATTAGGATACTCACTATCCCAATACATACAGAACTTTTAGCCACCAAAGAATTATAGTGCATTTAGAAATTTCTTGCCACATTTCAGAGGCAAACGTCATTTTTAATAACAGTTTTGGGGAGCACACTGGGATTGAGGGTCACTGGGGCTACTCCATATTTAGATCCAGAGATGTTCCCCCATATCCTCCAACATTGCAGAGATGGGAAAAGCAAGACACATGTGGAGAAGCAATCCAGAAGGCAGTGAAGATGGCCAAAGTTGTTTATGAGGGAGGTCACACAAACAGGGAAGGGCACAGAAGTTTGCTTTTGCTTCAGCCTCCTGGGAAGGGCAATATCCTGCCTCCTTCTTTCCTCTCTTCTCCCCACTTTTGAGTTGATGGGGTGCAAACTGAATGGCACTCAGGAACTGAAGTGAGCTGAGAAGGGGGAAACTGGGAGGAGGAGAGAGCAACCGGGAAATTTTTAAAAGTCCCTGAAAAAGTGGGGTGACAGGGGGTTAACCAGGACTGTCTCTGCCATATTGGGAGAATATGTTCTCCGCTTGCTTTCATGAACTGGCCCAGCAGTGACACAGATGAAATTAATAGTCAAGAACTTCAGCTCACCAAAGAATTCTTGTATCTCTGATTCCTCTTTCTTTTGGAGCCCAACTCCCTCCGCTTGGCCCCTGTGTCGGCCATCAGGTGGGCAGGGGTCCTGGTGGTCTTGCACTTGGGTCACTTCCAGCAAGAGAGGCCCCAAAGCAGTGTAGAAGGAAGCAGAGATGAAGTTCCTGAGAAAAGGGACCAGGGTTAGGACTGGCTTGGCAAGAAACCCTGCAGCACTCAAAGACACAGAGAATAGCATTCTGCTGGTGACATACGCAGGTGACATATGCCTCCTTTGGGCTAATACAGAGGTGGGCATCCCCTTCCTCTCTCTGCACCAAACAAAGCCCCCTGGACCTAGCATAGATTCACTGCAGCTCCCCTAAACAACAGATACTCCATGCCTTCTTAGAGTGGTGGGAGATTAGGGGATGGGGAATTGGAGAGGGCCCTGTTTATGTCCCTGTCGCTAGATGTGAACTGACTGCATCATAAATAAATCATCTGCTGAAACCTGCAGAGGTGCCCAGTGCTTACCCCCAGCACCATCCCCTTTCCCAAGAAGGCTGCATCCACACTATAGAAATAAGGCACTTTGACACCGCTTTAACCGCTCAATACTATGGGATCCTGGGCTTTTACCTTTGGGATACTTAGCCTTCTCTGCCACAACGAACGACAAATCCCAGGATTCCCCAGGACAGAGCCAGGAGAGTTAAAGTGGTTTCGAACCGGATTATTTCTCTAGAGCAGATACAGCCTAAATCGGTTGTAAAAGGATAGAAGCACCCAAGTCTTGTTTTTACTCTCCAAATAATGGTTTTCCTTTTAAAAAAGGAAGTTTGTAGTTTGTTTTAGTCTGTAATCCTTATTTTTGTTGTTCTTGTTTGTTTCTATTTTTATTTGGTTATTTGAGATGGCTTCTTTCTTCCCTGAACATCTCTTAATAAGAAACTGGGGAGACTTTTAAAACCTCCCAAAGGAGCCACTTTTGGCCTTTTTTGGGGGCAATCATCCTCTTAGAAGCCAAAGCCCAACGTTTGTGAAGAAGAAGAATAAGGCTTGTATTAAAACTATCCTCCCATTTCTGATCCCTTTTAAAACCCATGATCCCCAGAAGGAGCAGAGCTTTGTAATAAGAAAACCCTCTCAGAAAAGAGACACAAAAGACACACAAAGAGACACACTTCCTTTATTGTAGATTTTTCGCCGTTCACCATAATTCTTGCTTTTTGGTCTTTATATATTTCTCTAATCCATCCTATACACTTGGTGCCTAATTCCAATTTCCCTAAAATTTCAAAAAGTGTCTCCCAACAAACTGTGTCAAATGCTTTTTCTAGATCTACTAATAATAAGCCTAATTCTCTTTCGTTGTGTTTTTCATAGAATTCCAATATGTTTAATACTAATCTTGTGTTTTCTCTTATTTGTCTGTTGTTGTCCATTGTTCTGGTTCCGTGTTCCAGGTGATGCTGGAGAAGAGGCCCTGCCTCCAGGGGAACCAGAGGCTGCAAGCGATGAGGAGAGGGACTCTTTGCCCAATGCATCGCTCACCTGGAGGGCCAGCACCAGGAAGGTCATTCCCTCCACCTTCACAAAGACCCCATTCCCACTCCCTCATTTGCCCTGGATAGAACTGGGCAGATCCCGGTTCCCCCATATTGAATCTCCCCGGAAACAAGTTCCTACTACCCTTGACCTCAATCAGGGGAATCAACCCCCTGAACTTGACCCGATCATGACTGGGGCTGAGTTCATATTTGCCGGCAGCAGGGAAGAGCCGGTTGTTTTCAAAAAGAAAGGGTCAATAGTCCACTTTCAGTAAAGCCACACTAAGGGGGATTTGCACTGGATCTCTTGCGCAAGCCCCTGATCAAGTTGTGTTATAATCAGCGCGAGTGTGTACTTCCAACTTTTAAACTTGTTTGGGAACCAGGGTAAAATGTAGTCTGAATGGCCCCTACATTTAAGGGTGAAGGGAGCAAGAAACAACAAGCAAAGCCTAAACACTTCCTTTGACCAGTGCAGAGTTGGAGCATGTCGCCACCCTCAAACTGTCAATGGCTCACCTGCAGACAGGCCAGGAGCAGCACAGAATGTGGCTATAATAACTTGGTGTGTGGCGCTCCCCACAACAATGATGTGGGTCTTCCTTTTTTGACTTTCAAAAATGTTTATTACACTGAGATATTCCCATGATAGTATTTAAATTACCAAATATCGACCAAACATTAACTATTAATTTAACGGAGTGTTATCATCCGTTTCTTCAAATGTTTTAAGACAACTCCATTCCATTTCTAAATATCCTTTTGATCTCCCTCTTAGTAAGGCAGATACTACATCCATATTTCTAGCTTCATGTATCTTAATCAACCAATCTTCGATAGAAGGAGTAATTGTAGATTTCCAAACTTGAGCAAATAAGATCCTTGCACATGAGACCATCCATAAAACAATTCTATTGTATTTTACTGACTTTATGTTGTGTGTCATGTTTAGTAAAAATCAATTTGGTTCAAAGGGAATATTCATATCCAGAATGTTTTGGATGCTTCCATGAATCCTTTGCCAGAATCCTTTAGCTTTAATGCATGTCCACCAACATGAAAGAAGCTTCCCTCGGGTTCCCCGCATTTCCAGCACTTACTATTGCCAGTTTTGTATATCTGGTGGGTTTTTTGGGGGTTAGATACCACTTGAATAACATTTTGATATCATTTTCTTTATACTTTTGGCACAGAGTGAATTTATTTGTTCCTTTCCATGATTTTCCCCATTCCTCTATAGTTATAGTTTTATTTATATCACGTCCCCATCTTACCATGCTGTGTTTAATAATTTCATCTTCTAGGTCTCTTTCTTTTAATAGTTTATAATATTTAGATATGTGTTTACCTTCTTTGTCCATCATAAATTTATCTATTTCATTGTTATCCATCCTTAACCCAGGAGCTTTATTGTCTGCCATAAAACGATTGTTTAATTGGTTGTATAAAAACCAATCCTTCATGTTTCCTTTTTCATTAAGTTCTTCCATAGATTTCATATTGTATTTTCCTTCTGGTGTTTTATTTATTAAATCTCCATATCTTAGCCATTGTCTATCTTTGTCCTTTGTTCTATTGTAATAGGCTTCTTGCAATGACACTCAAAACTGATGTCTTATTTTATACCATACTTTAAGCAATGATCTTCTTATAACATGATGGTTAAAAGCATTATTATCTTTTGATTTTGTATACCACATATATGCATGTATACCAAGATTCAGGTTAGCTTTTTCTATATTGAATAAATTCTTGTTTTCTAATTTGAACCATTCTTCTAACCATTTGAGACAAGCTGCATAATAATACAGCTTAAAGTTTGGTAAGTTGCATCCCCCCTTGAAGCAAAGATCATTTACTAAGGCAACCATAACAGTTTCAACTCCGTATCCCATCCTGAAGCCAGTTTGAAATAGGTCTAGACAATCTGTTTCATCCAAGACCGCTTGGAGATGAAGAGCAACTGTCCTCAAAATTATGTTGGTTAGAAATGGAAGATGGGAGACTGGTCTGTAATTGTTCATCTCCAAGGGATCTAGGGAGCGTTTTCCCATAAATGGCCGTAACACCGCTTCTTTTAAGCATGATGGAAAATAGACCTTCCTAAGAGATGCATCTATGATATATCTCAGGCGATATATGAAGGGCAAGGGTTGAGAGGGCAAGTTCTCCTCTTCACACTTCCAAGGAGCTTGTCCACGTCCTCAGTACTCAGATTCAATTTGATCCACTATGATCTTACTCACAGTCACTGGACGCCTCACTTATAGCCTCTGCAATAATGCTGATGTCCAATTTGGCTCTTATCTGAGAGATATTATCTGTGAAATAGTCATTTAAACCATCATAGTGAGCTGTGGATTCTGAGGGGAAGGTGCCTGGGTCAGATCCCAGAAAGCTTCAGCAGTCCCTTTATGCTTCTCTTCCCTTGACACGTTCACTCCTTTATTCCATCCTTCTTCTCTTTTAACGTAGATCCCTTCAAGGGGGCCCAAGGCCCTTTCACCATGGTCCCCGAACCGGGAGGTTCCTCCAAATGACCAAGGGCTCTCCCCACTTCCCTCCCTCACAGCAGGCTGCGAGGGCAGCAGCTTAAGGGGCTGAGAGTGTGTATGCGCAGATGCCCCAAAGGCCGCTCCTGAGTATGTGCAGGGATTGTAAGGCCCTTGCTGCTGCTGCTGTTTATTCCACTGTTGGCCTTTGGAAGAAGGGAAGGACTATTACCTTTTTTCCCTCCTTCCGGAATGGAGCCCAAGCTGCAGAGCTGGACTCAGGAGGGAAAGCCTGGGAAGGCTCTGCTTTGTACATATAGCTCTGTCTTTTTGAGAGTGTGTGTGCGTGTGTGTGTGTTTGCCTCTGTTTTATGGCTGGGAATGGAGCTGAGGACTGAAGAGAGAAGAAAGGGTCAGTTTTGGGCAAATTCAGAACTTCTGTGCATCAAAGAGTCCAATGTGTTGAAACAGCAAAGAACTTTATTCAGAACACATAATCAGAAATTCAGCATTTAAATCAGAACTGCCCTCCCAAAGCTAAACAATACATTAAAACCCCAAAACCTAAAACATCACCCTCTTCCAAACCTAGCCCCCACCTCCAATTCCCACAGTCTATGCCCCACAGGTAACAAGGCCCCTTTGTCATTCGCAGAAACTAGCCCTTTCTGTTAATACCTGCCCCCAACTTTCTTCAGCCAACATCCCACAAATTACAAAAGCTATCATTCCAAAACTATTCTAATCAGCTGCAACAAATCCCACCCCTCTGTCTAGCTAACCTATTCCACCACCCATAATCCCCAGTCAAGTTTATGAACTAAAGCAATAATCTATACTAATAGAATTAAAACCTCAACTTAACAAAATATAACTGAAAAACATAAACAGACATATGGACACACAAACCTAACACACAAAATCACAAGGGCCTTTTCTTATCACCACAGGATTAAAAATATATTCTTTGTAATGCTTCTTTACAAATATAATGTTCGTTCAATTCTGGGATTTGTGTGGCTTCTCTCCTGTGTGGACTCTCTGATGTTTCACTAGGTTTGACGTTGAAGAAAAACATTTCCCACAACGCTGGCATTTGTATGGCTTCTCTCCTGTGTGGACTCTCTGATGTTTCACTAGGTCTGACATTGAAGAAAAACATTTCCCACAATGTTGGCATTTGTATGGCTTCTCTATTGTGTGGACTCTCTGGTGTCTCACTAGGTGTGACCTCCGAGGAAAACATTTCCCACAACGCTGGCATTTGTATGGCTTCTCTCCGGTGTGGACTCTCTGATGTGTCACTAGGCTTGACTTCTGAGAAAAACATTTCCCACAACGTTGGCATTTGTGTGGCTTCTCTCCTGTGTGGACTCTCTGATGTAACACTAGGTGTGACCTCCGAGGAAAACATTTCCCACAACGCTGGCATTTGTATGGCTTCTCTCCGGTGTGGATGGACTCTCTGATGTGTCACTAGGCTTGACTTCTGAGAAAAACATTTCCCACAATGCTGGCATTTGTGTGGCTTCTCTCCTGTGTGGACTCTCTTGTGACTGACAAATTCTTCTGTAAAGGAGGACAATGACAGACAAGACTGAATCTTAGTGTTAAGAGAGGAAAGTGTTGCCCTAAGATTTAGCCCCACGTTCACCCCTCCCTATTTGAGATTAACTTAATAAAGTTGGTGAGAGTGACCTGAGCATGACGCTGTTCTGGATGCCCCAAATCCATATAATGATTGTATCCTTACACATAGGAACTACCAAAGAAGAGATTGAAGGGGAACTGCCATGAGGAAATCAGTAGAAGCAGATAGTCAGGCAGTTGAAATATATACCTTTAAATATATGTAAAACTATTTAATTGAAAAGTGGCATCATTTCCTGTGAGACTGCCATAGAGTGTTGAGTCAGAGCACATGGCATGATGCAAGCTAACTGCAGAGGATGCTTCATGCTGTGTGGCACCAGGAGATGACTCACAACCAATACAGTATACAGCTCACATGCGGATTGATGTGGGTTGGAGTTGTGTGTACAAGAGATTATGAAGTTGATGGAAGTCAGAGAGGAGAGCTGGTACATATTTGTTTTCTATTGCAACTCAAGCTAAAGAACCTCCAAGGACTTGGAGGAAATCAACTGTGTCTCTGAGTTATTTTTAAGTGTGGATAGTGGTTAGTGCATTGCCAATACCTATATCTGGAGATTTGCTTCTGTACTCTGTTATTGTTGAGCTCTAGGAGTGTTGCCTTCAGACTGTGCTATACATTGGCTTGTGAATGGGACCAGAATTCAGAGCCATGAAGGACCTAAGAGCGGGTGTGACAATCTTTTTTGGTTGAAGTATTTCTACCAAGCACCCATTACATTCATTTCAGTTTCAGACAATACTTTCCCCACCCAGGAATCATTCTAAAACATTTTAAACCTCTTCGAATGCTCTGTTTCTGCCCCCAAGCAACAATTTCAGTATAAATATCAGCCCCAACTGGCTGTTCTTCAGCGTAAGTCCAGTTGCAGACAGACAGTCCATTGGTGTACATTGCTAAACACCTCACTACATTCGCCAGCTCCACTTGCCATTGGAGTTACTGACTTCTCTCCCCTTCCTGGAACCTCAGCAATTGGGATCAAGATCCATCTAGGTAATGTATTACCATTAGCAAAGCTTTACACTATTTACCACTCCCACCTTTGTTACCCAGTTCTTGTGTGTGTGCGTGAACACTTATATGTGTATATGTGTGTGTATGCATATATTTTGCTTTTCCCCTAAATAAAACACAAAAACCTATTTGAAATGTCTCTGGAGTTCTGTGTGCTTCTGGGCCTGGTATAGTTGGGATGAATCCTGAGGTCACTGTTGCCTCAATCTCTCCTTTGGGCTAAGTATGAAATTCCCCTAAAAGCATAACATTTGGGTTTGTCCTCCCCAGACTCCAGCATTTCGAGTGACAAAGGGCCTCTGGAATCAACCATGGAGCTAAGCAAGCTCAGGTTGGAAAAGAAGCATGAGAGAAAAAGCAATTTTTGTGTTATCCTTTCCTCCCTTCATAGACATTGCTCATAATTTCTAAATGGAACCCTTAATATATATGAAAACAAGGGCCTGATTTTGAGTTCAGTTCTTAGGTTTAGTGCTCTACATAGGGCTACCTTTGTTCCAAGTTCGGAAGCTTCAGTTAGTTCAAAACGCGGCACCAAATTGGTCACCGGAACATCTAGGTCAGACCATATAACACCAGTATCCCTACATTGGCTGCCAATTAGCTTCCGGGCACAATACTAAGTGTTGGTTATTACCTTTACAACTTCTCACAGAGCGTACACAGCCATGGCCCCCAAGTTATGGAACAACTTGCTGAACGAGATCTGTCTTATCACCACCTTGGATGCTTTCAAGAAAGCACTTAAGACGGCAGGCTTACCCACTTGTAAAGAACTTAAGGAAAACCAGTCAGTTAAGAGCCTCCACAGTTGCTTCCTTTCCCCAAGCCGTTCTAGGCCCCATTATACTTACCAACTACTTAAAACTACTAGCATTTAAACTACTAACAATCCCCCCCTAAACACCAATACCATTCTGGATGAACCACAGAAGTTGGTTCTGACAATTGGCAGTTTACAATGTGGTATTAAGAATCCTTATAAAGTGGAGAGCAATAGTGCCTTACTAAACTACAACTTCAAATATTCTACAGGATGTTTCTATCACAATTAAACTATGCTTGAAAGGGATCTAGGACTCCTAGTAGACCACCAGTTGAACATGGACCAACAATGTGATGTGGCGGCTAAAAAGGCCAATGTGATTCTAGGCTACATCAATATGAGTTTAGTTTCTAGATCAAGGGAAGTAATAGTGCCACTCTATTCAGCTTTGGTCAGGCCTCACTTGGAATAATCCTGTGTCCAGTTCTGGGCTCCACAATTCAAAAAGGATGTTGACAAGTTGGAACATGCCCAGAGGAGGGCAACCAAAATGGTGAAGGATCTGGAAACCATCAAGCCTTATGAGGAGCGGCTTAGAGAGCTGGGTATGTTTACAATGGAGAAAAGAAAGTTAAGAGTGGATATGATATCCATGTTTAAATATTGGAAAGGGTCGTATTGAGGATGGAGCAAGCTTGCTTTCTGCTGCTACAGAGAAAAAGAGACACCACAATGGATGCAAGTCACAGAAAAAGAGATTTCACCTAAACATTAGGGGGAACTTTGGGACAGTAAGAGCTCTTTGACAGTGGAATATACTCCCTTAGAGTTTGGTGGAGTCCTCTTCTCTGGAGTCTTTAAACAGAGACTGGATGGTGCTTGGGATGTGTATTTCTGCATGGCAGAAGGGGATTGAACAGGATGACCCTTGTGGTCTATTCCAACTCTATGATTCTATAATGCTAGTGGATTCCGGTTCCTTACCCACAGAGGCCACGTTCTCATAATTCTCCATCATTATATGATTGTACATGAGTCTCTTTTTCTTTGTCAACAGTTTCCATTCGTCCTCAGTGAAATATACTGCCACATCTGCAAAGGTCACCTGCAACAGAAAATAGCCCTCATCCACAGAGTGACTAAGCAAAAGGGGAGGAAAGCACATAGTTCATCCCAAATATTATTTGATCACTTTAGAATTCAGTCCAGGAAATAAACTTTAAATTCTATCAGCAAGAAAAAAGTTACTGCCTTTGAAATCCAGTTTGTCTTGAAGCTTTTCAATATAATATATAATATACACTATAATACACAATATAATTGAGAACATGTTTGGGATATTGATGATGGATTAGGATACTACTGACTATCCCAACACATACAGTACATTTAGCCACCAAAGAATTATGGTGCATTTAGATATTTTTTGCCACATTTGAGAGGCAAACATCATTTTTAATAACTGTTCTGGGGAGCACTGTGGGCTTGAGGGCCACTGGGCCCACCCCATATTTAGATGCAGAGATGTTCTCCCACAGCCCCCAACATTTCACAGATTGGAAAAGCAAGACACATGTGGACAAGCAACACCAAAAGGTGGTCAAGATGGCCAAAGTTGTTTATGAGGAAGATCACACAAGCTAGGAAGTGCACAGCAGTTTGCTTTTGCTTCAGCCTCCTGGGAAGGGCCATACCCTCCTTCTTTCCTCTTCTCTCCCCACTTTTGAGTTGATGTGGTGCAAACTCCTTTGCACTCCTTATGCAGAAATTGAAGTGAGCTGAAGAAGGCAGAAAGTGGGAGGAGGAAAAAGAACCCAGGACATTTTAAAAGCCCCCAAAATAATGGGGTGACAGAGGATTAACCAGGACTGTCTCTGCCAAACTCGGGCAGTATTTTATTTGCTTCCTTTCATAAACTGGGACAGCAGAGACACAGATGAAGCTAATAGGATAGTGACTCACCAAAGAGTTGTTGTACCTCGGCAGCCTCCTTCTCTTGGAGCCCAACTCCCTCTGGTTGGCCTCTGTGTTGGCCATCAGGTGGGCAGAGTTCCTGGTGGTCCTGCACTTGGGTCACTTCCAGAAAGACAGGCCCCAAAGACGTGTACAAGGAGTCTGAGATGACGCTCCTGAGAAAAGGGACCAGGGTTAGGATTGGCTTGGCAAGAAACCCTGCAGCACTCAAAGACACAGAGAACAGCATCCTCCTGGTGACATACGCAGATGACATATGCCTCCTTTGGGCCAATGCAGAGGTGGGCATCCCTTTCCTCCCTCTGCACCAAACAAAGCCCCCTGGACCTAGCATAGATTCACTGCAGCTCCCCTTCACAACAGATATTCCATGCCTTGTTAGAGTGGTGGGGAATTGGAGAGGGCCCTGGTTATGTCCCCGTAGCTAGATGTGAAATGAGTGCATCATAAATAAATAAATCATCTGCTGAAACCTCCAGAGTTCCTTAGTGCTTTTCTCCATCATCAGCCCCTTTTCCAAGAAGGCTACATCCACACTATAAAAATATGACACTTTGACACCGCTTTAACCACTCAGTGCTATGGAATCCTGGGATTTTACCTTTGGACACTTAGCTTTCTCTGCCAGAGAGCTCTCATGCCACAACAAACTTCAAATCCCAGGATTCCATAGGATGGAACGAGAAGAGTTAACTCACTTCAGAACTGGATTATTTCTGCAGTGCAGATACAGCCTGAGTTGGTTGTAAAAGGGTAGAAGCACCCAATTCTTGCTTTTACCCTCCTAATAGTGGTTTTCCTTTAAAAAAAAATAAGTAATTTCTTTTAGTCTCCAAACCTTATTTTTGTTGTTCTTGTTTGTTTGTATGATTGTATACATCATTCTTGGTAATATGAGTTATTCTGGTATGTCAGCTTCCTTCTTGCCTGAAAATCTATTAATAAGGAAACTGGGGAGACTTTTAAAACCTCCCAAAGGAGCCACTTTTGGCCTTTTTTGGGGGACTAGCCTCCTCTTAGAAGCCAAAGCCCAATGTTTGTGAATAATAATAATAATAAGGCTTGTATTAAAACTATGCTCCCCATTTCTGATCCCTTTTAAAACCCATGTTCCCCAGAAGGAGCAGAGCTTTGTAATAAGAAAACCCTCTCAGAAAAGAGACACAAAGAGACACACTTCCTTCCTTTTGGCCCAAGGAGCCTGGCCTCCTTCTCTCTCTGGAGCCTCAGGAGAGAAAGAGATTCCTCTGTTCAACTGAAGCCTCAGAGAAGGTTCCGGAACATTATTCCCCACAATCACAAATAGCACACAAAATGGCCCCCAGGACACAAAATGGCCCCCAGGACACAAAATGGCCACCTCTGCCTGATCACTTGGCAGTTTGAGGCCTTCAGGGAACCGAAAATGGAGGCTGAAAGGGCTGGAAAGTTGGAAGGGACCCCAAACAGCATTTCCAGGCCTTAACAACATCTAAATGTTTTCCTAATGTGATGCTATAGAAACTCCCTGATTATCCTTATAAATAAGTCTTTATAAACAAATAAATTAAATTTAATAATAATAATAAGCAACAACCAAAAAGGATTCTGCCCAGGAGTTGTTTCTTCTTCTCCTTATTCCTTTCAACCTTCCTCCTCCTCCTCCTCCTCCTCAGGCCCTTCCTCTAAGACTTCTTCCTCCTCCTCCTCCTCTTCCTCAGGCCCTTCCTCTAAGACTTCCTCCTCCTCCTCCTCCTCAGGCCCTTCCTCTAAGACTTCTTCCTCTGCCTCCTCCTCCTCAGGCCCTTCCTCTAAGCCTTCTTCCTCCTCCTCCTCTTCCTGCTCAGGCCCTTCCTCTAAGACTTCCTCCTCCTCCTCCTTAGGCCCTTCCTCTAAGACTTCTTCCTCCTCCTCCTCTTCCTCCTCAGGCCCTTCCTCTAAGACTTCCTCCTCCTCCTCCTCCTTAGGCCCTTCCTCTAAGACTTCTTCCTCCTCCTCCTCTTCAAGCCCTTCCTCCAAGACTTCTTCCTCCTCCTCCTCTCCCTCAGGCCCTTCCTCTAAGACTTCCTCCTCCTCCTCCTCCTCAGGCCCTTCCTCTAAGACTTCTTCCTCGGGCCCTTCCTCTAAGCCTTCTTCCTCCTCCTCCTCTTCCTCCTCAGTCCCTTCCTCTAAGACTTCCTCCTCCTCCTCCTCCTCCTCCTTAGGCCCTTCCTCTAAGACTTCCTCCTCCTCCTCCTCCTCAGGCCCTTCCTCTAAGACTTCTTCCTCTTCCTCCTCCTCCTCAGGCCCTTCCTCTAAGACTTCTTCCTCCTCCTCCTCCTCCTCCTCCTCCTTAGGCCCTTCCTCTAAGACTTCTTCCTCCTCCTCCTCCTCAGGCCCTTCCTCTAAGACTTCTTCCTTCTCCTCCTCCTCTTCCTCAGGCCCTTCCTCTAAGACTTCCTCCTCCTCCTCCTCCTCAGGCCCTTCCTCTAAGACTTCTTCCTCCTCCTCCTCAGGCCCTTCCTCTAAGCCTTCTTCCTCCTCCTCCTCTTCCTCCTCAGGCCCTTCCTCTAAGACTTCTTCCTCCTCCTCCTCCTCTTCCTCAGGCCCTTCCTCTAAGACTTCCTCCTCCTCCTCCTCCTCCTCAGGCCCTTCCTCTAAGACTTCTTCCTCTTCCTCCTCCTCCTCAGGCCCTTCCTCTAAGCCTTCTTCTCCTCCTCTTCCTATTCAGGCCCTTCCTCTAAGACCTCCTCCTCCTCCTCCTCCTCCTCCTCCTTAGGCCCTTCCTCTAAGACGTCTTCCTCCTCCTCCTCTTCAAGCCCTTCCTCTAAGACTTCCTCCTCCTCCTCCTCCTCCTCCTCCTCCTCAGGCCCTTCCTCTAAGCCTTCTTCTCCTCCCTCCTCTTCCTCAGGCCCTACCTTGCCCTCTTTCTTGTCGGATTTTCTTGGCTATTCTTCAGACTTCAAGGTATATCTATATCTATATCTATATATCTATATCTCTCTATATATCTATATCTATATATATGCGTGCACACATATACACACACATAATATATACATATATTACATACACACACACACACATATATATATATACAGTCAAACACACACACACACATATATATACATACATGTCACAACAAACTACAATTCCCAGGATTCCCTGGTTTGACAAGGGAATTGCCTCCACGCTTCCAGATCACAGCCCCAGAGAAAGAGTCTACAGTATATCAGTGTTGCCAATTTAAATCCATTTCTTCAGCTGCATTTGGATTTAATAATGATAATAATAATAATTGTGATGATAATAGAGAGATAGATCTTGTAGCACCTTTGAGACTCACTGAAAGAAAAGTTGGCAGTGTGAGCTTTCCTAGACTTAAGTGTACTTCCTCAGATGCATGGGAATTGTAGTTTATTGTGGCACCAGAGCTCTTTCTCACAAAACAACATTTCCCAGAATGCCCTAGAACTGAGCCAGGGCAGCTAAAGTGGTCTCAAAGCCTTGTGGAAGCTCAAAGACTAACAGAGGTCCCAGTCACATGGTGGAAATAACCCACTTTGAGATTGCTTTAACTGCCTTTGTTCAATACTAGAGAATACTAGGAATTGTTGTTTATTGTGGCCCCAGAGCTCTTTGACAGAGAAGGCTAAATGTCTCACAAAACTACAGATCCCAGAACTCCCTAGCATTGAGCCAGAGGAGTTAAACAGTCCCAAACTGGATAGTGTGTTTTGGATCTCTGTTAGTCTTTCAGTTTTCACAAGGCTCTATGGTTTTGTGGACAAGAGACATGATTATTATTGTCATGCCTCCAGAGCATCTTTGATGCTCTTGAGACATATATTTAGTTGAGATTATTTTAGGCTTTCTATGGCCTGTTACAGACTGCCAAAATAAAGCTCCTTCGGGTCTCTTTGGAGGTATGCTGTTTAAATGATGCATGGGTCCTAAGAGTCCGGAGGTTGCGCCAAAGCCACACTCCATTCTTAAGCACTGGAGTGCAGCTTTGGTGCAGCTTCTGGATTCTTAGGGTGCATGCATCATTTAAACAGCATACCTCCAAAGAGACCCGAAGCAGCTTTATTTTGGCAGTCTGTAACGGGCCTATGTATCAGTTTAGGAGGGGAAATAGAAATCTACAGCTTTAAGAAAGACAAGGATTGTGGAAAATCCCAGGGTCTTATGCTGTCTAGTTAGTTTCAGTGTGTAGTAAGATTTCAGCCAAGTCATACCTGGAAAGAGTATTTTCCTTTGACAAAAAGATAAGTCCACAAAAGAAGAAAGATTGTCCTCAGAAGAAGAAAGATAAGAGTCCACCAAAAAGAGAACAAGGTATTTAGGAAGGACTATTGAGAAAAAGGAGATCAGTTTTGTGTTTTTTGTGTTTATAACCAGTAAAGCTTTTGGAAACTTAAGAAATTTGTGGACAAGCCTTTTACTCTGGCTGTGTTTCTGAGAGCCAGAGGCCTTACTACACCCAAAGTCCATAGCGTTGCTCTTGGGACAAAACACTGCCCCCTCCTCAGGGGATTCCTTGGGGCCCAGGTACTTGGGGGGGGGGGGTTATTATGAGAAAAGAGGGCAGGGGGATCTTTGGAGAGAGGCATAGCCTTGGGGCCCAGGTACTTCAATAGCATTGGAAACAACATTATTCGGGAGGGTTGGAGTTTTCTCTGGGGGGGTGGGGATCTGTCTGGGGAGAGAGAAGACCCAAATCTAGGCCAAAGCCAAGAGAAGGGAGATGGAGGGACCCCAAAGCCCCTTCTGGGGACACTGACACCCCGGCAACCTGGGAACTAGGCTTAAAGGCCCACAGGATCCAGATTAGGCACTCCCCAACATACATACCTTTCCCTTCAAAACAAGTCTGTGGAGGAGGATCAGAGGAGAGACCCTCAGCCCCAGAAAGTATGCCCCCCCCCCCCCCCCCCCGGTTCTGGGAACATGCTGAAAGGGCCTTGGACTCCCTTGAAGGGATGTATGTTGAAGGAGGAGAAGGAAGGTATGGAGTGAAAGTGCCAAGGAAAGAAAAGCATAAAGGGAGTGCTGAAGTTGGGGGGGGCATCTGGGACCTGACTCAGGCACCTTCCCCCGAGAACTCATTATTAGAGCCTTCCACAGCTCACTTTGACCATTTAAATTACTATCTCACAGAGAACATAGATAAGAGCCGAATTGGACACTGGCATTTTTGCAGAGGCTATAGGTGAGGTGTCCAGTGACTCTGTGAATAAGATCATACTGGGTCTATTTGAATCTGTAAGTACCAAAGACATGGACAAGCTCCTTGGAAGTGTGAAGAAGACAACTTGCCCTCTTGACCCTTGCCCTTCATGGCTGGTCATCCAAGGAGGAGATGCACTTAGGACTCACCTGAGATATGCTTCTCTTAGGGAGGGCTATTTTGCATCTTGCTTAAAAGAAGCGGTGTTATGGCTGTTTATGGAAAAGCCCTCCCTAGATCCCTTGGACATGAACAATTACAGACAGTCTCTTATCTCCCATTTCTAAACAAGGTGCTTGAGAGGGCAGTTGCTCTTCAAGTCCAAGCGGTCTTGGATGAAACAGAGTATCTAGACCATTTCAAATTGGCTTCAGGATGGGATACAGAGTCGAAACTGTTATGGTCGCCTTAGTAGATGATCTCCACTTGAATATCAACAGGGAAAGTGTGACCCTGCTGGTGCTTTTAGATCTCTCAGCGACTTTTGATACTGTCGACCATGGCATCCAGAATGGTTTGAGGAAATTGAGGATGGGGACAATACGTTGTGGTGGTTCTAGTCCTATCTCTCAAGCAGATTCCAGATGGAGACGCTTGGGGACAGTTGTTCCCAGGGCCGGCTCTAGGTATTTTGCCACCCTAGGCGAGAAATATTTTGGCACCCGTCGCCCCTCATAATTATTTTCACTCCTTGATTTCCACTGTTTCATTTATTAAAGCTAAACATGACATAAAACTTAGGTTCCAATCTCTCATCACAATATTGAGATTTAGTCAAAAAGCCAATTAGGTTTTTACAGGTTAATTGACTATTGTGATATTTGGAATGGCGACTAATGCACACATCTTCCTTTTGCAATCTGGAAGCATTATTCATTCTAATGATGTGGGAAAATCTGGGTCCCATCCCACGAATTTATGGGGTAGTAGTGGTCCATGTATGACCCCTAAAAACTAAAAATCTTCACCCAAGGGGCAGAAAAGGGTCTCACAAGAAAGAAAACCAGAAAGGTCACCAGGTGAGAGGACCGGGGCTTGAAGGCACACAACAACAACAAGTGATGGGAAGGGAGGCAAAGGTGGGTGGATATGGAAGAATAGGGCCAAAGTGTGGGAAGGAGGAAGGAGTTATGGGGGGGAGAGAAATGGGACCATGGAAATCCACTGGGTGACTTTGGAGGAGTCACACTCTCTCAGCCTCAGGGGAAGGCCATGGCAAGCCTTCCCTGAACAAGTCTCTATCTTGGCAAGAAAGAGAGGGAGTCTCGCCTCCAAACCCGCAGAGAGAGAATCTTGTGAATGCTGAAAGATTAGACAGTTCACTGGGCCTTTTGGGGCGTAGAAACCAGCATCGTTAGCCAGCATGAGGGTGAAGATGGCGTCTACACAGCGCACTCCCTGACTCTTCCCACATGCCGGTGTGACGCTGCACACTGCACCACATCGCAGGTGACGACATGGCGTTCCTCTGGTGCTACATCCAGATGACGCAGTGCCAAAGCAGTCCAGAAAAGCCACACTGTTGGCGGATATGGCACTTTTTCCGCAGCGCAGAAAGGAGCTCCGTTTTGCCCCACAGAAAGGCCACGGCGTATCCTTATCATAGTGCAAAAAGGAGCTGCAAAAAGCAGTGTGTTTGCTGTGGCCCTGATCTGACGCTAAAAGGGGCGGCCTGTACATCCCCTTAATTTCTAGAAAATGGGGCTAAGATTGGAGTCCTAGGGTTGGCCCCAGCCTTCATCACTCCCAAAAATGTCAATAGGAGGAGGGCTGGGTAGGACTCATGTGTCTGATTGATATTAATGGGTCTATTTTTTATTTATTTTTTTCTTCCAATAATCTACATAAAATCATAATGTATAGCTAGACAGCAATAACAACAACAACAACTACCCAGTAACAACAACCATAGCAACTGCAATATTATATGTCTATATTTAATGTTTCCCATTGCCTTCCGCTAAGGCTGAGAGAGTATGACTTGCTCAGTCACCCAGTGAGTTTCTATGTTGCAGCTGGGATTCAAACACTGATCTCCAGAGTCGTAGTTCCACTATGCTCAAACCACTAGGCCACACTGACTCCTACAACATGGACATCGTTTCACTGGGCCATTGTATGTCATGGACTTCGCCCAGCTTCCTCACCCATGGAGGTCATTTTAGAAGCCCCCTTCTCCTCCTCCATTTCCAGGCCCAGGTCCTTCTGAATGCCCTCCAACTCTCCCAGTTTGGCAGGGACCCTTCCCTGGTTCATCCTCTGCCTCCCACCTTTTCAGCTGCTCTTCAAAGGCCACAGTTTCCTCTTCCTCCTGCCATTTCTCCCCTTCTCTTCAGCTCACTGCCATTGCTGCAAACTGAGTCCAAAGGGCAAAAGGAGTCTGTCCTCCATGAAGACAGCCAAGGAGAAAGGAGAAGAGAGGTCCTTCCCAGAGGCTCAGGCAAAAGCAAACAGCTGCAGCCTCTCATAGTTTGCCTCTCCTTCCTCAGAAAGAACCTTGCAATCTTGATCATATTCTGAGGTTATTTGGTCCCAGCCTCCCTTTGATTCTCTTGGATCCCTTTCCGAAATCTCATGGCCCCACAGAGACTCCCAAGAGAGGAGAGGAGGCCTGGCAGCCGGAGAAGAGGGGAGGAGGAGGGGGCTTCCTTGCTTCAAGCCCCCAAAGCTGCCTCCCTACAGAAGAACCTCCAGACCCCCATCCTTGGCTCCAAATTGGGGGCTCTTCCCCCCAGCCATCCTTCTCTCAGAGGAACCAAATTTGGGGGTCTCCCATCACCCTCTCGAGGCCCCCACCTTCCCTTTCCTGCCAAGGAAACCCAGAAGGAGCCCTTCTTCTTCCTAAGCAGTCAACGGTCAAAGCCACCAGCCTTCTAGAACCCTATTCAGGCTCCAAGCCGGAGAAGAGGGGAGGAGGAGGGGGCTTCCTTGCTTCAAGCCCCCAAAGCTGCCTCCCTACAGAAGAACCTCCAGACCCCCATCCTTGGCTCCAAATTGGGGGCTCTTCCCTTTAGCCATCCTTCTCACAGAAGACCCAAATTTGGGGGTCCCCCATCACCCTCTCGAGGCCCCCACCTTCCCTTTCCTGCCAAGGAAACCCAGAAGGAGCCCTTCTTCTTCCTAAGCAGTCAACGGTCAAAGCCACCAGCCTTCTAGAACCCTATTCAGGCTCCAAGCCAACCGCCAGCCTTTCCCAGAATTCCACGCTCTCCCTCCTCCCAGCAGAGGAGACCGGGAGACGGAGCAATGGGTGCAAATGCCAGGAAAGGAGAGTTTGTTTTCTCAAACTTGTAATTTCATATGTGTCCCTTTATGAGGGAGAATGGGATATGATTATTATTATCAACAACAATTATGATAATCAGTTTCTTGTTCCTAAAACCACAGAGCCTTGTGAAATCTCAAAGACTATGTTTATCACACGGAGGTTTTTGCAGCTCTTTGCAACTCAGATCCGAAGTCACCGTGGGTCCAATGATGCAAATTCATGCAATAATGTGAGTGTTATCACAGGTGATTCTTTTCTATGGGGGCTCCTTCCGTGGGGCTTCCGCAATGATTCCAAAGTGACCCCTCATTTTGGGGAAAACCGGTAGCAAGCGAATGCACAGAAATCGCTTCCAAGCTCACTCCGATTCCACTCCGATTGGTCTGCTGTGGAATGTAGCTTCGCTTCTGCTCTGTTTCACCACCACAAACCCCCCGGTTGCAAATTTCCCATGATGCAGCGCTGCAATTCCCCCCTTTTCCTTCCTGTGGTCCTTTCGCTTTCAGGGCAACTGAGGGGGGGGGATCGTTGTTCGCTCCGTTGTTGCTGGGATAAGGCTGAAACCTTTCGTGGGGAATAGGCAGCCAATGGGAGCGGAGGAAGGTCCAGATAAAGGGAAGGAGGCCATGCCTCCTCAGGAATGGGGAGCCAATGGAAAATCACATTAGTCCCCATAGACTTTGGTTTTATCAATAAAGAACATTCCTAATACAAGGCCGCCCTCTTGTGGATACTCAGGGCACTGCAGCCTCTTTGGGCTTCTCACCAACTTCTATCCTGGAGCGCCATCTGGTGGCCACTCTTGGCAATTCACTAATAGCAGTTAACCAAATTAAACAGTATATAAAACAAAAACATGAAACAAGCTAGACAAGGTAACATTACATGGATTTGTAATTGGTTGCCCAGCCGAACCGAAAGAGTGCTCAACAATGACTCCTTTTCATGCTGAAGAGAAGTGACCAGTGGGGTGTCCAGTGGGGTTCTGTCCTGGGCCCAGTGCTATTCAACATCTTTATCAATGACTTGGATGACAGAATTGGGGCCATACTTATATTTGCAGATGACACCAAATTAGGAGGAGTAGCTAATACCCCAGAGGACAGGATCAAAATTCAAAATGACCTGAATAGACTAGGAAGCTGGTCCAAAGCTAACAAAATGAAATTCAACACAGAGAAATGTAAGGTACTGCATTAAGGGCAGAAAAATGGAATGCACCGATATAGGATGGAGGTCACCTGGATGAATGAAAATACGTATGAAATGGATCTAGGAGTTCAAGTAGACCACAAGCTGAACATTAGTCCACAGTGCAATGCAGCAGCTAAAAAGGCCAATGCAATTTTAGGCTGCATCAATAGAAGTATAGTGTCTAAATCAAGGGAAGTAATAGTGCCATTCTATTCGGCTCTGGTCAGGTCCCACGTGGATTACTGTGTCCAGTTTTGGGCAGCACAATTCAAAAAGGATGTTGAGAAACTGGAGCACCTTCAAAGGAGGGCGACTAAAATGGTGAAGCATTTGGAAACCGCAATGGGACAGTCTCAAAGCTTAAGGCAAAGAGCATCATACTGAAGTCACAATCGGACAGTCTCAAAGCTTCAGGCAAGGAGTATCAGACTGAAGTCACAATGGGACTGTCTCAAAGCTTCAGACAAGGAGCATCATACTGAAGTCACAATGGAACAGTGTCAGAGGGTAGAGGAGGATGAGCAGCCGGGTTGGGATCCCGCCATAGAGGACGGCGCCCTGGAGGACCCAGAGGACGCCCAGAGGGGCGAAGTTGGGCCCGCGGAAAGAGAAGCAGCTGTATCTGGGGAGGAGGCCGACGAAAGGGCGGGGCTAGGGGATAGAAAAGGGGAAACGCCAGAGGCAATGGGGGTTGGAAGGCAGAGTCTGTGGGGCTTAATGCATTGTGGGACGGAGGACAGACCGGATACGAGGCAGAGGTAGAAGCTCGCGTGTGGGACACCTTCGCAGCTGAGATTAACCAGTGCCACTTCAGAGGTCAGCATGCAGGCCCTGGCAGGCGAGGCGAGGCATATCTGTCAGGCGAAAATTGGCGGCCTCTGTGGGCTCATCTCACGGCTGATGACCCTGAACCATATCAAGCCCGACCGTTAATCCATCCTGGACCCCGGCTGTTGTGGGATATTAGGGGCTGGTGTTGGCCTCCAGACCGGGGAACCTGGGGACGCCTTAGTCAGGAGCCTGGGACTGCCCTAGCTGACACGGACACCAGAGCTCCTTAGGCAGCCCTAGCCAGGTGAAGAGAACCAAGCGGCCAGGTAGCCACGCATTGATGAGACTTTACTTTCTTTTTGGCAGTGTGTTGAACTGCTAGAGTTGTGTTGCCTTTGGGCCTACGTTTATGTTTAATTAAAGTTATTTGCAGCATACTTCAGGCTCCCTACTGTTTGTTATGGAACCCATGGGGCCACCTCTCCCCCCCCCCCCCCCGAAGGAGCTCGGGGCCCAGCGACAAAGAGTCTCAATGCTTCAGGCAAGGAGCATCAGACTGAAGTCACAATGGGATAGTCTCAATGCTTCAGGCAAGGAGCATTAGACTGAAGTCACAATGGGACAGTCTCAATGCTTCAGGCAAGGAGCATCAGACTGAAGTCACAATGGGATAGTCTCAATGCTTCAGGCAAGGAGCATTAGACTGAAGTCACAATGGGACAGTCTCAATGCTTCAGGCAAAGAGCATCAGACTGAAGTCACAATGGGACAGTCTCAGTGCTTTAGGCAAGGGGCATCTGACTGGAGTCACAATGGGACAGTCTCAATGCTACAGGCAAGGAGCATTAGACTGAAGTCACAATTGGACAGTCTCAATGTTTCAAGCAAGGAGTATTAGACTGAAGTCACAATGGGACAGTCTCAATGCTTCAGGCAAGGAGCATTAGACTGAAGTCACAATTGGACAGTCTCAATGCTTCAAGCAAGGAGTATTAGACTGAAGTCACAATGGGACTGTCTCAAATCTTCAGGCAAGGACCATCAGACTAAAGTCACAATGGGACACTCTCAAAGCTTCAGGCAAGGAGCATCAGACTGAAGTCACAAAGGGACAGTCTCAATGCTTCAAGCAAAGAGCATCAGACTGAAGTCACAATGGGACAGTCTCAATGCTTCAGGCAAGGAGCATCAGACTGAAGTCACAATGGGACAGTCTCAATGCTTCAGGCAAGGAGCATCAGACTGAAGTCACAATGGGACAGTCTCAATGCTTCAGGCAAGGAGCATCTGACTGAAGTCACAATGGGACTGTCTCAATGCTTCAAGCAAAGAGCATCAGACTGAAGTCACAATGGGACAGTCTCAATGCTTCAGGCAAGGAGCATCAGACTGAAGTCACAATGGGACAGTCTCAATGCTTCAGGCAAGGAGCATCTGACTGAAGTCACAATGGGACTGTCTCAATGCTTCAGGCAAGGAGCATCAGACTGAAGTCACAATGGGACAGTCTCAATGCTTCAGACAAGGAGCATCATACTGAAGTCACAATGGAACAGTGTCAGAGGGTAGAGGAGGATGAGCAGCCGGGTTGGGATCCCGCCATAGAGGACGGCGCCCTGGAGGACCCAGAGGACGCCCAGAGGGGCGAAGTTGGGCCCGCGGAAAGAGAAGCAGCTGTATCTGGGGAGGAGGCCGACGAAAGGGCGGGGCTAGGGGATAGAAAAGGGGAAACGCCAGAGGCAATGGGGGTTGGAAGGCAGAGTCTGTGGGGCTTAATGCATTGTGGGACGGAGGACAGACCGGATACGAGGCAGAGGTAGAAGCTCGCGTGTGGGACACCTTCGCAGCTGAGATTAACCAGTGCCACTTCAGAGGTCAGCATGCAGGCCCTGGCAGGCGAGGCGAGGCATATCTGTCAGGCGAAAATTGGCGGCCTCTGTGGGCTCATCTCACGGCTGATGACCCTGAACCATATCAAGCCCGACCGTTAATCCATCCTGGACCCCGGCTGTTGTGGGATATTAGGGGCTGGTGTTGGCCTCCAGACCGGGGAACCTGGGGACGCCTTAGTCAGGAGCCTGGGACTGCCCTAGCTGACACGGACACCAGAGCTCCTTAGGCAGCCCTAGCCAGGTGAAGAGAACCAAGCGGCCAGGTAGCCACGCATTGATGAGACTTTACTTTCTTTTTGGCAGTGTGTTGAACTGCTAGAGTTGTGTTGCCTTTGGGCCTATGTTTATGTTTAATTAAAGTTATTTGCAGCATACTTCAGGCTCCCTACTGTTTGTTATGGAACCCATGGGGCCACCTCTCCCCCCCCCCCCCCGAAGGAGCTCGGGGCCCAGCGACAAAGAGTCTCAATGCTTCAGGCAAGGAGCATCAGACTGAAGTCACAATGGGATAGTCTCAATGCTTCAGGCAAGGAGCATTAGACTGAAGTCACAATGGGACAGTCTCAATGCTTCAGGCAAGGAGCATCAGACTGAAGTCACAATGGGATAGTCTCAATGCTTCAGGCAAGGAGCATTAGACTGAAGTCACAATGGGACAGTCTCAATGCTTCAGGCAAAGAGCATCAGACTGAAGTCACAATGGGACAGTCTCAGTGCTTTAGGCAAGGGGCATCTGACTGGAGTCACAATGGGACAGTCTCAATGCTACAGGCAAGGAGCATTAGACTGAAGTCACAATTGGACAGTCTCAATGTTTCAAGCAAGGAGTATTAGACTGAAGTCACAATGGGACAGTCTCAATGCTTCAGGCAAGGAGCATTAGACTGAAGTCACAATTGGACAGTCTCAATGCTTCAAGCAAGGAGTATTAGACTGAAGTCACAATGGGACTGTCTCAAATCTTCAGGCAAGGACCATCAGACTAAAGTCACAATGGGACACTCTCAAAGCTTCAGGCAAGGAGCATCAGACTGAAGTCACAAAGGGACAGTCTCAATGCTTCAAGCAAAGAGCATCAGACTGAAGTCACAATGGGACAGTCTCAATGCTTCAGGCAAGGAGCATCAGACTGAAGTCACAATGGGACAGTCTCAATGCTTCAGGCAAGGAGCATCAGACTGAAGTCACAATGGGACAGTCTCAATGCTTCAGGCAAGGAGCATCTGACTGAAGTCACAATGGGACTGTCTCAATGCTTCAGGCAAGGAGCATCAGACTGAAGTCACAATGGGACAGTCTCAATGCTTCAGGCAAGGAGCATCAGACTGAAGTCACAAAGGGACAGTCTCAATGCTTCAAGTAAGGAGCATCAGACTGAAGTCACAAAGGGACAGTCTCAATGCTTCAGGCAAGGAGCATCAGACTGAAGTCACAATGGGACAGTCTCAATGCTTCAGGCAAGGAGCATCAGACTGAAGTCACAATGGGACAGTCTCAATGCTTCAGGCAAGGAGCATCAGACTGAAGTCACAATGGGACAGTCTCAATGCTTCAGGCAAGGAGCATCTGACTGAAGTCACAATGGGACAGTCTCAATGCTTCAGGCAAGGAGCATCAGACTGAAGTCACAATGGGACAGTCTCAATGCTTCAGGCAAGGAGCATCAGACTGAAGTCACAATGGGACAGTCTCAATGTTTCAGGCAAGGAGCATCAGACTGAAGTCACAATGGGACAGTCTCAATGCTTCAGGCAAGGAGCATCTGACTGAAGTCACAATGGGACAGTCTCAATGCTTCAGGCAAGGAGCATCTGACTGAAGTCACAATGGGACTGTCTCAATGCTTCAGGCAAGGAGCATCAGACTGAAGTCACAATGGGACAGTCTCAATGCTTCAGGCAAGGAGCATCAGACTGAAGTCACAATGGGACAGTCTCAATGTTTCAGGCAAGGAGCATCAGACTGAAGTCACAATGGGACAGTCTCAATGCTTCAGGCAAGGAGCATCAGACTGAAGTCACAATGGGACAGTCTCAATGCTTCAGGCAAGGAGCATCTGACTGAAGTCACAATGGGACAGTCTCAATGCTTCAGGCAAGGAGCATCTGACTGAAGTCACAATGGGACTGTCTCAATGCTTCAGGCAAGGAGCATCAGACTGAAGTCACAATGGGACAGTCTCAATGCTTCAGGCAAGGAGCATCAGACTGAAGTCACAATGGGACAGTCTCAATGCTTCAAGCAAGGAGCATCAGACTGAAGTCACAATGGGACAGTCTCAATGCTTCAGGCAAGGAGCATCTGACTGAAGTCACAATGGGACAGTCTCAATGCTTCAGGCAAGGAGCATCAGACTGAAGTCACAATGGGACAGTCTCAATGCTTCAGGCAAGGAGCATCAGACTGAAGTCACAATGGGACAGTCTCAATGCTTCAAGCAAGGAGCATCAGACTGAAGTCACAATGGGACAGTCTCAATGCTTCAGGCAAGGAGCATCTGACTGAAGTCACAATGGGACAGTCTCAATGCTTCAGGCAAGGAGCATCTGACTGAAGTCACAATGGGACTGTCTCAATGCTTCAGGCAAGGAGCATCAGCTGCCCCCAGTTCGCCTCTGACATCTTCCTCCTCCACATCTTTGTTATGCCCAAGTTTGTAAGGGCAACCTGTTTAACCTGAGAGCGTGTAATGAAAATTTCTCTTTCTGAGGACTTATTCAGAGCAGGGCTAAGACAGATAGTGAGACACCAAATTTGGGTTTAAACATAATACATGTAACATTTATTAAATCACAAAAATAATACAAACATTGATTATAAAGAGCTCTTTCATTCACTCACACATCCATACAATACTCTCACACACTTTCCTTCCGCCGGACATTGATCAGTTGTCCTCAAAGGCTGGAGATGACATTGTTGCCGCGCTTTTGGTGCCATCAAAATTAGGGTGAAAGCCAAGGATCCTTATACTTTTCTTCTCTCTGGCTTTTGGCTGCTGAAGTCTTGCAACATTGCAGCCCATTACTCAACTTCTCCTTTTCGGGAGGAGACAGCTGTTCAAAGGCAGGTTGTTCTGTTCAAATTAGTCCATTGTCCTGTCAGTTGCTTTATTGTGACTCTGGAGAAAAAGCACCTTCCCGGTCATAGTTCGACACACCTGAACATCTCCCCACTTCAGTTTCCAAATTCCTCAGCCTTTCCTCGTCTCAGTTGCCAAATCCCTCCTTCACATCAATGCTCTGCGCAGAACCATCTTGTTTAGTTCTTTAGCTTGTTTTAAAACACCATTCCTTGGTTCTTTGGTTCTTCAGCTCTGGGTTTAAGTCACAACTCACACATTTGTCTTACATTTTTAACTTGGACACCATCCACTTCATAAGGTCCTTTAATTACTTGATTTCTTCCTCCATTCGATAAACTTCTACCTGGGGTTCTTCTGTGCTGGGGCAGCTATCCCACTGCCAGGTCCCAGGCTGTCATTCCCCCCCCCCCCCCGACGGCCTTCCTTTCCCCATTCTGGGGCCTGAAACCCAAATCCTCCAGTGGTGGCCTGGAGGGTGTGAGCTTCATAAGGTTTCCCAGTCTTGGGCTTGGCCCTAGTTCCTCTGAAGAAAGCACCTGCTCCTCCACCACCGGGATCTCCAGAACCACCGGGTTCTCCAAGAACTTTTCTTGTTCCTGGGTCTCCATTGGAGGTAAAACTGTGAGACTTTGCAAACAGTGAGATCTGGAGTCAGTCCTGTGCTCAAAAAATAAAACTCATTTGAAACAAAAGATGCTTTATTAATGAATCCAGGCAGAAACATCCATTAACACCTTTTCGCAAAGTCTGACGTCCAAAGGAACATGCTCCCTTCTTAACCCACTCAAGCCCTCCCTAAGCCAGCCCCCAATTCCCAAGCTAAAGCAACACAAGCGGAGGTTGCATAGATACCAAGGTTGTCTATACTTCCCTCCCCTTCTCCCAGACAGCCTCACCTTGAAGAGCGATGTTCCCAAGCCAGCTTCACTCTTCCTTGATAACCATCTACAGCTACAAACCCAGCCCCTCTCCAAACACTCTCCTTCATCTAAAAGCCACTCCATCTGCCCTTCGATCATTTTCCATGACATGCTTTCTATAACCCATCACTCTACACTACCTACTATGAACTACAACTATAACTCCTACTTTAATAACCAAACCCTAATATTTTACTCTTTATGACAGAACCCTTATACACTGTTTCTGACACGCAATGGGCCACTCCCAATCCTTCAGGTATACAGCACCAGTCTGAAGTGACAATTCTCCCGTCTCAACCTTTCAGGAACGGAGCATCAGCCTGAGGTTGCAATGGGCCAGTCTCAATCCTTCAGGTAAAGAGCACCACCCTGAAGTCACAATAGTTCCGTCTCTATCCTTCATCCATGGAACATCAGACTGAAGTCACAATGGGCCAATCTCACTGTTTCAGGCAAGAAGCATCAGCCTCAGGTTGCAATGGTCACGTCTCAAACCTTCAGGTAAGCAGCATTTAGTCCTGGGCGACCGCAACATCCCCCTTGATGCCCCTCCTCAGCATGCGCAGGGATTGCCAGGGCCTAGAGGCTGCTGCTTATTCCACTGGGGGCTTTGCGGGAAAGGAAGGTATGCTCCGGGGGTTCAACAGCCTCCCGTTCCTTCCCTCCTTTATTCCTGGAGCCCAAGGTGCAGAGCTGGACTCAGGAGGGAAAGGCAGGAAAGGAAGGCTCTGCTTTGGAAATATAGCTCTCTCTATGTATCCTGTATGTTTGTGTGTGTATGTGTGTGTTTGTGTTTGCCTCTGCTGTTATTACGGCTGGGAATGGAGCTGAGGACTGAGAAGAGAATGAAAGGTTAGTTTTGTGCATCAAAGAGTCCACTGTGTGGAAATAGCAAAGAACTTTATTGAGAACACATAGAAATCCAGTGTTTAAGCCAGAACTGCCCACTCCAATCCAAACAATATACCAAAACCCCAAAACCTAAAACTCCCCCCTCTTCTAAACCTAGCCCCCACCTCCAATTCCCACAGTCTATGCCCCACAGGAAACAAGGCCACCTTTGCCCTTCCCACAAACTAGCCCTTTCTGTCAATACCTGCCCCCAACGTTCTTCAGCCAAGATCCAACACATTGCAAAAGCTATAATTCCCATAACTATTCTAGACAGCTCTAACAAATCCCAGACCCCCATCTACCTAACCTATACCCCAACCCACAATCCCCACCCAAATTTACAAACCAAAGTAATTATCAATACTATTAGCTATTAAAACCTTAAAATAACAAAATACAACTTTAAAACACAAACAGACATATCAACACACAAAGCTTACAAACAAAATCACAAGGGCCTTTTCTTAGCACCACTGGATTGAAAATATATTTTTTGTATTCATTATTGAGAAAAATAATGTTAATTCACTTCTGGGATTTGTGTGGCTTCTCTCCTGTGTGGATTCTCTGATGTTTGACTAGGTCTGGCTTCTGAGAAAAACATTTCACACAACGCTGGCATTTGTATGGCTTCTCTCCAGTGTGGATTCTCTTGTGTCTCACTAGGTTTGAACTCTGAGAATAACAGTGCCCACAATGCTGGCATTTGTATGGTTTCTCTCCTGTGTGGACTCTCTGATGTCTCACTAGGATTGACTTCTGAGGAAAACATTTCCCACAACGCTGGCATTTGTATGGCTTCTCTCCTGTGTGGACTCTCTGATGTACCACTAGGATTGACTTGTAAGCAAATTTTTCCCCACAATGCTGACATTTATGTGACTTCTTTCTTGTGTGGATTCTCTCATGACTGACAAGTGATTCTGTAAACAAGGAAAATGACTGACGAGACAATCTCAGCGTTAAGAGAGGAAGATGTTGCCCCAAGATTTAGCCCCACATTCACCCCTCCCTATTTGAGTTTAAATTAATAAAGTTGATGTGAGTGACCTGAGCATGACCCTGTTCTGGATGCCCCCAAATCCATATAATGATTGTATCCTTACTCCTAGGAGCTACCAAAGAAGAGATTGAGGGAACTTTGATGAGAGAATCAGTGGAAGCAGATAGTCAAAGGACTGTTGAAAAAATATTCCATGAACCATTTGCAAAAATACTTTGATTGACAGGTGGCATCTATTCCGTGAGACTGCCATAGAGTACAGAGTCAGAGCCCAAGGCATGATGCAAGCTAACTACAGAGGATGCTTCATGCTGTTTGGCTCCAGGAGATGACTCACAATCAATACAGTATACAGCTCACATGCGGATTGGTGTGCATTGGATTGTAGTTGTGTGTACAAGGGATGGTGGATAGAAGTCAGAGAGGAGAGCTTGCAAATATTTGTATTATTTTGTGAATCAAGAGAGAGAATCTCCAAGGATTTAAATGAAACGAATTTGTTTCTGATTTATTTTTAAGTGAAAAGTGGCCAGTGTATTGCCAATATCTATATCTGGATATTTGCTTCCGTACTCTGCTATGTTATTCTTGAGCTGCATCTGGGAGTGTCACCCTCAGATTGTGCTGTATATTGGCTTGTGAACACGATAGGAATTCAGAGCCAAGAAGGATGGAGAGCCAGTGTGCTAATCCTTTTTGTCTGATTTATTTGCTCCAAGCACCCATTGCATTCATTTTAGTTTCAAACCATTCTCCCCCAGGATTCTTTCTAAAATGATATAAAGCTTTTTGAACACTCGGTTTCTGACCCCAAGAAATAATTACAGTATAAATATCTGCCCTGACTGACTGTTCTTCAACATCAGTCCAATTACAGACAGTCTGTTGGTTTACATTGCTAAACACCTCATTACACTCGCCAGCTCCACTTGCCATTGGAGTTACTGACTTCTCTCACCATTCTGGACCCTCAACAATTGCAATCAAGATCCACCTAGGTAAAGTTTTACCATTAGCAAAGCCTCACACTATTCACCACTCCCACCTTTGTTATTAGTTCTTGTATGTGTGTGTGTGAACCCCTATATCTGTATATATGTGTATATTGCTTTTCCCCTAAATAAAACATAAAAACCTATTTCAAATGCATTTGGAGTTCTCTGTGCTTCCAGGCCTGGTATAGTTGAGCTGAATCCGAAGATCGCTCTTGCCCCAAACAAACTATATGTCTCCTTTCAGCAAAGTACCACATTCCCCTAAAAGCATAGCACTTGGGAGTGTCCTTCCCAGACTCCAGCATTTTGGGTAACAAAGGGCCTCTGGAATCAACCATGGAGCTAAGCAAAGTCAGGTTGGAAAAGAAACATTAGAGGAAAAGCAGGTTTGTGTCCCCTTTTCCTCCCTTCATAGATATTACTCATAATTGCTAAATGGAACCCCTAAATATGTCTGAAAACAAAGATCTGAGCCGATTCTCAGAAGTTCTCTCAAACCAGTTCTTAAAATCTGTCAGGTTCATGGCTGCCTCCCAATCCCCAAGGCCCCTCTCCTTTGGTGTCTCTCCAATAGCGCCTCACTAAACTACAAATTCAAATATTCTACAGGATGTTGCTATCACAATTAAACTGCACTTGAAAGGGATCTAGGACTCCTAAAGGCCAATGTGATTCTAGGCTGCATCAATATGAGTATAGTTTCTAGATCAAGGGAAGTAATAGTGTCACTCTATTCTGCTTTGGTCAGGCCTCACTTGGAATAATCCTGTGTCTGGTTCTGGGCTCCACAATTCAGTTGGAACATGCCCAGAGGAGGGCAACCAAAATGTTGAAGGATCTGGAAACCATCAAGCCCTATGAGGAGCAGCTTAGAGAGCTGGGTATGTTTACCCTGGAGAAAAGAAATTTAAGAGTGGATATGATATCCATGTTTAAATATTGGAAAGGGTCGTCGTATTGAGGATGGAGCAAGCTTGCTTTCTGCTACTACAGAGACACCACTGTGGATGCAAGCCACAGGGAAAGAGGTTCCACCTAAACATTAGGAGGAACTTTGGGACAGTAAGGGCTCTTCGACAGTGGAATATACTTCCTTAGAGTTTGGTGGAGTTCTCTTCTTTGGAGGTCTTTAAAAAGAGGCTGGATGGTGCTTGGAATATATATTCCTGCATGGCAGAAGTGGGTTGAACTGGATGACCCTTGTGGGCTATTCCAAGTCTATGATTCTATAATGCTAGTGGATTCCGGTTCCTTACCCACAGAGGCCACATTCTGATAATTCTCCATCATTATATAATTGTACATAAGTCTCTGTTTCTTCGTCAACAGTTTCCATTCGTCCTCAGTGAAATATACAGCCACATCCGCAAAGGTCACCTGCAACAGAAAATAGCCTTCATCCAGAGAGTGACTAAGCAAAAGGGGAGGAAAGCACACGGTGCATCCAATTATTATTTCATCACTTCAGAATTCAGTCCCGGAAATAAACTATGCATTCTGTCAGCAAGAAAAAAAGCTACTGCCTTTGAGATCAGTTTGTCTTGAATCCTTTCAATATAATATACAATATAATTTAGGCCATGGCTGGGATATTGATGAAAGATTAGGATACTGACTATCCCAACACATATAGTACATTTAGCCAGCAATGAATTATGGTGCATTTAGACATTTCTTGCCAAATTTTAGAACCAAATTTCATTATTCAAAAACTGTTCTGGGAGCACTGTGGGCTTGAGGGCCACTGGGTCCACCCCCAATTTAGATCCAGAGATGTTCTTCCATATCCCCCAACATTTCACAGATGGGAAAAGGAAGACACATGTTGACAAGCAACACCAAGAGGTGGTGAATATGGCCAAAGTTGTTTATGAGGAAGATCACACAAGCTGGGAAGGACACAGCAGTTTGCTTTTGCTTCAGCCTCCTGGGAAGGGCCATATCCTGCCTCTTTCTTTCCTCTCCTCTCCCCACTTTTGAGTTGATGGGGGGCAAACTGAATGGCATTCAGGAACTGAAGTAAGCTGAGAAGGGGAAAGTGGGTGGAGGAGAGAGCAACCGGGACATTTTTAAAAGCTCCTGTAAAAATGGGGTGACAGAGGATTAACTAGGACTGTCTCTGCTAAATTGGGAGCATATGTTCCCCTCTTGCTTTCATGAACTGGCCCAGCAGTGACACAGATGAAACTAATAGTCAAGAACCTCGACTCACCAAAGAGTTCTTGTACCTCTGCATCCTCTTTCTCTTGGAGCCCAACTCCCTCCGCTTGGCCTCTGTGTCGGCCATCAGGTGGGCAGGGGTCCTGGTGGTCTTGCACTTGGGTCACTTCCAGCAAAAGGTGCCCCAAAGCTGTGTCCAAGGGGGCAGAGATGAAGTTCCTGAGAAAAGACACCAGAGATTCAAAAAAGGACGCAAATTGGATCTCCTATAAAGAATCAATGCAAATAGATAGAACTGGTTATAGAATAAGACATGAGAAGATCCTAATGATCAGGGTTATGATCTTTCATGGTTCTTTGACAGACAATTAAGAAAGCTCTTCCTAATGGATAAAAAACAATACAGTATTGGCAAATCAGACTCTGATCTAGAACAGGAAATAATGTTGACTAAAGAGAACAGCATCCTGCTTGTGAGATACACAAGTGATACATGCCTCCTTTGGGCCGATGCAGAGGTAGGCATCCCCTTCCTCCCTCTGCATCAAACAAAGCCCCCTGGACCTAGCATAGATTCACCGCAGCTCCCTGGAGCCTCAGGAGAGAAAGAGAAGCCTCTGTTCAACTGAGGCTCAGAGAAGGTTCTGGAACATTATTCCCCACAGTCACAAGCAGCACAAAATGGCTGCCAGAACACAAAATTGGATTCCATCCAATCAGGGCCAGGGATGATGGGAGGGATGGGGACTCCAGCCAATCAGGGCCAGGGATGGTGGGAGGGAGGGGATTCCAGCCAATGGCAGCCCTCAGAGTTTCCTCTGGAGCCAATCATGTGTAAAATACATATCATAAAAACTATAGAGGAACGGGAAAATCATGGAAAGGAACAAATAAACAGGGCCAAGTGGGAATGGGGCCTTTGTGAAGGTGGGGAACTGACCTTCCTGGTGCTGGGCCTCCAGGCCAGGAAATAAACATTAAATTCTGCAAACAAGCAAAAAGCTACAGCCTTTGAGATCCAGTTTGTCTCAAATCTTTTCAATACAATATACAATATGTTCAGGTGGGCAGGGGTGCTGGTGGTCTTGCACTTGGTCACTTCCAGAAAGAAAGGCCCAAAGCCGTGTTCAAGGAGGCCGAGATGATGTTCCTGACAAAAAGGACCGGGGTTAGGATTGGCTTGGCAAGAAACACTGCAGCATTCAAAGACACAGAAAACAGGATCCTGCTGGTGACATACACAGGTGACATATGCCTCTTTTGGGCTGATGCAGACGTGGGTATCCCCTTCCTCCCTCTGCACCAAACAAAGCCCCCTGGACCTAGCATAGATTCACTGCAGCTCCCCTACACAACAGACACTCCATGCCTTCTAAGAGTGGAGGGGGATTAGGGGATGGGGAATTGGAAAGGGCCCTGGTTAAGTAGCTATAGCTAGATGTGAAATGAGTGCATCATAAACAAACAAACAAACAAACAAACCATCTGCTGAAACCTCCAGAGGTCCCCAGTGATTTTCTCCAGCATCAGCCCCTTTCCCAAGAAGTCTGCATCCACGCTATAGAAACAAGGCACTCTCAAACCACTTTAAATACTCAGTGCTATGGAATCCTGGGATTTTACCTTTGGGACACTTAGCCTTCTCTGCCAAAGAGCTCTCATGCCACAACGAACTACAAATCCCAGGAATCCACAGGATGGAGCCAGGAGAGTTAATGCGGTTTCTAATTGGATTATTTCTGCAGTGCAGATACAGCGTGAGCTGGTTTTATAATGGTAGAAGCATCCAATCCTTTTTTTTTACCCTCCTAATAATGGATTTCCTTTAAAAAATAAGTAGTTTGTTTTAGTTTCTAATCCTTATCTTTGTTGTTCTTGTTGTTTGTTTGTATCTTTGTTTGTTTGTTTCATTCTTGGTAATATGAGTTATTCTGGTCTGTCTCCTTCCTTCTTGCCTCAAAATCTATTAATAAGGAAACTAGGGAGGCTTTTAAAACCTCCTAAAGGAGCCACTTTTGGCCTTGTTTGGGGGACTAGCCTCCTCTTAGAAGCCAAAGCCTAATGTTTGTGAAGCAGAAGAATAAGGCTTGTATTAAAACTATCCTCCCCATTTCTGATCCCTTTTAAAACCCATGTTCCCCAGAAAGAGCAGAGCTGTGTAATAAGAAAACCCTCTCAGAAAAGAGACCCAAAAGACACACAAAGAGACACACTTCCTTCCTTTTGGCCCAAGGAGCCTGGCCTCCTTCTGACTCTGGAGCCTCAGGAGAGAAAGAGGAGCCTCTGTTCAACTCAGGCCTCAGAGAAGGTTCTGGAACATTATTCCGCACAGTCACAAGCAGCACAAAATGGCTGCCGGAACAGGAGGCAGGGACTGGGTTTCCAGCCAATCAGGGCCAGGGGTGGTGGGAGGGACTGGGATTCCAGCCAATCAGGACCAGGGATAGTGGGAGGGACTGGGATTCCAGCCAATCAGGGCCAGGGATGGTGGGAGGGACTGGGATTCCAGCCAATCAGGGCCAGGGATAGTTGGAGGGACTGGGATTCCAGCCAATCAGGACCAGGGGTGGTGGGAGGGACTGGGATTCCAGCCAATCAGGGCCAGGGATGGTGGGAGGGACTGGGATTCCAGCCAATCAGGGCCAGGGGTGGTGGGAGGCAGGGGACCCCAGCCAATGTCAACCTTCAGAGTGTCCTCTGGAGCCAATCATGTGTAAAATACATGCCATAAAAACATCACAAAGTATAAATTCCAATTACAGCAATTGCAGGGCAGTTATGCTGTTATGACCGGAAGTAAACATATACACAATTATAATTATATATACATGCTGATGTTGACCAGAACATGGGGGGTGTATACATGCGCAGGTGCCTCCATGTGTATTCATATTTAACCCCATATTTCTTCATCTGTTGTTGTCCATTGTTCTGGTCCGTTGTTCCAGGTGATGCTGGAGAAGAGGCCCTGCCTCCAGCGGAACCAGAGGCTGCAGGCGATGAGGAGAGGGACTCCTTGCCCAATGCATCTCTCACCTGGGGGGCCAGCACCAGGAAGGTAAGTCCCCCCACCTTCACAAAGGCCCCATTCCCACTCCCTCATTTGCCCTGGATAGAACTGGGCAGATCCGGGTGCCCCCATATCAAATCTCCCCAGAAACAAGTTCCTACTGCCCTTTACCTCAGTCAGCGTAATCTACCCCCTGAACTTGACCCGATCTTGACCGGGGCTGAGTTCATATTTGCCGGCAGCAGGGAAGAGCTAGTTGTTTCCAAAAAGAAAGGGTCCATAGTCCACTTTCAGAAAAACCACGCTAGGGGGGATTTGCCCTGGATCTCTTGCACAAGCCCCTGATCAAGTTGTGTTATAATCAGCGCGAGTGTGTACTTCCAACTTTTAAACTTGTTTGGGAACCAGGGTAAAATGTAGTCTGAATGGCCCCTACATTTAAGGGTGAAGGGAGCAAGAAACAACAAGCAAAGTCTAAACACTTCCTTTGACCATTGCAGCATTGGAGCATGTCGCCACCCTCGAACTGTCAATCGCTCCACTGCAGCAAGGCCAGGAGCAGCACAGAATGTGGCTATACAACTCGGTGTGTGGCGTTCCCCACAACAATGATGTGGGTCTTCCTTTTTTATTTTCAAAAATGTTTATTACACTGAGATATTCCCATGATAGCGTTTAAATTACCAAATATCAACCAAATATTAACTATTGATTTAACCGAATGTTATCGCCCTTTTCTTCAAATGTTTCAAGACAACTCCATTCCATTTCTAAATGTTCTTTTGATTTCCCTCTTAATAAGGCAGATACTACATCCATATTTCTAGCTTCATATATCTTAATCAACCAATGTTCGATAGAAGGATTAATTGTAGATTTGCAAACTTGAGCAAATAAGATCCTTGCAAGATAAAACAATCCTATTGTATTTTACTGACTTTATGTTGTGTGTCATGTTTAGTAAAAATAAATTTGTTTCACAGGGAATATTTATATCAAGAATGTTTTGGATGCTTCCATGAATCCTTTGCCAGAATCCTTTAATGCATGTCCACCAATATGAAAGAAGCCTCCCTCAGGTTCCCCGCATTTCCAGCACTTAGTATTGCCAGTTTTGTATATCTAGTGGATTTCTGGGGGGTTATATACCACCTGTATAACATTTTGATATAATTTCATTTATAGTTTTGGCACAGAGTTAATTTATTTGTTCCCTTCCATGATATTTCCCATTCCTCTATAGTTATAGTTTGATTTATATCATGTGCCCATCTTACCATGCTGTGTTTAATAATTTCATCTTCTAGATCTCTTTCTTTTAATAGTTTATAATATTTGGAAATGTGTTTACCTTTTTTGTCATCATAATTTTATCTATTTCATTGTTATCCATCGTTAACTCAGGAGCTTTATTGTCTGCCTTAAAACGATTGTTTAATTGGTTCTATAAAAACCAATCCTTCATGTTTCCTTTTTCATTAAGTTCTTCCATAGATTTCATACTGTATTTTCCTTTTGGTGTTTTGTTTATTAAATCTCTGTATCTTAGCCATGGAGTATCTTTGTTCTTTGTTCTATTGTAATAGGCTTCTTGCAATTACACCCAAAATAGATGTCTCATTTTATACCATACTTTAAGCAATGATCTTCTTATAACATGATGGTTAAAAGTATTATCATCTTTTGGTTTTGTATACCACATATATGCATGTATACCAAGATTCAGGTTAGCTTTTTCTATATTCAATAAATTATTGTTTTCTAATTTGAATCATTCTTCTAGTCATTTGAGACAAGCTGCATAATAATACAGCTTAAAGTTTGGTAAGTTACATCCCCCCTTGAAGCAAAGATCATTTACTAAGGCAACCATAACAGTTTCGACTCCGTATCCCATCCTGAGGCCAGTTTGAAATGGGTCCAGATAATCTGTTTCATCCAAGACCGCTTGGAGATGAAGAGCAACTGCCCTCTCAATCATATTGCTTAGAAATGGGAGACTGGTCTGTAATTGTTCATGTCCAAGGGATCTAGGGAGGACTTTTCCATAAAGGGCCGTAGCACCGCTTCTTTTAAGCATGATGGAAAATAGCCCTAACTAAGAGATGCATCTATGATATATCTCAGGTGATATAAAAAGGGCAAGGGTCGGGAGGGCAAGTTCTCCTCTTCACACTTCCAAGGAGCTTGTCCACACTCTCAGTACTCAGATTCAAATTGATCCAGTATGATCTTACTCAGGGACACCTCACTTACAGCCTGCGCAATAATGCTGACGTCCAATTTGGCTCTTATCTGAGAGATATTATCTGTGAAATAGCCATTTAAACCATCATAGTTAGCTGTGGAAGGCTCTAATAATGGGTTCCAGGAGGAAGGTGCCTAATCAGGTCCCAGATCTCCACCCCCCCCCCCCCCCGACTTCAGCAGTCCCTTTATGCTTCTCTTCCCTTGGCACTTTCATTCCTTTCAGATGCCCCAAAGACCCCTTCTCAGCATGCGCAGGGATTGTAAGGCCTTTGCTGCTGCTGCTGTTTATTCCATTGTCGGCCTTTGGAAAAAGGGAAGGACTACGGCCTTTTTTCTTTCCTTCCGGAATGGAGACCAAGCTGCGGAGCTGGACTCAGGAGGGAAAGGCTGGGAAGGCTCTGCTTTGTACATATAGCTCTGTCTCTCTGAGTATATATGTGTGTTCGCCTCTGTTTTTATGGTTGGGAATGGAGCTGAGGGCTGAGGAGAGAAGAAAGGGTACATTTTGTGCAAATGCAGAATTTCTGTACATCAATGAGTCCAGTGTGTTGAAACAACAAAAACTTTATTTCAAACACATAATCAGAAATTCAGTGTTTAAGTCAGAGCTGCCGTCCCCAAAGCAAACATTAAAACCCCAAAACCTAAAACATCACCCTCTTCCAAACCTAGCCCCCCTCCAATTCCCACAGTCTATGTCCCACAGATAACAAGGCCCCCTTTGCCATTCTCACAAACTAGCCCTTTCTGTTAATACCTGTCCCCAACTTTCTTCAGCCAACATCGAACAAATTCCAAATGCTATCATTCCCATAACTATTCTAACCAGCTATAGCCAATCCCACCCCTCTGTTTAACTAACCTATTCCACCACCATGATCCCCACTCAAATTTATAAACGAAAGCAATAAGCTATAATAAAGGCAAATAAAACCTCAAAATAACAAAATATAATTAAAAACATAAACAGGCATATGGACACACAAACCTAACACACAAAATCACAAGGGCTTTTTCTTATCACCACAAGATTTAAAATATATTCTTTGTTTTGCTTCTTGATAAATATAATGTTAGTTCATTTCTGGAATTTGTGTGGCTTCTCTCCTGTGTGGATTCTCAGATGTGTCACTAGGTTTGACTTATTAGAAAAACATCTCCCACAATGCTGGCATTTGTATGGCTTCTCTCCTGTGTGGACTCTCTGATGTCTTTCTAGGTTTGACTTCAAAGAAAAACATTTCCCACAATGCTGGCATTTGTTTGGGTTCTCTCCTGTGTGGACTCTCTGATGTGCCAATAGATATGACTTGGAAGAAAAACATTTCCCACAAACCTGGCATTTGTTTGGGTTCTCTCCTGTGTGGACTCTCTGATGTGCCAATAGGTATGACTTTGAAGAAAAACATTTCCCACAATGCTGGCATTTGTATGGCTTCTCTCCTGTGTGGCCTCTCTGATGTGCCAATAGGTATGACTTTGAAGAAAAACATTTCCAACAACGCTGGCATTTGTATGGCTTCTCTCCTGTGTGGACTCTCTGATGTGCCAATAGGTCTGACTTCTGAGAAAAACATTTCCCACAATGCTGGCATTTGTATGGCTTCTCTCCTGTGTGGACTCTCTGATGTCTCACTAGGTGTGCCTTTGAAGAAAAACATTTCCCACAATGCTGGCATTTGTATGGCTTCTCTTCTGTGTGGACTCTCTCGTGAGTGACAAATTCTTCTGTAAAGGAGGACAATGACAGACAAGACTGAATCTCAGTGTTAAGAGAGGAAAGGGTTACCCCAAGACTTAGCCCCACGTTCATCCCTCCCTATTTGAGATTAAATTAATAATGTTGGTGTGAGTGACCTGAGCATGACCCTGTTCTAGATGTCCCCAAATCTATATAATGACTGTATCCTTACTCAGAGCTACCAAAGAAGAAATTGAAGGGGAACTGTCATGAGGAAATCAGTAGAAGCAGATAGTCAGGCATTTCAAAAATATTCCAATATATATATGTAAAAATACTTTGATTGAAAAGTGGCATCATTTCCTGTGAGACTGCCATAGAGTCTTGAGTCAGAGCACATGGCATGATGCAAGCTAACTGCAGAGGATGCTTCATGCTGTGTGGCACCAGGAGATGAATCACAGCCAATACAGTATACAGCTCACATGTGGATTGATGTGGGTTCGAGTTTTGTGTACAAGAGATTGTGAAGTTGATGAAAGTCAGAGAGGAGAGCTGGTACATATTTGTTTTCTATTGCAACTCAAGCTAAAGAACCTCCAAGGACTTGGAGGAAATCAACTGGGTCTGTGAGTTATTTTTAAGTGTAGAAAGTGGTTAATGCATTGCCAATGCCTATATCTGGAGATTTGCTACTGTACTCTGCTATGTTATTATTGAACTCTGGGAGTGTCGCCTTCAGAATGTGCTATACATTGGCTTTGAATGGGACCAGAATTCAGACCAGAATTCAGAGCCAAGAAGGACCTGAGAGCCGGTGTGATAATCCTTTTTAAGTATTTCCACCAAGCACCCATTTCATTTAATTCAGTTTCAGACAATTCTTTCCCCACCCAAGAAACATGCTAAAGCAATTCCAAGTTATGGAACAACTTGCCGGAGGAGATCCGTCTTAACACCACCTTGGATGCTTTCAAGAAAGCACTTAAGACAGATCCCTTCCGGCAGGCTTACCCAGCTGACCTCTTGTAAAGAACTTAAGGAAAAATTCCACATCTGATCACAACTGTGCATTTTAAATGATGTTTTTATTTGTCCCAAATTGAGTTTTAAGCGTTTTGTTGTTTTACTGTGTGTAAATTGGATGCTATTGTTGTATTGTAGCTATTTTACGGTTGTAATACCGCCTCACTCCATTGAGAGAGGCGGGTAAATACAAATAAAACTTATTATTATTATTATCAGTATAATCTGTGAGGTTGGTGGCTGCCTCCCAATCCCCAAGGCCCCTCTCCTGGCCCTTCCCAGAGCTCCTTTCTCTCCGCACAGAGCTAGGAAATCCTGGCTTTGCTCCTGCCTTCCCCTCCTGGCTCCCAGAGGCCTAGAATCATAGAATCATAGAGATGGAAGAGACTACAAGGGCCATCCAGTCCAACCCCATTCTGCCATGTAGGAATCAAAGCATCCCTGACAGATGGCCATCCAGCCTCTGTTTGAAGATCTCTAAGAAAGGAGACTCCACCAAAATCTCCGAGGGAGTTTGTTCCATTGTCGAACAGACCGTACTGTCAGGAAGTTCCTTCTAATGTTGAAGTGGAATCTATTTTACTGCAGTTTGCATCCATTGTTCCGTGTTCTAGTCTCTGGAGCAGAAGAAAACAAGCTTGACATTCCTTCAAATATTTAAACAGGGCTATCATATCACCACTTAACCTTCTCTTCTCCAGGCTAAACATCCCTAGTTACCCAAGTCGTTCCTCATAGTTTCCAAATCCTGCACCATTTTAGTCGCCCTCCTTTGGACATGCTCCAGTTTCTCCACATCCTTTTTGAATTGTGGTGCCCAGAACTAGACACAATATTCCAGGTGGGGCCTGACCAAGGCAGAATACAGTGGCACTATTACTTCCCTTGATCCTGACACTATACTTCTATTGATGCAACCTAAATCGCATTGGCCTTGTTAGCTGCTGAATTACACTGTTGACTCATGTTCAACTTGTGGTTTACTTGGACTACTAGATCCCTTTCACACGTAGTTTCATTCAGCCAGGTGTCCCCCATCCTATATCTGTTATTTCATCTCCCTCTTAAGCCTAATCTCCTTCCCTTTCTCCCTCCGCTCTCCAACCTTCCTTCTTGCCCATCTGCACTGCTTCAGTATTTCACCTTCACCATCTCTTTCCTGCCTTTCTGTTTTTCACATTCGCTCCTTCTATCACAGACACACACCCATTTATGTGATGCATAAAAGGGACACTTAAAGGTTCATTTGTTGAGAAAGGCAGGATAATCCATATACAAATTACTCATTGGGAAAGGCAAAGCAAGGGGGCTGGGACCTGGACTTCTGTTTTGGTGAGGATCAAGCACCAGGGAGCAGTATTAAGACATCTCTAAGACAGGGATGGGCTACTGTTGGGGATTGGGGGCGTCACATTGGCCCCCTGGGGATCTCAGGGGCAACCACACATTGTATTGCCTTAAAATAGGAATAAAGTTTTGTGCCTCAGTATCCCATTGCATCCCTTTGGGGAAGTGAAGCAGAACCTCAAAAGGCTGGAAGAGGGCCAAAAAATGAAAGATACTCAGAAATGTGCTACCATTTCAATGAGAAATGCATTACTGGTAATCTCCATACTGTCTTCCTACAAAATCCTAGCATTGGTGTGATATCTGGGGGCGGAACTAAGTTTCAGAATTAAAAAGTCCTTTGCTTCCACCAAAAGGTTTATTGAGAAACTCAGGCAGAAGCGTCCATTAATAAGTCTAAGCTGTCTCTGAAGTGTCTAAACCTTTTCCCTCTGTCGTTAACTACCTTCACACTCCTCCCTTTTCCTCCCCTTCAGCCCCTAAACAGCCCGGCTGCCAAGGTACCTCTTGCCTTCTTCTTCCACCGTTCACATGCGCCTCTTCCTCCTGGGGCATGTCTGCCACCCAGAGTTCACAGACCAGGCAATTAATAGCCTCCACAACTGCTTCCCTTCCCTGAAGCCATTCTAGGCCCCAATATCCTTACCAACTACTTAAAACTACTATCGTTTAAACGACTAACAATTTCTCCCTAAACCCCAAAAACATTCTGGATGAATGACAGAAGCTGGATTTGGCAATTGGCAATTTACAATGCGGTATTTAGAATCCTTATAAAGTGGAGAGCAATAGTGCCTCACAAAACTACAAATTCAGATATTCTACAGGATGTTGCTATCACAATTAAACTACATTTGAAAGGGATCTATGACTCCCAATAGACCAGAAGTTGAACTTGGGCAAAAGTGTGATGCGGCAGCTAAAAAGGCCCATGTGATTCTAGGCTGCATCAATACGAGTATAGTTTCTAGATCAAGGGAAGTAATAGTGCCACTCTGTAGAGCTTTGGTCAGGCTTCACTTGGAATAATCCTGTGTCCAGGTCTGGCCTCTGAAATTCATAAAGGATGTTGACAGGTTGGAACATGCCCAGAGGAGGGCAACAAAAATGGTGAAAGATCTAGAAACCATAAAGCCCTATGAAGAGTGGCTTAGAGAGCTGGGTATGTTTACCCTGGAGAAAAGAAAATTAACAACAAATATGATATCCATGTTTAAATATTGGAAAGGGTCGTTTTGAGGATGAACCAAGCTTGCTTTCTGCTGCTACAGAGAAAGGAGACACCACAATGGATGCAAACCACAGGGAAAGAGGTTCCACCTAAACATTAACAGTAAGACCTATCGGACAGTGCAATATACTCCCTTAAAATTTGGTGGAGTCCTCTTCTTTGGAGGTCTTTAAACAGAGGCTGGATGGTGTTTGGAAATGTATTCCTGCATGGCAGAAGTGGGTTGAACTGGATGGCCCTTGTGGTCTATTCCAACTCTATGATTCTATAATGCTAGTGGATTCCGGTTCCTTACCCACAGAGGCCACGTTCTCATAATTCTCCATCATTACAGAACTGTACATAAGTCTCTCCTTCTTCGTCAACACTTTCCATTCGTTCTCCGTGAAATATACTGCCACATCCGCAAAGGTCACCTGCAACAGAAAATAGCCCCCATCCAGAGAGTGACTAAACAAAAGGGGAGGAAAGCACATGGTGCATCCAAATATTATTTCATCACTTTAGAATTCAGTCTAGGAAATAAACTTTAAATGCCGTCAGCCAGAAAAAAGCTACTGCCTTTCAGATCCAGTTTGTCTTTAATCTTTTCAATATAATATACAATATAATTTAGGCCATAGCTGGGATGTTGATGATGTCCCAAAATATATAGTACATTTAGCCATAAAAGAATTATGGTGCATTTAGCCATTTCTTGCCACATTTCGGAGGCAAATGTCATTTTTATAAAGCAGTTCTGCGGAGCACTCTGGGGTTGAGGGTCATTGGGTCCACCCCCAATTTATATCCAGAGACATTCTCCCATAGCCCCCAAAATTTCTTAGATGGGAAAAACAAGACACATGTGGACAAGCAACCCAGAAGGCAGTGAAGATGGCCAAAGTTGTTTATGAGGAAGATCACACAAGCTAGGAAAGGCACAGCAGTTTGCTTTTGCTTCAACCTCCTGGGAAGGGCCATATCCAGTCTCCCTCTTTCCTTTCCTCTCTCCCCACTTTTGAGCTGATAGGCTGTAAACTCAATTGCACTCAGGAACTGAAGTGAGTTGAGAAAGGGGAAAGTGGGAGGAGGATAGACCAACTGGGACATTTTTAAAAGCCCCTGAATAAGTGGGGTGACAGAGGATTAACCAGGACTGTCTCTGCCAAATTAGGACAGTATATTATTTGCTTCCTTTCATAAATTGGCCCAGAAGTGACACAGATGAAGCTAATAGGATAGTGACTCACCAAAGACCTGTTGTACTTCAGCATCCTCTTTCTGTTGGAGCCCAATTCCCTCCGCTTGGCCTCTGTGTCGGCCATCAGGTGGGCAGGGGTCCTGGTGGTCCTGCACTTGGGTCACTTCCAGCAAGAGAGGCCCAAAGCTGTGTCCAAAGAGGCTGAGATGAAGTTCCTGAGAAAAGGGACCAGGGTTAGGATTGGCTTGGCAAGAAACCCTGCAGCACTCAAAGACACAGAGAACAGCATCCTGCTCATGACATACACAGGTGACATGTGCCTCTTTTGGGCTGATGCAGAGGTGAATATCCCCTTCCTCCCTCTGCACCAAACGAAGCTTCCCAGACATAGCATAGATTCACTGCAGCTCCCCTACACAACAGATACTCCATGCCTTCTTAGAGTGGAGAGGGATTAGGGGATGGGGAATTTGAGAGGGCCCTGGTTATGTCCCTGTAGTTAGATGTGAAATGAGGGCATCATAAATAAATAAATCATCTGCTGAAACCTCCAGAGTTCCCCTGTGCTTTTCCCCATCATCAGCCCTTTTCCCAAGAAGGCTGCATCTGCACTATAGAAATAAGGCACTTTGACACTGGTTTAACCACTCAGTGCTATGGAATCCTGGGATTTTACATTCTCTGCCAGAGAGCTCTCATGCCACAAAAAACTACAAATCCCAGGATTCCACAAAATGGAGCCAGGAGAGTTAAAGCGGTTTCAAACTGGATTATTTCTTCAGTGCAGATACAGGCAGAGTTGCTTGTAAAAGGGTAGAAGCGCCCAAGTCTTGTTTAATTCTTGGAAATATGAGTTATTCTGGTCTGCCTCCTTCCTTCTTGTCTGAAAATCTCTCAATAAGAAAACTGGGGAGACTTTTAAAACCTCCCAAAGGAGCTACTTTTGTCCTTTTTGGGGGACTAGCCTCCTCTTAGAAGCCAAAGCCCAGTGTTTATGAAGAAGAAGAATAAGGCTTACATTAAAACTATCCTCCCCATTTCTGATCCCTTCTAAAACCCTTGTTCCCCAGAAGGAGCAGAGCTGTGTAATAAGAAAACCCTCCCAGAAAAGAGACACAAAAGACACACAAAGAGACAGACTTCCTTCCTTTTGGCCCAAGGAGCCTGGCCTCCTTCTGACTCTGGAGCCTCAGGAGAGAAAGAGAAGCCTCTGTTCAACTGAGGCCTCAGAGAAGGTTCTGGAACATTATTCCCAACAGTCACAAGCAAAACAAAATGGCCACCAGAACACAAAATGGCTGCTGAACACAAAATAGCCTTGGCAGTTGCTTGATAGTTGGAGGCCTCAGCGCAGCAGTGAAGCCTACCGCTTCCAGGCCTTGTCCCTCTGCTTCCTCTCCCCACACTTTCTTTCTTTCTTTCTTTCTTTCCTTCCTTCCTTCCTTCTTCTTCTCCTCTCTCTCTCTCTCTCTCTCTGTCCCCTTCTCACTCTCCCTTACTTCCCATTCTCTGCTCCTCACTCTCTCTTCCCCCACACAGAGCTAAATAGAGGCAGAAGCTCCTGCTCTTCTTCAGTCTAGCCAATGGGGGCAAAGTAGCTGGAAGGCCCCGCCCCCTGCCCCACCCTCACAGGCTCCTCCTGCAGTTAATATGGAAGAAGGCAGGAGGGACTGAGGGACCTTGGAGCCCCAGCCACACGGACACTGGCCAAAGCCTAAGACCCATGAAATGGCAGCCCTATGCAGGGCAGGACCCTGCTCTCTCTGGCCCTGTGGATGCTGGGAGATCCAGTCCAGGAATACACTGTAAATCCCATTGGCAAGAGAAAAGGCTACTACTACTCTCTGATGTCTCACTAGGTGTCAGAACCTGTTATTAAGATCAGTTGTAAGGTTATATCTTTTCAGTTCATGTACATTCACTTGATTTTAAAACCTCCCAAAGGAGCTACTTTTGGGGTAGTTTGGGGGACAATCGTCGTCTCAGTGGCCCTCCTATTAGAGACCCCTCCTCTTTTGACCCAAATCGTTTATGAGGCCAAAAACCCCTTTGTTAGGAAGCGAACACCGAATATCTCAGGAAGGCTCTATATCTGTGAGGGTTGGAATCCTCTGATCAATGGCCCACATCCAAACGTATACCAAAAGTAGAAGGTCTATTGTGAGAGCATTGCAGTAGTGATCTGTAACACTTTGTTGCAGAGTCTGAGGCTTCAGAGAAAAATGTACACTTTTAAAATTATTATTATTACTATTAACCTTTATTTATAAAGCGCTGTAAATTTACACAGCGTTGTACATAATAATAATAAATAATAAAATAAAATTTTTATTTATATACCGCCCTTCCAACAGATCAGGGCGGTTTACAGCAAGTTAAAAACAATGCAATAATCAATAAACATTAAAACCATACAGCAGTTACATAATAATAATAATAATAAATAAAAATTTTATTTATATACCGCCCTTCCTCAGATCAGGGCGGTTTACAACATTCTAAAAACATTATACACCGTTAAAAACATTACAATAAAAACAGAAAAGCCCCGAGTTAGCCAATCCCGTTGCCAGTGCGGAGGAAGGAGGCCTAAAGGACTTTAGTCAGGGAATGCAATCCCAAACAGGAAGGTCTTTAGATCCCGTCTAAATTGGGCCAGGGAGGTAGCTGAGCGGAGCTCTATGGGCAGCGTGTTCCAAAGGGCCGGGGCGGCGATGGAAAATGTCCTCCTGGTGGTGGAGACAAACCTCGCCCCGGGGACCCTAAGTAGTTGCTGCCCAGATACATACAAAAACGCCCCCTCCTTTCTCCCCCTGCTAGTTCCCCACCCCAGACACACTTAGCCAGGTCCCCATCACAACCCAGCCTCACTCAAGACATTTGCAACATTGCCAGCTAGTTGTCTAAAACAACACTCCAAAGCAGTTAATAGGGCCCCACTTAGAAACTAACACCACTTTAATATTCTACCCATATACTCTCCACCCCCCACCCCCCCCAACATCTTAGCTAACAGAACAATATAGATCAGATATCTCAAAACATACATGAAGTGATTATATAGGAACTGAATATATACAGCATTATAACTGATCTCAATAACAGGTTCTGACAATATCTTCCAAGGCCCCCTCCCTCCAGGACCCCCTTCCGCTCTTCCCTCAGTCTCTCTCTCTCTCCTCTGAAGGTCTCAAACTGCCAACTGCCAAGCGCTCAGGCAGAGGCAGCCATTTTGTGTTCTGGGGCCCATTTTGTGTTCTGGGGGCCATTTTGTGCTGTTTGTGACTATGGAGAATGTTCCAGAACCTTCTCTGAGGCCCCAGTTGAACAGAGATATCGCTTTCTCTCTCTGAGGCTCCAGAGAGAGAAGGAGGCCTGGCTCCTTTGGCCAAAAGGAAGGAAGTGTATCTCTTTGTGTGTCTAGTCCTCTCTTTTCTTGGGAGACTCTGTGGGGCCATGAGATTTTGGAGGGGAATCCGAAAGGGAGGCTGGGACCAAGGAACCTCAGAATATGATCAAGATTGCAAGGTTCTTTCTGAGGAAGGAGAGGCAAACTAGGAGAGGCTGCAGCTGTTTGCTTTTGCCTGAGCCTCTGGGAAGGGCCCCTCTTCTCCTTTCTCCTTGGCTGTCTTCATGGAGGGCAGACTCCTTTTCCCCTTTGGACTCAGTTTGCAGCAATGGCAATGAGCTCAAGAGAAGGGGAGAAATGGCAGGAGAGGAGGAGGAGGAAGAAGAAACCAGGACATTTTAAAAGCAGCTGAAAAGGTGGGAGGCAGAGGATGAACCAGGGGAGGGTCCCTGCCAAGCTGGGAGAGTTGGAGGGCATTCAGAAGGAGCTGGGCTGGAAATGGAGGAGGAGAAGGGGCTTGCAAAATGACCTCCGTGGATGAGAAAGCTGGGCCAAGTCCATGAAATGAAATGGCCCAGTGAAATGGTGTCCATAATATAGGAGCCAGTGTGGCATAGTGGTTTGAGCATAGCTGAACTATGACTCTGGAGTTCAGATTTGGAATCAAAGCTCTGCCATGGAAGCCCATTGGGGGGCAAGTCACACTCTCTCAGCCTCAGGGAAAGGCAATGGGAAAACTATTCTGAAGACATTTGCCAAGGAAACCCTGTGATAGGTCTGCCTTAGGGTCACCATAAATTCAAAACGACTTGGAGACACGCAATAATAACAACAACAAAAGCAATGTCTATTATATAAAATGGCAAAAACAAGAGTTGCTCTTGGAATTTATATTGTGTTTCTATGTTTTCAAGCTTTGGATGGTTCAATCCATGGGTAAAGAAATCTGTGCTCCTCATCATCATGAAAAAATAGAGGGTCTTCTTTATCAGATTTTTATCCAGAGGGCAACTAAAATGGTGAAGGGTCTGGAAACCATGAAACCCTATGAGGAACGCCTTAGGGAGCTGGGGATGTTTAGCCTGGGGAAGAGAAAGTTAAGAGGTGATATGATAGCCCTGTTTAAATACTTGAAGGGATGTCATATTGAGGAGGGAGCAAGCTTGTTTTCTGCTGCTCCAGAGACTAGGACCCGGAGCAATGGATACAAGCTACAGGAAAAGAGATTCCAACTCAACATTAGGAGGAATGGCCTAACAGTAAGGGCTGTTCGACAGTGGAACCAACTCCCTCAGAGATTTTGGTGAGTCTTCCTCCTTGGAGGTCTTTAAGCAGAGGCTGGATGGCCATCTGTCAGGGATGCTTTGATTGAAAGTTCCTGCATGGCAGAATGGGGTTGGACTGGATGGCCCTTGTGGTCTCTTCCAACTCTGCGATTCTATGATTCTATGATCAAAAGTGTTAAAAATCAAACAGGAGAAAGGCATCATTGTTTTGTACATTTTGGATGTTATTGTTTACAGTGTGGCCAAAACACCTTCTCCTGGATATACTTTCTAGATTTCAGGACACTATATTTTTTAAAACTTTGGTGCTAAAAGAAAAAAAACCCACATAGGACCAACAACAATAACACAGATACTATTAAGAGACTTGACAAATACAAATATTTACAAGCAACAGAACTTGTGAAACATACTAAGGCCGGGTACAGGCCGCCAGAAAGAGGCGCATCCCCGGCGCCACTCTTTCCTCTGCAGAAGTGCCGCAACAACCAAATTGAGCAGCGCTGTTGCGGAGCAAAAAAGGAGCGCACGGAAGCAGCTCCTTTTGGCGGTGCACTTCTGCCACCCCAAAGAGCCCACGATGGCATGGGTACGTTGCAGTTGAACCGCCCCATTTCGACGTGGCACATCTGCAACATCACCGTTATGCGCCGCGTCTGGTGGGTGCGCTGCAGCTGCGGCACCCTCATCACTTGCAAGGGTTGCCATCTGTGTGGGCACTCCGCCTGCCAGGCAACCCTCACACGTGACGAGGGTGCCTCAAAGGCTTCTAAAAACAGATCAAAGCGGCTAACAGTAAAAGCACTGGTAAAACACAATAACAACTTGTCATTGTTGTGTCCCAAACCCTCCCAATTCCTCCCATCCACAATAAAATACAATTAAATTCTTAAACAAGTATGAAAACAATTATTAAAAATAGGGCAGAAACAGTTAGAGCAGTTGCTGAACAATTCAATTAATAAGAGATTGCTGGAATGCTAATCTGGAAAGAGATATGTCTTGATGAGCTTTTTAAAGCCTTAAAGACTGGTGATATATCGGATCTCTTCTGGAGGCTGTTCCATAACTTGGGAAAAGGTCCTTTGTGTAACTGCAGAGAGCCCGTCTTGCAACACAAAAGGCAGTACACTCGGCCTCCGGGTTACGAAATTAATTCGTTCCGCCGCCATTTTCGTAACCCGGAAGGCTTCGTAAGCCGAAAAAGCCATAGGCGCTAATGGGGAAAAGCCGCGATTCCGTGCAAAATAGCGCCGAAAAGCACCAAAATTTTATTCGCAACCCGGAATAACCTTCGTAACCCGGAAATATTTTTTATTATTTTTTTTTTTCGTAACCCGGAAATTTCGTATCGCGGCGCATTCGTATCCCGGGGTAAGAGTGTACTTTGAAAAAGGAACAGCTTTTATTGAAGAAGAAGAAGAAGATACATGTAATAGAAGTGACATTTTTGTCAGGAATGAAAGAAAGTATAAACATATCCCTTTTATAACCATATGAATCCACCCCACTCCATTTACCAATAAAGCTAATTAATCGGGTAGCCCTTTCCCGCACAGCGTTCTCCCGCCCTTTTCTGCGCAGTGTCCTCCCATCTGGGATTCTGGCAGCTTTTCTAAAAGCAATTAAGCTCTCATGTGCCTTTTCTCAACCACTGAACCTGTGGCCTTAGACCACAGAACTCAGCCACACAACAGTTTAATTAACATTATGGCTTAACAATATATATAGTTATCTATAATATAAAACCCTATCAATCTCCACATAATATGAGACCGTATGAAAATATAATAAGCATAAACCCATAGCAACATAATGCAATATAAAAATATCCCTGGTGGTGCAGTGGTTAAATGCCTGTACTGCAGCCATTCACTCAAAACCACAAGGTTGCGAGTTCAAGACCAGCAAAAGGGCCCAAGCTCGACTCAGTCTTGCATCCTTCCGAGGAGGGAGCTAAAATGAGTACCCAGACTGTTGGGGGCTAGTTAGCTTACTTGCAAATTAGCTTACTTGCTGTTCACCACTATGATCTCTGGAATAGCGGTATATAAATAAAATAAATTATTATTATTATTATTATTATTATTATTATTATTATATAAAAATACCAATAACTCTCTAGGTTCCTCCTCCTTTTCCAGAGACCAGCCTTTTAAACTCAAGCCTCTGTTAGAAGGATGATTCCCACACTTTCCAATCCTAGCAAAGAAGCACATTCTTTTTTTTATTAATGTTTTCAAAGTTTTTGACAAGCATGAGATAACAAAAACATAGAACCAAATACATTATACAATAATAACACATAAAATATACATTTACCTAGACAATATATACCCCACTCAACCTCATCATTAAACATTTAACACTAATAAAAAAACACTTAACATATACTGTACCTTCCAGCTGTCTGAATCCCTATACAGTCTATCAATTTTACATTGTCTTTATCTTACATGTTATTCAGATGTTTCCTTCACAAAGTGCACAATTAGTTCAATCCCATTTCAACAATGAATTTCTTATTGTATTGTTTTTGAACAGTCTTTTACCCTGTAATTTACCTTAAGTGAGTAAATCTATATCAACATATTACTAGTAAATGTGAACAGCATACACTCAATTTAATACTCAATTGTTTTCTTCACAGAGTACACAAATTGTTTGATCAATTTTTTCGGAGTGGATTTTCTATCATTTTAGCCTGTTTTTTTTTTTCTTCTTGGTTTTTTTCCTTCCTCCTCCTCTCTCCCTCCTCCTTTTACCCTATAAAATTACTTCATATAAGGAAAATTGTGTAGGCGAACTTCAACTTAGTTATAAAGAGCATACCCTCAATTTCATTGCTCTGTATTCATTTATAAATTGGAAACCTAAATTCACATTGAAATCTGATTTCTGAAACTATCAAATTACTATTTCTCACTGCTTACTGAATGTCATATTACGTAATTATCTCAAAACCACAATATTTTCCCATTTTCTTTCTATACATTTGTAAAAAGGTTCCCATTCTTTTTTGATAGATTCTTCATTTTTTCCCCTCATCCAACAGGTCATCTTATCCATTTCTGCCATTTCGAATACTTTCATTAACCACTTTTCCATGGATGGGGTCTGGTCAGATTTCCAAAATGTAGCATATGAAATTCTGGCACATGTAAGAAGATAGAAGATTAATTTACCATGTTGTTTCTGCAATTCTGAATCAACCATACCTAGCAAGTATGTTTCAGGAAGAAAAGAGATTTGAACATTTAGTTCTCTAGTTATAATATTATGCACCTTTAGCCAATATTGTTTTGCCGCAGTGCATGTCCACCACACATGGCAGTAAGACCCTATTACTTTCAGACACTTCCAACACTCTGGTTTGCTGCCTTTAAACATCAAGGAGATTCTTTGTGGAGAGAGATGCCATCTATATGTCATTTTATATATGTTCTCCTTTAAATTCTGATGACTGGTATACTTAAGATCTTTGGTCCAAATGTTCTCCCATTTTTATATGCTAATTTGTGACCCACATTCTGTGCCCATAGGATCATGCTACGTCCAATTACCTCTTCCTCCGTATCCCAGCTCAAAATCATTTTATCATTCTTCTTTCCTTTCCCCATTATCTCTTCCCATTCAGTTCTCTTGTTACATATGCCTGGCTGTAACTTATCAATTTTCCATCTTTCTTTCAATTGCATGTACAAATACCAATGACATGCAATGCCCGAACTTTGTAACTCTTCCACTGTTTTGAATTCTGTCAGATTCTGTGTTACATTAATTAAATCTACGTATCTTAGCCATGTTTTTCTTTGGTATACCTTCCCTCCCAAAAAAGGCTTCGTGTGGAGAACAACTGTGAATAATTTGATTACACAGTCTCGGTTTTAATTTATCCCACACCTTCAGCATTGATCCAATTATAATATGATTTTTACATTCTCTGTGGATTTTATCTTTATTATAAAATAGATAGCCGTGAAGCCCAAATCTTAGTCCGTCTCCTTCTAAATTCAGTATATACTCATTTTCTAACAGAATCCAATCTATTAACCACAATAATGTAGATGCAAAATAACAGATTTTCAAATTTGGAAGTCCCAGGCTCCCTCTACCTTTCTCATCACACATTATTTTCTTTCCAATTCTGGCCTTCTTTTTGTTCCAGACAAATTTCATTATATCATTTTGCCACATATCCAAAGGTTTAAAGGAATGCAAAATCAGAATAGTCTGAAACATAAACAAAATTTTAGGAAGCACATTCATCTGAATGACTGCTATCTTCCCCAAAAGAGATAGCTGAATATTCCCCCATTTAACAAGGTCTTGTTTAATGTTCCTCCACGTTTCCTCATAGTTGTTATGGAATAAGTCTGTGTTCCTGTTAGTTATCGTTATTCCCAGATATTTCACTTTGTTTCCTATTCTGAATCCCGAAAGTTCTTCCAAATTCTTAATAGCCGCATCGTCCATATTTTTCGTCAGCATATTGGTTTTGTCCTTGTTCACCTTAAGCCCAGAAGCTTTTTCAAATTCTTGTACTAGGTTGATTAAAGCTTGAATACTGTTACAGGGGTTTTCCAGGATATAAACCACATCGTCGGCGAATAACCTCATTTTAAATTCAGTTTTCTTAATTTTTAAGCCTTGAATTTGTTCTTCCAACCTAACTCTATTGTTTAACATTTCTAATACAGAGATGAATAACAATGGGGATAGGGGACAACCTTGTCTCATTCCCCGTTTTATTTCAAATTCTTCAGATTTACTGTTATTTATTATTAAATTCACCTTTTGTTTCTTATGTATTTCCTGGATCCATTTCTGGAATTGTGCCCCAACCTCCAGTTTTTCCAACATTGTAAATAGCGTTGTCCAGCTGATGTTAACATTCTTTAGCATGATCTCTCTACCTCTTTCTAGTATCTTCTATTAAAGCACATATTAAAACATATTATTTTAACCCAGAATAAATCCAATCTATCTTAATTCTACTCTAAACCTAAACCAATAACCTTTATGGCTTGAATCCCTAAATGAATAAATGCATGAATAAAGGGATTCATGACATATTGTCACTTTAGGCTGGTGCTCCTTGCCTGCCGCAATGAGATGGGACCATTGTGAATTTAGGCTAATGCTGCTTGCCTGAAGGTTTGAGATGTGACCATTGGAACCTGAGGCTGATGCTGCTTGCCTGAAACACTGAGACTGGCCCATTGTGATCTCAGCCTCAAGTTCTTTGCCTAAAGAATTGAGACGGTCCTATTGTGACTTCAAGGTGGTGCTCTTTACCTACAGGATTAAGACTGGCCCATTACAACTTCAGGCTGATATTAGTTACCTGAAGGATTGAGATGGGAGAATTGTCACTTCAGACTGGTGCTCCATGCCTGAAGGATTGAGAAAGGTCCATTGCGTGTCAGAACTAGTGTATAAGGGTTCTGTCATAAAGGGTAAACATATTAGGGTTTGGTTATTAAAGTAAAATGATAGAAGGACAGATGGAGTGGCTTTTAGATGAAGGAGGGCGTTTGGAGAAGGGGATGGGGTTGCAGCTGTAGACTGGTTATCAAGGAGGAGTGAAGCAGGTTTGGGAAGACCGCTCTTCAAGGTGAGGCTGTCTGGGAGAAGGGAAGGGAAGTATACACAACCTTGGTATCTATGCACCCTCCGCTTGTGTTGCTTTAGCTGGGGAATTGGGGGCTGGCTTAGGGAGGGGTTGAGCTAGTTCCTTTGGACTTCAGACTTTGCAAAAAGGTGTTAATGGATGTTTCTGCCTGGATTTATCAATAAAGCTTCTTTTGTTTCAAATGAGTTTTATTTTTTGAGCGTAGGACTGACTCCAGATCTCACAGTTTGCAAAGTCTCACAGTTTTACCTCCAATGGAGACCCAGGAACAAGAAGAGTTCTTGGGGAACCTGGTGGTTCTGGAGATCCCGGTGGTGGAGGAGCAGGTGCCTTCTTCAGAGGAACTAGGGCCAAGCCCAAGACTGGGAAACCTCCTGAAGCTCACACCATCCAGGCCACCACTGGAGGATTTAGGTTTCTAGCCCCAGACTGGGGACAGGAAGGCCGTCGGGGGGCAGAGAGACAGCCTGGGACCTGGCAGTGGGGGAGTCCCTTCATAGCTGCCCCAGCACAGAAGAACCCCAGGGAGACGTTTATCGAATAGAATAAGACATAAAGGAATTAAAGGACCTTATGGAGTGGATGGCGCCCAAGTTAAAGATGCGGAGGAGGAAGATGTCAGAGGTGAACCAAGGGCAGCTGATGCTCCTTGCCTGAAGCAATGAGACTGTCCCATTGTGATATTTGGTTTCCAAACTCTTCACCATTTTATTTGCCCTCCTTTGGACATGCTCCAGTTTCTCAATGTTCTTTTTGAATTGTGGTGCCCATAATATTCCCGGTGACAAAGCAGAATAGAGTGGCACTTTTACTTCCCTTGATCTAGACACTATACTTCTATTGATGCAGCCTAAAATCGCATTGGCCTTGTTAGCTGCCGCAGCGCACTCTTAACACATGTTCAACTTGTGGTCTACCTTGGACTCCCAGATCACTTTCACACATACTTTCATTCATCCAGGTGTCCACATCCTATATCTCTGCCTTTCATTTTTCTGCCCTTAATGCAGTACCTTACATATCTCCATAAGGAATTTCATTTTGTTCGCTATGGCCCAGCTTTCTAGTCTATTCAGGTCATATTGAATTTTGATCCTGTTCTCTAGCGTATTAGCTACTCCTCCTAATTTAGTGTCATCTGCAAATTTAATAAGTATGTCCCAAATTCTGTCAACCAAATCATTGATAAAGATGGTGAATAGCGCTCGGCCCAGGACAGAACCCCACTGGACACCCCACTGGTCACTTCTCTCCAGGATGAAAAGGAGTCATTGTTGAGCACCCTTTCGGTTTGGCCAGTCAACCAATTGCAAATCCATGTAACAGTTTCCTTTTCTAGCTTGTTTCATGTTTTTGTGTTATATACTGTTTAATTTGGTTAACTGCTATTAGTGAATTATCAAGAGTGGCCACCAGATGGCGCTCCAGGATAGAAGTTGGTAAGAAGCCAAAGAGCCTGCAGTGCCCTGAGTATCCACAAGAGGGCAGCGTTGTATTAGGAATATTCTTTATTGATAAAATCGTTCTATAGGGACTAATGTGATTTTCCCATTGGCTCCCATTCCTGAGGGGGCGTGTCCTCCTTCCCTTTAACTGGACCTTCCTCCGCTCCCATTGGCTGCCTATTCCCCCCCTCGGTTGCCCTGAAAGCAAAAGGGCCACCAGAAGGAAATGGGGGGGGGGGGGGTTTGCAGCGCTGCATCATGGGAAATTTGCAACCAGGGGGGTTTGCGGTGGTGAAACAGAGCAGAAGCAAAGCTGTATTCCACACCAGAACAATTCGGAGTGGAATTGGGAGCGATTCGCTTGTTACCGATTTCACCAAAATGAGGGGTCACTTTGGAATCACTGCAATAGCCCCACAGACGGAGCCCCCATAGAAAGGAATCGCCTGTGATAACACTCACGTTGTCGTGTGAATTTGCATCATTGGACCCGCAGTGGCTTTGGATCTGAGCTGCAAAGAGCTGCAAAAACCACTGTGTGATAAACACAGTCTTTCAGATTTCACAAGGCTCTGTGGTTTTGGGAACAAGAAACTGATTATCATAATTCTTGTTGATAATAATAATAATATGCCATTCTCCCTCATAAAGGCACAACTGGAATTACAAGTTTAAGACAATAAACTCTCTTTTCCTGTCGTTTGCACCCATTGCTTCGTCTCCCGGTCTCCTCCGCTGGGAGGAGGGAGAGCGTGGAATTCTGGGAAAGGCTGGCAGTTGGCTTGGAGCCTGAATAGGGTTCTAGAAGGCTGGTGGCTTTGACCGTTGGCTGCTTAGGAAGAAGAAGGTCTCCTTCTGGGTTTCCTTTGCAGAACAGGGAAGGTGGGTGCCTCAAGATGGCGATGGGGGACCCCCAAATTTGGTTCCTCTGTGAGACGGATGGCTGAAGGGAAGAGCCCCCATTTTGGAGCCAAGGATGGGGGTCTGGAGGGTCTTCTGTAGGGAGGCAGCTTTGGGGGCTGGAAGCAAGGAAGCCCCCCTCCTCCTCCCCTCTTCTCCGGCTGCCAGGCCTCCTCTCCTCTCTTGGGAGTCTCTGTGGGGCCATGAGATTTTGGAGAGGGATCCAAGAGAATCAAAGGGAGGCTGGGACCAAGGAACCTCAGAATATGATCAAGACTTCAAGGTTATTTCTGAGGAAGGAGAGGCAAACTAGGAGAGGATACAGCCTTTTGCTTTTGCCTGAGCCTCTGAAGGGCCCCTCTTCTCCTTTCTCCTTGGCTGTCTTCATGGAGGACAGACTCCTTTTGCCCTTTGGACTCAGTTTGCAGCAATGGCAGTGAGCTCAAGAGAAGGGGAGAAATGGCAGGAGGAGGAGGAAACTGTGGCCTTTGAAGAGCAGCTGAAAAGGTAGGAGGGCAGAGGATGAACCAGGGGAGGATCCCTGACAAACTGGGAGAGTTGGAGGGCATTCAGAAGGACCTGGGCCTGGAAATGGAGGAGGAGAAGGGGGCTTATAAAATGACCTCCATGGATGAGGAAGCTGGGCCAAGTCCATGACATACAATGGCCCAGTGAAACGATGTCCATGTTATAGGAGCCAGTGTGGCCTAGTGGTTTGAGCATAGTGGAACTACGACTCTGGAGATCAGGGTTTGAATCCCAACTACATCATAGAAACTCTCTGGGTCACACTCTCTCAGCCTTAGGGGAAGTCAATGGGAAACATTAAATATAGACATTTAAATATTGCAGTTGCTATGGTTGTTGTTATTGGGTTGTTGTTGTTGTTATTGCTGTCTATCTATACATTATGATTTTATGTAGATTATTGCAAGAAAAAAATAGACCCATTAAAATCAGAGACATGATTTACTCCTATTGACATCTTTCGGAGTGATGAAGGTTGGGGCCAACCCTAGGACTCAAATCCTAGCCCCATTTTCTGGAAATTAAGGGGATGTACAGGCCGCCCCTTTTAGCACCAGATCAGGGTCACGGCAACAGACACACTGCTTTTTGCACCTCCTTTTTGCACTATGATAAGGTTACGCCGTGGCCCTGATGTGGCCTTTCTGTTGTGCAAAAAGGAGCTCCTTTCTGCGCCAGGGGGAAAATGCCATATCCACCAATGGTGTGGCTTTTCTGCACTCCTTTGGCACTGCGTCATCTGAATGTAGCACCAGAGGAATGCTGGGACGTCACCTGCGATGTGGTGCAATGTGCAGGATCACACCGGCATGCGGGAAGAGTCAGGGAGTGCGCTGTGTAGACGCCATCTTTGCCCTCATGCCAGCTAAGGATGCTGGTCTCTACGCCCCGAAAGGCCCAGTGAACTGTCTCTTGCAGCATTCGGAAGATTGTCTCTCTGAGGGTTTGGAGGCGAGACTAATAATAATAATAATAATAATAATAATAATTTAATCAATAATTAATATCCTGCTTTCCAACAGATTTATTTTGAATTTTAGGGAAGGTTCAGGTTTGATTTGCCCTTAATGCTGTTGAATTGTATGTGAAAGAAGAGAAATGACCCTCAATTCCTCCTTTGTGGAAGAAACTGGAGGAAAGGAGACCTCCGGACAGTTAGTGTCCAGCCTTCCCTTTTTTGACTCTGGAGCCTCAGGAGAAGAAAGAGATACTGAAGGTTCTGGAACATTATTCCCCACAGTCACAAGCAGCACAAAATGGCTGCTGGGACACAAAATAGTCGAGGGATGGTGGGAGGGATAGGTTTTCCAGCCAATCAGGGCAAGGGATGGTGGGAGGGACTGGGACTCCAACCAATCAGGGCAAGGGATGGTGGGAGGGACTGGGACTCCAACCAATCAGGGCAAGGGATGGTGGGAGGGACTGGGACTCCAGCCAATCAGGGCCAGGGATGGTGGGAGGGACTGGGACTCCAGCCAATCAGGGCCAGGGATGGTAGGAGGGACTGGGACTCCAACCAATCAGGGCCAGGGATGGTGGGAGGGACTGGGACTCCAACCAATCAGGGCCAGGGATGGTGGGAGGACTGAGACTCCAGCCAATCAGGGCCAGGGATGGTGGGAGGGACTGGGACTCCAGCCAATCAGGGCCAGGGATGGTGGGAGGGACTGGGACTCCAACCAATCAGGGCCAGGGATGGTGGGACGGACTGGTACTCCAGCCAGTCAGGGCAAGGGATGGTGGGAGGGACTGGGACTCCAACCAATCAGGGCAAGGGATGGTGGGAGGGACTGGGACACCAGCCAATCAGGGCCAGGGATGGTGGGAGGGACTGGGACTCCAGCCAATCAGGGCCAGGGATGGTGGGAGGGACTGGGACTCCAGCCAATCAGGGCCAGGGATGGTGGGAGGGACTGGGACTCCAGCCAATCAGGGCCAGGGATGGTGGGAGGGACTGAGACTCCAGCCAATCAGGGCTAGGGATGGTGGGAGGGACTGGGACTCCAGCCAATCAGGGCCAGGGATGGTGGGAGGGACTGAGACTCCAGCCAATCAGGGCTAGGGATGGTGGGAGGGAGGGGGGTTCCAGCCAATGGCAGCCACTCAGAGTGTCCTCAGGAGGAAATCATGTGTAAAATACATATCATAAAAACATCACAAACTATAAAAATTCCAATTACAGTCATCGCAGGACAGTTATGCTGTTATGACCGGAACTAAACATATATACATTTATCATTATATATACATGCTGATGTTGACCAGAACGTGGGGGGTGTATACATGCGCAGGTGCATCCATGTGCATGCATAGGTACCCCCATATTTCTCCATGCATTTGCTTATGTTTAAATTGTATGCAAGTAGAAGAGTATATATAAATGTGTATACACACACACACACACACACACATTTGTGTACACATGCAGACATTCAGACAGATATCTATGGGTATGTAGAGATGCCTCCACATATATACATATATGTATATACACAAACACACATGCACACATCCATCTGTTGTTGTCCATTGTTCTGGTCCGTTGTTCCAGGTGATGCTGGAGAAGAGCCCTGCCTCCAGCGGAACCAGAGGCTGCAAGCGATGAGGAGAGGGACTCTTTGCCCAATGCATGGCTCACCTGGAGGGCCAGCACCAAGAAGGTCACTCCCCCCACCTTCACAAAGGCCCCATTCCCACTCCCTCATTTGCCCTGGACAGAACTGGGCAGATCCAGGTGCCCCATATTGAATCTCCCCAGAAACAAGTCCGTACTACCCTTTACCTCAATCAGCAGCAGGGAAGAGCCGGTTGTTTCCAAAAAGAAAGGGTCAATAGTCCGCTTTCATAAAAACCGCGCTAAGAGGGAATTGCCCTGGATCTCTTGTGCAAGCCCCTGATCGAGTTGTGTCAAAATTGGTGTGAGTGTGAACTTCCAACTTTTAAATCGGTTTGGGAACCAGGGTAAAATGTAGTCTGAATGGCCCCTACATTTAAGGGTGAAGGGAGCAAGAAACAACAAGCAAAGTCTAAACACTTCCTTTGACCATTGCAGCATTAGAGCGTGCCGTCACCCTCGAACTGTCAATGGCTCACCAGCAGCAAGGCCAGGAGAGCACAGAATGTGGCTAAACAACTCGGTGTGTGGCGCTCCCCACAACAATGATGTGTGTCTTTTTTATTTTCAAAAATGTTTATTACACTGAGATATTCCCATGATAGTATTTAAATGACCAAATATCGACCAAATATTAACTATTAATTTAACGGAATGGTATCACCCTTTTCTTCAAATGTTTTAAGACAACTCCATTCCATTTCTAAATCTTCTTTTGGTTTCCCTCTTAATAAGGCAGATACTATATCCACATTTCTAGCTTCATGTATCTTAATCAACCAATGTTTGACAGAAGGATTAACTGTAGATTGCCAAACTTGAGCAAATAAGATCCTTGCACATGAGACCATATATAAAACAATTCTGTTGTATTTTATTGACTTTATGTTGTGTGTCATGTTTAGTAAAAATAAATTTGGTTCAAAGGGAATACAGTGGAACCTCGCCTTACGCGGGAGATCCGTTCTGGATCCCTCTGCGTAAGGCGAATTCCGCCTATGCTCAAGCCTCATTGGAAACAATGGGGCTCATGCACGGCAGCGCGGTGGGGTGCAGGGCGCAACGGGCACGCGCGCCCATTCAATTGAATGGGACACGCCGCCCCTTCCGCCCCACGCACGCCCCACGGCTTGAGCGCGTACGCTCAAGTCCGCATATGAGAAAGCCGCGTATGGGGAGGATGCACTGTATCTATATCAAGAATGTTTTGGATGGTTCCATGAATCCTTTGCCAGAATCCTTTAGCTTTAATGCATGTCCACTTCATATGAAAGAAGCTTTCCTTGGGTTCCCCGCATTTCCAGCACTTAGTATTGCCAGCTTTGTATATCTGGTGGGTTTTTGGGTTACCACTTGAATAACATTTTGATGTAATTTTCTTTATAGTTTTGGCACTGAGTGAATTCATTTGTTCCTTTCCATGATTTTCCCCATTCCTCTATAGCAGGGGTAGGCAACCTTTTTGAGCCGGGGGCCGGTTTGGTGTCCCTCAGGCGACTGGGGGGCCGAAGCCGGGGGTGGAGCTTCAACCCTCCGGGGCGGGGCCACATGCGGGGGGTGGAGCTTCCACCCTCCGGGGCTGGGCCGCATGCCGGGGGCGGAGCTTCCACCCTCCGGGGGCCAGGCCTCCCCATCTTTGCTGGCCCCTGACGGGGCCCCAGGCCCCGTCAGAGATCGGCAAAAAAGCTGGTGGGGGCCGCCAACGCTGGAGGGCTCCCTGGAGGGCCCCAGCGACGGCACCGGGCCTCCGAGAGGCCCCCTGCCGCCGTCGGAGCCCTCCTGGAGGGCCCCAGGGATGGCAAAGGGCCCCCCAGAGGCCCCCTGCCACCCTCGGAGCCCTACTGGAGGGCCCCAGGGATGGCAGCAGGCCCTCAGAAGCCCCCTGCCACCCTCGGAGCCCTCCTGGAGGGCCCCAGGGACTGCAGCAGGCCCCCCAGAGGCCCCCTGCCGCCCTCGGAGCCCTCCTGGAGGGCCCCAGTGATGGCAAAGGGCCCCCAGGAGGCCCACTGCCGCCTTCGGAGCGCTCCTGGAGGGCCCCAGGGGTGGCAGTGGGGGCCCCAGAGGCCCCCTGCCGCTCTCGGAGCCCTCCTGGAGGGCCCCAGGGACTGCAGCAGGCCCCCCAGAGGCCCCCTGCCGCCCTCGGAGCCCTCCTGGAGGGCCCCAGGGACTGCAGCAGGCCCCCCAGAGGCCCCCTGCCGCCCTCGGAGCCCTCCTGGAGGGCCCCAGGGACTGCAGCAGGCCCCCCAGAGGCCCCCTGCCGCCCTCGGAGCCCTCCTGGAGGGCCCCAGGGACGGCAAAGGGCCCCCAGGAGGCCCCCTGCCGCCCTCAGAGCGCTCCTGGAGGGCCCCAGGGGCGGCAGCGGGCCCCCAGAGGCCCCCTACCACCCTCGGAGCCCTTCTGGAGGGCCCCAGGGACGGCAAAGGGTCCCACAGAGGCCCCCTGCCGCCCTCAGAGCCCTCCTCGAGGGCCCCAGGGACGGCAGCGGGCCCCCAGAGGCCCCCTGCCGCCCTCGGAGCCCTGCTGGAGGGCCCCAGAGACGGCAGCGGGCCCCCCATAGGCCCCCTGCCGCCCTCGGAGCCCTGCTGGAGGGCCCCAGGGACGGCAGCGGGCCCCCCAGAGGCCCCCTGCCACCCTCGGAGCCCTCCTGGAGAGCCCCAGGGACGGCAGCGGGCCCCCCAGAGGCCCCCTGCCACCCTCGGAGCCCTCCTGGAGGGCCCCAGGGACTGCAAAAGGTCCCCCAGAGGCCCCCTGCCGCCCTCGGAGCCCTCCTGGAGGGCACCAGGGATGGCAGCGGGCCCCCCAGAGGCCCCCTGCCGCTCTCGGAGCCCTCCTGGAGGGCCCCAGGGATGGCAGCGGGCCCCCCAGAGGCCCCCTGCCGCCCTCGGAGCCCTCCTGGAGGGCCCCAGGGACGGCAGCGGCCCCCCCAGAGGCCCCCTGCCGCTCTCGGAGCCCTCCTGGAGGGCCCCAGGGACGGCAGCGGGCCCCCCAGAGGCCCCCTGCCGCCCTCGGAGCCCTCCTAGAGGGCCCCAGGGACGGCAGCGGGCCTCCTAGAGGCCCCCTGCTGCCCTCGGAGCCCTGCTGGAGGGCCCCAGGGACGGCAGAGGGCCTCCTAAAGGCCTGCCGCCGCTGCCGCTGCCGCCGCTGCCCATCGCGGCTTTTCGCCATTCTGGGAGCCGCCATTTTGGGCGGCAAAATGACGGCGAAGTCTCACGCGACCTCCCCCGAGGTCGCGCGAGATTTTGCCACCATTTTGGGCAAAAAAATGGCGGCGCCCATAGCAGCCTCTGGGGCGGCAGCAACAGCAGCCAGGGGCCAGGCGGCAGGCCTCCGCAGGCCGCATCCGGCCCGCGGGCCGGAGGTTGCCGACCCCTGCTCTATAGGTATAGTTTTATTTATATCACCTGCCCATCTTACCATGCTGTGTTTAGTAATTTCATCTTCTAGATCTCTTTCTTTTAATAGTTTATAATATTTGGATATGTGTTTACCTTTTTTGTCCATAATAATTTTATCTATTTTGTTGTTATCCATCGTCAACCCAGGAGCTTTATTGTCTGCCTTAAAACGATTGTTTAATTGGTTCTATAAAAACCAATCCTTCATGTTTCCTCTTTCATTAAGTTCTTCCATAGATTTCATATTGTATTTTCCTTCTGGTGTTTTGTTGATTAAATATCCATATCTTAGCCATGGAGTATTTTTGTCCTTTGTTCTATTGTAATAGGCTTCTTGCAATGACACCCAAAATTGATGTCTCATTTTATACCATACTTTAAGCAATGCTCTTCTTATAACATGATGGTTAAAAGTATTATTATCTTCTGGTTTTGTATACCACATATATGCATGTATACCAAGATTCAGGTTACCTTTTTCTATATTCAATAAATTCTTGTTTTCTAATTTGAACCATTCTTCTAACCGTTTGAGACAAGCTGCATAATAAAGCTTGTTGAAGAAAATATCTTTTACTAAGGCAACCATAACAGTTTTGACTCCGTATCCCATCCTGAAGCCTGTTTGAAATGGGTCCAGATAATCTGCTTCATCCAAGACCTCTTGTAGATGAAGATCAACTGCCCTCTCAATCATATTGTTTAGAAATGGGAGATGGGAGACTGGTCTGTAATTGTTCATGTCCAAAGGATCTAGGGAAGGCTTCTCCATAAACGGCCGTACCACAGCTTCTTTTAATCAAGATGGAAAATAGCCCTAACTAAGAGATGCATCTATGATATATCTCAGGTGATATATGAAGAGCAACGGTCAAGAGGGAAAGTTCTCCTCTTCTCACTTCCAAGGGGCTTGTCCACATCCTCAGTACTCAGATTCAAATTGATCCAGTATGATCTTATTTATGGACACCTTACTTACAACCACTGCAATAATGCTGACATCTAATTTGGCTCTTATCTGAGAGATATTATCTGTGAAATAGTCATTTAAAGCATCATAGTGAGCTGTAGAAGGCAAAGTTTTGTGCAAATTCACAACTTCTGTGCATCAAAGAGACCAGTGTGTTGAAACAGCAAAGAACTTTATTGAAAACACATATCAAAAATTCAGTGTTTAAGCCAGAACTACCAGAATATATTAAAACCCCAAACCTTAAATTCCACCCTCTTCCAAACCCCACCCACAATTCTCACCATCTATCCCCCACTATTAACCAGCCCCACTTTGCCATCCTTCTCACACGCACAATCTCTCCCTGCCCCAGACATTTGAAGAAACTAGCTCCCTTTCTGTTACTACCGGTCCCCAACTTTCTTCAGCCAACATTCCACAAATTCCGAATGCTATCATTGCTTTTCTAACTAGCTGCAACAAATCCCAGCCCCCCATCTAACTAATCTAAACCATGACCCATAATCCCCAGCCAAATTTGTAACTCAAAACAATTATCTATACTAGTAGCAATTAAAACCTAAACTTAACAAAACATAACTTTAAAACATAAACAGACATATGGACAGAAAAACTCTACAAATAAATTCATAAGGGCTTTTAAACACCGCTGGATTGAAAAAATATCTTTGTATTCAATCTTTACAAAAATAATGTTCATTCACTTCATGGATTTGTGTGGCTTCTCTCCTGTGTTGCCTCTCTGGTGTCTCAGGTGGGCTGACTTGTCAGAAAAACATTTCCCACAATGCTGGCATTTGTGAGGCCTCTCTCCTGTGTGGACTCCCTGATGTCTCACTAGGTGTGACTTTGAAGAAAAACATTTCCCACAATGCTGGCATTTGTATGGCTTCTCTCCAGTGTGGACTCTCTGATGTATCACTAGGTGTGACTTCAAAGAAAAACCTTTCTTACAATACTGGCATTTGTATGGCTTCTCTCCTGTGTGGACTCTCTGATGTGTCACTAGGCTTGACTTCTGAGAAAAACATTTCCCACAGTGCTGGCATTTGTAAGGCTTCTCTCCCTTGTGGATTCTCTGGTGTGTCAGTAGGTTTGACTTCTGAGAAAAACATTTCCCACAATGCTGGCATTTGTAAGGCTTCTCTCCAGTGTGGACTCTCTGATGTCTCAGGTGGACTGACTTGTCAGAAAAACATTTCCCACAATGCTGGCATTTGTGAGGCTTCTCTCCTGTGTGGACTCTCTGATGTATCACTAGGTCTGACTTCAAAGAAAAACCTTTCTTACAATACTGGCATTTGTATGGCTTCTCTCCTGTGTGGACTCTCTGATGTGTCACTAGGCTTGACTTCTGAGAGAACCAATTCCCACAATGCTGGCATTTGTATGGCTTCTCTCCTGTGTGGACTCTCTGATGTGTCACTAGGCTTGACTTCTGAGAGAACCAATTCCCACAATGCTGGCATTTGTATGGCTTCTCTCCTGTGTGGACTCTCCGATGTATGACTAAGACTGACTTGCAAGCAACATTTTTTCCACAATGCTGGCATTTATGTGACTTCTTTCTTGTGTGGACTCTCTCATGACTCACAAGTTCTTCTGTAAAGAAGGACAATCAATGACAAAAATGAATATCAGAATTAAGAGAGGAGGGTGTTACCCCAAGATTTAGCCCTTGTTGAACCCTCCCTATTTGATATTAAATTAATAAAGTTGCTGAGAGTGACCCAAGCATGACATTATTGCAGATGTCCCCAAATGCATGGAACAATCGTATCCCTACTGACAGGAGGAAAGAAGAGATTGTAGTGGAACTGCCTTAAGGGAATCAGTCAAAGCAGATAGTCAAAGGACTGTTGAAAAAAATATTCCATTAAACATGATTAAAAATATTTTGATTGACAAGTGGCATCATGTCCTGTGAGACTGCCATAGAGTACTGAGTCAGAGCCCAAGGGATGATAACTGCAGAGGTCACTTCATGCTGTCTGGCACCAGGAGATGACTCACAACCAATACAGTATACAGCTCACATGCGGATTGGTGTGGATTGGATTGGAGTTGTGTGTACAAGAGATGGTGAAGTTGATGGAAGTCAGAGAGCTTCCAAGTATTTGTATTATTTTGCAACTCAGGATAGAGAACCTCCAAGGACTTGGGTGAAATCAACTGTGTCTGTGAGTTACTTTTAAGTGTGGACAGTAGTCAGTGCATTGCCAAAACCTATATCTGGATATTTGTTTCCATACTCTGCTATATTATTGTTGAGCTGAATCAGGAAGTGTTTCTTTCGGATCACGCTGTACATTGGCTTATGAACAGGACTGGAATTCAGAGCCAAGAAAGACCTGAGAGCCGGTGTGCTAATCCCTTTTGTCTGAGGTATTTGCATCAAGCATCCGTTGCATTCAATTTGGATTCAGACAATTTTTTCCCCACCCAGGAAACATACTAAAGCGATTTAAACCATTTTGAACCCTCAGTCTCTGTCCGAAAGCAACAATTTCAGTATAAATGTCTGCCCCGATATTTACTGTTCTTTGGTGTCAGTCCCGTTGCAGAGAGAAACTCTGTTGGTTTACATGGCTAAGCGCCTCAATATACTCAGCAAACCCACTTTCCGTTCCCTTGCAGGACTCTCAGCAATTGGAATCAAGGACATTCTAGGAAATGTATTACCATTAGTATAGCTTTACATTATTCACCAATCCCACCTTTTTTACTTACCTCTTGTGTGTATGTACGAATGCTTGTGTGTGTGTGTGTGTGTGTGTGTGTGTGTGTGTGTGTGTGTGCGTGCATGCATTTTTGCTTTTTCCCTAAATAAAACATAAAACCCCATTTGAAATGCCTCTGGAGTTATGTGAGATTTCGTGCCTGGTATAGTTGGGCTGACCTCCGAGGTCACTGTTGCCTGAACAAAATTTTGTCTCTTCTTTGGGCTAAGTACCAAATTCCTCCCCCCCCCCCCCCAAAGCATAGCACTTGCGAGTGTCCTCCCCAGACTCCAGCATTTTTGGTAACAAAGGGCCTCTGGAACCAAAAATGCAGCTAAGCAAGCTCAGGTTGGAAAATAAAAGTGCCTTTTCTCTAATTGTGTCCTCCTTTCCTTCCTTCCTAAATATTACTCATAATTGCTAAATAAAACCACTTTATATGACTGAAAACAAGGACCTGATCTGGTTCTCATTAGTTCACTGAAACCAGTTCTGAAAGTCTGTCAGAACTGCCTCCAAATCCCCAAGGCCCCTCTCCTGGCCCTTCCCAGGGGTCCCTTCCTCTCCGCAGAGCTAGGCGATCCTGGCTTGGCTCCTGCCTTCCCCTCCTGGCTCCCAGAGGCTTGATCCACTTCACTTTCTCCCTCTGCTCTCTAACCTTCTTTCTTGCCCATCAGCATCTCATTTTCAGCATCTCTTCCCTGCATTTCACTTTTTCACTTTCCGTCCGTCTCTTTATCACAGACACATACCCACAGAGTGTGATGCATAAAAGGGACACTTTGAGACCCATTTGTTGGGAAAGGCGGGATAATCAATATACAAATAATTCATTGGCAAAGGCAGAGCAAAGGAGCTGGGACCTGGACTCCAATTTTGGTGAGGGTCAAGCGCCAAGGAGCAGCCTTAAAACAGCCTTAAAACATGTATCAGACAGGCATGGACTACTGATGGGGTTTGGGGGAGATCTCAGGGGCAACCCTACATTGTATTGCCTGGGGGGGGTCGGAATGAAATAATATTTTGCATCCCACAGCATCCCTTTTGGGAAGTGGAGTCCATTTTGCCACTGTTGGGCCCTCTTTGAGCCATTGCAGGCCCAAGGGAGGTCTTTCCCCCAAGAAGACTCTCCAGAGCCTTAAAAGGATGGAAGAGGGGCCAAAAAAGGTAGGAAACCTGCCCAGGGATGTGCTGAGTACCATTAGGGTGTGAAAATCATTAATCTCTATGGCTTCTTTCTACAAAATCCTAGAATAGGCAGTTTAGGATGGAGTATTTAGAATCCTTAGATACTGGAGAAAAATAGTGCCTCACTGAACTACAGATTCAAATACTCTATCACAATTAAACTACACTTGAAAGGGATCTAGGAGTCCTAGTAAACAAGAAGTTGAACATGGGCCAGCAGTGTGATGCGGAAGCTAAAAAGGCCAATGTCATTCTGGGCTGCGTCAATATGAGTATAGTTTCTAGATCAAGGGAAGTAATAGTGCCACTCTATTCTGCTTTGGTCAGGCCTCCCTTGGAATATTCCTGTGTCCAGTTCTGAGCCCCACAATTCAAAAAAGATGTTGTGAAGTTGGAACATGCCCAGAAGAGGGCAACCAAAGTTGTGACGGATCTAGAAACCATCAAGCCCTATGAGCAGCGGATTAGAGAGCTGGGTATGTTTACCCTGGAGAAAAGAAAGTTAAGCGTGGATGTGATATCTAAATATAGGAAAGGGTCATATTAAGGATGGAGCAAGCTTGCTTTCTGCTGCTACAGAGAAAAGGAGACACCACAATGGATGCAAGCCACAGGGAAAGAGTTTCCACCTAAACATTAGGAGGACCTTTGTGACAGTAAGAGCTCTTTGACAGTGGAATATACTCCCTTAGAGTTTGGTGGAGTCCTCTTCTTTAGAGGCCTTCAAAGAGAGGCTGGATGACCATCTCTTGGGGGTGATTTGAATGTGTATTCCTGCATGGCAGAAAGGGGTTGAACTGGATGGCCCTTGTGGTCTATTCCAACTCTATGATTCTATAATTCTAATGGAACCATAGCAACATGATAATATAGTATGAAAGGGGCCTTACTCTTTATATAAAGAGTAATGGATTCAGGTTCCTTACCTACAGAAGCCACATTCTCATAATTGTCCATCATTACATAATTGTACAAAAGTTTCTGTTTCGTCGTCAACAGATTCCATTCATCTTCATTGAAATATACTGCCACATCTGCAAAGGTGACCTGAAATAGAAAATAGCCCTCATCCAGAGAGTGACTAAGCAAAAGGGGAGGAAAGGACATGGTGCATCCCAAATATTATTTCATCCCTTCAGAATTCAGTCCACGAAATAAACTTTAAATTCTGTCAGCAAGAAAAAAGCTACTGCCTGTGAGATCCACTTTGTCTCAAATCCTTTCAATATAATAAAGAATATAATTTAGGACATCGGTGGGATATTGAGGATGAATTGGGATACTGACTTTCCCAAAATATATAGTACATTCAGCCACAAAACAATTATGGTGCATTTAGCCATTTCTTGCCAAATTTCAGAGGAAATGTCATTCGTAAAAAACAGTTCTGGGGAGCACTGTGTACTTGAGGGCCACTGGGCCCACCCCCAATTTACATCCAGAGATGGTCTTCCCTATCCCCAACATTTTACAGACCAGAAAAGCAAGGCACATGTGGACAAGCAACACTAGAAGGTGGTGAGGATGGCCAAGGTTGTTTATGAGCAAGATCACACAAGCTAGGAAGGGCACAGCAGTTTGCTTTTGACTCAGCCTCCTGGCAAGGGAAGACCCTGGCAGATTCTCTCCTCTCCTCCCTTTTGAGTTGATGAGGTGCAAACTCCTTGGAAGTCATTTTGCAGCAACCCAAGAGAGCCGAGGAGAAGGGGGAAAGTCGGTGGAGGAGAGAGAAACTGGGACATTTTTGAAAGCCCCTGAAAAAGTGGGGTGACAGAGGATTAACCAGGACTTTCTCTGCCAAACTGGGACAATATGTTCTCCACTTGCTTTCATGAGCTGGCTCAGCAGTGAAACAAATGAAACTAATAGGATGTTGACTCACCAAAGAGTTGTTGTTCTTTGACAGCCTCTTTCTCTTGGAGCACAACACCCTCCGCTTGGCCTCTGTGTTGGCCATTAGGTGGGCGGGGAGGTGGGGGTCCTGGTAGCCTGCAGTTGGGTCTCTTCCAGTAAAATATGTCCCAAAGCTGTATACAAGGAAGCCGAGATGAAGTTCCTGAGAAAAGAGATTAGGGTTAGGCTTGATTTGTCAAGAAACACTGCATCACTCAAAGACACAGAGAACAGTGTGCTGCTGGTGAGATACGCAGGTGACATATGCCTCCTTTGAGCCAATGCAGAGGTGGGCATCCCCTTCCTCCCTCTTCACCAAACAAAGCCCCATGGACCTAGCATAGATTCACTGCAGCTCCCCTACACAACAGATACTCCATGTTAAAACGCTTTTGACGTTGCTATGTTGCACAGCACATGAGGCAACACGGTAACATATGGCGCCAGATTCTCCACCTTGACTGTAGTCAGTAGCTTGTGAGCTGAAGAAACACCTGTCGCTTTCTCAGTAAGCAAAGAGACACTGTAATCTTCTCTCAGATGAGGCTTTTATTCCTATAAGAGTTTCCACTGTGTACAACACTATATACATCGACACCCTCCACCATCCACACCAGTAACAACCCACTCTGAGGCACACACTGTCTGACTCTTCCTCAGTGACAGTTGAGAATGACAGTTGGCAGTTGCATCAACATTCCAATGGCAGATACAGAATTAGTCAGCTTTAAAAGAGTAGAAGCACCCAAGATGAATTTTTATCCTGTAAAAATGGTTTTGCTTTTTAAAATTAACCAGTTTGTTTTTCTGTCTAATCCTTATTCTTCTTGTTGTTTGTTTGTTTGTATGTTCACTTGTATCATTCTTGGTAGTATGAGTTATTCTGGTCTGCCTCCTTCCTTCTTCCCTGAAAATCTCTCAGTAAGAAAACTGGGGAGACTTTTAAAACCTCCCAAAGGAGCCACTTTTGGCCTTTTTTGGGGACAAGCCTCCTCTTAGGAGCCAAAGACCGATGTTTGTGAAGAAGAAGAATAAGGCTTGTATTAAAACTATCCCCCCATTTCTGATCCCTTTTAAAACCCTTGTTCCCCAGAAGGAGCAGAGCTGTGTAATAAGAAAACCCTCTCAGCAAAGACACACAAAAGACACACAAAGAGACACACTTCCTTCCTTTTGGCCCAAGGAGCCTGGCCTCCTTCTCTCTCTGGAGCCTCAGGAGAGAAAGAAAAGCCTCTGTTCAACTGAGGCCTCAGAGAAGGTTCCAGAACATTATTCCCCACAGTCACAAGCAGCACAAAACGGCCACCGGAACACAAAAGCACTGCCAGAACACAAAATGGTCGCTGGAACACAAAAGCACTGCCAGAACACAAAATGGTCGCTGGAACACAAAATGGCCTCCAGAACACAAAATGGCTGCCTCTGCCTCAGTGCTTGGCAGTTGGCAGTTTGAGGCCTTCATGGGAGAGAGAGAGAGGGAAGAGTGGAAGGAGGTCCTGAAGGGAGGGGGCCTTGGGAGATAGAGAGCCTTCCTGAAATATTCGGGGTTCGCTTCCTAACAAAGGGGTTTCTGGCCTCATAAAGGTTTTGGGGCAAACTGGATCTGAAAGGCAGTAGTAGCGTTTTCTCTTGCCAAAGGGATTTACAGTGTATTTCCTGGACTTGATCTCCAGCATCCACATGGCCAGAGAGAGGAGGGGTCCTGCCCTGCAGTAAGGCCCCTGCAGTCCCTCTGAAACAAAGACTTCAACTCCCATGCCTTCTTCCTTCCTTCCTTCCTTCCTTCCTTCCTTCCTTCCTTCCTTCCTTTCTCCCTAGCTGCCTTGTGTTAGTGGTGTTACTTCTCGTTTGTCATTGTGTGCTTTCAAATTGTTTCTGACTTATGGCAACCATAAGGAAAGCCCTTTGCAGGCTTTTCTTGGCAAGATTTGTCCAGAAGTAGTTTTGCAAGTGCCTCCCTCTGAGGCTGAGAGAGTGTGACTTCCCTAAGGTCACTCAGTGCGTTTCCATGGCCAAGAGGGCATTCGAACCCTGGGCTCCAGGGTCATAGTCCAGTTCTACATCCACTAAACCACGCTGTCTCTTTCTTGAGTCTTTGTCGTTTCTTGTGGAGTGGCTCCAAGTCATTGTTGACTTCTGGGGACCCTCTCCTGGGGTTTCCTTGGCAAGAGTTGTTCAGAGGAGGTTTGCCATTGCCTTCCCTGAGGCTGAGAGAGTGTGGCTTCTTGTCCAAGGGACTCAACTGGTTTCATGGAGGAGTGGAGCACTGGACTCTGGCCTCCAGAGTTGTAACCCAACACTCAAACCACTGCACCACACTGCCTCCCATTCCCATGTACAACCTGGGAAATAATTGCAGACTTTTATCTGTTTTTCATGTGTGTCTTCAATTCTATTCCAACTTATGGCAACCCTAAGGCAACCTTACCATGGGGTTTTCTTGGCAGGTTTCTTCAGTGAGGGGTTGCCATTGCCATCCTCTGAGGCGGAGAGAGTGTGACTTGCCAAGGGTCATCTAAGTCAAAAATATTGCAGCAATAATCCAATCTGAGACTGCTTTAACTGCTCTGGCTCAGTGCTAGGGAATTCTGGGAAATGTAGTTTTGTGAGACATTGAGCCTTCTCTTTCAGAGACCTCTGGTGCCATAATAAAATCCATTTCCCAGGATTCCCTAGCACTGGGCCAGGGCAGTTAAAGCGCTCTCAATATGGACTATTGCTGCCGTGTGTTTTGGACCTTACTTGGCTGCAAACTGTCCATAGCCTGCAATGCATCTCCTAATTCTGTTGGCAGTCCCTCCCTCCCAACACTTTCTCATTCCCCCCCAAAACCAGAGCAAAGTTGGCAGATGGAAAGAGGTTTTAAAGCAGCATTTAAATATGCATTATTTGTTTTTAAAAGACTAAATGTCCCAAATGCTATTATCAGTTTTGTAGCTATTATTACAGAAAGACGTAGAGTGCAAACTCCTCAAGTACCTTTATTTTCAGGAGTGAGATGGGCTTTTCCAACTGACTCACTTTGATGATCTCCGGTGGTCCAAGCAGCCAAACTGCGGCCCTGTAATAATAATAATAATAATAATAATAATAATAATAATAATAATAGTTTTATACTCCTCTCTTCAGCCAAAAGGCTATCAGAGTGTCTTACAAATTGTTAATTAGACATTTAGACATTATGGCTCTTAGCCCAGCAGACCCTTAAACTTCCTTAACTCTCTCTGCCTCCATCCAGTCAATTATAAAAGGGTTTCCCTTAACCTACACTGGGACCAGTTAAGGAACCTTATTTCTCCTTCTTTACTGATCTTCCAAAGCATCAACTGAGCCAAGACACGTGTAAAAGGAGCATCAAGTAATAGGTACTCCAAGGAGGTATGTATTATAAATAACGAAATATAACTTAAATATAAGTTATACAAGATATTAAGAATCTTGCAGGTACAATATTTGTAAATATATAATGTTCAATTCATACAAAGTATTAAATAAATAAATAAACTCAAGTGTCCAATTCTGAGACTAACTTCCAAGATCTGCTCTTTAACTCTCTCTCTCGATCTCCAACTGCCACAATTCCCCCAACTGTCTCTTGGTCTCTCAGGCCTTATATCTCCTTCTCACGGAAGCGTCCAGAAGAACCTTCATCTTGCTCTCTGATTGGTCAAGTGAGCCTTCCGTAGCAGTGATGTCATTCTGCATTTGCATAAACCTCCCTTTACTGCCTGAAGAAGACCTCCATTGACTGGAGCCCAGTCATTACACTTTCCCAAGGCAAGGCTTGCACCTATTTCCCAATGTTGTTCTTGGTGTCTGCCTTCCAGTTGTTTCCAGGTCTTATGGTGATCTTATGGGAGTCTCTGAAGGGGTTTTCTTGGCAGCTTTCTTCAGAGTGGGTTTCCATGTCCATCCTCTGAGGCTGAGAGAGTGTGACTTGCTCAAGGCCTCAGTTCTTTGGGAAGCCTTTTTTCTTTATCTTCTAGAAGGCAGCTGAAGTGTTGCTTCTTGCTCTGAAGAATGAGAGGAACCTTCTGGCATCCAAAAGGCTAACATTCTCTGGAGTTATGTCTGATAATATGTATAGATAGGATTGCAACACCTGTTCATTTATTAAAATGTTTATAGTGCACCCCATATCATAGAATCTCATAGATATGTCCCTCAATAGTTAACCAAATTAAAGAGTATACAAAACAAAAACATGAAACAAGCTGGACAAGGCAACTGTTACATGGATTTGTCATTGGTTGACTGGCCGAACCCAAAGGATATTCAACAGTGGCTCCTTTTCATCCTGGATAGAAGTGACCAGTGGGGTGTCCAGCGGGGCTCTGTCCTGGGCCCAGTGCTATTCGACATCTTTATCAATGACTTGGATGACAGAATTGGGGGCATACTTATCAAATTTGCAGATGAAACCAAATTAGGAGGAGTAGCTAATACCCCAGAGAACAGGATCACAATTCAAAATGACCTGAATAGACTCGAAAGCCGGGCCAAAGCAAACAAAATGAAATTCGACATGGAGAAATGTAACGTACTACATTAAGGGTGGAAAAATGAAATGAACAGATATAGGATGGGGGACACCTGGCTGAATGAAACTATGTCTGAAATGGATCTAGGAGTCTAAGTAGACCACAAGTTGAACATGAGTCAACAGTGTGATGCAGCAGCTAACAAGGCAAATGCAATTTTAGCCTCCATCAATAGAAGTATAGTGTCTAGATGAAGGGAAGTAATAGTCCCACTCTATTCTACTCTGGTCAGGCCCCACCTGGAATATTGTGTCCAGTTCTGGGCCCCACAATTCAAAAAAGGATGTTGAGAAACTGGAGTGTGTCAAAAGGAGGGCGACTAAAATAGTGAAGGGTCTGGAAACCATATCCTATGAGGAACGACTTAGGGAACTGTGGATGTTTAGCCTGGAGAAGTGAAGGTTAAGAGGTGATATGACAGCCCTGTTTAAATATTTGAAGGGATGCCATATTGTGCAGGGAGCAAGCTTGTTTTCTGCTGCTCCAGAGAACAAGAACCGGAGGAATGGATGCAAGCTCCAGGAAAAGAGATTCCAGCTCAACATTAGGAGGGACATTGGAACACACTCCTTCCTCAGAGTGTATTGGAGTCTCCTTCCTTGGAGGTTTTTAAATAGGGGCTGGATGGCCATCTCTCACTATGCTTTGATTGAGAGTTCCTCCATGGCAGGGGGGACTGGATGGCCCCAGTGGTCTCTTCCAACTCTATGATTCTCTAATTCTCTGATTCTGAGATTACAATGGGACAGTCTCAATGCTTAAGGTAAGGAGCAGCAACCTGAAGTCACAATAGCGCCATCTGAATACTTCAGGCAAGGTGCATCAGCCTGAAATCAAAATGGGCAGACTCAGTGCATGAGGGTAGGAGCATCAGCCTTAGGTCACAATGGGCCATTCTCATTCCTTCAGAGAAGGTGCTTCAGGCTGAAGTCACAATGGGCCAGTCTCAATCCTTCAGGTAAGTAACATCAGCCTGAGGTTGCAATGTTTCAGTCTCAATCCTTCAGGTAAAGAGCACCAGCCTCAACTCATAATAGTCCTATCTAAATCTTTAAGGCAAGGAGCTTGAGTATGAGATCACAATGGGCCAATCTCAATCTCTCAGGCAACGAGCATCAGACTGAGGTAATGGGCCGGTCTCATTCCTTCAGGTATGGAGCACCAGTCTGAAGTGACAATAGTCCCATCTAAATCCTTCAGGAAAGGAGATAAGCCTGAGATCACAATGGGACATTATCAATGCTTCAGGTAAGGAGCATCAGACTGAGGTCACAATGAGCCAATCTCAATCTCTCAGGCAACAAGCATCAGTCTGATGTAATGGCCGGTCTCATTCCTTCAGGTATGGAGCACCAGTCTGAAGTGACAATAGTCCCATCTAAATCCTTCAGGAAAGGAGGATCAGCCTGAGATCACAATAGGCCAGTCTCAGTTATTCAGGTAAGATGCATGAGCCTGAAGTCACAATGGGCCAGTCTCAGTCCTTCAGGCAAGGAGCATCAGCCTGAGATCACAGTGGGACACTATCAATGCTTCAGGTAAGGAGCATCAGACTGAGGTCACAATGGGCCAGTCTCAGTCCTTCAGGCAAGGAGCATCAGCCTGAGATCACAATGGGACACTATCAATGCTTCAGGTAAGGAGCATCAGACTGAGGTCACAATGGGCCAGTCTCAAAATGGCCGCTGGACCACAAAATGGCTGCCAGAACACAAAATGGCCACCTCAACCTTAGCGCATCACAGTTGGCAGTTTGAGGCCTTCAGGAAACCCATAATGGAGGATGTAAGGTCCCTAAAGTCAGAACTGACCCCAAACAGGATTTCCCAACCTTAACAACCTTAGCCTGAAAACCAAGGTTAGTATAGGGATTCTGTTAGTATACCGTCCACCCCGTTGTCTAACAGACTCCCTATCCGAGTTGACACAGCTGGTCTCGGAGTTGTTGTTGTAGTCGCCTTATAATTCTGGGCGACTTCAGCATCCCACTCGAGACCAGTTTAACAGGTGTGGCTCGGGAGTTCATGGATTCCATGACAGGCATGGTCCTATCCCAATTGGTTTCTAGGCCAACACATTGCGCAGGTCATACCCTTGATGCGGTCTTCAGTATGGAGCAGAAATATCCATGGGCGGAGGTAACTATACCACCACAGTGTCATGGACGGACCATTTCCTGGTCAAGGCTGAACTATGAGCCACAGTCTGCCCTGTCGGGGGTGGAGAACCCATTAGAATGGTCTGTCCTCGAAGGTTAATGGAACCAATTGGATTCCAGAAAGCCTTAGAGGGTTCCTTGGTTGGTAATGCCAGTGATTCTGTCGATGCCCTGGAACACCGATATCACCAGGGCCATCGACACAATTGCTCCCAAGCGTCCTTTCCAACCCGCTGCTAATCATAAATCATGGTATACTGAAGATCTGAGGGAAATGAAGTGGGTTGGACAACGACTAGAGCGCGACTGGCGTGACACTCGACTCCTATCTGACAGAACTCGTCATAGGAAATTCCTTCATTCCTATAGAGAGGTGATACAGGCAGCACAGAGATTTTTCTCCTCTACACGTATTGCATCTGCGGAGTCCCGTCTAGCAGAGCTGTTTAGGGTGGTAAGGGAACTGACACAGGTTCCACCTGTGCAGAACCTTTTGCTTAACCCGACAACGGCCTGCTGTGATGTTTTTAACAACTACTTCGCAGATAAAATCTCTCAGATAAGAGCCGACCTGGATGCTGGGATTGCAGCAGAATCGACTGATGAGGTGTTCAGTGAACCCATTGTTGAGGTTAAACTGGATCGGTTTGAGCTTGTGAATACCGATGATGTAGACAAGATCCTTGGAAATGTGAAGAAGATGACATGTTCCCTTGATCCCTGCCCGTCATGGCTTGCTGTCCAGGGGGGTGATGCCTTGATGGCATTTCTTAGAAATGTCATCAATGCATCCCTTAGGGAAGGTTGTGTTCCACCTTGCTTAAAGGAGGCAGTTATCAGACCGCTCCTGAAAAAACCTTCCCTGGACTCCCTGGATATGAAGAACTACAGGCCTGTATCCCCTCTGCCATTTTTGAGCAAGGTGATCGAGAGGGCTGTCGCCTTTCAACTCCAAGTCATCTTGGATGAAACCGATTATCTAGACCCATTTCAAACCGGCTTCAGGACGGGATATGGGGTGGAGACTGCCATGGTTGCTCTGGCTGACAGCCTTCGTCTAGACATTGACAGAGGAAGTGTGACCCTGTTGGTGCTTCTAGACCTCTCAGTGGCCTTCGATACAATTGATCATGACATCCTCTTGGAACGCCTGGAAGAGTTAGGAATCGGTGGCACTGCACTCCAGTGGTTCCGGTCCTTCCACTTGGGTAGATTCCAGAGGATGATGCTCGGGGACAGTCGCTCCTTGAAAACGGATCTTAAATATGGCATCCCTCAAGGCGCAATACTGTCCCCGATGCTATTCAACATTTATATGAAGCCCCTGGGGGAAATCATTTGCAGACATGGGGCAGGGTGTTATCAGTACGCTGATGACACCAAATATATTTCTCCATGTCCCGATCAGCAGCTATGACAAGAGATGGCATTTCTCCCCTCAATCAATGTCTTGAAGCGGTAATGGGCTGGATGAGGAAAAGCAAACTGAGGCTGAATCCAGACAAAATGGAGGTACTTACAGTAGGGGCCCCCAAACTAGGTACAGGGTTGCAACCTCCAGTCCTAGATGGGGTCATGCTCTCCACAAAGGACTGTGTTCGCAGTCTGGGGGTGCTCCTACACCCATCGCTTCACATGAGAAATCGGGTGAATGCGACAATCAGGAGCGCCTGTTATCAGCTTCGGCTGACACGCCAGCTGCGCCCTTTCCTGGAAGTAAAGGACCTGGAAACTGTTGTACATTCACTGGTAACTTCATGACTTGATTTCTGTAACGCGCTCTACATGGGGCTACCCTTGTGTCTAGTCCGGAAATTCAACTAGTGCAAAATATGGCAGCCAGGCTGGTCGCCGGAAAAACTAGGAGTGTCTGAATAACACCCATCTTAAAATCTCTTCACTTGCTGCCTATTAGTTTCCCGGCACAGTACAAGGTGTTGGTTATAACCTTTAAAGCCCTACATGGCATGGGCCCAACCTTTTGAGGGATGGCCTGCTTCCATGTAATCCGCCCCACTGCACCCTCAGGTCCTCTGGGAGGAATCTATTGCAGCCTTTAAAACCCAGACTAACTGCTACCTCCCAGAGGGCCTTCTCTGCAATTGCTCCCAAACTATGGAATTGTCTGCCAGATGAGATCCGTCAAATTGCCAGCTTAGACAGCTTTAAAAAAGCTGTCAAGACAGATCTCTTCCGGCAGGCCTTTCCTGAATAAAGTGCCTGGCCACAGAATGACTGCCCCCCACATCATGGATTAGCCCACCGCTCTCTCCTTGTTATATTTTTATTGTGTTTTTAATAGATATTTTAATTGTACATGTTTAATCCTGTTTTAAGGGGGGAATTTGGGACATAATTTTGTAAATTTGGATTTTAATATGTTGTGAGCTCCTTTGATTGTCTTGTAACAGAAAAGCGGGATATAAATAAAAGTATTATTATTATTATTATTATTATTATTATTATACCTAAAGGTTTTCCTGATGCTCTAATATAGAGACTCCCTGAGATAGTCAGTATTCGCAAGCAAAGGAGGGCCAAGAGAGCCCTGGAGAGCCTTGTCTTGGGTGGCTCTGGATCTCTGGTGCCCAACAAACTATAAATCCCAGGATTCCACAGGATGGAGCCAGGAGAGTTAACACAGTTTCGAACTTGAATATTTCTGCAGTGCAGATACAGCCTGAGCTGGTTGTAAAAGGGTAGAAGTACCCAAGTCTGGTTTTTACCCTCTTAATAATGGTTTTACTTTTAAAAAATAAGTACTTTTTTTGTCTAGTCCTTATTTTTGTTGTTTGTTTCTATATTAGTTTGTTTCATTCTTGTTAATATGAGATTGTCTGGTTTGTCAACTTCCTTCATGAGTTAAAATCTCTTAATAAGGAAACTGGGGAGACTTTTAAAACTTCCTAAAGGAGATCCTTTTGGCCTTTTTTGGGGACTAGCCTCCTCTTAGGATCCAAAGCCCAATGTTTGTGAAGAAGAAGAATAAGGCTTGTGTTAAAGCTATCCTCCCCATTTCTGATTCCTTTTAAAGCCCATGTTCCCCAGAAGGAGCAGAACTGTGTAATAAGAAAACCCTCTCAGAAAAGACACACAAAAGACCCACAAAGAGACACACTTCCTTCCTTTTGGCCCAAGGAGCCTGGCCTCCTTCTCTCTCTGGAGCCTCAGGAGAGAAAGAGGAGCCTCTGTTCAACTGAGGCTCAGAGAAGGGTCTGGAACATTAGTCCCCAGTCACAAGCAGCACAAAATGGCCACCAGAAGACAAAATGGCTGCCTGTCCCTCAGCACTTGGCAGATGGCAGTTGTAGGCCTTCTGGGAACCCAAAATGGAGGGTGAAAGGGCCCCAAAGTCAGAAGGGTCCTCAAACAGGATTTCCAAACCTTAACAACACCTAAAATGCCAAACCAAAAGAACATTCCCAGAGTTCCATACCACTGAGCCATGGCCATTACAGTGGTGCAAAGCAAGAAGGCACAGGAAGGTGGCATTAATGATGATTAAGGTCTGGCAGCAGCTCTATCCTCCCCCCCCCAGGCCTAATAATATCATCATCATGATCATCATCATCATCATCATCATCATGATCATCCTCTTTGCTACAGCATGAGAGCCACCATTAAAAGCATTGCAATCCCTTTGGGGAGTCCCACTCTCCCACCTTCAGAGAGAGTGGGCCATGCCTAGAAGGACTGCTGGGCCTCCTTCCTCCCCTCCTTAATGGCAGTGTGGCCAAAGAAAAGCAGCAGCAGCAGTAGAACCAAGCCAGACCCAGCCAGACCTCAGGGCAGCAGTGAAGCCTAGTGGTTCCAGGCCTTCTCTCTCTGCTCTCGCTCCACTCACTCTTTCTCCTTCCTGTCTGTCTCTTTCCTTCTCCCTCTAAAGCTCTGCTCCTTTCTCACTCTTCCGCACACAGAGCTAAATAGAGAAGCAGAAGCTCCGCCTCTTCTTGATGCTGGCCAATGGGGGCAGAGCAGCTGGAAGACCCCGCCCCCTGCCCCAGACTCACATTTTGTGTTCTGGAGGCCATTTTATGCTGCTTCTGACTGTGGGGAATAATGTTCCAGAACCTTCTCTGGTTCCTCAGTTGAACAGAGGCTTCTCTTTCTCTCCTGAGGCTCCAGAGTCAGAAGGAGGCCAGGCTCCTTGGGCCAAAAGGAAGGAAGTGTGTCTCTTTGTGTGTCTTTTCTTATTACACAGCTCTGCTCCTTCTGGGGAACATGGGTTTTAAAAGGGATCAGAAATGGGAGGATAGTTTTAATACAAGCCTTATTCTTATTCTTCACAAACATTGGGCTTTGGCTCCTAAGAGGAGGCTAGTCCCCCCAAAAAGTATAGTTCAATCTGTTTTCCAAGTGTATTCCCAATGGTCTAATTCAATTACAAAAGCAATGTTTTGAGACCATCTGGTCATAGTTCCTTTAATAACATTCTCTTATGTACAGATTTCAGCAATACAATTATAAAGTCTTGCTAACAAGGCATCTTTATTCGACATTATTTCTTGTTCCAGATTAGAGTCTGATTTGCCAATCCGTATTGTTTTTTATCCATTAGGAAGAGCTCTCTTAATTGTCTGTAAAAGAACCATGAAAGATCACAGCCCTGATCATTAGGATCTTCTTTAAGATGAATGTACTCCCCAAAATGATTTTCCTCTTTCAAAGCCTCCCTATTATAATTATTGATGTCCCGTTCAAACAATGGGAGAGAGATCTATCTAAATTTATTTGGAATGGGGAAAAGCCCAGAATTAAAATGAAAATATTGTATGATTCGGTGAATAGAGGGGGAATGGCACTTCCAAGTTTAAAATGGTACTACCAAGCATGCTCTTTAGATTGGATTCTGGATTGGATAAGGTTAGAAAATAAAAGAAATTTAAATTTAGAAAAATTCGAATTAAAATTTGGCTTACATGGATACTTAATCTATGACGAAATAAAATTAGATAAAAATTTTAATAGTCGTATTATCAGAAAATCTTTATTACGGATCTGGAAAAAATTTAAGAAAAATTGGTGTCCTAAATCCCGTTATGGGCATCGACAAACGAGGCTATGTTTGGAAGGGAGCAATATAAAAAGGATGATTGAGTGACTTACAATGATATTACTAAAATGGTTGAGGGAAATAGGATTATGAAAACACAGGAGGAATTACAAGATGAGGATATTATTAGTAACTGGTTTGCCTACAGACAAATCCGGGAACGCTTTCTAGTGGATACAAAAGCGGAAGGAATTGGGGAGGGTGACCTAAATCTAGAAAAGATTATAAAAGACCCAAAAAAACAAATTTCAAATATATATAAATTAATATTGGAATATGAATTAGAATCTGAAACAGTAAAAGAATTCATGATTAAATGGGCCAAAGATATAAATGAAACAATACAATTGGATGAATGGGAAAATCTTTGGAGGGGAAAAATCAAAAATATGATAAGTGTTGACGTAAAAGAAAACATATCTAAGTCCATGTATCGGTGGTACTTTACCCCACTTAGATTGGCAAAAATGTTTAAAAAAATAAAAATTTGTGTTGGAAATGTAAAAAAGAGACAGGTAGCTATTTACATATTTGGTGGAATTGTCCGACAGCGAAACAATTTTGGAAAAAGATACATATCGAAATGAAAAAAAATTTGGATTAAAGGGAAGACCGACTGTTAAATTTTACGTCCTAAATATATTTGACATCAAGGAATACGGTAAAGAAATACATGAAAAAGTATTATTGTACGCTTTGGCCACAGCTAGAACTATATCCGCGAAGAATTGGAAGAAAGAGGAAAGTCCTGGAGTAGAAGAATGGAGATGGAAAATGTTAGATTTGTTTGAGATGGATAAACTGACACATTTGGTTAATGACAAAAATATGGAAGAATTTAATGATGAATGGGATATTTGGAAGTCATATCTGATTAGTGTGAAAGAGGATAACATGTCTACTGTAATAGAAACATAAGAAAAAGAATTAATAGCAGTGGAAATGTAAAACCAATACTATTGACTTTTAGAATGTAGAATGTATAGAAACTGTTTAGAAAAAGGGGTGCAAGTCATAACTAAGAGTGGAAATATTTAAGGATGGATAAGCTAATAATAACAGGGGAAAGTAGAAAACACTAATGTATTAGGATGTTTGAATAAGATATTTCTTTTTTATATAGGATTTAATAGGGGAAAAGGGTTTTTGTAGAGTCCAGTTGAAATAATTAAGATAATAAAGAACAAATGAGATAAGTCAGTAATCTAGGAAGTAAACAACTTTATTAAGAACTGAAGAAAAATATCTTATAGGATGTAGTGGAATGTATTTTAATTAATGTGAATAAGATTGTATTGTACTTTTTTTCTTTTAGAATGTTTAATAAAATTTATATTAAAAAAAGAAGAAGAAAAGAGACACAAAAGACAGACAAAGCGACAGACTTCCTCCCTTTTGGCCCAAGGAGCCTGGCCTCCTTCTGACTCTGGAGCCTCAGGAGAGAAAGAGAAGCCTCGGTTCAACTGAGGCCTCAGAGAAGGTTCTGGAACATTATTCCCCACAGTCACAAGCAGAACAAAATGGCCATAAGAACACAAAATGGCTGCCGGAACACAAAATATGAGTCTGTGGCAGGGGGCGGGGTCTTCCAGCTGCTCTGCCCCCATTGGCCAGCCTCAAAAAGAGGCGGGGCTTCTGCTTATCTATTTAGCTCTGCGCACGGAAGAGAGAGCAGCAGAGTTTTAGAGGGAGAAAGAGATGGACAGAAAGGAAGGCGAGAGAGAGAGAGAGAGAGAGGAGTGAAGCAACATCAGATAGACAAGGCCTGGAACCACTAGGCTTCACTGCTGTCCTGAGGTCTGTCTGGGCCTGGCTTGGTCTACTGCTGCTGCTGCTTTCCTTTGGCCACTGCCATTAAGGAGGGGAGGAAGAAGTCCTTCTAGGCATGGCCCACTCTCTCTGAAGGTGGGAGAGTGGGACTCCCCAAAGGGGATTTCAATGCTTTTAATGGTGGATCTCATGCTCTAGCAAAGATGATGATGATGATGATGATGATGATGATGATGATGATGATGATATTATCAGGTCTGGGGGAGGGATGGAGCTGCTGCCTTAAACACCATTAATGCCACCATCGCTGGGCATTCTTGCTTTGCACCACTGTAATGGCCATGGCTCAGTGCTATGGAACTCTGGGAATGTTCTTTTGGTTTGGCATTTTAGGTGTTGTTAAGGTTTGGAAATCCTGTTTGGGGTCCCTTCCGACCTTGGGGCTCTTTCGTCCTCCATTTTGGGTTCCCAGAAGGCCAGAACTGCCAAGCGCTGAGGCAGAGGCAGCCATTTAGTGCTCCGGAGGCCATTTTGTGCAGCTTGTGACTGTGGGGAATAATGTTCCGGAACCTTCTCTGAGGCCTCAGTTGAACAGAGGCTTCTCTTTCTCTCCTGAGGCCCCAGAGAGAGAAGGAGGCCAGGCTCCTTGGGCCAAAGGGAAGGAAGTGTGTCTTTTGTGTCTCTTTTCTGGGAGGGTTTTCTAACACAGCTCTGCTCCTTCTAGGGAACATGAGTTTTAAAAGGGATCAGAAATGGGGAGGATAGTTTTAATACAAGCCTTATTCTTATTATTATTCACAAACATTGGGCTATGACTACTATCCCTGTTTTTAAAAACTTTCAATAACTGTCCAATAATTTAATGGTATTTTATTTTGGATGGGAGGGTTAGCGTCAGGGTTTGGGAGATCATGAAACAAGTTTTTATTGTATTGTATGGATATTCTTTTATTGTAAACTGCTAAAAGGTGGCCATTCTTGTGTAGTAATTGTCTTGTGATAAACTCCCACAACAGCCTTGTAAGGTAGGCTTCATAGGCTCCTAGGGCTGGAAGGGAGCCCCAAGGGCCAAACAGTCAGCCCCATTCTGCCCTCCAAGTCCTCTGAAGAGATGGCCATCCAGCCAGAGACTCCTCCAATGCGCTTTGAGGCAGCATCTCCCATAGATTTGCTCAGAGGTCATGGGGCTCACAGTCCCATGGGAAACGGTCCTTGCCTCCCCCTTTGGGAAAGGAGACCCCCTCAGCCCCTGGACTATTTACTACCAGGAGTTACTATGGCTGTGACTCAGAGGAGTTTCCTAGGCATTGTCACCTTCTGTCCTCCATGGCCATTTGCCATGTGGTCTATTCCAACTATTCCAAATAATAAACTGTATTATTATTATTTAAATCAACACTGTAATTTTTTTTTCCTTCATAAAAGCACGATATATTTTCTAAGCAAAAACTAACTCTATTTTCTGGGTCCCCTTTCTTTCGTTATAATCAGCTACATACCTTTCAAACCATGAGTAATTCAATGGTCAGTTGACCCCATTTCCTTTCCAAACAATCTATTACCTTTTTCCATACCTCCAAAAATTTGTACGACTTTCCATCTCTAACTTCCTTCTTAATTTGTCCAGCTCCAGTACCTCAAACAGCTTTCTTAACCACTCCTCAGTGTCCGGGACTTTGTTATTGTTCCAAGACTTCACATATGCAATTCTGGCTGTTGAAATCATATAAAATAACACACATCCGTATTTTCTTTCCAAATCATCATCTACCATGTTTAACAAAAATATCTCAGGCTTATTATCTAATTCAATCTCCAATGTCTTCTTAATTACTCTATGGATTTTGGACTAATGTTTTGCTGGTTTCCTGCACTTCCACCACAAATGATATAAGGTTCCCTTCTTCCTGGGACACTTCCAGCGTTTATTATGGTGTTCCTGTATATTTTACAATTGTTTCCCGGTGTCAAATACCAGCGGTAACATATTTTATAGTAGTTTTCCTTTATTTCTTGACACAAAGTATAATTTATTTTTTGGGACCACGTATCTTCCCATTGTTTTAAATCTCATGATCTACCGAAACCTTGTGCCCAGGACACCATGTTAACCTTTATAATTCCAACTTCAGTGTAATACTTTAATATACATTTGTATAGTGCAGATATTGTGACACCTTTCTTTGACCATAGGATGTCTTCTAGCTCAGATTTGTTGATAGTGTTTTTTGATTAATTTGGAACCTCTCTTTGCCTGAAATCCTTTCTGAGGCCAAAAAACCTTGAATATCTCAGGAAGGCTAAGGCCCTCCTTCCATTCTTCCCCTCAGTCTCTCTCTCTCTCCCTGAAGGCCTCAAACTGACAACAGCCAAGCGCTGAGGAAGAGGCAGCCATTTTGTATTCTGGTAACTGTCTTGTGTTCCGGAGGCCATTTTGTGCTGCTTGTGACTTTGGGAAATAATGTTACAGAACCTTCTCTGAGGCCTCAGTTGAACAGAGGTATCTCTTTCTCTCCTGAGGCTCCAAAGAGAGAATGAAGCCAGGCTCCTTGGGCCAAAAGGAAGGCAGTGTGTCCCTTTGTGCCTCTGGCCCTCCATTTTGAAGGGAGGAAAGGAAGGAAGGAAGGAAGGCAGGCAGGCAGGCAGGCCTGTGGGGGTCTGAGGAAGGGGAGGCAGGGGATTCAGGGCCAGTGGGGAGGCTGGGCTTTGGGGGCTGGGAGAGAGAGGTGGGGAAAGAGACCCTCCCTTTGGGCCCTAGCTGGGGAGGGTCCACCGGTCCTTGTGTCCCCCTTTGGGAAAGGAGACCCCCTCAGCCCCCTGGACTCACTCCTGCCTCTCATTGCTAGGGCTGGGACTCAGAGGAGTTTCCTAGGCATTGTCACCTTCTGCCCTCCATGGCCATTGGCACTGACCTTTCCCCATTGCCTTCCCTCCCTCAGCCCTTGGACCTCCACCTCCTTTGCACTCAGAGCAACCCTTCTCTACGGCTGAGGAGACGGACTCTGACCCAGGGAAGCTCCGGCCATAAAGGACTGCAGAAGAGCCCTTTCTGGGGCTGCAGGAATCAGGGCCTTTGTACTGAAGGTAGGCCTTCATTCCTGGAGCTGAAAGAGGACCTTTGTTTGAATGTTTCAGTCCAGGATTGCATGGAAGGGTTGCAGCTGAGAGAGTGAGGCCATACTTTGCAGGAATAAAGTCCCAAATTCAGCCTAACCTTAGTCTTTTTTCTCAGGAACTTCACCTCAGCTTCCTTCTACACTGCTTTGGGATATCTTTTGCTGGAAGTGACCCAAGTGCAGAGGCACTAGGATCCCCCTGCCCACCTGATGGCTGACACAGAGGCCAAGCGGAGGGAATTGGGCTCCAAGAGGAAGAGGCTGCCAAGGTTCAACTCTTTGGTAAGCTGCCATCCTGACTATTAGTTTCATCTGTGTCACTGCTGGGCCAGCTCATGAAAGCAAGCGGAGAACATACTGTCCCAGTTTGTCAGACAGAGTCCTGCTTAATCCTCAGTCACCTCATTTTTCCAGGGGCTTTGAAAATGTCCTATTTCTCTCTCCTCCTCCCACTTTCCCCCTTCTCCTCAGGTCAGTTCAGTTGCTGCAAAATGAGTTCCAAGTTCAAAAGACATGTGCATCCCATCAATTCAAAAGCGGGGAGAGGGGAGGAGAGATGGGGGCAGGGTCTTGCCCTTGCCAGGAGTCGGAGGCAAAAGCAAATTGTTGCACCCTTCCTTGTTTGTGTGAGCTTCATCGTTAACAACTTTAGCCATCTTGTTCCCCTTCTGGTGTGGTTTGTCCACATATGTCTTGCTTTCCTCAATGTACTATATATGTTGGGATAGTCAGTATCCTAATCAATCAATAATATTCCAGAAATGGGCTAAATTATATTGTTTTTCATATTGTATATTATATTGAAAGATTAGAGACAAACTGGATCTCAAAGGCTGTAGCTCTTTGCTTGCTTGCAGAATTTAAAGTTTATTTTCTGGACTGAATTCTAAAGTGATCAAATAATATTTGGGATGAACCATGTGCTTTCCTCCCCTTTTGTTTAGTCACTCTCTGGATGAGGGCTATTTTCTATTGCAGGTGACCTTTGCGGATGTGGCGGTATATTTCACTGAGGACGAATGGAAACTGTTGACAAAGAAGCAGAAACTTATGTACAGTTCTGTGATGATGGAGAATTATGATAATGTGGCCTTTGTTGGTAAGGAACCTGAATCCATTGACCTTCCTTTGAAGACTGAGGGCCCTTTCATAATTCACTGTCAGAGTGCTTTGTTTCCACTTTAAAATTATAGAATCAAATCAACTTTCTGACAGTAAGGACTATTTGATAGTGGAACACAATCCTTCCTTGGAGTGTAGTGGAGTCTCCCTCCTTGGAGGTCTTTAAACAGAGACTGGATTGCCATCTTTCAGGGATGCTTTGATTGAGAGTTCCTGCATGGCAGGGGGTTGGACTGAATGGTCCTTGTGGTCTCTTCCAACTCTACGATTCTATGATCAGTTATGAGTAATATCTATGAAGGGAGGAAGGGGGGAACACAAAACTTGCTTTTTGTCTAATGTTTCTTTTCCATCCTGAGCTTGCTTAGCTCCATGATTGATTCAAGAGGCCCTTTGTTACCCAAAATGCTGGAGACTGGGGAGGACACCCGCAAGTGCTGTGCTTTTAGGGGAATTTGGTACTTAGCTCAATAGAACGAGATAGTTTTACTGGGGCAACAGTGACCTCTGGATCCAGCCCTTCTATAGCAGGTCCTGAATCAAACAGTACGTCAGAGGCATTTGAAATAGGTTTTTGTGTTTCATTTAGGGGGAAAGGAAAATACACAGACACACATACTATATATATAAGTGTTCAAGATCTAGGTAACAGTGGTGAATAGATGTTAAAGGAATCTATTACCTATCTAGAGCTTTATTCCAATTGTTGAGGATTTGGAATGGGGACAGGTCAGTAGTTCCTGCGACAATTGGGGTTGGTGAGTGCATTGAGGTGCTTAGCCAAGAAAACAAACAGAGTGTCTGTCTGTAACTGGACTGACACTGAAGAACAGCAAGTTGGGCCTGACATTTATACTGAAATTGGTGCTTGGGCAGAAACTAAGGGTTCAGGAAGGTTTATATCTCTTTAGAATATTTCCTGGGTGGGGAAAGAATGGCGTGAACACGAATTGAATGCAGTGGGTGTTTGATGCAAATACCTCAGACAAAAGGGATTAGCGCACCGCCTCTCAGGTCCTTGTTGGCTCTGAATTTTGATCACGTTCACAATCCAATGTACACTACAATCTGAGGGTGACACTTCCAGATGCAGCTCAACAATAACATGGCAGAGTATGGAAGCAAATATCTAGATATAGGTATTGGCAATACACAGACCACTTTCCACACTTAAAAATAAGTCACAGACACAGTAGATTTCATTCAGGTCCTTGGAGGTTCTTTATCTTGAGTTGCAAAATAATTCAAATGAATAAATGAATAATTTATTATGGCACATGGCCAGCTTAAAAAAACAAACAAAGTAAAAACAAGTATCACAAAGCATCACAATACGTAAACTGCATCCTAGCAATAAGGATAAACATCAATTCATAAAATGAAATCCTAAACCTTGCAGGTAAAAATTGTCCCAAATAACTTTGAGAAATATAGACTTAAAACAGTAGACTGATTCTATGTCATAATTATTTCAAGAGACTGCAAGAGCCATCCAGTCCAATCCCCTGCCATGCAGGAAATCCAAATCAAAGTATCCCCGACAGATGGCCATCCAGCCTCTGCTTAAAGATCTCCAAGGAGGGAGATTCCACTACACTCCGAGGAAGGAGTGTATTCCACTGTCGGACAGCCCTTACTGTCAGGAAGTTCTTCCTAATGGTGATGTGGAATCTCTTTTGCTGTAGCTTGCATCCATCGTTCCGGGTCCTAAGCTCTGGAGCAGCAGAAAACAAGCTTGCTCCCTCCTCAACATGACATCCCTTCAAATATTTAAACAGGGCCATCATATCACAACCTCCTCTTCTCTAGGCTAAACATCCCCAGCTTCCTAAGTCATTCCTCGTAGGGCATGGCTTCCTTCACCATTTTAGTTGCTCTCCTTTGGACATGCTCCAGTTTCTCCACATCCTTTTTAAACTGTGGTGCCCAGAACTGGACACAATATTCCAAGTGGGTCCTGACCAAAGCAGAATAGAGTGGCACTGTTACTTCCCTTGATCTAGACACTATACTTTTCTTGATGCAGCCTAAAATTGCATTGGCCTTTTCAGCTGCTGCGTCGCACTGTTGACTCATTTTCAAGTTGTGGTCTACTTGGACTCCTAGATCTCTTTAACTCATAGTTTCATTCAGCCAGGTGTCGCCCATCCTATATCTGTCCATTTCATTTTTCCGCCCTAAGTGCAGTATCTTACATTTCTCCGTGTTGAATTTCATTTTATTAGATTTGGCCCAGCTTTCTAGTCCATTCAGGTCATCTTGAATTTTGATCCTGCCCTCTGGAGTATTAGCTACTCCTCCTAATTTGATGCCATCTGCAAATTTGATAAGTATGCTCCCAATTCTGTCATCCAAGTCATTGATAAAGATGTTGAATAGCACTGGGCCCAGGACAGAGCCCTGTAGGACCCCACTGGTCACTTCTCTCCAGGATGAAAAGGAGCCATTTTTGAGCACCCTTTGGGTTCGGCCGGTCAACCAATTACAAATCCATGTGACAGTTGCCTTGTCTAGCCCACATTTCACAAGCTTGTTTGCAAGAATATCATGGGGAACTTTGTCAAAGGCCTTACTGAAATCAAGATATACTATATCCACAGCATTCCCTTCATCTAACAAGCTGGTAATTTTATAAAAAAAAGAGATCAGGTTTGTCTGGCATGACTTCTTTCTCTGAAACCCATGTTGACTTTTTGTGGTTATGGCATTGCTTTCTAGATGTTCAGACTCTCTGTTTAATGATCTGCTCTAGAATCTTTCCTAGTATTGATGTCAGACTAACTGGATGATATTTCATGGTTGTTTCTGCATCAGTTTCAAAAAATTTCTGCGACAAATAATCACAGTTACACAATATCTGGCAACTTCAACAGTTACCTGCTCCTAATAATGCAAATATTTGCAAGCTCTCCTCTCCAACTTCCATCAACTTCACCATCTCTTGTTCACACACCAATCCAATCCACACCGATTCGCATGTGAGCTGTATACTGTATTGGCTGTGAGTCATCTGGAGCCAAACAGCATGAAGTGACCTCTGCAGTTGGTTTGCATCATGCCTTGGGCTCTGACTCTATGGCAGTCTCACAGGAAATGATGCCAACTGTCAATCAAAGTATTTTGCACATTTTTAATGGAATATTTTTTCAACAGTCCTTTGACTATCTGCTTCCACTGATTCCCTCAAGGCACTCCCCATCCAGTCTCTTCTTTGCTAGCTGCTATGAGTAAGGATACAATCGTTCCATGGATTTAGGGTATCTGGAACAGGATCATGCTCGGGTCACTCACACCAACTTTATTAATTTACTGTCAAATAGGGAAGGGTAAATGGGGGCTAAATCTGGGGGTATCACCCTCCTTTCTTAACTCTGATTTTCACTTATCTGTCATTGTCCTTCTTTACAGAAGAACTTGTGAGTCAAGAGAGTGTCCAAAGAGGAGAGAAGTCACATAAATGCCAGCATTGTGGAAAACGTTTTTCTGCGAAGGCACACTTAGTGAGACATCAGAGAGTCCACACAGGAGAGAAGCCATACAAATGCCAGCATTGTGGGAAAGGTTTTTCTTGGAAGTCAGACCTAGTGAAACATCAGAGAGTCCACACAGGAGAGAAGCCATACAAATGCCAGCATTGTGGGAAATGTTTTTCTCAGAAGTCAGACCTAGTGATACATCAGAGAGTCCACACAGGACAGAAGCCATACAAATGCCAGCATTGTGGGAAAGGTTTTTCTTGGAAGTCAGACCTAGTGAAACATCAGAGAGTCCACACAGGAGAGAAGACATACAAATGCCAGCATTGTGGGAAATGTTTTTCTCGGAAGTCACACCTAGTGAGACATCAGAGAGTCCACACAGGAGAGAAGCCATACAAATGCCAGCATTGTGGGAAAGGTTTTTCTCGGAAGTCACACCTAGTGATACATCAGAGAGTCCACACAGGAGAGAAGACATACAAATGCCAGCATTGTGGGAAATGTTTTTCTCAGAAGTCAGACCTAGTGATACATCAGAGAGTCCACACAGGAGAGAAGCCATACAAATGCCAGCATTGTGGGAAATGTTTTTCTCAGAAGTCACACCTAGTGATACATCAGAGAATCCACACAGGAGAGAAGACATACAAATGCCAGCATTGTGGGAAAGGTTTTTCTTTGAAGTCAAACCTAGTGAGACATCAGAGAGTCCACACAGGAGAGAAGACATACAAATGCCAGCATTGTGGGAAAGGTTTTTCTTTGAAGTCAAACCGAGTGAGACATCAGAGAGTCCACACAGGAAAGAAGCCATAGAAATGCCAGCAGTGTGGAAAATGCTTTTCTCGGAGGTCAGGCCTATTCAATCACCAGAGAAGCAACATAGGAGAGAAGCAACACAAATCTAAGCAGTGAACAAATATTTTTTTTGTAAAGAAGGAATACAAAAATATTTTTTTCAATCCAGCGGTGCTAAGAAAAGGCCCTTATGATTTTATTTGTAAGGTTTTTCTGTCCATATGTCTGTTTATGTTTGAAATTTATGTTTTAAGTTTAGGTTTTAATTTCTATAATATAGATAATTGCTTTGGGTTATAAATTTGGCTGGGGATTATGGGTCGTGGTTTAGGTTAGTTTAGATGGGGGGGCTAGGATTGGTTGCAGCTAGCTAGAATAGCAATGATCGCATTTGGAATTTGTGGGATGTTGGCTGAAGAAAGTTGGGGACTGGTAGTAACAGAAAGGGATCTAGCTTCTTGGAATGTCTTTGGCAGGGAGAGATTGTGCGTGTGAGAAGGATGGCAAAGTGGGGCTGGGTAATAGTGGGGATAGATGGTGGGAATTGTAGGTGGGGGCTAGGTTTGGTAGAAGGTGGAGTTTTAGGTTTTGGGGTTTCAATATATTCTTTGGCTTGGGGAGGGCAGTTCTGGCTTAAATACTGATTTTCTGACTATGTGTTTTCAATAAAGTTCTTTGCTATTTCAACACACTGGACTCTTTGATGCGTAGAAGTTGTGAATTTGCACAAAACTGACCCTTTCTTCGCTCCTCAGTTCTCAGCTCCATTCCCAGCCATAAGAACAGCAGAGACAAACACACATCTATCTATCTCTATCTATCATCTATCTATCTATCTATCTATCTATCTATCTATCTATCTATCTATGTGTGTATATACAGTATACACAGAGAGACAATTTCCAAAGCAGAGCTTTCCTTTCCTGCCTTTCCTGGGCTCCATTGTGGCCTCTTCAAAATCTCCTCAAAAGAAGGAAGGAAGGAAGGAAGGAAGGAAGGAAGGAAGGAAGGGAGGGGAGGCTGCTGAAATCCCGGTGCACTCCTTTCCTTCCCTCAAAGGCCGCCAGTGGGATAAACAACAGCAGCAGTAAAGCCCTGGTGATCTGTATGCATGATTAGAAGGGGCCTTTGGATGTATGTGCGCATGCGCAATCTCCTACCTGAAGCATTGCTGCCCTCACAGTCTGTTCTGAGGGATGGAAATGGGGGACAACCCTCGTTCGTTTAGAGCAGTGATGGCGAACCTATGGCACGTGTGCCAGAGGTGGCACTCAGAGCCCTCTCTGTGGGCACACATGCTATCGACCTAGCACAGAGTTTGGCACAGTTTCTTACTAGAAAGCCAGAGGGACGTGGCACTTTGCAATAAATAAGTGGGATCCAGGTTGCAGTTTGGGCACTAGGTCTGTAAAAGGTTCTCCATCACTGGTTTAGAGGAATGGCTGGAAGGTCTTCTGGGGACCCTGGGGGTTATAAGAAGGAAGGAAGCCCCTCTTCTTCCTCAAAGGAAGTGGGCCTGCCAGGCCTCCTCTCCCTCTTTCCTTTCCTGCCTCCTCCTCGGGGGATTCCTTGGGCCCAGGTACTTGGGGGGTTATTATGAGAAAAGACGTCAGGAGGGACCCTTGGAGAAAGACATGGCCATGGAGGGGATCAGGATCCAAATGTAAAAAGGGCTTTGGGGAGCCTTCTCCCTCCTGGAAAGTGGGGCAGAGGAAAGACCCCCCCCCCATTCTGATGCCTCATTTGGAGAATATTTTGTGCCAAATAAAGAGCATCACACAGGATAGCATTGGAAACAACATTTTTCGGGTGGGAAGAGTTTTCCCTGGGGTCTCGGGAAGGGGGCTCTGTCTGGGAGGGAGAGAAGAGCCCCAATTTAGGACACAGCCAAGAGAAGGCAGACGGAGGAACCCAAAGACCCTTCTGGGGAGAGGGACACCCTCCTGGCAACCTGAGAACTAGGCTTATTGGCCCACAGGATCTGGATTTTCCTTCACAACAACCCTGCAAAGGAGGACCAGCAGAAAGACCCTGAGCCCCAGAAAGATTACCCCCCTCCTGGTTCTGGGAAAATGCTGCAAGGGCCTTGGACCCCCTTGAAGGGATGTAGGTTAAAGGATGAGAAGGAGGGAAGGAGGGAAAGTGCCAAGGGAAGAGAAGCATAAAGGGACTGCTGAAGTGGGGAGGGGAGCATCTGGGACCTGATCCAGAAACCCACCTCCCAGAACGCATTGTTAGAGCCTACCACAGCTCAGTGTGATGCTTTGAATGATCATTTCGCAGATAAAATCTCTCACAGAAGAACCAACATCTACGATGCCAGCATAAGATGATGATGATGATGATGATGATGATGATGATGATGATGATGATGATGATGATAGATTTATTTCTAGGCCGCCCGATCATGGAGAAACAGGACAGGTTACAACAATAAAATACATCGATGTTACAATAAAATCCAAGAGAAATCAATCCCTATGCCCCGATCCCAATACAAAAACTGGATTAAACAATGATAGTATAAAAACAGGAAAACAGTAAAAACATTTGATTCAAATTGTAGAGGCTATAGGTCAGGTGTCCAGTGACTTTGTGAGTAAGATCATACTGGATCAATTTGAATCTGTGAGCACTGAGTATGGGGACAAGCTCCTTGGAAGTGTGAAGAAGACAACTTGCCCCCTCGACCCTTGCCCTTCATGGCTGGTCCTCCAAGGAGGAGATGCACTTAGGACTCACCTGAGATATATCATAGATGCATCTCTTAGTGAGGGCTATTTTCCATCTTGCTTAAAAGAAGCGGTGGTACGGCCGCTTCTGAAAAAGCCCTCCCTAGATCCCTTGCACATGAACAATTACAGACTTACATTTCTAAACAAGGTGATTGAGAGGGCAGTTGCTCTTCAAGTCCAAGTGGTCTTGAAAGAATTAGATTATCTAGACCCTTTTCAAATTGGCTTCAGGATGGGATATGAAGTCAAGATTGCTATGCTCACTTTAGATGATCTCCGCTTGAGTATCGACAGGAGAAGTGTGACCCTATTGATGCTTTTGGACCTCTCAGTGGCTTTTGATACTATTGACCATGGCATCCTTCTGGAACGTCTGAGGGAATTGGGGATTGGGGCAATGCATTGCAATGGTTCCGGTCCTATTTCTCAAGCAGATTCCAGATGGAGATGCTTGGGGACAGTTGCTACTCTAAAAGGGAGCTTAAATCCGGCGTTCCTCAGGGCGCCATCCTATCCCCAATGCTATTCAACATCTACATGAAACCGCCAAGAGAGTTCATCTGTAGGCATGGGGTGGGTGCTATCTGTATGCTCATGACATCCAGAGATATCTCAGTGTCAACTAAAGAAGGCATCTCCCCTCTGAATGAATGTCTTGAGGCAGCAATGGGCTGGATGAGGAAAAAGAGATTGAAACTGAATCCAGACAAGACGGAGGTGCGTGTTGTTGGAGATCCTAATCTGGGTATGGAGGTCTGTCAACTGGTCCTGGATGGAGTCACACTTCCCCTAAAGGACTGTGTTTGCAGTTTGGGGGTGCTCCTGGATCTATCTATCCAGTTGTCAGATCAGATAGATGTGGTGGCCAAGAGTGCCTGTTATCAGCTTCAGTTGATACGCCAACTGCGTCCCTTCCTGGAACCCGAAGACCTACAAACTATGGTGCATGCGCCGGTAACCTCATGTCTTGACTTCTGTAATGTGCTCTACATAGGGCTACCCTTGTATCAAGTCCGGAAACTTCACTAATCCAAAATATGGCAGCAGAGAGGTCACTGGAAAATCTAGAGGTGACCACATCACACTTATTCTAACATCTCTTCACTGGCTGCCCATTAATTTCTGGGGACAGTACAAGATCTTGGTTATAACCTTCATGGCTTGTGTCCAGCTTATTTACAGGATTGCCTTCTCCCATATAATCTGCCCCACACACTGAGGTCCTCTTGTAAAAGCTTACTGCAGCCAGCAATAACAAGGCTCCATGCAGTTACCCAGAGGACTTTCTCTTCTGTTGCTCCCAGTTTATGGAATAGCCTCCGGAAGAGATCTGATATATCACCAGTCATGAAGGTTTTAAAAAGGCAATCAAGATGTATATCTTCCAGCAGAGCTTTCCAGATTAACATTACAGCAATCTCCTACTAATTTAATAAATTGTTCAACAACTGCTCTAAATGCCTGCTCTATTTTTAATAATTGTTTTAATAATTGCTTAAGATTTAATTGTATTTTATTCTGGATGGAAGGAATTGGGAAGGTTTTGGAAGCAACAATGGTAAGTTGCTACAGTATTTTACTGATGTGTTTACTGTTAGCTGCTTTGATCTGTTTGGAGAAGCACAACAACAACAACAACAATAATAATAATAATAATACAATGATTTGATAAATAAGCAAGGCAATGTGATTAAATTTAAAACATTAGAGGAAATAAGAGAAGAAGGTAAACAATGTAATTGGCTTATTTTCCGGCAAATAAGGGAGAGGTTTTTGTTGGATATGAAAACATATGGAATAGAAATAATTAGTACAGAAATATTAGGAAATGTGCTTGCTATCAGGAAAGGTCCACTTGTGGGGAGATTGTATAAAATCCTGTTAAAACATGAGATGGAATCTGAGGTGGTTAAAGAAAACATGGTTCAATGGCCAAGAAATCTAGGACACAATATTGAGATGGAAGAATGGGAGTTAAGTTGGAAAAGGAGGATAAAATACACAGCTTCCCAAGCCCTAAGGGAAAACTAATACAAAATATTTTAAACATGAAAATATACCTAAATGACATAACGTTGGTTTTAATCGTGACTGTCTGAAGCATTGAATTTATTGGAGGGAAGAGAGTTCAGTAAAAAGTTTGGGGTGGATTTAATGTTCTCCTGCCCTGACCTCCATTACTTGAAGGATAAATTCTCAGTGGGAAGGAAAAACTAACTCTCTTTGCAAGACAGCCATATGCGAACACGCTGCCCAACTCTAAAACCCCATGGAAAGTGCATAGCCTTCTTCTGTACCTTTTCAGTTAGTTCCAGGTCTTCCTCTGATTCTATGAGATCCATGTTTCTGTAGCCATGCCAGTAAGATCCCAGCGGCAAATGTGAGTCATCCTCCAATCCGCATTCAACATCCAAATGGGCTCTTTGACTCCGTAGGTCAGAGAAAACCTGTCCATTTGAACAAAGAGTAGAAAGATGAGCTGGTGCCCCTTTTCCATATTGGGGCTTTTCTCCTAAGGCCAAGAACCTATTGCATAAAAGTGTCCCAGACTCACTTGGATCCCTTCCTCTGGGTCAGAAAGAATTGTCTGGTTCAGGATCGCCGTCTCTTCTTCATTTCGCATGATGCCTTTGTCATTCATCTTAAGGCCAGACAATTTTGTGGAGGGACCTTTCTTCTTTCCAAGTCCTTTGGATAAGATTTTTTTTAAAAAAGATAATAACAGTCTAATAAATAAATACAATTTTACCTCAGCAAATTAAGTGAAACTCAGAAGAAGCATCATAGGACATTTCAGGCAGAACTCTCTTCATCATGTAAACTTTTAACAGGTTCGCTAGTGGTCAAAATGAAGGCAGTTCTTCATTTGTCTGTGTTCAAAGGAGGTTTCCCATAGGCCACCTCCACCATAAAACTGTGGATGAAAAAGCCCACCAGCCTCTATGCCTAGAAAAGAAATTGAGGGCACCTTCCTGGTAGGATTTTTCTTGAACTGCCTCCCAAATAATATGTCTTCTGTGAAAGATTACAAGCCTTGTGTTTTCTAAGGAGCAAAGCTGTGTCTAAGCATGGCCATGGAAGAGGTCCATACATTTCTAAATGGGGTTGAGAAAGTGGACGGAGACACAGTTTTCTCCTTCTCTCTTCTTGCTTGATCTTGGGGTCATTTAGTGGAGATGGGAAATTCAAGACAGACAACAGCAAAACAAAAACCACATTTCACACAGTTCATGTAAACTTTGACAGACTGTGACTTCCATATTATTGGGGCATTGAATTTCCTCCAGGTTTTCATCCATGGGGCTGGAGCCCATTTCCAAAATAGAGTCAGCACCAGAGAGAGCTCAGACTAAAAGACAGAGCAGATTCACCAACCCACTAACATGGAAGTCTCCATTCATTACTGTCTATGTGATACAACTCCAAGCCATTGTCCTCCAATGTCCTCTTTCCCTCCCAGTTAACATTTGTAGATTATCCCTTGCAGATCTTGGAGAACAAACTTCCAACTGAAGGAATAGCAGTATCCTTATTTTACTAGCATCTGTTCTTTTTAAAAAATGCTTTTGTTCAATCTTTATTTTGTATCCTAATCCACCTTGAGATCCATCCATGAGAGATAGGTGGGATGAAATGTAATAAATAACACAACCATACAGTTCAATGAATGTACAATAGGAATGAATGAATAAGGAGGATGCTTTCAGGTGAGATCAACCAGTCCAACTTGTGATGCCTTCACAAAGCAGGAGTAGGTTCCACTGTAAGGAAGACAGTACTCAAAACACTAACATAAAATAGGAAACAGGCAAATTAACCCAGAGAAATGCTCTTGTCCTGAGGTCTCTCCTCCTTCTCTCAGCCTCAACTGACTCAACTCCCACCTTGGCCAAGATTCACAGTTCTTTCCAGGGAAACCAACCAAAGAAACACATTCTCCTTGGTTCCATCTGACCACTTCTCCATGAGTCCAATTACATGGGTTACATTTCTCTTAACAGGATGATTTCAACTGCTTTTTAACCTTTCACAGTCAGCTCTCAGGATCCACAGATTCTGCATTTCAATATATCCCCCAAAAGCCAACCTTGATTTTACATTTTATGTAAGGCACATCATACTACAACCCCATTGTTTGTAATAGGACTTGAACATCCAGGGATTTTGGTTACTTCGTGGGGTCCTGAAACCAAACCTCAGCAGATACTGAGGTCAAACTGTAAATAATGTTCAAATTCTTTTTATTTTCAGAATAAACAACCATATAATCAATAAAATTACAATTCAAACATACATCACACTTATTCTTTTTTTGTTCTTATTATTAGCATCTACTTCTTCCATCCACATCTTTCTCCTTCCTACCTCCTCTATTCTTTAAACTGCATGTCATCCTACCTCCCTACTACCTTCTTTCTGATTCTTTCCACCTCTCTCCTCCTTTCTCTCTCTCTCCTTCATAACTGTACCACTCTCTTTCTCATCATTCCACTCTACCCAACTCTATCCTCTACCTTCTACACTTACACATACATTCAACTACATACCTCTCTTTTTACCACCTCTATCTTCTTTCTCCCTTTCTTTCTCCCTTCTAGAAGAATAAGAAAGATCTCATTTCAGCTTCCTCACTTCTAATTTATTCTATACCTTTCCATGTATCATAAGTTTCCTTTCTCTATTTCATACTTACTTTATTACTACACTTCTATCTTGTTACTCAATTTACATTCTTCTACTCTATCCAAAGTTCACTTAATACACAGAAAAGAATCTACAATGTCATCTCCTTCTATCTCCTTTGAAGGCTGCTGACTGATGCATTTCTGCATCATTATATACAACAGTGATGACTCCACTCCACTCCTATGCCCTCTAACTCTGGGTGAAGATGATGATGATGATGATGATGATGATGATGATGATGATGATGATGATATATTTAGATCCCGCCTTTTCCCGAAGGAATGAAGGTGGGTTACAAGAAAAAGTAATAAAATACAATATACATTTAAAATAATAGCCAAACCCTAACCCTCCCTCCTGCACCCCAGTCCCAATTATAGAAGTAAATTATGGACCTGAACAGAAAGGCCAAAATAAAGCTGCTTTGGGTCACTTTGGAGGAATGCTGTTCAGAGACACATGCATCTTAAGAGGCCAGAAGCTGCACCAAAGCTGTACCCCAGTCCTTAGGACTGTAGCATTGCTTTGTCATGGCTTCTGGCCTCTTAGGACACATGCATCATTTAAATAGCATACCTCCAAAGTGATCCAAAGGAGCTTTGTTTTGGCCTGTCTCTATGGGCTCTAAGTAAGATAAATTACAATACAGATAAGAGAAAGATAAAATGGTCTAACATTAGGGTGGAGAGGCTGAGGGGAGAACTTCTATCTGTGCAGGGTAGCCGGGTTATCGTTAACAATAACAGTGTCAGTGACAGTGAAAAGTCTAATCTGGAAAGGCCTGCTGAAAGAGATCCGCCTTAACAGCCTTTTAAAAGGCTTCTAAGGTGGTGATGTGATGGATCTCTTCCGGCAGGTCATTCCAAAGCCTAGGAGTGGCAGAAGAAAAGGTCCTCTGGGTTGTTGTAGCCAATCTAGTCTTCTTAGGCTTTAGGAGGTTTTTTCCAGTGCAGAGAGGATTGTGTGGAAGAAGGCACTCCTGCAAGTAGTCTGGACCCAAGCCATGTAGGGCTTTAAAGGTTACAACCAACACCTTGTATCTTGCAAGTGGAGGGACTTAAGAGCCTCCCTTTGATTCTCTTGGATCCCTCTCCAAATTCTCAGGGCCCCACAGAGACTCCCAAGAGAGGAGAGGAGGCCTGGCAGCCGGAGAAGAGGGGAGGAGGAGGGGGCCTTCTTTGCTTCCAGCCCCCAAAGCTGCCTCCCTACAGAAGACCCTCCAGACCCCCATCCTTGGCTCCAAAATGGGGGCTCTTCCCCCTCAGCCACCCTTCTCACAGAGGAAACAAATTTGGGGGCCCCCATCGCCATCTCAAGGCCCCCACCTCCCCTTTCCTGCCAAGGAAACCCAGAAGGAGCCCTTCTTCTTCCTAAGCAGCCAACAGTCAAAGCCACCAGCCTTCTAGAACCCTATTCAGGCTCCAAGCCAACCGCCAGCCTTTCCCAGAATTCCATGCTCTCCCTCCTCCCAGAGGAGGAGACCGTGAGATGGAGCAATGGGTGCAAACTCCAGGGAAAGAGAGTTTATTGTCTTAAACTTGTAATTTCGTCATGTCCCTTTATGAGGGAGAATGGAATATTATTATTATTATTATCATCATCAACAATTATGGTAATTAGCTTTTTGTTCCCAAAACCACAGAGCCTTGTGAAATCTCAAAGACTGTGTTTATCACACGGAGGTTTCTGCAGCGGTTTGCAGCTCAGATCCGAAGCCACTGCGGGTCCAACGATGCGAATTCAGGCGACAACGTTTTGTGTTATCACACGCGATTCCTTTCTTCTTCTTTTTAAATAAAGTTTATTGAGTTTAAAATAAAACATACATACATACATCTTTCTAAAAAACAACCTACAGATACATTGACAAGGTCTATGATGTACCAATATTTGTATGTAGCCTTTTATCCTCAGAGGTTCAACAGTCAGTTCTTTGGCTTCTCCCATCTCAGACCTTCCTCAGATCAGCTTCCCGCTCCTTTTATCTTTCTTATCTCACTCATCCAACTAATCACACTTTCCTGTGTCTCTTCCTCCTCGTTCATACATACTCTAACCTTCTTCACATACTTAATCTTCTCTCTTCTCTTTACGAATTTGCCTCTGAATCTACATCTTCTAGACACCTTGCTAATCTATCAACTACTTCTTCTAACATCCTCATCTTCCGCACTAAAAGGCTTCTGCCACCATTGATTTATAAAGCTTAGTCCTCTCTTGCAATCCACTTCTCTTCTCTCGGTTCAGTTGTCCATTTGAAGTATAAGTTCTAGAAGATGGTCTGTTTACTGATATGAAATGATACAAATGGATAAACTCTCCTGTAGGATTAAAGAAGGCTCCTGGGAGACTCTTTCTAAGGACTGGTGCAAAGTCTTGGACCACATTAAGAAGAAATTGGGTGATATAAGTATATGCTATTATCAGCTAGATCTTGGGATACTATGTTAGAGGTTAAAGAGATGATTACTTTTCTCCCTCTGGAAGAAATCTATTGGTTTACTTTGTTGTTGGAACGGTTTTCGCTTTACTATAATTCTGAATTTGGTGAAAATAGTTATTCTTCAAGACTGGGCAGCTCTTTCGATCTCCATTTCTTTGCATACAGGATCCTGGCGATAGAAACCATATACATTAAGGTTTTCTCATGTTTCTTATCCAGATTATCTTCAAACATCCCTAATAACAAAGCTTCAGGGGTTAATGGAAGTAGGAACCTATAGCTTTGTGACATTTCCATCATATATTATTTGTATTTTTATGTATTTTAGCCAGGTTTGCTAGTGCTAGATGCCATCTGAAATACATCTCCTACCAATGTTCCCCGAGGTTTTGGGCCACTGTCAATTTAATGCTTTGACTCCATGCTTTTCCCCATTGATTTAAATTGATAGTGTGACCACAATCTTTGACCCATTTTACCATTGATTCCTTGGTTATTTCTTGCTCTGAGTCCCAGATTAGCAACACCTTTTATATTTTACCATCAGACCTTTTTGATATCCTTTGATCAATAAAAGCTTTTCTAGCTCTGAACTATCATCTTTTTTCTCCCGTGATTTTAGGTCTTGCTGCGTTTTGAAGTAAATTTGTTGATATTCAAACCAAGTCAGATTAAAGCCTTGTAAGTTTAAATCTTTTTGTGTTTTAATTTCTATTTCTTATCCTTAAACTTTAAGAGATCATCATAAATAATCCAATTCCCTTCTCTCTCCATTTTCGTTCTGTAAATGGCTTCTAAGGTGAGGCCCATTTTGGGAATCCCATAACTATCTGACCTTTATACTTGTTCCAAATCCTAAACAACGCATGTCTAATACAAGGATTGTTAATCGAGGGATCTGCTTTTTCTTTGTCATATAAGAGAAAAGCATGCCTTCCAAATTTAAGGCCTTCGCCTTCCAATTCTCATGATTCTTTATCCTGCAAATTAATCCGATTTTTAATTAGCCTCATCATATAATTTTTTTAATATTCTTTATTAAATTTTTATAAAACAACATAACAGAGTAAATGATTTATAACCATGCTGATTGCCTCCATTGTACCACTGCCAGTTACAATGTTTACAGATTTATACATTTAAACGATTATGCAATACTACAGTTTGGAGGAGAAAAGGAAGAAAAAAACGAAGAGAGGTATAAAGCAAACCATGAACCCTCTCTGTTCTCTCTCTATAAGGTTGTAACCCAATGACTTCCTTGTGTCGATTCCTACCTTGCTTCTGAAATAGGTAAAAACAAAGTATACTTTCTCTTTATAGACCTAATAATCAAAGATGTTATTCCTTATACAGTACTCAATCTTCAACCATTAAAGAAAAGAAAAACGATGCGTATTGTAGTAATCACCTTGAGACAATTTCTCTTAACACTACATTGTTACAAAATGTAAATTTCTACCATTTTCACAGTAACAATGTATCTGAATACTTTGTGTCAAGAAGAGAAAATACTTAAATCACTCTTATTTTAAACCCTTGCATCAGAAAAAACATCATGTAATAATTGTCCACCGTATCTTTCTTTTATCCCTATTTGGGGAAGCCAAAAAATAAAAAACAAAGTAAAGAAATTCCCCCAAAGAGGATAGTAAATGGCATGTCCGTATATCTATCATGTTTCCAGGATCGTCTTGTTACACTTCCTCGGGTCTATAACTTAACTGTTGATTAAAGAAGAAAAAGAATACATAGCATGAGATATAGTAAATTACAACAAAAGAAAAATACCTTGGTCCCAATCAATTATTTAAAACCTTATTGCTTTTAGTTTCCTCTCTTAAATGCTAATCAACGCCACATTTATGTCCCATTCCTTATTAATGTGCTGTAAAACTTTTTCCCATTGCTCCTTTCTTTCCTTCCCGTCCCTATTTACAGGAAATTCTATCCATTTCTCTAAATTCGAGCACTTTAAGCATCCAACTTTCCCATGATGGGATCTCTTTAGATTTCCACAATTTTGCTATTATTATTCTGGCTGCCGTAATGAGATATAGTACTAATCTCCAATATTTTGTCTCCATCGTCTTTAACGAAGTGGTTATATTCAATAGATATAATTTGGGGTCCAATGCAAATTTATATTGTAAGATGCTTTGTAAAGACTCGTGTACCACTTTCCAAAATATTTTAATCATGCTACAACCCCACCACATATGATACAACGTTCCTTTTTTAGTATTGCATCTCCAACACAGACCTTCGCTAGTTTTAAACATCCTCTTAAGTCTCCATGGGGTGACATACCATCTGTTAACTATCTTAAAGTGATTCTCTTTGAGGCTTTGAGCCACAGTAAACTTATCTGTTCTCTCCCATGCTCTTTGCCATTCTTCGTATTCTATTGTCGTTCCCAAATCTTTTGACCATTTTATCATGTAATCCTTAACGGTGATATGTTCCGTTACTCTTTTCAAAATTAAACGATAAAATTTACTGATTTTGTTTTTATCTGGTTGCCAAAAGATTTTGTCTAGTTCGTTAAATTCGGTCTCAATCCCTATATTTTTTAAATCACTTTTAAATCTCTGGTTTAACTGAATATAATTAAACCATGTCAATTCAAATCCCTCCTCTTTAAGTTTGTCCAAACCCTTCGGGGCTATATCTCCCTGAGTATCTGTTGTCATAAAATTACTATATGTTATCCATCTATCTTGCCTATGCCACCTACCAAAGAAAGCCTCCTGTGGCGAGGTCCAGACCGGCAAGTGAAAGTAAAATAATTTAGAGGCCTTGTTCCACACTCCTAGGAGTGCCTTTCGAATGGGGTGATTGGTGAAATCCCTGTTCTGATTCAATTTCCCATAACAAATAAAGGCATGCCATCCAAATCTGAGTTGTTCTCTTTCTAGTTCCAGTGTCTCCTTATTATCTAGTCTAACCCAATTTTGGATCCATAATAGGGAGCAAGCCCAATAGTAGATTTTCAAGTCTGGTAAACCATATCCTCCTCTTGATTTTACATCTTTCACGACCAACCAATTTACCCTGGGTTTTTGTCCCTTCCATAAAAAAATTTTTCAATTCATTATCCCATTCGTTAAATAATTTCTCGTTCAATGTAATAGGAAGATTTTGGAACAAAAACATTATTGTTGGTAGGATAGACATTTTTATAGATGCCATTCTGCCAAACAAAGACAAATTAAGTTTGTTCCACCTACATAAATCCTCTCTTATTTCTTTCCACGTCTTCAGGTAATTATTATCGTATAATTGTAAATTATCCTTTGAAAGCCAGATCCCCAGATATCTAATCTTCTTTGCCTCTTTAAATCCTGACTTTTTGGTGATAATCTCTAGATCTGTTAATGGTAAATTCTTTGTTAACATAACTGTCTTTTCCTTATTAATATTCAACCCCGAATATGTTCCAAATAACTTTAGTTCTTTACAGATTATATCAATGCTTAATTGAGGATCCTCCACTAACAAAGCCACATCGTCCGCAAATACTTTCATTTTGATTTCCTTCTTGCCTTTCTTACAGCCCTTAATTAAGTTATTTTTATTAATTGCGAAGATTAATATTTCCATTGCTAATAAAAAGAGCAGAGGGGAGAGGGGGCATCCCTGCCTCACTCCTCTTTCTACCTGAAACTCTGAAGATCTTCTCCCATTTACCGTTACTCTAGCCGACTGTCTAGAATAAATCTGTTGCACCAGTTTGGAAAATCTCTTACCCAAATCCATTACTCTCATAATTTCAAACAAAAAATCCCATCTCACATGGTCGAAAGCCTTTTCCATGTCGAGAGCTATAAGAGCAAATTTTTTATTATTGTTAACATGATAAAACTCCAAGCTATTCAGAATTGGTCTAATGTTATCGCGTATTTGCCTTCCTGGCAGAAATCCATTCTGGTCTGATCCTATAAACTGAGATAAGATTTTCTTAAGCCTCGTTGCCAGAATAGAGGTAAAGATCTTATAATCTACATTAAGCAAGCTAATTGGACGATAGCTCGCTGTCAATCTGGGATCCTTCCCTTCTTTCGGAATCAACGTAATGACTGCTTTCTCCCATGATATGGGAATCCCTTCTTTTTCTATGGAACCAAAAAGCTTCTCAAGAGGAGCTAATAGTTTGGGTTGAAATTTTTTGTAAAATAAAGGTGAGAATCCATCTTCCCCAGGTGATTTCCCTTCCTTCAAAGCAGATATAGCCGAAATAATTTCTTGTTTAGTTACTTTTTTATTCAAAATTTCTCTTTGTTCCAAGTTCAACTTATGGTTGATTTTGTCTTCTATATAATTCTTTATAAGATTATCTCCCTCGCCACTCTGAATTTTCCCCCTGAATAACTTCTTGTAATAGTTCCTGAATTCTCTAAGAATTTCTTCCTGGGTTGTTAAAATATTATTTCCTTTTTTAATTTCTATAACAGACCCTATTTCTCTCTCTCTTTTCAATTTCTTAGCAAGCCACTTCCCCACCTTATTCCCATTCTCAAAAATATTTTGCTTAGTTCTTTTTAAATCTCTTGCTATTTCTGAATTAATTTTACTTTGATACTGATTGTGTAATATTTTTAATTCATTTGTTAATTTTTTATTTCCTGGATATTCCTGTTTCTGCTGTTCCTTTTCTTTAATGGCTGCTAATAGCTTATTTTCCCCCTCAGTTTTTTCCTTTTTAATTTCAGCTGCTCTTTTTATCAGTATCCCTCTAAAGACAGCCTTCCCAGCATCCCAAATCGTTTTCATTTTTAATTCTGGTGAATCGTTTATATGGAAATAAGATTTAATCTCCTCCCTCATTTTTCTTATGAAAAGCTCATCCTCCAATATTTCATTTTGCAGTCGCCATGTGAACTCCTTACTTTCCTTTTCCTGTAGTATCATGTCTATTAAGTTGTGATCTGAAAAAGTTTTACAATCTACTTCAACGTTTTTTGTTCTAAGAGCCAAGTTTCTAGAAATTAAGAATAGATCAATCCTTGACCAGGATTTATGGGCTCCCGAATAGTATGTGTAACCCGCTTTATCCCCATTTTTTAGGGGCCGTACATCAACTAGATTATGCTCTTTAATTATATCCCGGCACGTATTTGGGAGAGAACCCTGATTAATTTTTATTTTCTTTAACGACTTTCTATCTTTCTTGGGGTTCAATACCCCGTTAAAATCCCCCGCCAGAATAAGGTTATTGCTACCATAGGTCATTAATTTATTATTTAAATTTTGGAAGAAATCTTTTTTATTATCTAGGGGTCCATAGATGTTAACCACTTTTAATATTGCTAGCCCTGTGTTTATTTCCATAATCTGAAATCTTGCTTCCTTGTCCGTTTCTATCACCTTTGTTTGAAACCTCTTATTAACATATGTCACCAATCCCCCCCTTTTTTTTTTTTTGTCGCAGCAAAACAGTTGCCCAATCTAGGGTTTCTTAAATATTTTTGTTCCCTCGTTTGAATTTTTGTTTCTTGTAAAAAGATTATATCATATTTTCTTTTTTCCAAAAAGTGAAAAATTTGCTTCCTCTTCTGCTCCTTATTTAAGCCGCCCACGTTCCATGAGGCTATCTTAACCATGTTGATATTATTGTGTCTAGTTAAATCCCCTGATATCGCAAGTATATTCTATACCTAAACAATATTTATCTAACAGTTACAAGGAGCAAATACTGGAAGAATATAGATATTAAACAGCTCACAATGCTTTTGATATTTTACCCAGAAGCCAGGAGACAATTAATTGTCTAAATTCGTTAGATTTTCCGATGCTCCCTCCGGATTCTCTTTTGATGGATTTAAATTGTCAAATGAATGTTCCCTTTCTAAAGCACTATGCAAATCTTTTTCACTGATTTCTCCTTCTTCGCCCGACAAGTCCTGATCTGAGTCGTATTCTTGCCGCTCTTGCAATAATAGATTTTTTTGAAATTCCTTTGCTTTTTCCAGCGAGTTTATTCTTATTCTTTTATTGTTGTACCAACGTGTTATACCCTCTGGGTTCGACCATCTGTAATTAATATTCCGCTTCTGAAGTAGGGCAGTGAGGGGTCTATACTGCTGCCTCTGTTTGATGGTTTGTATTGGGAGATCCTTAAATATACTAATTTGGGAACCTTGTATTACCAGATTCTCTTTATAATTTCTTTGGATACATTTCTCTTTTAGTCTCGTGGAGGTAAAACAAAAGACAATGTCTCTAGGTAAGCCTTTTTCCTTGGCAATTTTAGAGCTCACTCTAAAGATTTTATCGATTTGTGACTCTAGCATATCAGGTGAAACATCCAAAAATTTAGCCAACGGGGGTAGTAGCCTCTCCTCTAAATTCTCATTTTCAATTTCCACCAGTCCCCTGATCTTAATGGCTTTATCTCTATGCCTTTTTCTTGTAGTTGCATTAGAACATCTTCGTGAATTTGTTGCTTTTCTAATTTCATAAATTTCTTTTCTAGTTCCACTTTTTTTTATTGTGGATTTAACCTCCTTTTTAATCTCTGAAATATCCTTGTTAATCGAATCAATTTTGCGGGATAAAGTCTCTGTTTGTATAATCATGTCTTCTCTTATCTCCTCTCGTAAGGCTTTCTGTTCTTCCCTTATTTCCAACTTGAAAATTTTTTTAAATTCTCGCGATTCCTATAATATTATTGAGGATATATCTGGTTGCTTACTCCCCCATTCCATGGAATTACGTCTTGGGTTTGAGTATCCTCCCCCGCTCATGATTTCTTTTCTGTTCTTAGCTCCTCTTGTTTCCATCTACTACAGTCCTGATAACAGTCTTTCTTTGTGTTCACCGAAAAAGGAATGAGACTGTCTGCCAAGTCAAAGTGGAAAGCCTGATGTCGCCCAACCTTCGTCTCCGAAAGCCTCTTGTATGGTCTCAGATACCAAAGCAAATCCAAAAGAAGGGTAGGGGAGGGATTCCCTCCTCCCTTCCCCTTAAAGTTATATTTCCCTTGTCGAGATTCAGTGAACGCTGTTACAGCTGTGTTCTTTCACAGCTGTCAGTCCTCAATAGACCATTTAGTCAATTAACGAAGGCAAAAAGACATTTTCTTTTTGTTTCAAACCAAGGATAAACCGGGACCTTTCAATTAGAGTTCACAAAGTTTATATATCCCATGTCCTTTTCTTTCATTCTCCCTTCATCAATTGTTGCACAAAATCAAAAGAATATTTCTGCCTTATCTCCCAAATACTGAATGAAAGAACGGTTAAAGAAGGTCTTGAGTTCCTTTTCAAAACTTAGGTAGGAATCTGCAAGATGTTTTCCTTCTTGGAATAGAAGAAAGTTGTAGACTTATCCCGTCGGGTCCTCCCGGGATAATTGTGATATTAATAAAAGGTTGCCCTGAGGCTGTTGTCCAGTGACTTACTAATCCTCAACGTCGACAGTCTTGTGGCTTTTGGGGAACCCTGGCGCCTGTTGTCTTCGCAGGCAGGTGGGATTCTCGAGCCCCCAGCAGACCCTCGCCTCAAAACTCCCACGTTTCGAGTACCCTTCTGGCCTCCCCAATTGTCGGGGGACCTTTGAACGTGTCACGTTGAGGTAGAAAGGGAGCAGAGCCAAAGCTTCTTGCTTCCACTCACCTCGGCTTCGCAACCGGAAGTCACTTTGCCTGGTTTTGTAGGGAAGAAAGCCTTGTAGGACAAAGGTATTATTCATAGATATTAGGAAATGACCTGGGCAAATCCTGGGATTTTACGTTTGGACACTTAGCCTTCTCTTCCAGAGAGCTCTCATGCCACAACATACTACAAATCCCAGAATTCCACAGGATGGAGCCAGGAGATTTAATCCGGTTTAAATCCGGATTATTTCTGCAGTGCAGATGCACCTTAAATTGGTTGTGAAAGGACAGAAGCACCCAAGTCGAATTTTTATCCTGTTAAAAATATAAAGTGTTTTAAAATATAAGCAGTTTGTTTTTCTGTCTAATCGTTATTTTTGTTGTTCTTGTTTGTATCTATGTTTGTTTCATTCTTGGTAAAATGGGTTATTCTGGTCTGTCTCCTTCCTTCTTCCCTGAAAATCTATTAATAAGGAAACTGGGGAGACTTTTAAAACCTCCCAAAGGAGCTCCTTTTGGACTTTTTTGGGGGACTAGCCTCCTCTTAGGAGCCAAAGCCCAATGTTTGTGAAGAAGAAGAATAAGTCTTGTATTAAAACTATCCTCCCATTTCTGATCCCTCTTAAAACCCATGTTCCCCAGAAGAAGCAGAGCTGTGTAATAAGAAAACCCTCTCAGAAAAGAGACACACTTCCTCCCTTTTGGCCCAAGGAGCCTGGCCTCCTTCTGACTCTGGAGCCTCAGAGAGAAAGAGAAGCCTCTGTTCAACTGAGACTCAGAGAAGCTTCTGGAACAATATTCCCCACAGTCACAAGCAGCACAAAATGGCCAGGGATGGTGGGAGGGACTGTGATTCCAGCCAATCAGGGCCAGGGATGGTGGGAGGGACTGGGATTCCAGCCAATCAGGGCCAGGGATGGTGGGAGGGACAGGGACTCCAGCCAATCAGGGCCAAGGATGGTGGGAGGGACTGGGATTTCATCCAATCAGGGCCAGGGATGGAGGGAGGGAGGGGATTCCAGCCAATGTCAGCCCTCAGAGTGTCCTCAGGAGCCAATCATGTGTAAAATACATATCATAAAAGATCACAAAGTATAAATTTCCAATTACAGTAATTGCAGGGCAGTTATGCTGTTACAACCGGAAGTAAACGTATACACAGTTATGATTATATATACATGCTGATATTGACCAGAACGTGGGGGGTGTATACATGTACATGTTTCTCCATGCATTTGATTATGTTTAAATTGTACACAAGTAGAAGAGTATATATATAAATGTGTTTTATATAGATATGATATGTGTACATGTGCTTTCATCTCTGTCTCTGTCTCTCTCTCTCTCTCTCTCTGTGTATATATATATATATTTAAATACGTGTACACGTTCAGACAGATATCTATGGGTATGTATAGATGTATCTATGGGTGTTGTATGCGAGATCTATAGTCTTGAAACATTGTGTGTGTGTGTGTGTGTGTCACCTCTTATCACCTCTTTTGTTTAGCGTTGCCTTCAAGTTTTGTTAAACAACATTAGAAGCAATGTGGACATTAAAGGAGTGAAGATTAAGAATTATGTTTATAAAGCCAGAGCATTTGTCGACGATCTCATTTGCTTCTTAGATAACCCACTTAATAGCATTTCAGCTCTCAGTTATACTCTGGAGGCATTTGCTGAAATATCGAGGTTAACGGTGAATCAAAACAAAACTGTGTTTATTACGAAGAATTTAAACCAAAAAGAACAACTGGAGTTAAGTAATGTATCGGGGTACAGAGTCGTTGATGAAGCTAAATATCTGGGAATATACTTAACGACCAAGAACACTGACTTGTTCCACAACAACAATGGAAGACTATGGAATGAAGTAACAAAGGATATGTCTGCATGGTCCAAATTGCATCTCTCATTTTATGGGAGAATAGCAACGTTAAAAACGAATATCCTTCCCCGTTTTCTGTACTTATTTCAGAACATACCAATTGTAGCCGAAGACGAACACTTTGCAATCTGGCAAAAAGAGTTCTCTGAATTTCTTTGGGAAGGTCAATGAGCCAAATTTAGATTGTAAGCCTGAGGGCAGGGAGCCGTCTATTATCCCCTCTGTTGTAAACCCCTCGGATTCCCAGTGATTGGGCGGTATATAAATAAATCCTATTATTATTATTATTATTATTATTATTAGGGTGAGATGGGAAATTTTGACAGATGAATATGACGAGGGGTTGTGCTTTACCAAAGTTTAAGCTATATTATTATGCATCTTGTCTGTGTTGGCTAGAGAAGTGGATTAATCTAAGCAATGATAGACTGTTATGTCTAGAATGCTGTGACTTGAGGTTTGGGATTCATGCCTATTTGTGGTATGAAAAGGTCAAAGAACATAAAGACTTTAAACATCGTTTTCTTAGAAATGCTCTACTTTATGTCTGGAAGAAGGTTAAAGACCTTTTCTATAGTAATCTTCCACAATGGGTATCACCCCAAGAAGCCTTTTATAAAAGAACTAAAGACTTCAAGAATAGATGGATAATATGTAAAGATTTGATTCAGTGGAAACCCAATAATATTGTGTCATTGAAATCGAGAGAAATACTTGTTTCTGAAGGTAAGGATATTGATTGTTATTTGTATTTTCAGATAGCTGAAAGGTTTAGGCCTGACCTAAAATCGATGGGTATTTCTTACGAAGAGAACAGCTTGGACAAAATTTTTGTGGATAAAGAGAGTAAACATCTTTCAAAATATTATAAGATCTTGAAAGAGAGAGATTTGGAGGATGAAATTGTTAAACTTTCCATGGTAAAATGGTCACAGGTTTTGCAGAAAGCCATTGACAAGATCACTGGGAAACACCTTGGAAAGAGACAAGGAAATTTACCTTGTGTCAAAATTACAAGGAGAACTATGCCAAAATGTTACATAGATGGTCTATGACCCCTCTCAAAATGAACAAAATGTATAACACTGCTAACATTAAATGTTGGAAATGTGGGAAACAGGATGGCACTTTCTTCCACCTTTGGTGGAAATGTGACAAAGCCAAGGGATTTTGGAGCAACATTTATAATTTAATGACAAATATACTCCGCACAGATATTCCTTTAGATCCTCGTATTTTTCTGTTAAACATGACATGTATATTGGAGGATGTCTAGGCTAAGAAACTGTCACCTCTAATTCTCTACATGCAAACGCTGGCTAGGATTCTCTACGCTCAATATTGGAAAAACAGTGTGGTACCAACTGAAGAGGAATGGTTAATTAAGTTATGGATGCTAAGAAAGTCAGGAATAAAGACATAAATGTTGTAGTTAAGGATTGGAAATACTTAGAAAGATACTGTGGACTTAAGGTTTTATAGCCTCTGCTGCTTAACTTTGTCTAATTTGCCTAACTCTCCTTGTTTTAACTTTTTGGCACAACATAAATATATTTGTGATATTCATATGTTTTCATAGAAGCTGATGATTTAATACCAATTTGGAGGAATATAAATGGCGTTATAAAAGTAGGGTACCATGTGTTATGTTGGAAGTGTATTGAACTAATGTGGATTATCATACAATCATTTATGTACTGTGTTTTGTTGTTGTTGTTGTTGTTTTGTCTTGTATGTTTTGTATTATGTCTTCTTTATATGTTTTCTCAATAAAATATTTTTTTAAAAAACGAGGACAGAGTGGGAGAGAGTTTTGAATTATGACGTGTAATTTAAAAACAAACATGCAAATCTCTCCCCATCTCCTTCCTGAGATCCCAAAATGAGATTTTAATAGCTTTACTATCCAGACTAGTTTAGAACACTTCAGTCAAGTCTAAAGAGTGGAGAAGCTGATGATGGCCCAAAGGTCTATGGTCCAAAGCTTTTCTCCATCATTTGTTTTTCGCCAAAGGAAATGGTGACCACTGGACATGACTTCGGGGCAGATTTTGTATAGTTAGTTCATAGTTGCTCTTCCAGTTCCTAGGAATTTATCACATGGGAGGGAACCGGCCAAATCCTGTGCAGAAATGGGATTTAAAACCACAAAAGTGGCATCGTTTTCAGACACGTTGAGCATTAATCCAAAATCAACATACACAGAAAGTGGACAAACCCTGCAATTGCATGCAGCTGAGTATGTTGTGTGTGTGAGTGTGTGCCAAAAAAGCAACTAAGCCTAGGATAATTGATCTTGTTTTTCCCCTCGAGTTTTCCTAAAAGATTTGCTTTGTCTGAATTACTAGATCTGGGACAAACCAGTGAATGAAACTACGTGTGAAAGGGATCTAGGAGTCCAAGTAGACAACAAGTTGAACATGAGCTAACAGTGTGATGTGGCAGCTAAAAAGGCGAATGCGATGTTAGGCTGCATCAATAGAAGTATAGTGTCTAGATCAAGGGAAGTAATAGTGCTACTCTATTCTGCTTTGGTCAGACCTCACCTGGAATATTGTGTCCAGTTCTGGGCACCACAATTCAAAAAGGACATTGAGAAACTGGAGCGTGTCCAAAGGAAGGCGACTAAAATGGTGCAGGATTTGGAAACCATGCCCTATGAGGAACTACTTAGGAAACTAGGGATGTTTAGCCTGGAGAAGAGAAGGTTAAGAGGTGATATGAAAGCCCTGTTTAAATATTTTAAGGAATGTCATATTGAGAAGGCAGCTAGCTTGTTTTCTGCTGCTCCAGAGAACAGGACCTGGAGCAATGGATGCAAGCTCCAGGAAAAGAGATTCCAGCTCAACATTAGGAGGGACTTCCTGACAGAAAGGGCTGTTTGACAGTGGAACACACTCCCTCAATGGAGAATGATGGAGTCTCCTTCTTTGGAGGCCTTTAAACAGAGTCTGGATGGTCATATGTCAGGTATGCTTTGATTGAGAGTTCCTGCATGGCAGAAGGGGTTTGGACAGGATGGCTTTGAGATCACAATGTGACAATCTCAATGCTTCCGGTAAGGATCACAATGGGCCAGTCTCAATCCTTCAGGCAAGGAACATGTGTCTGAACTCATAATAGTCCCGTCAAAATCTTTCAGGAAAGGCGCCTCAGGCTGAGATCACAATGGGACAGTCTCAATGCTTCAGGTAAGGAACATCTGCCTTGAGGGAGACTCAATCCTTCAGGCAAGGATCATAACCCTGAGGTCGCTATGGGCCAGGCTCAGTCCTTCAGGTAAGGAACACCTGCCTGTAGTCTATAAGCCCATCTTAATCCTTCAGGGAAGGAAGATCAGCCAGAAGTCACAATGAGTTAGTGTCAGTCCTGCAGATAAGGAGCATCAGTCTGAGACCGCAATGGGCCAGTCTCATTCGTTCAGGTAAGGAGGACCAGTCTTAAGACACAATGAGCCCATCTCAATCTCACAGGAAATAAGAATCAGCCTGAGGTCACAATGAGCCATTCCCAGTCTTTCAGGAAAGGAACATCAGCCTGAAGTCACACTGCGCTAGTCTCAAACTCTCAGGCAATGAGTGTCAGCCTGAGGTCGTAATGGACCAGTATCAATCGTCCAGGTAAGGAGCACCAGCCTTAAGTCATAATAGTCCCATCTCAGTCTTTCAGGCAAGGAACCTCAGGGTGAGATCACAATAGTCCTGTCTCAATCCTTCAGGTAAAGAGCAGCAGACTGAGGTCGCAATGGGACAGGCATCAGCCTGAAGTTGCAATGTGAGATCCAGAGTCAGTCCTGTGCTCCAAAAATCAAACTAATTTGAAACAAGAAGCTTTATTGATGAATCCAGGCAGAAACATCCATTAACACCTTTTTGCAAAGTCTGAAATCCAAAGAAATTTGCTCAACCCCTCCCTAACCCAGCCCCCAATTCCCAAGTTAAGCAACACAAGCGGAGGCTGCATAGATACCAAGGTTGTCTATACTTCCCTTCCCTTCTCCCAGACAGCCTCACCTTGAAGAGCGGTCTTCCCAAGCCAGCTTCGCTCCTCCTTGATAACCAGTCTCCAGTTGCAACCCCAGCCCCTCTCCAAACGCCCTCCTTCATCTAAAAGCCACTCCATCTGTCTTTTTAACATTTCCCTCTACATGCTATTCTATAACCCATCTCTCTACACTACCTACTATGAACTAAAACTATAACTCCTACTTTAACTCTAATAATAAAGCCTAATGTTTTTACTCTTTATGACAGAACCCTTATACACTGTTTCTGACACGCAATGGGCCACTCTCAATCCTTCAGGTATACAGCACCAGTCTGAAGTCACAATAGTACCGTCTCAATCCTTCATTCAAAGAGCATCAGACTGAAGTCACAATGGGCCAATCTCAATGTTTCAGGCAAGAAGCATCAGCCTCAGGTTGCAATGGTCACGTCTCAAACCTTCAGGTAAGCAGCATTAGCCTAAATTCACAATGGTCCCATCTCATGGCTGCAGGCAAGGAGCATCAGCCTGAGGTCGCAATATGTCATGAATCCCTTGATTCATGCATTTATTCATTTATTCATCTGGGATTCATGCCATAAGGGTTATAGGTTTAGGTTTAAATCAGAGTTAAAATAGATTGGGTTTATTGTGGGTTAAAATAATATGTTATAATATGTGCTTTAAAAGAAAATGCTAGGAAGAGGTAGGGAGATCATGGCTAAAGAATGTGATTGTTTGCTAGGATTGGAATGTGTGGGAATCATCCTTCTAACAGAGGCTTGGGTTTAAAAGACTGGTCTCTGTAAAAGGAGAGGGAACCTAGAGAGTTATTGGTATTTTTATATTGTATTATGTTGTTATTGGTTTATGCTTATTATATTTTTATACGGTATCATACTAGATTGAGATTGATGGGGTTTCATATTATATAGATAGATAGATAGATAGAGAGAGAGAGAGAGAGAGAGAGTTAATCATGAATCCTGGATGGAAGAACTGCGCGGGAACAGGCTATCCAATTAATTAGCTTTATTGGTTAATGGGGTAGGGTTAATTGATATGGTTATAAAAGTGATATGTGTATACTTTCATTACTGACAAAAACATCACTTCTATTGCATGTATCTTCTTCAATACAAGCTGTTCCTTTTTCAAAGTACTGCCTTTTGTGTTGCAAGAGGGGCTGCAATTAGGAGCCTGACAAATATCTCTCTCCCCTTCCATTCACCCTGCTTTCCCAACGTAGTCAAATTGAATCCAGGTAAAACGAAGTTACTTGTAATAGGGAACTCTAATCCGGGAATGGAGTTATGTCAGCCAGTTCTGGATGGGTCACACTTCCCCTGAAAGACTCTGTCCGCAGTTTGGGAGTGCTCCTGGAATCATCACTTCATCTGACGGCTCAGTGGATGCGACAGTCAGGAGCACTTGTTATCAGCTTCGGCTGATACGCCAACTGTGCCGCTTCCTGGAGCAGGGAGACCTTGAAACTGTAGTACATGTGCTGGTCACCTCTCGGCTCAAATTCTGTAACACACTCTACATGGGGCTACCCTTGTGCCAAGTTCAGAGACTTCAATTGGTACAGAATATGGCAGCCAGGTTAGTTATGGGCATTTCTAGAACTGCCTACATTACACCGGTTCTTAAATCCCTCCACTAGCTGCCCATTAGTTTCTGGGCAAGATACAAGGTATTGGTTTTAACCTGTAAAGCTCTCCATGGCTTGGGTCCTGACTACTTGAGGGAGAGCTTCCTCCCATACAATCCATCCGGAGACTCAGGTCCTCTGGGAAGAAGCTGCTGCAGCTCAAGAAGACCAGACTTTCAGTGGTGACCCAGAGGTCCTTCTCATCAGCCGCCTCCTGGCTCTGGAACGACCTCCGGATGAGATCCGTCATATTTCCACCTTGGAAGCCTTTAGGAAGGATCTCTTCTGGCAGTCCTTTCCAGACTAGATTAGATCTATTGAATGCCTCTCCCTCCCCCTGACCCTTACCCTTGCCATTGTTACTGTTATGGAAATTGTTACTGATGTATTGTTCCTGCCCTCCCCTCTCACCTTCAGAAAATGACCCATTTCTTGCCCGAAAAAACTTTTTTACTGTATTGTGTTTTAGATCTTTTACATTTTCTTGCTGTTTATTAGCTTTTTAATTGTTGATTAATGTTCTTATAATTGGGAGGAGGGTTGGGGGGGGGTTGGAATTTTAATTGTATTTCTGAAATTGTATGTTATTATATTACTGTAATCCACTTTGATTCCTTTGAGAAAAGGTGGAATATAAATAATAATAATAATAATAATAATAACATCCATTCAAGGGGCTCTAATGCCCTTTCACTATGCTCCAAGAACCGGGGTGGGGTGGGGTGTGGGGATGTTTCTGGGGATGCAGGTCTCTCTGTTGGTCCTCCTCTGCAGGGTTGTTGTGAAGGAAAAGGTAAGTATTTGAGGGAAGTGCCCAATCCGGATCCTGTGGGCCTCTAAGTCTAGTTCCCAGGTTGCCAGGCAATTGCCAGAGTTTTGAGGTCCCTCCGTCTTCCTCCTCTTGGCTTTGGCCTAGATTTTGGCTCTTCTCTCCCTCCCCAGGACTCCAGAGAACCCTCACCCCTGAAAAATGTTGCCTCCAATGCTATTGAACCCTATCCTGTGTGATCCTTTCTATTTGGCACAAAACCCTTCCCCAAATGAGGTATCAGAAGGGAGGGTCTCTCCTCTGCCCCACTTTCCAGGAGGGAGGGGGCTCCTCAAAGACCTTTTTACCCTTGGATCCCCCTCCCCTCCATGGCCATGCCTCTCTCCAAGGGTCTCTCTGCCCTCTTTTCTCATAATAACCCCCCAAGTACCTGGGACACAAGGAATCCCCCGAGGTGGGGGCAGGGAAGGAAATAGGAAGAGGAGGCCTGGCAGGAACCCTGCCTTTCTTTGGGGGAGAAGAGGGGCTTCCTTCCTTCTTATAACCCCCAAGGGTCCCCCAGAAGACCCCCCCCCCAGCCATTCCTCTGAATGAATGAGGGCTCTCCCCACTTCCCTCCCACCCTCAGAACAGACAGTGAGGGCAGCAATGGCTTCAGTGGCTGAGACTATGCATGCATAGATGCCCACAAAGGCTCCTCCTCAGCATGCGCAGGGATTGCCAGGGCCTAGACGCTCCTGCTTGTTCCGCTGGGGGCCTTTGCAGAAAAGGAAGGTATGTGCCGGGGGTTCAGCAGCCTCCCCTTCCTTCCCTCATTTCTTCCTTTGAGGAAATCGCAATGGACTCCAAGGTGCAGAGCTGGACTCAGGAGGGAAAGGCAGGAAAGGAAGGCTCTAGTTTGGAAATATAGCTGTCCCTCTGTATCCTATGTGTTTGTGTGTTTGCCTCTGCTGTCCTTATGGCTGGGAATGGAGCTGAGGACTGAGGAGAGAAGAAAGGGTCAGTTTTGGGCAAATTCCGAACTTCTGTGCATCAAAGAGTCCATTGTGTTGAAAAAGCAAAGATCTTTATTGAGAACAAAAAGAAATTCAGTATTTAAGCCAAAACTGCCCACTCCAATCCAAACAATGCATCAAAATCCCCAAACCTAAAATCCCACCCTCTTCCAAACCTAGCCCCACCTCCAATTCCCACAGTCTATGCCCCACAGGTAGCAAGGACCCTTTGCCATTCCCAAAAAATAGCCCTTTCTGTCAATACCTGCCCCCAATTTTCTTCAGCCAACATCCCAAATATCCCAAAAGCTATCATTCCCATAACTATTCCGCAACAAATCCCAGCCCCCATCTACCTAACCTATACCACGACCCACAATCCCCAGCCAAATTTACAACCCAAAACAATTATCTATACTATTAGCAATGAAAACCTAAACTTAAGAAAACACAATCTTAAAACATAAACAGACATATGGACAGACAAATCTCACAAACAAAATCAAAAGGGCCTTTTATTTGCACTGCTGGATTGAAAATATGCTTTTTGAATTCGTTAGTGACAAATATAATGTTAGTTCATTTCTGGGATTTGTGTGGCTTCTCTCCAGTGTGGACTCTCTGATGTGTCACTAGGTGTGACTTCCAAGGGAAACACTTCCCACAATGCTGGCATTTAAATGGCTTCTCTCCTGTGTGGATTCTCTGATGTTTCACTAGGTCTGACTTCACAGAAAAACATTTCCCACAATGCTGGCATTTGTATGGCTTCTCTCCTGTGTGGACTCTCTGATGTTTCACTAGGTTTGACCTCCAAGAAAAACATTTCCCACAATGCTGGCATTTGAATGGCTTCTCTCCAGTGTGGACTCTCTGATGTCTTTCTAGGTTTGACTTCTGAGAAAAACCTTTCCCACAATGCTGGCATTTGTATGGCTTTGCTCCTGTGTGGACTCTCTGATGTGTCACTAGGATTGACTTCCGAGAAAAACCTTTCCCACAATGCTGGCATTTGTATGGCTTCTCTCCAGTGTGGCCTCTCTGATGTATCTCTAGGTGTGACTTCGAATAAAAACATTTCCCACAATGCTGGCATTTGTATGGCTTCTCTCCTGTGTGGATACTGCGATGTTCCAAAAGGTGTGACATCTGAGAAAAACATTTCCCACAATGCTGGCATTTGTATGTCTTCTCTCCTGTGTGGACTCTCTGATGTCTCACTAGGTCTGACTTTGAAGAAAAACCTTTCCCACAATGCTGGCATTTGTATGGCTTCTCTCCTGTGTGGACTCTCTGATGTGTCACTAGGTGTGACTTCGAATAAAAACATTTCCCACAATGCTGGCATTTGTATGGCTTCTCTCCTGTGTGGATTCTGCGATGTTCCAAAAGGTGTGACATCTGAGAAAAACATTTCCCACAATGCTGGCATTTATATGGCTTCTCTCCTGTGTGGACTCTCTTATGTGTCACTAGATGTGACTTCCGAGAAAAACATTTCCCACAATGCTGGCATTTGTATGGCTTCTGCCCGGTGTGGACCCTCCAATGCATGGCAAGGATTGACTTGTAAGCAAAACGTTTCCCACAGTGCTGGCATTTATGTGACTTCCTGCCTGTGTGCATTCTCTCATGATTAAAATGTTCTTCTGTAAAGAAGGACAGTGACAGATAACATTGAAAATCAGACTTAAGAGAGGAGGGTGTTACCGCATGATTTAGCCCTCATTAAACCCTCTTTATTTGAGATTATATTATTAAAGTTGCTGTGAGTAACCCAAGCATGACCCTGCTGCTTATGCCCCTAAATCCATGGAACGATCGTATCCTTACTGATAGGAACTAGGAAAGAATGGGGACTGCCTGGAGGGAATCAGTGGAAGGAGATAGTCAAAGGACTGTTGAAAAAATATTCTGTTAACCATGTGCAAAAATACTTTGATTGACAGGTGGCATAATATTCTGTGAGACTGCCATAGAGTCCTGAGTCAGAGCCCAAGGCATGATGGAAGCTAACTGCAGAGGATGCTTCATGCTGTGTAGCACCATGAGATGACTCACAACCAATACAGTATACAGCTCATATGGGGACTGGTGTGGATTGGATTGGAGTTGTGAGTACAAGAAAACATGAAGGTGATAGAAGTTGGAGAGGAGAGCTTGCAAATATTTGTATTATTTTGCAGCTCAAGATAGAGAACCTCCAAGGATTTCGATGAAATCAACTGTGTTTGTGACTTATTTTTAGTGTGAAAATAGGTCAGTGCATTGCCAATATCTATATATCTGGGTATTTAGTTCCATACTCTGCTATGTTATTTTTGAGCTGCATCTGGGAGCATCACCCTCAGATTGTAATGTACATTGGCTTGTGAACGCAATCAAAATTCAGAGCCAACAAGGACATGAGGGGGGTGTGCTAATCCCTTTTGTCTGAGGTATTTACAACAAACACCCATTGCATTCAATTCGGTTTCACACCATTCTTTCCCCACACAGGAAATATTCTAAAGTGATATAAACCTCTCCGAACCCTCAGTTTTTGCCCCCAAGCACCAATTTCCGTATAAATATCAGCCCCGACTTGCTATTCTTCAGTGTCAGTCCAGTTACAGACAGACACTGTTTGTTTTCATGGCTAAGCACCTCAATGCACTCATCAACCCCAATTGTTGCAGGAACTACTGACCTCTCCCCATTCCAAATCCTCAACAATTGGAATAAAGATCTGGATAGGTAACGTATCACCATTATCAAAGACTTACATCTATTCAGCACTCCCGCCTTTCTTACCTATTTCTTTTGTGTGTGCATGAACACTTATATGTATGTGTCTGTGTGTTTTGCTTTCCCCCTAAATAAAACACAAAAACCTATTTTAAATCCCTCTGAAGTTGGGTTTGATTCAGGACCTGCTATAGCTGGGCAGGATCCAGAGGTCACTATTGCCCCAGTAAAACTATTTCGTTCTATTGTGGTGGAAATATTCCTTGTTGAAATAAAAAACTATAGAAAGATGGAGTCACCTTTGTCAGCCAGAGAGATGGTTTTTGAAATAAAGGCTTGGAGTTTAGAAAAACTAGAGCAAAGGAATAATGAGTGCATCTTGACCTGGATGGAAGCTGGCACCAGTAAAAAGACATAACATAAACTACTGAGATAAGGACACATAGTTGACATTCAGAAGCAAGGTTAGGAGGAAAGCTACTGAATTCCTACAGGAGGGGGTAAGGAGTGATGATGCAGTTTTAATGTATGCATGTATTTCTGTTCTGATTGTAAGAATTCTGTATGTTTAAATTGTAATTAGCCAATCAGGTGTATTGAAGAAGCTTCTTTGTCTTGAATAATATCAAAAGAGCCATTTTGTCTTGTTCGGGGTCTCAGCTTTTGGAACTTGAATTCCACTGAGTTCATTGTTTTCCTTTGTCGACAATTGGAAATAAACTTATGGATTTTCAATTACTAGATCCTCTTGCCAATCCTATTGCTCTGCCAATCCTAGAAATTTAAGTTTCCTGACATTTCTGTTACACTATTGAGCTAAGTACCAAACTCTCCTAAAAGCATAGCACTTGCGGGTATCCTCCTCATACTCCAGCATTTTGGGTAACAAAGGACCTCTTGAATCAACCATGGAGCTAAGGAAGCTCAGGTAAGAAAAGAAATATTAGACAAAAGCAGGTTTTGTGTCTCCCTTTCCTCCCTTCATAGTTATTACTCATAATTGCTAAATGAACCCCTAAATATGTCTGAAAACAAGGATTTCAGCTGGTTCTAAGAAGTTCACTCAAAACAGTTCTTAAAATCTGTGAGGTTGGTGGCTGCCTCCCAATTCCCAAGGCCCCTCTCCTGGCCCTTCCCAGAGGTCCCTTCCTCTCCGCACAGAGCTAGGCGATCCTGGCTTTGCTCCTGCCTTCCCCTCCTGGCTCCCAGAGGCTTGATCCCCTTTCTATTCTCCCTCTCCTCTCCAACCATCTGCACTGCTTTAGCATCTCACCTTCAGGATCTCTCCCCTCCCTTTTGATTTTTCACATTCCCTCCATCTCTCTATCACAGACACATACCCACAGAGTGTGATGCATAAAAGGGACACTTTGAGATTCATTTCTTCAGAAAGGCAGGGCAATCAATATACAACTAATGCATTAGGAAAGGCAGAACAAGGGGTCTGGGACCTGGTTTCTGATATTAGTGAGGGTCAAGTACGAGGGATGAGCCTTAAAACAAGCTTAAGGCATCTCTAAGACAGGGGTGGACTACTGTTGAGAAGTGGGGTGGTCATATTGGACCCCAGGGGATCTCAGAGGCAGCCCCACATTGTGTCACCTAAAAATATGGCATAATGTTTTGTCCCTCAATATCCCACAGCATCCCTTTGGGGAATGGAGGCTGTTTTGCCACTGTTGGGCCCTCTCTGAGCCATTGCAGGGCCAAGGGAGGCCCTTTTCCCATGAAGCCTCTCCAGAGCCTCAAAAGGCTGGAAAAGGGGCCACAAAAGCCAGGAAACTTGCTCAGGAATGGGCTCAGGACCATTTAAGGGCAAAAAGCATTAATCTCCATGGCTCCTTCCCACAAAATTGCAGAATTGGCAGTTTAGGATTGGATATTTAGAATCCTTACAAAGTGGAGAACAATAGTGCCTCACAAAAACTAGAAATTCCAAGATTCCACAGGAAGTTGTTAGGACAGTTAAATTATGTGAGAAAGGGAACTAGGAATGGTAGTAGAGCACAAGTTGAACATGTGTATACAGTGTGATGCAGCAGCTAAAAAGGCCAATGTGATCCTAGGCTATAACAATAGGAGTATAGTGTCAAGATCAAGGGAAGTAATAGTGCCACTCTATTCTGTTTTGGTCAGGGCTCACTTGCAATAATCCTGCGTCCAGTTCTGGGCACCACAATTCAAACAGATGTTGAGAAGCTGGAGCATGTCCAGAGCAGGGAAACCAAAATGGTGAACAGTCTGTAAGCCATGCTCTCTGAGGAATGACTTGGGGAACTGGGTATGTTTAGCTTGGAGAAGAGAAGGTTAAGAGGTAATATTATGGCCCTGTTCAAATATTTGAAGAGATGTCATATTCAGGATGGAGCAGGCTTGCTTTCTGCTACTCCAGAGAAAAGGACATGGAACAATGGATGCAAGCCACAAGGACAACAGATTCCACTTAAACTTTAGGAGGAACTTCCTGAGAGTAAGAGCTCTTCAACAGTGGAATATACTCCCTCAGAGTTTGGTGGAGTCTCTTTCTTTGGAGGTCTTTAAACAGAGGCTGGATAGCAATCTCTTGGGGGTGCTTTGAATGTCTATTCCTGCATGGCAGAGGATTGAACCGGATGGTCCTTGTGGTCTATTTGAACTCTTTGATTCTATAATTCTAAAGTGGAATCACGCCTCCCTATTTGATATTAAATTAATAAAGCTGGAGTGGGTGACCTGAGCATGACCCTGTTGCAGATGCCCCAAATCCATGAGACGATTATATCCTTACTCACAGGAGATGGCAAAGAAGAGATTGTGGGGAACTACCTTGAGGTAATCAGTAAAAGCATATAGTCATACAGACTGTTGAAAAAAGATTCCTTTAAACCTGTGTAAAAATATTTTGATTGAAAAGTGGCCTCATATCCTGTGAGACGGCCAGAGAGTGCAGAGTCAGAGCACATGGCATGATGCAAGCTAACTCCAGAGGACGCTTCATGCTGTGTGGCACCAGGAGATGAATCACAATTAATACAGTATAGAGGTCACATGTGGATTACTGTGGATAGGATTGGATTGGAGTTGTGTATACAAGAGATGGTGAACATGATGGAAGTCAGAGAGGAGAGCTTATTATTTTGCAACTCAAGATAGAGGACCTCCAAAGATTTCAATGAAACCAACTGTGTTTCTGACTTATTTTTAAGTGAAAAGTGGTCAGTGCATTGCCAATATCTATATCTGGATATTTCCTTTCGCACTCTGCTATGTTATTCTTGAGCTGCATCTGGGAGTGTCACTCTCAGATTGAGCTGTACACAGTGGAACCTCCCTATACGCGGATTTGCCATACGCGGATTTGAGCATACGCGCATGGCAAACCCGGAGGTTTTTCCTAATGGCGGCACGCATGCATGCGCGCCGCCATTAGGAACAAAGCCCCTCTCCTCCCCTCCTCTTTCCCCCTCCTTCCTAACTTCCCTCCCTCCCTCCCTCCCTTCCTACCTACCTACCTAAAACTAACCTACCTTCCCTCCCTCCCTCTCTCCTTACCTGGGTCACCGCGCCACTGCCGCATCCTCGCTGCTGCCACCGCCGCCGCTGTAAGTGGCCCGGATGCAGCCTGGAGGTCTCATGGCCTCCAGGAGCAGCACCCAGCCGTTTTGTGGCGGCGGAGGCCGAGGCCGCGAGGGAGAAGAGGCTTGGCCTCGTCCTCCTCGCGGCCTCGGTCTCCGCCACCGCAAAATGGCCGGCTGCTGCTCCTGGAGGCCAAGGCCCCTTCCTCCTGGTCGCCGCCGCCGAAGGAGAGCCGGCTGCGGCCTGGAGGCCCCTTGTCCTCCAGGCTGCAGCCGGCTCTTCCTCAGCGCCGGCGACCGGGGAGAACGGGGCCTGGCCTCGTCCTCCCTGGTCGCCGCCTCTCTTAAAGAGCCGGCTGCAGCTTGGAGGACAAGGAGCCCCTTGTCCTCCAGGCTGCAGCCAGCTCTTCCTCAGCGCCGGCAACCGGGAAGAACGGGGCCTGGCCTCGTCCTCCCTGGTCGCCGCCTCTCTTAAAGAGCCGGCTGCAGCTTGGAGGACAAGGAGCCCCTTGTCCTCCAGGCTGCAGCCGGCTCTTCCTCAGCGGCGGCGACCAGGGAGAACGGGGCCAGGCCTCGTCCTCCCTGGTCACCGCCTCTCTTAAAGAGCCGGCGGCGCGGTGACCCAGGTAAGGAGAGAGGGAGGGAGGGAGGGAGGGAAGTTAGGAAGGAGGGGGAAAGAGGAAGGGGACTATTCTGTCCAATGGCGGCGCACGTGCATGCGCGCCGCCATTGGACAGAATAGTGCTTTGAGCATACGCGGATTTTGGTATACGCGGGGGGGTCCAGAACGGATCCCCCGCGTATACCGAGGATCCACTGTATTGGCATGTGAACGCAATCGGAATTCAGAGCCAAGAAGATCCAAGAGCCAGTGTGCTAATCCTTTTTGTCTGAGATATTTCCATCAAGCACCCATTGCATTCAATTTGGTTTCAAACCATTCTCTCCCCCAGGAATCTTTCTAAAGCAATTTAAACCTTTCTGAACACTCGGTTTCTGACCCAAGAAACAATTACAGTATAAATATCTGCCCTGACTGGCTGTTCTTTGATGTCAGTCCAATTACAGACAGACAGTCTGTCGGTTTACATGGCTAAGCAACTCAATGCACTTACCAGCCCCACTTGCCATGGAAGTTACTGACTTCTCTCCCCATTCTTGACTCTCAGCAATTGGAATCAAGATCCATCTAGGTAAAGTTTTACCATTAGCAAAGCCTCACACTATTCACCACTCCCACCTTTGTTACTAGTTCTTGTGTGTGTGTGTGTGTGTGTGTGAACACCTATATTTGTATATGAGTGTGTATGCGTGTATTGTGCTTTCCCCCTAAATAACACATAAAAACCTATTTCAAATGCCTTTGGAGTTCTCTGTGCTTCCATGCCTGGTATAGTTGGGCTGAATCCCGAGGTCGCTCTTGCCCCAACCAAACTATATCTCTCCTTTCAGCTAAGTAACAAATTCCCCTAAAAGCACAGCACTTACGGGTGTCCTCCCCAGACACCAGATTTTAGATAACAAAGGGCCTCTGGAATCAACCATGGAACTAAGCAAATTCAGGTTGGACAAAACATTAGAGAAAAATGAATTTTTCTGTCTGCTTTCAGCTAAGTAACAAATTCCCTTAAAATCATAGCACTTGTGGGTGTCTTCCCCAGACTACAGCATTTTGGGTAACAAAGGGCCTCTTTGTTCCATCAACCATGAAACTAAGCAAGCTCAGGTAGGAAAAGAAACATTGGAGAAAAAGCAGGTTTTGTGTCCCCCTTTCCTCCCTTCATAGATATTACTCATAATTGCTAAATGGAACCCCTAAATATGTCTGAAAACAAGGATTTGAGCTGGTTCTCAGAGGTTTCTCAAACCAGTTCTTAAAATTTGTCAGGTTCGTGGCTGCTCCCAATCCCCAAGGCCCCTCTCCTTTGGTGTCTCTCCAATAGTGCCTCACTAAATTACAAATTCAAGTATTCTACAGGATGTTGCTATCACAATTAAACTATGCTTGAAAGGGATCTAGGACTCCTAGTAGACCACCAGTTGAACATGGGCCAACAGTGTGATGCGGCAGCTAAAAAAGCTAATGTCATTCTAGGCTGCATCAATACAAGAATAGTTTCTAGATCAAGGGAAGTAATAGTGCCACTCTATTCTGCTTTGGTCAGCTTTCACTTGGAATACTCCTGTGTCCAGTTCTGGGCCCCACAATTCAAAAAGTATGTTGATAATTGGTACATTCCCTGAGGAGAGCAACCAAAGTGGTAAAGGATCTGGAAACCATCAAGCCCTATGAGGAATGACTTAAGACAGCTGGGAATGTTTACCCTGGAGAAAAGAAAGTTAAGAGTGGATATGATATCCATGTTTAAATATCGGAAAGGGTCGTATTAAGGATGGCGCAAGCATCCTTTCTGCTGCTACGGAAAAAAGGAGACACCACAATGGATGCAAGCCACAGGGAAAGAGGTCCCACCTAAATATTGGGAGGAATTTTGGGAAAGTAAGAGCTCTTTGACAGTGGAATATACTCCCTCAGAATTTGATGGAGTCCTCTTCTTTGGAGGTCTTTAAACAGAGGCTTGGAATGTGTATTTCTGCATGGCAGAAGAAGGTTGAACTGGATGGCCCTTGTGGTCTATTCCAATGCTATGATTCTATAATTCTAGTGGAATCACAGCACCATGATAATTTAGCACAAAAGGGACCTCAGTCTTCATAGAAAGGAGAATGGACTATGGTTCCTTACCCACAGAGGCCACATTCTGATAATTCTCCATCATCACATAACTGTACATCAGTCTCTGTTTCTTCGTCAACAGTTTCCATTCGTCCTCAGTGAAATAGACCGCCACATCCGCAAAGGTCACCTGCAACAGAAAATAGTCTTCATCCAGAGAGTGACTAAGCAAAAGGGGAGGAAAGCACATGGTTCTTCCCAAATATTTCATCACTTCACAATTCAGTCCAGAAAATAAATTTTAAATTCTATCAGCAAGAAAAAAGCTACTGCCTTTGAGATCAGTTTGTCTTGAATCCTTTCAATATAATAAACAATGTAATTTAGGCCATGGCTAGATATTGAGGATGGATTAGGATACCGACTATCCCAAAATATATAGTACATTTAGCCACAAAAGAATTATGGTGCATTTAGCCATTTCTTGCCATACCTCAGAGGCTAACATTATTTTTAATAAGGGACACTGGGCCCAGCCCCAGTTTAGATCCAGAGACATTCTCCCACATCCCCCAACATTTCACAAAGAGTGACAGAGGATTAACAGGACTGTCTCTGCTAAATTGGGAGAGTATGTTCTCCGCTTGCTTTCATGAACTGGCCCAGCAGTGACACAGATGAAACTGATAGTCAAGAACTCACCAAAGAGTTCCTGTATCTCTGCATCCTCTTTCTGTTGGAGCCCAACTCCCTCCTCTTGGCCTCTGTGTCGGCCATCAGGTGGGCAGGGGTCCTGGTGGTCTTGCACTTGGGTCTCTTCCAGCAAAAGGTGCCCCAAAGCTGTGTCCAAGGGGGCCGAGATGAAGGTCCTGAGAATAGAGACCAGAGATTCAAAAAAGGACGCAAATTGGATCTCCTATAAAGAATCAATGCAAATAGATAGAACTGGTCATAGAATAAAGACACAAGAAGATCCTAATGATCAGGGTTATGATCTTTCATGGTTCTTTTACAGACAATTAAGAGAGCTTTTCCTAATGGATATAAACAATACGGTATTTGCAAATCAGACTCTGATCTGGAACAGGAAATAATGTTGAATAAAGATGCCTTATTAGCAAGACTTTATAATTGTATTCTTAAAATCTATACAGAAGAGGAAGTTATTAAAGGAAATATGATCTGATGGTCTCAAAACTTTGGTTTTGCAGTTGAATTAGACCATTGGGAATACACTTGGGGAAAAAGATTGAACTATACTTTTTGAGGGGACAAGAATCCTCTTAGAAGCCAAAGCCCCATAAAACTATCATCCCCATTTCTGATCCCTTTTAAAACCCATGTTCCCCAGAAAGAGCAGAGCTGTGTAATAAGAAAAACCCCTCAGAAAAGAGACACAAAAGGCACACAAAGAGACACACTTCCTTCCTTTTGGCCCAAGGAGCCTGGCCTCCTTCTGACTCTGGAGCCTCAGGAGAGAAAGAGAAGCCTCTGTTCAACTGAGGCCTGACAGAAGGTTCTGGAACATTATTCCCAACAGTCACAAGCAGCACACAAAATGGCTGCTAGAACACAAGATTGCTGCCTCTGCCTCAGCGCTTGGCAGTTTGAGGCCTTCTGGGAACCCAAAATGGAGGATGAAAGGGCCCCAAAGTCAGAAGGGGCCCCAAACAGGATTTCCAAACGTTAACAACACCTAAAATGCCAAACAAAAAGAACATTCCCAGAGTTCCATAGCACTGAGCCATGGCCATTATGATGATTAAGGCCTGGCAGCAGTTCTATCCTCCCCCACAGCCTGATATCATCATCATCCTCATCATCCTCATCATCTTTGCTACAGCATGAGAGCCACCATTAAAAGCATTGGAATCCGCTTTGGGGAGTCCCACTCTCCCGCCTTCAGAGAGACTGGGCCTTGCCTAGAAGGACTGCTGGGCCTCCTTCCTCCCCACCTTAATGGCAGTGGCCAAAGGAAAGCACCAGCAGCAGCAGCAGACCCAAGCCAGGCCCAGCCAGACCTCAGGGCAGCAGTGAAGCCTAGTGGTTCCAGGCCTTGTCTCTCTGCTGTCGCTTCAATCCCCTCTCTCTCTCCTTCCTTCCTCCCTCCCTTAATGTCTGTCTGTCTCTTTCTCCCTCTAAAACTCTCCTCATTCTCTCTTCCGCACACAGAGCAAAATATAGAAGATGAAGCTCCGCCTCTCCTTGAAACTGGCCAATGGGGGCTGAGCAGCTGGAAGACCCCACCCACTGCCCCAGACTCACATTTTGCCTTCTGGCAGCCATTTTGTTTTCTGGCAGCCATTTTGTGTGCTGCTTGTGACTGTGGGGAATATTGTTCCAGAACCTTCTCTAAGGCCTCAGTTGAACTGACCATTGGCTTCTCTTTCTCTCCTGAGGCTCCAGAGAGAGAAGGAGGCCAGGCTCCTTGGGCCAAAAGGGAGGAAGTGTGTCTTTTGTGTCTCTTTTCTGAGAGGGTTTTCTTATTACACAGTTCTGCTCCCTCTGGGGAACATGGGTTTTAAAAGGGATCAGAAATGGGGAAGATAGTTTTAATACACCTCACAAACAACTCTATGATATTGTGTAATAGAGCACCACATTCAAGACATATTAGTTCAAAACCACAATCATATCCCTGTCCAAGCAAGAGGTAAACTACAAAGTGCCCTTCCATTACTCTTCGGAATAGATGGGAATTGAATCCAAGGCAAGTCACATGATGCGGATTCAGGCAAAGCGGAGCGAGTGCAAATTGTATCACCACACGGTGCATACCATTCAGATTCAACGATTTTAACTGGGACCCTTGCGCATGCTCAGTGGGGGTCTGAACGCATCCTGAACCTTTGCACTTCTGGAGTGAAGAAAGGAGCCTGGTTCCACTTCCACCTGAATGACAGCTGCACCTTTCTTCCTCCCTTCTATTTCCCCATCCCTGGCAGCCAAATTCAAACGGGGTCCTCTGTGTCAGAGCCCCATCCATTTCAGCCACGTCTACATCTATCCTCCTGTCATTCTCCTCATCTATTTCATCTGCATCGCTCCTTCCCTTTGTAACAGTTGCCTTCTCTTAAATTGCATCCACACTGAGGAGATAATCTGGTTTAACTCCACTTTAACTGTCCTGGCTCAGTGCTATGGAATTCTGGGAACTGTAGTGTCCTGAGACATTGAGCCTTCTCTGCCAGAGAGCTCTGGTGCCTCAGCAAACTAATTTAATTTATTAATACAAATTAATCAGATGCAACTGATTGGGGTAACTTCATTAGAATTTAGTCCCCAATTGGATTAGTTTGATGGTATGGTAAAATACGGCCATAACTCCTCATTTACAAATTTTACCGTTAAATCAAGCCATCTATACAGATTTTGAGATTATATTATAACACATTACATCCGTTTAACAAAATTTTTACAGTTAACTGCTATTAAGAGACATAGATTCTATGATATGGGGTGCCCTATAAACCTTTTAATAAATGAACAGGCATTGCAATCCTATATATTCATATGATCAGACATAACTCCAGAGAATGCCATCCTTTTGGATGCCAGAAGGTTCCTCTCATTCTTCAGAGGAAGAAGCAACTGCTGCCTTCTAGAAGATAAAGCAAAAAGGCTTCCAAAAGAACTGAAGCCTTGGGCAAGTCTCACTCTCTCAGCCTCAGAGGATGGCCATGGGAAACCCACTCTGAAGGAACCTGCCAAGAAAACCCCTTCAGAGACTCCCATAAGGTCACCATAAGACCTGGAAACAACTGGAAGGCAGACACCAAGAACAACATTGGGAAATAGGTGCAAGCCTTTCCTTGTTAAAGTGTAAGGACTGGGCTCCAGTCAATGGAGGTCTTCTTCAGGCAGAAAAGGGAGGTTTATACAAATGCAGAGTGACATCACTGCTACGGAAGGCTCTCTTGACCAATCAGAGAGCAAGATGAAGGTTCTTCTGGAAGCTTCCGTGAGAAGGAGATATAAGGCCTGAGAGACCAAGAGACAGTTGGGGGAATTGTGTCGGTTGGAGATCGAGAGAGAGAGAGTTAAAGAGCGGATCTTGGAAGTTAGTCTCAGAATTGGATGCTTAGGTCTATTTATTATTTTTTAGCTTGTATGAATTGAACATTATCTACTTACAAATATTGTACCTGCAAGATTCTTAATATCTTGTATGACTTATATTTTAGTTATATGTTGTTATCTATGATAAATACGTCCTTGGAGTATCTACTACTCGACGCTCCTTTTACACGTGTCTTGGCTCAGTAGATGCTTGGGAAGATCAGTAAAGAAGTAGAAATAAGGTTCTTTAACTGGTCCCAGTGGAGGTTAAGGGATGTCCTTCTATAATTCACTGGGAGGTGGAGAGAGAGAGTTTAGGAAAGGATTAAATTAGAGAGATGAAGGTTAGAGTAAGAGTTGAGGCAAGAGAAAAGTGACCCCTCTTTAGAATATTTTTGTTAGAATATATTAATAAAGGATGAAAGATGAATATGTAAGATAGAAATGCATAAGTAGGTATGTGTGTATATGTGTGTGTGTGTATGTTTGATATATGTTTGTTTGTATATATGTTTTAATAATAAAATATTTTTAAAAAGTAAAAAAAAATCCACTGGGTGGTGACAGCGTGATTTAAGGAAGTTAAGGGTCTGCTGGGCTAAGAGCCATTATGTCTAAATGTGTAATTAACGATTTGTAAGACACTCTGACAGTCTTTTGGCTGAAGAGAGGGGTATATTATTATTATTATTATTATTATTATTATTACAGGCCTGCGGTTTGGCTGCTTGGACCACCGGAGATCATCATAGTGAGTCAGTTGGAAAAGCCCACCTCACTCCAGAAAATAAAGGTACTTGAGGAGTTTGCACTCTACGTCTTTCTGTAATAATAGCTACAAAACTGATAATAGCATTTGGGACATTTAGTCTTTTAATAACAAATATTGCATGTTTAAATGCTGCTTCAAAACCTCTTTCCATCTGCCAGCTTTGTGCTGGTTTTGGGGGGAAATGAGAAAGTGTTGGGAGGGAGGGACTGCCAACAGAATTAGGAGATGCATTGCAGGCTATGGACAGTTTGTGGCCAAGAAAGGTCCAAAACACACGGCAGCAATAGTCCAGTTTGAGAGCACTTTAACTGCCCTGGCCCAGTGCTAGGGAATCCTGGGAAATGGAGTTTATTGTGGCCCCAGAGCTCTCTGACAGAGAAGGCTCAATGTTTCACAAAACTACATTTCCCAGAATTCCCTAGCACTGAGCCAGGGCAGTTAACATGGTCCCAGTCCTGCAGCTGGACTGGCCTCCCTGAGCAGTGAGGAGCTGAGCTGGGTTGTGGACGATAGGCACTGTTAATATTAATAGTAATATCTTTCACTATTGATTGTAATTAAGGAGGGGATCAGGTTCAATAGCATCAGGAAAACCTATCTGTGTTGTTTAGGTTCAGAAACTCTGTTTGGTGTCCCTTCCGACTTTGGGGCCCTTTCATCCTCCATTTTGGGTTCCCTGATGGCCTCAAACTGCCATCTGCCAAACACTGGCACAGAAGCAACCGTTTTGTGTTCTGGCAGCCATTTTCTGCTGCTTGTGACTGAGGGGAATAATGTTCTGGAACCTTCTCTGAGGCCTCCTCAGTTGAACCGAGAGGCTCCTCTTTCTGTCCCTGAGACTTTCCCTTTCTGCCTTTGGCCCTCCACTTTGGGGAGAAGGAAGGAAGGAAGGAAGGAAGGAAGGAAGGAAGGAAGGAAGAATGGAAGGAAGGAAGGGGTCTGTGGGGGTCTGAGGAAGGGGAGGCAGGGGACTCAGAACCAGTGGGGAGGCTGGACTTTGGGGGCTGGGAGAGAGAGGTGGGGAAAGAGACCCTCCCTTTGGGCCCTAGCTGGGGAGGGTCCACCGGTCCTTGCCTCCCCCTTTGGGAAAGGAGACCCCCTCAGCCCCCTGGACTCACTCCTGCCACTCATTCCTAGAATGGCTGGGACTCAGAGGAGTTTCCTAGGCATTGTCACCTTCTGCCCTCCATGGCCATTGGCACTGACCTTTCCCCATTGCCTTCCCTCCCTCAGCCCTTGGACCTCCTCCTCCTTCGCACTCAGAGCAACCCTTCTCTACGGCTGAGGAGACGGCCTCTGACCCAGGGAAGCTCCGGCCATAAAGGACTGAAGGAGAGCCCTTTCTGGGGCTGCAGGAATCAGGGTCTTTATACTGAAAGTAGGTCTTTATTCCTGGAGCTGAAAGAGGACCTTTGTTTAAATGTTTCAGTCCAGGATTGTATGGAAAGGTTGCAGCTGAGAGACCGAGCCCATGCTTTGCAGGCATAAAGCCCCAATTTCAGTCTCTAGCAGCATTGTTTTCCCAGAAGGTGGAAGTGAGATTTCAAGACCTCAGACACAATGCTCCAGTGAGTCCTTTTTATGGGGACTGTATGTGTATGTGGTGTTTACTAGAGCTTTGTGACATATTAGTTTCACTCATAATCCTATACATTAATAGATTTTTGTTGTATAAGTGCAACATATTCAGCAGTGTGCATCTTTTGAAAAAATATACAAGGAAATGTGAAGAAATTGTGATTTTGACAATAGATCCATTCAGAAACAATGCACACAAATGTACATGCCTCAATTTCTGTGTGGCTTTAGCAAGCAGAGGGAGGAGGGGCATATTTCATGCTCGTGCTATGACTGACACCCACAAACACACACATTTTATAATTGTCAGTTTGTAAACTGCTTTGATCTTTTCGGAAAGGTGGTATATACATAAATTTATTATTATTATTATTATTATTATTATTATTATTAATATAAACACAGTACTTAAGCTCAGAGATTTTTCTCATTTGTAAAAATGAAATGATTATTTTCACCAGTGTCTAAATGGGGAAGGGGGCATAATGGGGGCGGCCATCGATCAGATCATTGAAGAAATACAGGTCTTATACAGCCCAGGGGCCAGAGTTTCTCCACCTGGAATAGAAATAATAGAATCAAAGAATCGTAGAGTTGGGAGAGACCTCAAGGGCCATCCAGTCCAACCCCATTCTGCCATGCAGGAACTCTCAATCAAAGCATCCCTGACAGATGGCCACACAGCCTCTGCTTAAAGACCTCAAAGGAAGGAGACTCCACTGCACTTCAAGGAAGGACTGTGTTCAACTGTCGAACAGCCCTTACTGTCAGGAAGTTCCTCCTAATGTTGAGGTGGAATCTCTTTTTCTGTAGCTTGCATCCATTCTTCTGGGTCCTGTTCTCTGGAGCAGCAGAAAACAAGCTTGCTCCCTCCTCAATATGACATCCCTTCAAAAATTTAAATAGAACTATCATATCACCTGTTTCTCTTCTCCAGGCTAAACATCCCCAGCTCCCTAAGTCATTCCTCATTGGGCATGGTTTCCAAATCCTGCACCACTTTAGTTGCCCTCCTTTGGACACACTCCAGTTTCTCAACATCCTTTTTGAATTGTGATGCCCAGAACTGGACAAAATGTTCCAGGTGGGACCTAACTAGAGCAGAATAGAGTGGCACTGTTACTTCCTTTGATCTAGACATTATACTTCTATTGATGCAGCCCAAAATTGCTTCTTTGCAAGAATGACATAGGGAACCTTACTGAAATCAAGGTATACTATATCCATAGCATTCCCTTCATCTACCAAGGCCTTACTGAAATCAAGATATACTACATCCATAGCATTCCCTTCATCTACCAGGATCATCTACCGAGATTAGATTTGTCAGGCATGACTTATTTCTCTGAAACTAATATTGACCTTATGTGATTATGGCATTGCTTTCTAGATGTTCACAGGCTCTCTGTTTGATGATCTGCTCTTTCCATAAAGAAGGTGGTCCTCCTCCTCCTCTTCCTCTGCATGAAAGAGAAATCAAATTCTCATCAGTGATGATGATGCAGCATGGAAAAATTAACATTCCTGCCTTTAAAATCTTTTTTTAAAATAATTTTTATTGAAACTAAAGTACATACAATAAATTTTATACAAAGCATAATTCTTTATATATATTTTCTACATTCTATTGCAACTTATTGGAATTTAAAGTCTGAGGAGGCCTGAATCCTGTTGGTTAAACCTAGCGTAGACCGACTCAACCCACAATTGACATGAGTCAATCTATAGGTAAATCCAAGAGACTGAGTGATTCTACTCTGATCAGGACTAAGTATAGGATTGGATACAGGCTAAGATTTAGTCCTACTTGTGGCTAGAACAGGACATTCCCAAGCCAAGATGGCCAGGCAACAGTGTGGAAAATAGGCACTCTCCACATGGGCAGAGATACTCTCAGAATTGTGACTTCTCTGCATGCAGAAGGCTGCCATGGGAATTGGTTGTTCCCATCAGCTCAATCCTCTGGTGCCCCCCCTCCCCGATCCTGGAAGGAGGGCTGGATCCCATGGAAGGGGGTCAACCAGAGAAGAGAGAGCTCCTTTCATGCCCTGCTTGACCTGGGAACTCCCTGGAAGATGGAGGGCAACTGCTTTGGCCAATGGGAGGCCACTAGGCCAGAAAGCCTGACCCCGCCGAACCCTCTATGCTCCAGTGTTGCTCCGTGTGGAATCGGGCTAGGAAGCAAATGCCCACCTCTGCATTGGCCCAACGGAGGCATATGTCATCGGCGTGTGTCACCAGCAGGATGCTGTTCTCTGTCTCCTTGAATGCTGCAGGGTTTCTTGCCAAGCCAATCCTAACCCTGGGCCCTTTTCTCAGGACCTTCATCTCGGCCTCCTTGTACATGGCTTTGGGGCCTCCCTTTCTGGAAGTGACCCAAGTGCAGGACCACCAGGACCCCTGCTCACCTGATGGCCAACACAGAGGCCAACCAGAGGGAGTTGGGCTCCAAGAGAAGGAGGCTGCCGAGGTACAACAACTCTTTGGTGAGTCACTATTCTATTAGCTTCATCTGGATCACTGCTGGGCCAATTTATGAAAGGAAGCAAATAAAGTACTGTCTGAGTTTGGCAGAGACAGTCCTGGTTAATCCTCTGTCATCCCAATATTTCGAGGGCTTTTAAAATGTCCTGGCTTCTCACTTCTCCTCCCACTTTCCCAATTCTTCAGCTCATTTCAATTTCTGCATAATGATTGCCAAGGAGTTTGCAGCCCATCAACTCAAAAGTGGGGGTTGGAGAAGAAAGAAGGGGGCAGGGACTTGCCCTTGCTAGGAGTCTAAGGCAAAAACAAACTGTTGTGCCCTTTCCCACTTGTGTGATCTTCTTCATAAACATCTTTGTCTATCTTCACCACTTTTTGCTGTTGCTTGTCCACATATGTCTTTTTTTTTCCATCTGTGAAATGTTGGGGGATATGGGAGAATGTCTCTGGATCTAAATTTGGGGTGGCCCCATGGCCCTGAAGCCCACAGTGCTCCCAAGAACTGCTTTTTAAAAATGACATTCGCCTCTGAAATTTGCCAACAAATGTCTAAATGCACTATAATCTTTGGAGGCTAAATGTACTATACCTGTTGGGATAGTCAGTATTCTAATCTATCATTAATAGCCCAGCCATGGCCTAAATTATATTGTATATTACATTGAAAGAATTCGAGACAAACTGGACCTCAAAGGCAGTAGCTTTTTTCTTGCTGACAGAATTTAAAGTTTATTTCCTGGACTAAATTCTGAGGTGATCAAATAATTTTTGGGATGCATCATGTGCTTCTCCCTCCCCTTTTATTAGTCATTCTCTGGATGAGGGCTATTTTCTATTGCAGGTGACCTTTGCAGATGTGGCAGTATATTTCACTGAGGATGAATGGAAACTGCTGACGAAGAAGCAAAGACTTATGTACAAGGATGTGATGATGGAGAATTACGAGAATGTGGCCTCTGTGGGTAAGGAAGCTGAATTCATTGCCCTTACTATGAAGACTGAGGGCCCTTTCATTCTGCATTATCATGGCACTATGATTCCACTTTAGAATTATAGAATCAAAGGCTTTAAACAGATAACAAGGACCATCTAGTTCAACCCCTTGCCATGCAGGAATGCACATTGAAAGCATCAGCAGCAGATGGAGCGCTTTAGAAATTAATAATAATAATAAACAATAATGAGATGCCACCATGCTCTGAGGGAGTATATTCCACTGTTGAATAGCTCTTACTGTCAGGAAGTTCCTCCTAATGTTTTGGTGGAACTTCTTTTCCTGTGGCTTGCTTCCATTGTTCTATGTCCTTTGCTCTAGAGCAGCAGAAAGCAAGCTTGCTCCCTCCTCAGTATCTCTTCAAATATTTCAACAGGGCTATCCACTCTTAACCTTCTCTTCTCCAGGCTAAGCATTCCCAGATCCCTAAACCACTCCTCATAGGGCTTGATGGTTTCCAAACCCTTCACCATTTTTATTGCTGTCTTTTGGATAAACTCCAGCTTCTCAACATCCTTTTTGAATTGTGGTGACCAGAAATGGACACAGTATTCCAAGTGAGGGTCTGACCAAAGTAGAACAGCATTGCATTATTACTTCCCTTAATCTATAACGCAGAATCAAAGAGTTGAAAGAAACTAGAAAATCCATCCAGTCCAACCCCCTGCCATAACACTATACTCACATTGATGTGTCCTAGGATCACATTTGCCTTTTTAGCTGCTGCATCACAGTGTTGGCCCAGGTTCAAGTTGTGGTCTACCAGGACTCCTAGATCCCTTTCACACATAATTTGTTGTAGCAGCTTTCTGTGAAATCTTGGAATTTGTAGTTTAGTGAGTCACTATTGCTCTCCACTTTCTAAGGATTCTAAAAATCTTATCCTAAACTGTCAATTCTAGGATTTTGTGGGAAGGAGCCATGGAGATAAATGCTTTTTGACTCCAAATGCTCCTCAGCCCATCCCTGACCAGGTTTCCTGGCTTTTTTGGCCCCTCTTCAAGCCTTTTGAGACTCTGGAGAGTCTTCTTGGGTAGAATCCCTCTGTTGGCCCTGCAATGGTTTAGACAACAATGGCAATGTTCTCTAATGTTTCTTTTCCTGCCTGAGCTTGCTTAGTTCCATGGTTGATTCAAGAGGCCCTTTGTTACCCAGAATGCTGGAGTCTGGGGAGGACACCCGCAAGTGCTATGCTTTTAGGGCAATTTGTTACTTAGCTGAAAGGAGATATAAAATTTGGTTGGGGCAAGAGCAACCTTGGGATTCAGCTTAACTATACCAGACCTGGAAGCACACAGAACTCCAAAGGCATATGAAATAGTTTTTAAATTTTTTATTGAGGGGAAAAGCATAATACACACACACACACACATACACACACACATAAGTGTTCACACACACACACAAGAACTACATAACAGGTGGGAGTGGTCAAGAGATGTAAGACTTTCATAATGGTAATACTTTACCTAGGTGGATCTTGATTCCAATTGCTGAGGGTTCGAAATGGGAAGAGAAGTCAGGAGCTCCTGCGACAAATGGGTTTGGCGGCTGCATTGAGGTGCTTAGCCATGTAAACCAACAGACTGTCTGTCTGTAATTGGAATGAAGTCAAACAACAGCCAGTCAGGGCAGATATTTATGCTGTAATTGTTGCTTGGAGGCAGAAACCGAGTGTCCGAAAGGGTTTAAATCACCTTAGAATGTGTCCTGGGGGAAGAATGGTCTGAAACCAAGTTGAATGCAATGGGTGCTTGGAGCAAATAAATCAGACAAGAAGGATTAGCACACTGGCTCTCAGTCCTTCTTGGCTCTGAATTCCTATCGTGTTCACAAGCCAATATACAGCACAATCTGAGGGTGACACTCCCAGATGCAGCTCAACAATAACATAGCAGAGTACAGAAGCAAATATCCAGATATAGATATTGGCAATGCACTGACCACTTTTTACACAAAAAAAATCTATCTATCTCGAGTTACAAATTAATACAAATATTTGCAAGCTTTCATCTCCGACTTCCATGAACTTCACCATCTCTTGTACACAGAACTCCAGTCCAATCCACACCAATCGGCATGTGAGCTGTATACTGTATTGGTTGGGAGTCATCTCCTGGTGCCAAACAGCATGAAGTGACCTCTACAATTAGCTTGCATCATGCCTTGGGCTCTCACTCAGGACTCTATGGCAGCCTCACAGGAAATGATGCCACCTGTCAATCAAAGTATTTTTGCACATGTTTCATGGAATATTTTTTCAACAGTCCTTTGACTATCTGCTTCCACTGATTCCCTCAAGGCAGTCCCCATCCTGTCTCTTCTTTGCTAGCTCCTATGAGTAAGGATACAATCATTCCATGGATTTAGAGCATAAGCAGCAGGGTCCTGCTTGGGTTACTCACAGCAAATTTATTAATTTAATCTCAAATAAGGAGAGGTTAATGAGGTCTAAATTGTGGGGTAACACCCTCCTGTCTTTAGTCTGATTTTCAGTCTCATCTGTCATTGTCCTTCTTTACAGAAAAACATCTGAGTCATGAGAGAGTCCACACAGGAAAGAAGTCACATAAATGCCAGCATTGTGGGAAACATTTTGCTTACAAGTCAATCCTTGTCATGCATCGAAGAGTCCACACCGGACAGAAGGCATACAAATGCCAGCATTGTGGGAAATGTTTTTCTTGGAAGTCAAACCTAGTGAGACATCAGAGAGGCCACACAGGAGAGAAGCCATACAAATGCCAGCATTGTGGGAAAGGTTTTTCTTCAAAGTCAGTCCTAGTGACACATCAGAGAGTCCATACTGGAGAGAAGCCATACAAATGCCAGCATTGTGGGAAAGGTTTTTCTTCAAAGTCAGTCCTAGTGACACATCAGAGAGTCCATACTGGAGAGAAGCCATACAAATGCCAGCATTGTGGGAAATGTTTTTCTTCTAAATCAGACCTAGTGAAACATCAGAGAATCCACACAGGAGAGAAGCCATACGAATGCCAGCATTGTGGGAAATGTTTTTCTGACAAGTCAGCCCAAGTGAAACATGAGAGAGGCCACACAGGGGAGAAGCTACAGAAATCCCAGTAATGAACTAACATTATATTTGTCAAGAAGGAATACAAAGAATATATTTTTAATCCTGTGGTAATAAGAAAAAGCCCTTGTGATTTTGTTTATTAGCTTTGTCTGTCCATATGTCTGTTTATGTTTTAAAGTCATATTTTGTTAAGTTTAAGTTTTAATTGGTAATAGTATAGGTAATTGCTTTGGGTTGTATATTTGTCGTAGATTGTGGATTGTGGTATAGGTTAGGTAGATGAGGGGTGGGATTTGTTGCAGCTGATTAGAATAGTTATGGGAATGATATCTTTTGCAAAGTGTGAGATGTTGTCTGAAGAAAATTTTTGGGTATTAACAGAAAGGGCTAGTTTGTGGGAATGGCAAAGGGGGCCTTGTTACCTGTGGGGCATAGACTGTGGGAATTGGGGGTGAGGCTAGGTTTGGAAGAGGGTGATACTGAACGTTTGGGGTTTTAATGTATTGTTTGTATTGTAGTGGGCAGTTCTGGCTTAAACACTGGATTTCTGTGTGTTCTTAATAAAGTTCTTTGCTATTTCAACACATTGGACTCTTTGATGCACAGAAGTTCTGAATTTGCCCAAAACTGACCCTTTCTTCTATCCTCGAGTCCTCAGCTGCATTCCCAGCCATAAGAACAGAAGGGGCACACACACACATATGTGCACAGAAACACACAAACATACAGGATACACAGAGAGAGCTATATTTCAAAACTAGAGCCTTTCTTTCCTGGCTTTCCCTCCTGCGTCCAGCTCTGCACCTTGGCCTCCATTGTGGTCTCCTCAAAGAAAGAAAGGAGGGAAGGAAGGGGAGGCCGCTGAACTTCCGGCGCATACCTTACTTTCCCGCAAAGGCCACCAGCGGAATAGGCAGCAGCATCTAGGCCCTGGCAATCCCTGCACATGCTGAGGAGGGGCCTTTGGGGCCATATGGGCATGCGCAGTCTCAGTCCCTGAAGCAATGGCTGCCCTCACAGTCTGTTCTGAGGAGGGAGGGATGTGAGGAGAGCCCTCGTTCTTTCAGAGGAATGGCTGCAGGGTCTTCTGGGGGGCCCTTGGGCTGTTATAAGAAGGAAGGAAGCCCCTCTTCTCCCCCAAGAGAAAGGCAGGCCTCCTCTCCGTCTTTCCTTCCCTGCCCCCTCCTTGGGGGATTCCTTGGGTATCAGGTACTTGGGGAGTTATTATGAGAAGAGAGAGCAGGGGGGACCCTTGGAGAGAGACATGACCATGGATGAGAGGAGGATCCAAAGGTAAAAAGGGCTTTGAGGAGCCCCTTCCCTCCTGGAAAGTGGGGCAGAGGAGAGACCCTCCCTTCTGATGCCACATTTGGGGAAGGGTTTTGTGCCAAATAGAAAGCATCACACAGGATAGGGTTCAATAGCATTGGAAACAAAAAAAATGGGGGGGGGGAGAAGTTTTCTCTGGAGTCCTGGGGGGAGGGGGCTCTGGGGGAGGGAGAGAAGAGCCAAAATCTAGGCCAAAGTCAAGAGGAAGGAGACAGAGGGATCTCAAAGCTCTAGCAATTCCCTGGCAACCTGGGAACTAGGCTTAGAGGCCCACAGGATCCAGATTGGGCTCCCCCCTCAAATAATTACCTTTTCCTTCACAACAACCCTGCAGAGGAGGACCAACAGAGAGACCCACAGCCCCAGAAACACCCCCCCCCCCCAGTTCTGGGAGCATACTGAAAGGGCCTTGGACCCCCTTGAAGGGATGTGATAATAATAATAATAATAATAATAATTTATATTCTGCCTTTTCTCAAAGGAATCAAAGCAGAGTACAGTAATAAAATAACATACAGTTTAAGATTTACTATTAAGACCCCCAAACCCTCAACCCTCCTCCCAATTATAAGAATATTAATCAACCGCTAAAAAGCTATTTTTTAAAAGTTTCTTTAGAATAAAGTATAACAAATTAAGAATAAAGAAAGAAATAAGAGAACATATAACTAAACTAAAGATTGACTAGAAATGCCCATAACCAATCTGGCTGCCATATTCTGTGCCAATTGAAGTTTATGAACTTGGCACAAGGGTAGCCCCAGGTAGAGTGCATTACAGAAGTCGAGCCAAGAGGTGACCAGCACATGTACTACTGTTTCAAGGTCTCCCTGCTCCAGGAAGCGGCGCACTTGGCGTATCAGCCAAAGCTGATAACAAGTGCTCCTGACCTTTGCATCCACCTGAGCCGTCAGATGAAGTGATGAATCCAGGAGCACTCCCAAACTGCGGACAGAGTCTTTCAGGGGAAGTGTGAACCCATCCAGAACTGGCTGACATAACTCCATTCCTGGATTAGGGGTCTCCATTACAAGTACCACTCGGATTTCATTTGAGTTTGTTTTCCCTCATCCAGTTCATTACTGCATTAAGACAGGCATTCAGAGGAGAGACGCCATCCTTAGTCACTGCATCAGTAGGAGATGGACAGGTTGCATACCTGTAACAGTATTTCATTTCAAATGAATAAATGCATGAATAAAGGGATTCGTGACATATTTTGACTTCAGGCTGGTGCTCCTTCCCTGAATGAGACTGGCCCATTGCGACCTCAGGTTGGTGCTCCTTGCCTGCAGCAATGAGATGGGACCATTGTGAATTTAGGCTAATGCTGCTTACCTGAAGGTTTGAGACATGACCATTTCAACCTGAGGCTGATGCTTCTTGCCTGAAACACTGAGACTGGCCCATTGTGATCTCAGGCTGATTCTTGTTGCCTGAGAGATTGAGACTGGCCCATTTTGACTTCAGTCTGATGCTCCTTGGATGGAGGATTGAGACGGTACTATTGTGACTTCAGGGTGGTGCTCTTTACCTGAAGGATTGAGACTGGCCCATTGCAACCTCAGGCTGATGTTCCTTGCCTGAAAGGTTGAGATGGGAGAATTGTCACTTCAGACTGGTGCTGTATACCTGAAGGATTGGGACTGGCCCATTGTGTGTCAGAAACAGGGTATAAGGGTTCTTTCATAAAGGGTAAAAATATTAGGATTTCATTATTATAGTTAACGTAGGAGTTATAGTTGTCGTTCATAGTAGGTAGTGTAGAGTGATGGGTTATAGAAAGCATGTGGTGGGAAATTTTAGAAAGACAGAACAGTGCTCTTCACGGTGCGACTGTCTGGGAGAAGGGAAGGGAAGTATAGACAACCTTGGTATCTATGAAACCTCCGCTTGTGTTGCTTTAGCTTGGGAATTGGGGGCTGGCTAGTTGAGCAAGTTCCTTTGGACTTCAGACTTTGCAAAAAGGTGTTAATGGATGTTTCTGCCTAGATTCATTAATAAAGCTTCTTTTGTTTCAAATGAGTTTGATTTTTTGAGCACAGGACTGACTCTAGATCTCACATTGCAACCTCAGGCTGATGGCCCTTGCCTGAGAGATTGAGACTGTCCCATTGTGACCTCAGTCTGCTGCTCCTTACCTGAAGGATTGAGACAGGACTGTTGTGATCTCACCCTGAAGTTCCTTGCCTGAAAGACTAAGATGGGACTATTATGATTTAAGGCTGGTTCTCCTTACCTGCAGGAATAAGATGGGACACTTATCACTCCAGACCTGGTGGATTGATACTGGTTCATTATGACCTTGGGTTGACGCTCAATGCCCGAAAGATCGAGACTGGTGCAGTGTGACTTCAGGCTGTTGCTCCTTTCCTGATGGATTGAGAAAGTACTACAGTATTGTGACTTCAGGCTGATGCTTCTTTCCTGAAAGACTGGGAATGGCTCATTGTGACCTCAGGCTGATTCTTGTTGCCTGAGAGATTGAGATGGGCCCATTGTGACTTCAGGTTGGTCCTCCTTACCTGAACAAATGAGACTGGCCCATTGCAATCTCAGAGTGATGCTCCTTATCTGAAGGAGTGACACTAACTCATTGTGATCTTGGCCTGATGTTCCTTCCCTGAAGGATTAAGATGGGCTTATTCACTTCAGGCAGGTGTTCCTTACCTGAAGGATTGAACCTGGCCCATAGCGACCTCAGGGTTATGATCCTTGCCTGAAGCATTGAGACTGTCCCATTGTGATCTCAGCCTGAGGTGCCTTTCCTGAAAGATTGTGACAGGACTATTATGAGTTCAGGCTCTTTACCTGAAGGATTGAGACAGGACTGTTGTGATCCTAAGAAAGCTAAAACGTCATTTAATTGGTCACTGAATGAAAAACTATTTCAATTTCCTAACAATGTAGAGAAACAGACTCTTAAATGGTATTTTGAAGGAAACGTGGGGAGAGACACTGATCATATAACAAATTGGGAAGTGTTGAAAGCCATGTTAAGAGGATTTTTTATAAATGTGGAATACAAGAGAAAAAGCCAAGAAAAGACTCAGAAAATTCAAGAAGAGCTGAAGAAGAAGGAAGAGGCTCTCCAAAAAACCCCAACTGATGTAAAGACAAATAAAGAGATTAAACTTCTACGAAAACAACTGTCTATTATGCTAACTGAAGAGATGGAGAACAAGCTTAAATATCTCAAATTAAATCATTTCCAACAGTCTAATAAACCAAGGAAGCGGTTATCTTATAAACTTAGGGAAAAGAAAGAAAGGAAGATGACAACGAAGATTCAAGTTGGTAAGAGGATGGTCACAGAACAAAGCAAAATAAAAAAGGCCTTTCATAAATTATATGGGAAATTGTATAACCAAGAGGAAGAAGATTTGGACAAGATGAATTCCTATTTACAAAACACTGAATTACCTAAAATAACTACAGAACAAAGAAACCTTTTGAACCAACCAATAACCGCGACCCAAGTCCTAAACGCTATTAAATGCAGTAAATCACACAGTGCTCCTGGTCCGGAGGGTTTCCCTGCATTGTACTATAAGACATTTCAGTCAGAACTAATCGATCCACTAAGAAACATGATGAACAGTATAAGAAAAGACACTTTCCCACCAACCTGGAAAGAGGCAGTAATTTCCTTGATACCCAAAGACGAAAGAGATCCAACACAACTAAAGAACTATACGCCGATTTCTCTACTCATTAATGACTATAAGCTGTATGCAAGTATCTTGGCAGAGAGAATTAAAGAAATAGTACCATTAGTGATACATAGAGATCAAAGAGGGTTCATCCCCAAAAGACATATTAAGGATAACATTAGGCATTTTCGAGATTTGATTGAGTATCACAAAATTAATATCGATAAGAAATTGGCTGCCTTTTTTGATGTTGAAAAGGCTTTTGATAACGTTTCATGGAATTTGTTATTTGGTGTCATGCAAAAGTTGGAACTGGGGGATGGGATTTTAAGTTGGGTACAAGCCATATATCAAAAGCAACATGCAAGACTTAATGTGAATGGAGAGAGATCTGAAATGATAAACATCTACAAAGGAACCAGGCAGGGATGCCCTTTGTCCCTTTGCTTTTTGTGCTGATTATAGAAGTGCTGTGACAAAATGTAAGAATAACTTGAAGATTAAGGGAATAAAGATTAAAGGAACCGAACACAAAACCCGGGAATTTGCAGATGACCTTATGGTAACTATTCGTGATCCTATTAATGACTCTAAAGCACTAATAAAGGTATTCAAGGATTTTGAATTAATTTCAGGACTGAAATTAAATAAAGATAAAACAACGATACTAACTAAAAATATGACGATATCAAAAGTAAAAGAGTTAGAATCAATTACAGGTTTTAACTCATGTCAAAGAACTAAATATCTAGGAATTTGGGTTTCAAGTAAAAACTCTGATTTATTCCCGAATAACTATGAAAGATTGTGGTTCAGTGTTAAAAAGGATTTAGAAAATTGGAAAAACTTGTATCTATCACTGTTGGGAAGAATTGCTGTGGTCAAAATGAATATATTGCCAAGATTTCTTTCTTTATTTCAATCTATCCCAATTATTGTAAATGAAAAGCCATTTGTAGAATGGCAAAAGGGCTTGTCTAAGTTTATCTGGAAGGGTAAGAAAGCAAGAGTGGAAATGAAATACCTTCAGGGTTCAAAAGAGAGACTTGCCATGCCAAATCTCAAAGTATATTAGGATGCAGCCTGTCTGTCGTAGTTAAAAGATTGGATCATTCTAAAAGAGGAGGATTTATTACATCTGGAAAGCGTGAATTTGAGATTTGGCTGGACCGCCTTCCTACTTTATGACAAGGATAAAGTAAGCCGGGACTTTAATAATCACATTGTGAGACACGCTCTACTCAGAACTTGGAAAAAATACAAAAAACTAATATGTCCTAAAATCCCCCTTTGAGCATCTGCCCATGAAGCCCTTTTTAAATATAACCCTAAGAAAGAGAGTTGGGTTATATATGAAGTTTTGATGGTGATAAATAATAATGGATATGAGATAAAGACATGGGAAAACCTTACTGAAGAAGGGTATCAAATATCATGGTTCTTTTGCAGACAGCTAAGGGAATGATTTCTTATGGACAAAAGCAGTATGAAATTGGTAAAGTAGATTCTGAGTTAGAGCGGGAGTTAATGCTAAATAAAGATGCCTTATTGTCAAGACTGTATAAACGTATTCTTAAAATGTATATGGAAGAAGAAGTTGTCAAAGACAGTATGATTAAATGGTCCCCAAATTTTGGTTTTTCTATTGATTTGGACCAATGGGAAAATATGTGGATAAAGCGACTGAAATATACCTATAGCCAGAACCTTAGAGAAAACTATTGCAAAGTCTACTTCCGATGGTACCTAACTCCCCTTAAGATCAGCAAAATGTATACTAATTGTACCAATCTGTGTTAGAAATGTGGGAAAGAGCAAGGCTCAATCTCTCACATGCGGTGGACTTGTTGGGAAGCATGTAAACCTTGGAAATCAATCTTCTTTGAAGTCAAGAAAATAACTGCCATAACTCTGAAGTCTTTTTGGCAAATATAATTGATCTTGATTTAGAAAGTAAATATGGTAAAATATTATTTTATATGTTATCAGCGGCAAGAATAGTCTGCGCCCAGAAATGGAAGCTGAAAGAAATCCCTACTAAAGAGGACTGGATGCTCAAGTTATTAGACACGATGGAGATGGACAAGCTCTCAAGAGAAATCAGGAATGGATCCAAGAATGTATATAAAGAAGATTTGAATGACATTATGCTCTTTCTCCAAAAAGAATGGGGGGAAATGCTGTTCTGGGTAGAGATTAAGTTCAAGTGGAAGTAAAGATTTTGTTTCTCAGGGTGAAAACAGCTGACAGAATGTATATGTGTATATTGGTTAACTCTAATGATATGTAATTTAGAGAGGACTCGTTATGATAATTATACATATGAAATGAAGATGACGGGGGAAATGTAATTGTAGGAACAAGCATAATTAGAACGTCTATTATTATTGTTTAATAGATCATTTAAACTAGAAAACAAAGGGATAAAGAGATAGTCTGACAGTAAGGAAGTAATGTTTGAGAACATAAACACGACAGATAGTAGTTTTCTGTTATGATATATTATGGATGATCGTCAAATGTTGTTTTTTGTTTTTATATGTTTTTAACATTTAATAAACATTATTCAATATATATATTCCTCTGTGCAAATGAAGACTGACATTTTTAACAGGCTCTTCCCAGATCATTGGGAACTGAGAAAAATACTCTTTTCCACTTCTTTGGAGAGACAGGATGAAGAAGATGTAATTTAGCCTCCTTGTTTCTAACCAGATGGAGGATCCAGAGTAGAGAGTGATTCCCCTGCAATCTTTGCCAGTTGAAGCAACAAATCCATTAAGCCCTGCAATTAGAACATTAGCAATCAATCAGTTATTAATACTTAGAACAAAGGCCATTTGCATACAAAATGTTAAAATACAATACAGCTGTAGGAACAGCATAATAAAAGTACAACACAAGTAAATTACATAATAATCTTGCATGTAAAAGGTTTAAAATTCAATTTGGTTAAAATATAGACAACAAAACTATAACTAAATGAGGGCGTCTTGAAAGCAATCAACAGCAATATGGGCAATATATCTAGCCCCAATCTTCATTGCTGCCAGGGAAAAAGGAGATGCCTTAGGAGTTATAATCAGAAAGGAAATTAAAAAGGAAAAACCCTTTCTGAAAGAACAGTAGAATCAAAAGAGGCAGAATAGATCGCCCCAAAATTCCTTCTCCTTCTTTGTCTTCACAACTAGCGCTAATTGACTCCATTATGGCGCTGTTGCTGGATGCTCTAGCTTTCCTTAAGCCGCGCGTCTTGTCTCTCCACTTACGGTACGCCGCTTCCGGCTTCGTTTGCGAGGCGTTTCTGAGCGTCTAGGAGACTAGGAGCGGTTTGGACACAGTTTAGAAGCGGTTTAGTTGTCGCTAGGCAGAAACCCTTGAAGTGTTTGTGTAATGACTGGGCTCCAGTCAATGGAGGTCTTCTTCAGGCAGAAAAGGGAGGTTTATGCAAATGCAGAATGACATCACTGCTACGGAACGCTCTCTTGACCAATGAGAGAGCAAGATGAAGGTTCTTCTGGAAGCTTCCGTGAGAAGGAGATATAAGGCCTGAGAGACCAAGAGACAGTTGGGGGAATTGTGTCGGTTGGAGATCGAGAGAGAGTTAAAGAGCGGATCTTGGAAGTTAGTCTCAGAATTGGACGCTTATTATTTTAATAGCTTGTGTGAATTGAATATTATATACTTACAAATATTGTACCTGCAAGACTATTAATATCTTGTATGACTTATATATTACTTATATTTCGTTATCTATAATAAACATCTCCTTAGAGTATCTTCTACTCGATGCTCCTTTTACATGTGTCTTGGCTCGGTTGATGCTTGGGAAGATCAGTAAAGAAGTAGGAATAAGGTTCCTTAAGGAATTTAAGGGTCTGCTGGGCTAAGAGCCATAACGTCTAAATGTCTAATTAACAATTTGTAATTCACTCTGATAGCCTTTTGGCTGAAGAAAAGGGTATAAAATTATTATTATTATTATTATTATTATTATTATTACAGGGCCGCAGTTTGGCTGCTTGGACCACCGGAGATCATCAAAGTGAGTCAGTTGGAAAAGCCCATCTCACTCCAGAAAATAAAGGTACTTGAGGAGTTTGCACTCTACATCTTTCTGTAATAATAGCTACAAAACTGATGATAGCATTTGGGACATTTAGTCTTTTAAAAACAAATATGGCAGATTTAAATGCTGCTTTAAAACCTCTTTCCATCTGCCAGCTTTGTGCTGGTTTTGGGGGTAAATGCAAAAGTGTTGGGAGGGAGGGACTGCCAACAGAATTAGGAGATGCATTGCAGGCTATGGACAGTTTGCGGCCAAGTAAGGTCCAAAACACACGGCAGAAAAAGCTCTGTTTGAGAGCGCTTTAACTGCCCTGTCCCAGTGCTAGGGAATCCTGGGAAATGGAGTTTATTATGGCACCTGAGCTCTCTGACAGAGAACGCTCAATGTCCCATAAAACTACATTTCCCAGAATTCCCTAGCACTGGGCCACGGCAGTTAAAGCGGTCTCAGATTGGATTATTGCTGCAGTGTGTTTTGGACTTAGGTGACCCTTGACAAGTCACACTCTCTCAGCCTCAGAGGATGGCAATGGCAACCCCTCTGTGAAGAAACCTGCCAAGGAAATCCCATGATAAGGTTGCGTTTAGGGTTGCCATAAATCAGGACCTCCAAACCGGGACAAATGTAGGACAACATATCAAAATGTAGGACTTTTAAAAAAAGGTCCTACATTTTGATATGTAGGCCTCACCGAGGCCTGGGACTCTGGGAGGGCTCTCCACAGCCAGAGCTCCGGAGCTCCGATCGCGGAGCCGCCTCCAAGGCCTCGCCGGGGCCTGGGAGGGTGCCTCTCCGCGGCCGGAGCTCCAACCGCGGAGAGCCCTCCCAGAGTCCCAGGCCTCAGTGAGGTCTTGGAAGACCCCGCGGCCGGAGCTCCAATCATGGAGCCGCCTCCAAGGCCTCGCCGGGACCTGGGAAGGAGCCTCTCTGCAGCCGGAGCTCCAACCGCGGAGAGCACTCCCAGAGTCCCAGGCCTTGGCGAGGCCTTGGAGGACCCCATGGCCACAATGGTGCGCGCGGGGGCGGAGTGACCGCGGTCGGGTCAGTCCCGGTTTTGGTGGGAAACCGGACCAGGACTGGGACGGCACCACCAAAAGTAGGATTGTCCCGCCTACAGCCGGGACATGGCATCCCTAGTTGAGTTAGGGTTGCCATAAATTGGAAATGACTTGAGGACACACATGAAGAACAGAAAAAAGTCTGCAATTTTTCCTCAGGTTGTACATCGGAATGGGAGGAAGTGGCCATTTTGTTTTCTGGCAGCCATTTTGTGTTCCAGTGGCCATTTTGTGCTGCTTGTGACTGTGGGGAATAATGTTCTGGAGCCATCTCTGAGGCCTCAGTTGAACAGAGGCTTCTATTTCCCTCCTGAGGCTCCAGAGAGAGAAGGAAGCCAGGCTCCTTGGGCCAAAAGGAAGGAAGTGTGTCTCTTTGTGTGTCTTTTGTGTCTCTTTTATGAGAGGGTTTTCTTATTTCACAGCTTTGCTCCTTCTGGGGAACATGGGTTTTAAAAGGGGTCAGAAATAGGTAGATAGTTTTAATACAAGCCTTATTCTTCTTCTTTACAAACATCAGTCTTTGGTTTCTAAGAGGAGGCTAGTTCCGCAAATAAGGCCAAAAGTGGCTCCTTTGGGAGGTTTTAAAAGTCTCCCCAGTTTCCTTATTAATAGATTTTCAGACAAGAAGGAAGACCAGACCATCTAATATTATCAAGAATGAAATAAACAAACATACAAAGAAACAAACAACAACAAGAATAAGGATTAGACAGAAAAACAAACTCCTTATATTTTAAAAAAGCAAAACCATTTTTAACTGGACAAAAATTTGACTTTGGTGCTTCTATCCTTTTACAACCAACTTAGGCTGTATCTGCACTACAGAAATAATCCAGATCTAAAGTGTGTTAACACTTCTGGTTCCATCCTATGGAATCCTGGGATTTGTAGTTTGTTGTGGCATGAGAGCTCTCTGGCAGAGAAGGCTAAGTGTCCAAAGGTAAAATCCCAGGATTCCATAGCACTGAGCGGTTAAAGAGGTGTCAGAGTGCCTTATTTCTATAGTGCAGATGCAGCTTTCTTGGGAAAGGGGCTGATGATGGGGAAAAGCACTGGGGAACTCTGGAGGTTTCAGCAGATGATTTATTTATTTATTCATTTATTTATGATGCACTGATTTCACATCAATCTGCAGGGACATAACCAGGGCCCTCTCCAATTCCCCATCCCCTAATCCCCCACCATTCTAAGAAGGCATGGAGTATCTGTTGTGTAGGGGAGCTGCAGTGAATCTATGATAGGTCCGGGTGTTTTGTTTGGTGCAGAGGGAGGAAGGGGATGCCCACCTCTGCTTCGGCCCAAAGGAGGCATATGTCACCTGTGTTTGTCACCAGCAGGATGCTGTTCTCTGTGTTTTTGAGTGCTGCAGAGTTTCTTGCCAAGCCAATCCTAACCCTGCTCCCTTTTCTCAGGAACGTCATCTCGGCCTCCTTGTACACGGCTTTGGGGCCTCTCTTGCTGGAAGTGACCAAGTGCAGGGCCACCAGGACCCCCTGCCCACCTGATGCCTGACACAGAGGCCAAGCGGAGGGAGTTGGGCTCCAACAGAACGAGGCTGCCCAGTTACAACAATTCTTTGGTGAGTCACTATCCTAATAGCTTCATCTGTGTCACTGCTGGGCCAATTTATGAAAGGAAGCAAATCAAATACTGTCCGAGTTTGGCAGAGAAAGTCCTGGTTAATCCTCTCTCACTCCACTTCTTCATGGACTTTTAAAATGTCCCGGTTTCTCTCTCCTCCTCCCACTTTCCCCTTTCTTCAGCTCATTTCAGTTTCTGCATAAGGAGCACAAAGGAGTTTGCACTCCATCAACTCAAAAATGGGGAGAGGAGAGGAAAGAAGGAGAGAGGATATGGCCCTTCCCAGGAGGCTGAAGCAAAAGCAAACTGATGTACCCTTCCTAGCTTGTGTGATTTTCCTCATAAACAACTTTGGCCATCTTCACTGCCTTCTGGGTTGCTTGTCCACATGTGTCTTGTTTTCCAATCTGTGAAATGTTGGGGGATATGGGAGAATGTCTCTGGATCTAAATATGGGGTGGGCCCAGTGGCCCTCAAGCCCAGAGTGCTCCCCAGAAATGACGTTTGCCTCTGAAATTTGGCAAGAAATGTCTAAATGCACCATAATTCTTTGGTGGTGAAATGTACTGTATGTGTTGCAATAGTCATTATCCTAATCCATCATCAATATCCCAGCTATGGCCTAAATTATATTGTGTATTATATTGAAAAGATTTGAGACAAACTGGATCTCAAAGGCAGTAGCTTTTTTCTTGCTGACAGAATTTAAATTTTATTTCCTGGACTGAATTGTAAAGTGATCAATTAATATTTGGATGCAACATGTGCTTTCCTCCCCTTTTGCTTAGTCACTCTCTGGATGAGGGCTATTTTCTGTTCCAGGTGACCTTTGAGGATGTGGCAATATATTTCACTGAGGATGAATGGAAACTGTTGACGAAGAAGCAGAGACTTATATACAATTATATAATAATGGAGAATTATGAGAACGCGGCCTCTGTGGGTAAGGAACCTGAATCCACTAGCATTATAGAATCATAGAGTTGGAATAGACCACAAGGGCTATCCAGTTCAACCCACTTCTGCCATGCAGGAATACACATTCCAAACACCATCCAGCCTCTGTTTAAAGACCTCCAAAGAAGAGGACTCCACCAAACTCTAAGGGAGTATATTCCACTGTCAAAGAGCTCTTACTGTCCCAAAGTCCCTCCTAATGTTTAGGTGGAACTTCTTTCTCTCCGGCTTGTATCCATTGTGGTGTCTCCTTTTTTCTGTAGTAGCAGAAAGCAAGCTTGCTCCATCCTCAATATGACCCTTTCCAATATTTAAACGTGGATATCATATCCGCTGCTAATTTTCTTTTCTCCAGGGTAAACATACCCAGCTCTCTAAGCCGCTCCTCATAGGGCTTGATGGTTTCCAGATCCTTCACCATTTTGGTTGCCCTCCTCTGGGCATGGTTCAACCTTTCAACATCCTTTTTGAATTGTGGAGCCCAGAACTGGACACAGGATTATTCCAAGTGAGGCCTGACCAATGGAAGTAATAGTGCCACACTATTCAGCTATACTCTAAAAACTATACTCATATTGATGCAGCCTAGAATCACATTGGCCTTTTTAACTGCCGCATCACACTGTTGACCTGTGTTCAACTTGTTGTGTACTAAGAGTCCTATATCCCTTTCAAGCATACTTTAATTGTGTTAGGAACATCCTGTAGAATATTTGAATTTGTAGTTTAGTGAGGCACTATTGCTCTACACTTTATAAGGATTCTAAATACCCCATTGTAAACTGCCAATTGTCAGAACCAACTTCTGTGGTTCATCCAGAATGGTATTGGGATTTAGAGGGGAATTGTTAGTCGTTTAAATGCTAGTAGTTTTAAGTAGTTGGTAAGGATAGTGGGGCCTAGAACTTCTTGGGGAAAGGAAGCAGTTGTCGAGGCTCTTGACTGACTGGTTTGTGAGCTTTGGGTGGCAGACATGCCCCCGGGGGGAAAGGCGTATGTGAACAGTGGAAGAAGAAGGCAAGAGGTACTTTGGCAGCTGGGCTGTTTAGGGGCTGAAGGGGGAGGAAAAGGGAGGAGTGTGAAGGTAGTTAACGACGGAGGGAAAAGGTTTCAGCGCTTCAGAGGCTGCTTAGACGTGTTAATGGATGCTTCTGCCTGAGTTTCTCACTAAAGCCTTTGGTGCAGAAAAGGACTTTTTAATTCTGAAACTTAGTTCCGCCCCCAGATATCACACTAAATCTAGGATTTTGTTGGAAGACAGCATGGAGATTAATGCATTTCTCGCTGAAATGGTACTCAGCACATCTCTGAGTATGTTTCCTCCCTTTTTGGCCCTCTTCCAGCCTTTTGAGGCTCCGGAGAGGCTCCTTGGGGAAAAGACCTCCCTTGGCCCTGCAATGGTTCAGAGGAGGCCCAACAGTGTCAAAATGGCCTCGACTTCCCCAAAGGGATGCAATGGGATACTGAGGGGCAAAACATTATTCCTATTTTAAGGCAATATAATGTGCGGTTGCCCCTGAGATCCCCTGGGGGCCAATGTGACCCCCCCATCCCCAACAGTAGCCCATAACTGTCTTAGAGATGTCCAAGTAGACCACAAGTTGAACATGAGTCAACAGTGCGATGCAGCAGCTACCAAGGCCAATGCGATTTTAGGCTGCATCAATAGAAGTATAGTGTCTTGATCAAGGGAAGTAATAGTGCTACTCTATTCTGCTTTGGTCAGGCTTCACCTGGAATACTGGGCACCACAATTCAAAAACGATGTGGAGAAACTGGAGCGTGTTCCAAGGAAGGCAACTAAAATGGTGGAGGGTCTGGAAACCATGCCCTATGAGGAAAGCCTTAGGGAGCTGGGGATATTTAGCCTGGATAAGAGACGGTTAAGATGTGATATGATAGACCTGTTTAAATATTTGAAGGGATATATTGAGGAGGGAACCAACTTGTTTTCTGCTGCTCCAGAGACCAAAACACGGAACAGTGGATGCAAACTGCAGGAAAAGAGATTCCACCTCAACATTAGGAAGAACTTCCTAACAGTAAGGGCTGTTTGACGGTGGAACATGCTCCCTCTGAGATTTTGGTGGAGTCTCCTTCCTTTAAACAGAGGCTGGATAGCCATCTGTTGGGGATGCTTTGATTCCTGCATGGCAGAATGGGGTTGGACTGGATGGCTCTTGCAGTCTCTTCCAACTCTATGATTCTAGGCCTCTGGGAGACAGGGGAAGCCAGGATCGCCTAGCTCTACGTGGACAGGAAGGGACCTCTGGGAAGGGCCAGGAGAGGGGCCTTGGGGATTTGGAGGCAGCCACTAACCTGACAGATAATAATAATAATAGTAATAATAATAATAGTAATAGTATTACACCCAAAAAAACACCACAAAACAACAATAGCATCCAATTTACACAAAGTAAAACAACAAGTCACTTAAACTCAATTCGGGACAAATAAAAACATTGTTTAAAATGCACAATTGCAATCAGAAGTGGGATTTTCCCTTAAGTTCTTTACAAGAGGTCAGGTGGGTAAGTCTCCTGGAAGGGATCCATCTTAAGTGCTTTCTTGAAAGCATCCAAGGTGGTGATAAGACGGAGCTCCTCCGGCAAGTTGTTCCATAACTTGGGGGCCATGGCTGTGTACGCTCTGTGGAAAGTTGTTCTTAGCCTGACCTTTGGGTAATCTAATAGATTCTTCCGAGATGTTCTGAGATTGCGGGGCAGATTGTGTAGGGAGAGGAGTTCCCTCAAGTAGCTCAGGCCCAAGCCATGTAGGGCTTTAAAAGTAATAACCAACACTTTGTATTGCGCCAGGAAGCTAATTGGCAACCAATGTAGAGACACTGGTGTTATATGGTCTGAGCTAGATGTTCTGGTGACCAATCTGGCTGCCGCATTTTGAACTAACTGAAGCTTCCGAACTTGATACAAAGGTAGCCCCATGTAGAGCACTGAACTTAAGAACTGAACGTGAAATCAGGCCCTTGTTTTCATACATATTAAGGGTTACATTTAGCAATTATGAGCAATGAAGAGAGGAAAGGGTAATACAAAAATTCCTTATTCTCTACTGTTTCTTTTCCAACCTGAGCTTGCTTAGCTCCGTGGTTGATTCCAGAGGCCCTTTGTCACTTGAAATGCTGGAGTCGGGGAGGATACCCACAAGTGCTATGCTTTTAGGGGAATTTCATCCTTAGCTCAAAGGAGAGATTGAGGCAACAGTGACCTCGGGATTCATCCCAACTATGCCAGGCCCAGAAGCACACAGAACTCCAGAGTCCTCTCCTGGTGCCACACAGCATGAAGCATCCTCTGCAGTTAGCTTGCATCATGCCATGTGCTCTGACTCAACACTTTATGGCAGTCTCACAGGAAGTGATGCCACTTTTCAATTAAAATACTTTTACATATATTTAATGGAATATTTTTCAACGGCCTGAATATCTCCTTCCACTTATTTCCTCATGGCAGTTCCCATTCAGTCTCTTCTTTGGTAGCTCCTATGAGTAAGGATACAATCATTATATGGATTTAGGGGCATCCAGAACAGCGTCATGCTCAGGTCACTCACACCAACTTTATTAACTTAATCTCAAACAGAGAGGGGTGAACGTGGGACTAAATCTTGGGGTAACACTTTCCTCTCGACACTGAGATTCAGTCTTGTCTGTAATTGTTCTCCTTTACAGAAGAATTTGTCAGTCATGAGAGAGTCCACACAAGAAAGAAGTCACATAAATGCCAGCATTGTGGGAAATATTTTTCTTTGAAGTCACACCTAGTGACACATCAGAGAATCCACACAGGAGAGAAGCCATACAAATGCCAGCATTGTGGAAAATGTTTTCCTCAGAAGTCAAGCCTAGTGACACATCAGAGAGTCCACACAGGAGAGAAGCCATACAAATGCCAGCGTTGTGGGAAATGTTTTTCATTGAACTCAAACCTAGTGAAACATCAGAGAGTCCACACAGGAGAGAAGCCATACAAATGTCAGCATTGTGGGAAAGGTTTTTCTCAGAAGTCACACCTAGTGAAACACCAGAGAGGCCACACAGGATAGAGGCCACACAAATCCCAGAAATAAATTAACGTTACTTTTGTCAAGTAGCAATACAAAGAATATAGTTTTAATCCTGTGGTGATAAGAAAAGGCCCTTGTGATTTTGTGTGTTTGGTTTGTCTGTCCATATGTCTGTTTATGTTTTAAAGTTATATTTTGTTAAGTTTAGGTTTTAATTGCTATTTGTATAGACCATTACTTTAGTTTATAAATTTGAGTGGGGATTATGGGTTGTGGAATAGATTAGCTAGAGAGAGGGGTGGAATTTATTGCATGTGGTTAGAATAGTTATAGGAATGATACCTTTTTTACTGTGTGGGATGTTGGCTGAAGACAATTGGGGGCAGATATTAACAGAAAGGGTTAGTTTCTGTTAATGGCAAAGAGGGCCTTGTTACCTGTGGGGCATAGACTGGGAATTGGAGGTGGGGGCTTGGTTTGGAAGAGGGTGGGGTTTTAGGTTTTGGGGCTTTAATGTATTCTTTGTCTTGGGGAGGGCAGTTCTGACTTAAACACTGAATTTCTGACTATGTGTTCTTAATAAAGTTCTTTGTTGTTTCAACGCATTGGACTCATTGGTGTACAGAAGTTCTGCATTTGCACAAATTTGACCCTTTCTTCTCTCCTCAGCCCTCAGCTCCATTCCCAGCCATAAAAACAAAGGCAAATACACACACACACACACACACACACACACTCAGAGAGACAGAGGTATATGTACAAAGCCGAGCCTTCCCAGTCTTTCCCTCCTGAGTTCAGCTCCCCAACTTGGGCTCCATTCCGGAAGGAAGGAAAAAAAGGCCGTAGTCCTTCCCTTCTTCCAAAGGCCAACAGTGGAATAACCTGCAGCAGCAACAAGGGCCTTACGATCCCTGCACATGCTCAGGAGGGTCCTTTGGGGCATTTGCGCATGCACACTCTTATCCCTGAAGCTGCTGCCCTCGCAGCCTGCTCTGAGGGAGGGAAGTGGGGAGAGCCCTCGTTTATATGGGGGAATGGCTTGGGGGGGGGGTCTTCTGGAGGGGTTGGGTTGTTGTAAGAAGGAAGGAAACCCAGATCTCTCCCCCCCCCCCCAAAGAAAGGCAATGGGCCTGCCAGGCCTCCTCTTCCTTTTTCCTTCCCTGCCCCCTCCTCGGGGGATTCCTTGGGCGCAGGTACTTGAGGGTTTTTTTTGAGAAAAGAGGGCAGGGGGGACCCTTGGGGAGAGGCATGGCTATGGAGGGGAGGGGGATCCAAAAGTAAAAAGGTCTTTGAGAAACCCTCTTCCTCCTGGAAAGTGGGGCAGAGGAGAGGATTTTTGTGCCAAATAAAGAGCATCACACAGCATAGGCTGCAAAAGCATTGGAAACAACATTATTCGGGGGAGAAAGTTTTCTCTGGGATCCTGGACAGAGGGGGCTCTGTCTGCGGGGGGGGGGGGGGGGGGCAGAGAAGAGCCAAAATTTAGGCCAAAGCCAAGAGGAGGGATATGGAGGGACCCCAAAGCCCCTTCTGGGGAGACTGACACCCCCCTGGCAATCTGGGAACTAGGCTTAAAGGCCCACAGGATCTGGATTAGGCACCCCCCATATACATTCTGAACAAAAGGGGACAACAAGAGATCTGTATAACTACTAGACTACTTCTATTTACAAGCTATATATATCAGGGTACATAATTATAAAAGACATCAACAATTGCCAATATGCATCCGAAAAGTGGAGTGATAACAGTCCATGTGAACAATGTTGCTAATTTTAGCAGCATTCTTCTTATCAGTCAAGTCAAGCTGCTCAATGTCGTGGAAGTATGGAACACATAATGTACAATATTAATCCGGTTATGAAAGTAATATGCTGATGAAGACCTTGGTGAGTCGATACGGCCACACAGGACTCCGGAGGTAGCCGTCCCGTCTGAATTCAACCCATAAAGGACCCTGCTACCAGCCAATATTATCAGTTCCAACTTCAAGTTCATTTGCTCCAAGCATCATCTATTATTATTGCTTTCTAGATTTTGAACTTTAATATTATGTTGCAGCAGTAGAACCACTTTCACTGCTAAAATTAGCAACATTGTCCCCTTTTGTTCAGACTGTCTAAGTGTAAGCCTGCTGCTCGTTGTTGGTGTACCCCCCATATACATATCTTTCCCTTCACAACAACCTTACACAGGAGGACCAGCAGATAGATCCACAGCTCCAGAAAGAATGCCTCCCTCCCAATTCTGGGATCATACTGAAAGGGCCTTGTGCGCCCTTGAAGGGATATACATTAAAAGAGGAGAAGGAAGGAATAAAGGAGTGAAAGTACCAAGGGAAGAGAAGCATAAAGGGACTGCTGAAGTGGGATGGGGGGGGGGGGTTTGGGACCTGTTTCAGGCACCTTCCTCCCGGAACCCATTATGAGAGCCTTCCACAGCTCACTATGATGCTTTCAATGACTATTTCACAGATAATATATCTCTGAAAAGAGCCAAATTGGATGTCAGCATTATTGCAGAGGCTATAAGTGAGGTGTCCATGAGTAAGATCATACTGGATCAATTTGAATCTGAATACTGAGGACATGGACAAGCTCCTTGGACGTGTGAAGACGACAACTTCCCTCTCGACCCTTGCTCTTCATGGCTGGTCATTCAAGGAGGAGATGCACTTAGGACTCACCTGAGATGTATCATAAATGCATCTCATCCATCTTGCTTAAAAGTAGCGCTGTTACAGCTGTTTATGGAAAAGCCCTCCCTAGATCCCTTGGACATGAACAATTACAGTCCGGTCTCCCATCTTCCATTTCTAAGCAACATGATTGAGAGGACAGTTCCTCTTCATCTCCAAGCGGTCTTGGATGAAACAGATTATCTGGACCCATTTCAAACTGGCTTCAGGATGGGATACAGAGTAGAAACTGTTATGGTCGCTTTAGTAAATGATCTTTGCTTGAGTATGGACAGGTGAAATGTGACTCTGTTGATGCTTTTGGATCTCTCGGTGGCTTTCAATACCTTCGACCATGGTATCCTTATGGAAAGCCTGAGGGAACTGAGGATCGGAGGCAATGCGTTGCGGTGATTCTGGTCCTCTCTCTCACAGAGATTCCAGATGGAGATGCTTGGGGACAGTTGTTCCTCTAAAAGGGAGTTTAAATCTGGCATTCCTCAGGGTACCATCCTGTCACCAATGCTATTCAACATCTACATGAAACCACCTGGAGAGATCATCCGGATGCATGGAGTGGGGTGCTATAAGTACGCTGATGACGCCCAATGATATCTCTCCATGCCCCAGATCTGAGTGTCAAGTAAGGAAGGCATCTCCCCTCTGAATGAATGTCTCGAGGCAGTAATCAGAAAGATGAGGGAAAATAAATTGAAAGTTTATCCAGATAAGACAGAAGTACTTGTTGTTGGAGCCCCTGACCCAGGTATGGAGATTTGTAAACCAGTCCTGGATGGGGTCACACTTCCCTTAAAGGACTATGTTTGCAATTTGGAGGTGCTCCTGGATCCTTTGCTCCAGATGTCAGCTCAGATAGATGCAATGGCAAGTTGTGCCTGTTATCAGCTTCGGTTTTTCAAAGTCGTGGTTTCTTCCAACCTTCCATTATACGTCACCTCTATTCCTTTCTTTTACTATGATATGCCAGCTGTGCCCTTTCCTGGAACCTGAAGACCCAAAAACTCTGGTGCACTTGCTGGTAAGCTCACGTCTTGACTTCTGCAATGCGGTCTACAAAGGTCTTCCCTTGCACCAAGTCTGGAAACTTCAACTAATCCAAAATATGGCAGCCAGAGTGGTCACTGGAAGATCTAGAAGTGACCATATTAAACCTATACTAAAGTCTTTTCATTAGCTGCCCATTAATTTCCGGGGACAGTACAAGGTCTTGCTTATAACCTTTAAAGCCCTTCATGGCTTGGGCCCAGCTTACTTACAGGATCACCTTCTCCCATACAATCCACCCCAAACATTAAGGACCTCTGGTAAAAACATACTGCAGCCAGCAAAAACGAGGCTCTCTGCAGTTACCCAGAGGACCTTCTCTTCTGCTTGCTATAGGGCAAGGTTCACTTGTGAGGAGATTGTATACAATCCGGTTAAAACATGATATGGAATATGAGGTGGTTAAAGAAAACATGGTTCAATGGCCAAGAAATTCAGGACACAATATTGAGATGGAAGAACGGGAGTTAACTTGGGAAAGGAGGATAAAATACACAGCTTCCCAAGCCCTAAGGGAAAACGATTGCAAAGTATTTTTTCAGATAGTATTTGAAACCTGAAAAAAATACATAAAATATCTTAGAATAGTTCAGATAAATGCTGGATCTGCGGAAATGGAAAGGACACATTTTCCCATCTCTGGTGGTTCTGTGTAAATGTGAAAGAATACTGGCATAAAGCACAATGTATAATATCTAGAATGTTGCAAGTGAACCTAAAATAGGAACATTGGGTCTTATCTGTGAGAGGTTCATTTTCAGCGATGGAGGTGGGAATATCCTATAATATGGGTTGACTCCATCTCTTGTTCCGAAATAGGCAGGAAAAACAGACTTGAAGGAGTCAATGCCACCAGAAGGAGCAACCTCTCCATCCCTCAGTCAATATTATAGCCAAGGATAGAAAACAAACTCAGAGAGCATTAAATGCAAATATAAGTATAATCAGTAGAACCTATCAACCAGCCTTGCAGCAGAGCCAAGGGAAACAGCCTCCTCAGTTCTGGGTGGGGAGGATATTCCCATCTCCATCGCTGAAAATGAACATCTCACAGGTAAGACCCAGTGCTCCTTTTTCCAGCGATGGAGGTGGAAACATCCTATAACATGGGACTTCCCAAAGCTCCCTGACCAACGGGTGGGTGAACTGAGGCATATCACATATGTGAGAGCCACAAGATGTGTCTTCCAGAGGAAGCCTCTTTGATTCAAGGCCACCCAACAGAGGTGGCATGTAAATGTGGAAGATGAAGGCCATGTCATGTCCTACATTTATCTTAGATGGATGTGATGGTTGCTAGTGCAGAGGAAGTAGCTGCACTGTAAAAGGAGTGATCAACAACTGATCCCAACAGAGATATTCCAGTCTTCTTATAGCATCTTAAAATGCATCCAAGACAAGCAACAATTTTATCAAAGCATTTCTTGAACCAAGTTATTAGAAATGTTGGTTTTGTCATCAGTGACCTGGATTGGGTCAGTCCTTTGGTTCACATGAACCTTTAATGTTAACTTGTGAATCTGAATCAGAATTGAGCTGTTAGTAGTTGTGGTTGAAAACAAGCACTATTGATTATAGCTCAAGCCAGTTTATATTGTGGAGGAGAGATTGTTGATCCTATTATTTATTTATTTATTTTGCTTATTGGGAGTAACAAAATGATTTCTGTCGCCCTAAACTGGCATCCACCATTATTTGGAACTACAGCAGGGCCCAAATCAGACAATCCCTGTCGATTGGCGACAACAACCACTATTCAAAGGGGTTTGAACCTATTTTGCAAATGTCAGAACAGGTGATTTATTTGTGCCATCTGTTTTTGATAGAGCTAGAGGAACCACTCTAGGCTCCTGGCATGAAATCGTGTTCATGCCAAACTGTTAACTGAAGCAGATCAGGCACTGTAGGTGCGCCAGCAACACTAGGCCTGAAAACTGAGGACAACCGACCTGTTTGAGGGTGTTCTTCATGGATCTTACCCTTTCTTTGGTCAGGTAGACTCTGGTCAGCAACGTGTCGACAACCAAAGTGTTGTAGCTTCTGAAATGGAACTAGGTTGTTCTTTTCCTGAGTTACCGGAAAACAATGTCTGGATAGGAAGAAAAGCACAACTCGACATCTATTATATCCTGTGAAAGAGAATCAGATCTGATCAGGACATTGTGAAGTTATGGGTATAAATGAAGGTCCCACTATTTTCAGTGTGTCCCTATCAGTGTAGTGAGTGTCACTGAAGAAAACAACAACAGACTGAATGGTAGAGCCTTGTATGGAAAAAACTTATCCTGGTAAGCAATGTGTAGATAATTGGGATGCAGAAGCAAACTACAACTAAGAGCAGGGACACATGAAAGCATGGAGCTGAAGGGCCTCCAGGATTTTCTGGAGAATCTCCAATCTGAACCTGTATAAATATTTTTTATAAACCAATTGACCCTGGAAAGGAGCTGGAAGGTGGTGGCAGAGGAAGGGTCAACATTCGCCCCTCAAGTGAAAAGTTGGAAAGTGAGCCATTAAAAACCTATCTGCAGCCCAAATAAACCTTTAAAATTTTGACCCTTACAGCAGGCCTGCTCTAGACTGAAACCAACTGAACAGAAGAGAGGAACAGGAAAAGGCTCTTCTCTTGTGGTCCTTCTTTCTTGAACAGAAAAACGAAAGCCCTCTAGCTGGGATTACGCACAAGGCTTATTCCAAAAGTAGGCGTGGGAATTCAGGTGTCAGGGTTCTACAATTCCCAGCATGCTTCTTTTATTTGTTATGCTGTCCAAGGGGCTGATGAGAGCTGCAGTCTCTCAATATCTGGTGGGCTACAGAATGTCCAGTTGAAAGAGAACCAACTGTATGCAATGAAAGAAACAGAGTCAGAGCCCCCTTCCTTCAGGTTCCAGCCTTCACTGTGCAAAGAGATTCAACACCAGAGCTAGTCTTCTTTTTCCTGAAAAGAAGCAAATTTATATTCACACGTACGCACATACACACACGCACACACCCTCCCTTTAATCCCCCCTCTGAAATCTCATGGTCCCATGGAGACTCCCAAGTGGGGAAAGGAGGCCTGGTAGCCCTAGGAGCCTTACTACCTTTTTGGGGAGTAAAGAGGAGGAGGAGGAGGCCTTCTTTGCTTCCAGCCCCCAAGGCTAGCTCCCTAAAGGAGACCCTCCTGCCCCCCCCCCCCATCATTGACTCCAAAATTGGAGCTGTTTGCCCTCAGTCATCATTCTCACATAGGAACCAAATTTGGGGGACCCCCATTGAGGCCCCTACCTTACCTTCCTGCCAAGGAAATCCAGAAGGAGCCCTTTTTCCTAACCAGCCAAAGGTCAAACCCGCCAGCCTTCTAGAACCCTATTCAGGCTCCAAGCCAACTGCCAGCCTCTCCCAGAATTCCACACTCTCCCTTCCTCCCAGCAGAGGAGACCGGGAGACGGAGCAATGGGTGCTAACTCCAGGAGAAGAGATCCCCCTCAAAATTTCCCCCTTTCCCTACATCTGGAGAATGAGACTATCAAGCATACAATGATAAGATGGGCACAAGATATAGGGAGTCCCATACTATTGGAGGATTGGGAAAACTCCTGGAGAGTAACTAAAAATTTACTGCTTGTCAAAACTACAAGGAGAATTATGTAAAGATGTTTTATAGGTGTTTTATAGGGGACTTCTACTGAACCACAAGGGTTAATCTATTCTAGGGGGAGGTACATGCTAATGAGAGCTGACATCACATGCTAATGAGCTGTGACATCATAGCTGATGCAAGGTCTAACTGACCAATCAGAGAGTAGGACCGCGAGATTCAAGAACTTTCTAGGGGAAATCTTTAAAAGGCCCTTTGCAGCCATGCGGTTCTTTGTCTCTCCCTCTCTCCTCTTGGGGGGAAACCATGCTTTCCTTTGTTCTCCATCTTTGTGTTTGTTTGGGGAAACCAGCGGTGTGCTTGCACGGAAGCAGGCAACAGCGATGCCAGTGGAGCTAGGCCATGAGGGCCAGCTCCTTGTATCTGAAAACTCAACACAGACTACAAATCCCATCACTGCGTGAGTAGTTAGGAAAATGTGTTAGATAGCGCGTCTAGGCTTTTATTATGTTTTATCCAAATAGCTTGCCTGAAATGAATACTTTGTAAATATGCTTTCTGTACCTGCAAGGCAAGGAGGCTTTGCATGAATGATATCTTCATATCCTATTCTATTTCTTTAAAATAAATATCTTTCTTTAAAAGTACCTGTTGTCAATCTCTGCTCCCGGACACATGCCTTTTAGCTCGGTTGCTGATTACTGATTGCTTAAACTAGATCTCTCTCCCTAGCAAGTCCCAGTGTATGCTTAGGGAAAATGTAGTTCATTGAGATTCACTGGGTGGTGGCAGCACAGACTACAGGATCTCAAGAGGTCCCATTCAACCCAGCAGGGAGTGTGAAGGGAGACCTAGCAGATCCTAGAAGGGAAGTGTTCAAAGGGACTCCTTGGGAGTAAGAGCCACGCACAGGGCATTGCTCCCAGGGATCACTACAATCACAATGGGCCAGTCTCATTCGTTCAGGTAAGGAGGACCAGCCTGAAGTCACAATGGGCCCGTCTTAATCTCTAAGGCAACAAGAATCAGCCTGAGGTCACAATGAGCCATTCCCAGCCTTTCAGGAAAGAAGCATCAGCCTGAAGTCACAATAGTCCTATCTCCATCCATCAGGAAAGGAGATAGTCCTGAAGTCACACTGTGCCAGGCTCAATCTCTCAGGCAATGAGCGTCAGCCTGAGGTCATAAAGGACCAGCATCAATCCTCCAGGTCTGGAGTGACAATAGTCCCATCTCATTCCTGCAGGAAAGGAGCACCAGCCTTAAGTCACAATAGTCCCATCTCAATCTATCAGGCAAGCAGCATCAAACTGAAGTTACAATGGGCTAGTATCAATCCTTCAGGTAAGGAGCAGCAGACTGAGGTCACAATGGGACAGTCTCAATCTCTCAGGCAAGCGGCATCAGCCTGAAGTTGCAAACTGTGAGATCTAGAGTCAATCCTGTGCTCAAAAAAATCAAACTCATTTGAAACAAAAGAAGCTTTATTGATGAATCCAGGCAGAAACATCCATTAACACCTTTTTGCAAAGTCTGAATTCCAAAGGAACTTGCTCAACCCCTCCCTAAGCCAGCCCCCAATTCCCAAGCTAAAGCAACACAAGCGGAGGTTGCATAGATACCAAGGTTGTCTATACTTCCCTTCCCTTCTCCCAGACAGCCTCACATTGAAGAGCGGTGTTCCCAAGCCAGCTTCACTCCTCCTTGATAAACAGTCCAGCTGCAACCTCATCCCCTCTCCAAACACCCTCCTTCATCTAAAAGCCACTCCAACTGTCCTTCTATAATTTTCCATTATGTGCTTTCTATAACCAGTTACTACTATAACTACAACTATAACTGTAAGAAGGACCCCTAATCTGGGAATGGAGTTATGTCAACCAGTTCTGGATGGGTCACACTTCCCCTGAAAGACTCTGTCCGCAGTTTGGGAGTCTCCTGGATTCATCACTTCATCTGACGGCTCAGATGGATGCAAAGGTCAGGAGCAGTTGTTATCAGCTTCGGCTGATAGGCCAATTGCGCTGCTTCCTGGAGCAGGGAGACCTTGAAACAGTAGTACATGCGCTGGTCACCTCAGCTTGACTTCTGTAACGCACTCTGCATGGGGCTACCCTTGTGCCAAGTTCAGAGACTTCAGTTGGAACAGAATATGGCAGCCAGGTTGGTTACAGGCACTTCTAGAACTGCCCACATTACACTGGTTCTTAAATCCCTCCACTGGCTGCCCATTAGTTTGCGGGCAAGATACAAGGTGTTGGTTTTAACCTTTAAAGCCCTACTTGGCTTGGGTCCTGACTACTTGAGGGAGTGCCTCCTCCCATACAATCCACCAGCAGACTCAGGTCCTCTGGGAAGAACCTGCTGCAACTCAAGAAGACCAGACTTTCAGCAGTGACCCAGAGGTCCTTCTCATCAGCCGCTCCCAGGCTCTGGAATGACCTCCGGATGAGGTCCCTCATAGTTCCACCTTGGAAGCCTTTAGGAAAGATCCCTTCAGGCAGGCCTCTCCAGACTGGATTAGATCTATTGAGTTGTTTCTGACTCCCCATGACACTTATCCTTGCCATTGTTACTGTTATGGAAATTATTATTGATGGCGGGATACAAACGGGCAGGGGAAGACATCTTGGAGGTGTATTCTGCTGAATACGGAGCCTCCAGACCGCCCACCCTGGGGGCGTGGCTCAGGAGATGAGGCTTCCACATGGGGGGCAGTGAAGACGCCTCACCTGGGGCCGTTTCTGACCCGCAGTTTCCAAACCGCCGCCTCGGAGGACGCTGCAAAGAGAGAGGCAGCTTCCTCACGGGCGGCCAAAAACGGAGCTTTTTTTTTTCCTTTGCCGGCTGGCGGATGCGCAGCTGCGCAGCTGCAGCTCTAAGCAGCTGCGGCAGAAAGCCTATGGGCACATTTAAAGTGCCCAAGCCCCTTTAAAACTTTTCCCCCCGCTCTGCCCAAGAACAATGGTGGTCTCCTGCCAGCTGGTGATCAGCTGGTGTTGGCATCCTTGCCCGCTTGCACTTTGCCAGTGTCACCAGCATCATGGATGCCTCCTCTCCTTTGGTCCCCGCGCTCCTGCTGAATCTGCAATGTGCAGCCACAGCTGTCGCCGCTGCCACCGCTGTCCCCCTGCCATCCCCCATCACCTCCCTTGTACATATGTAAATATTTACAGTTTTAGGGGTTTTTATTGTTAGGTGAAAATGGCACAGGAATGTGTGTAGGGGCTCACTTTAAAGTCCAAACTTTCCAAGCAGCGCATGCGTACATGTTGCTCTAGGGTTAGGGTTAGGGTTAGGGTTAGGGTTAGGGTTAGGGTTACAAGTCTTAAAATGCGCTGCAGCTGTGCTGCAGCTTCCACACCTGCATGGCAGCTGACGCTACAATTAAAGCCTGACTGCAAACTGCGCATGTTCCAGGACCCCGACTCATTATGCGACGCAGCAGACACGGAGCTTTTAAATGGGCAACTTAAATTAGCGGCGTAGCAATTCTGGCGTACCGGTGCAGCAGCTTACAGACGGAGCTGCGCAGCTGCGCATCAAATGGAAAAGAAGCGGAGAAAAGCAGCACCTTTTTAATGCCGCCTCTTCCCGCTTGGGGCGTGCGGGGGGCGTGTTCATGGCGGCATTCAGGTAAGGCCCGTCTGAAGGCTCTACCTTCATGACGTCATGAATACACCCCTTTTTGCCCGTCTGTATCCCGCCGATGTATCGTTCCTGCCCTCCCCTCTCGCCTTCAGAAAATGACCCATTTCTTGCTCGAAAAAACTTTTTTACTGTATTGTGTTTTGGATGTTTTACATTTTCTTACTGTTTATTAGCTTTTTAAGGGTTGATTAATGTTCTTATAATTGGGAGAAGGGTTGGGGTTTTTTGAATTTTAATTGTAGTTCTGAAATTGTATGCTTTTTATTACTGTAATCCACTTTGATTCCTTTGAGAAAAGATGGAATATAACAAAATAATAATAATAATAATAACATCCCTTCAAGGGGCTCTAATGCCTTTCACTATGCTCCCAAAACGTGAGGGGGATGTTTCTGGGGCTGTGGGTCTCTCTCTTGGTCCTCCTCTGCAGGGTTGTTGTGAAGGAAAAGGTAAGTATGTGAGGGAGGCTGCCCAATCGGATCCTGTGGGCCTCTAAGCCTAGTTCCCAGGTTGCCAGGGGATTGCCAGAGCTTTGAGGCCCCTGTGTCTCCCTCCTCTTGGCTTTGGCCTAGATTTTGGCTCTTCTCTCCCCCCCAGAGACCCCTCCCCCCAAAAGTGTTGTTTCCAATACTATTGAACCCTATTCTGTGTGATGCTTTCTATTTGGCACAAAACTCTTCCCCAAATGAGGCATCAGAAGGGAGGGTCTCTCATTTGGCCCACTTTCCAGGAGGGAGGGGGCTCCTCAAAGTCCTTTTTACCTTTGTATCCCCCTCCCCTCCATGGCCATGCCTCTCTCAAAGGGTCCCCCCTGCCCTCTTTTCTCATAATAACCCCCCAAGTACCTGGGCCCCAAGGTATCCCCCGTGGAGGGGGCAGGGAAGGAAAAAGGGAGAGGAGGCCTGGCAGTACCCCTGCCTTTCTTTTGGCTAAGATGAGGGGCTTCTTTCCTTCTTATAACCTCCCAAGGCCCCCCCAGAAGACCTTTCAGCCATTCCTCTGAATGAATAAGGGCTCTCCCCACTTCCCTTCCTCCCTCAGCAAAGACTGTAAGGGCAGCCATGGCTTCAGGGGCTGAGGCTGTGCATAGACAGATGCCCCCAAAGGCCCCTCCTCAGCATGTGCAGGGATTGCCAGGGCCTAGATGCTGCTGCTGATTCCGCTGGCAGACTTTGCGAAAAGGAAGGTATGTGCCGGGGGTTAAGCGGTCTCCCCTTCCTTCCCTCCTTTCTTCCTTTGAGGAGATCGCAATGAAACCTTGGGTTTCATTGCGATCTCCTCAAAGGAGTCTCCTAGACTCAGGAGGGAAAGGTAGGAAAGGAAGGATCTAATTTGGAAATATAGCTGTCCCTATTGGTGTGTGTGTGTGTATGTGTTTGTCTCTGCTGTTGTTATGGCTGGGAATACAGCTGAAGACTGAGGAGAGAAGAAAGGGTCAGTTTTGGGCAAATTCAGAACTTCTGTGCATCAAAAAGTCCATTGTGTTGAAATAGCAAAGAACTTTATTGAGAACACATAGAAATTCAGTTTTTAAGCCAGAACTGCCCACTCCAACCCAAACAATACATTAAAACCCCAAAACATAAAACTCCACCCAATCCTAGCCCCCACCTCCAATTCCCACAGTCTATGCCCCACAGGTAACAAGGCCCCCTTTGCCATTCCCAGAATCTAGTCCCCTTTCTGTTAATACCGGCCTCCACCTTTTTTCAGCCAACATCCCACACACTGCATAAGCTATCATTCCCAAAACTAAGAAAAGCCAGCTGCAAAAAATCCCAGCCCCCCAGCTACCTAACCTATACCACGACCCACAATCCCCAGCCAAATTTACAACCCAAAGAAATTATCTATTCTATTGGTAATGAAAACCTAAACTTCACAGAATACAACCTTAAAACATAAACAGACATATGGAGAGACAAACATCAGTGGGAAAATCACAAGGGCCTGTTCTTAGCATCACTGGATTGCAAATATATTTTTTGTATTCCTTATTGACAAAAATAATATTGGTTCATTACTGGGACTTGTGTGGCTTCTCTCCTGTGTGGACTCTCTGATGTTTCACTAGGCTTGACATCTGAGAAAAACATTTCCCACAATGCTGGCATTTGTATGGCTTCTCTCCTGTGTGGACTCTCTGATGTGTCACTAGGTCTGACTTCTGAGAAAAACATTTCCCACAATGCTGACATTTGTATGGCTTCTCTCCTGTGTGGACTCTCTGATGTGTCACTAGGTCTGACTTCTGAGAAAAACATTTCCCACAATGCTGGCATTTGTATGGCTTCTCTCCTGTGTGGACTCTCTGATGTTTCACTAGGCTTGACATCTGAGAAAAACATTTCCCACAATGCTGGCATTTGTATGGCTTCTCTCCTGTGTGGACTCTCTGATGTGTCACTAGGTTTGACTTCCGAGAAAAACCTTTCCCACAATGCTGGCATTTGTATGGCTTCTCTCCTGTGTGGACTCTCTGATGTGTCACTAGATATGACTTCGTAGAAAAACATTTCTCACAATGCTGGCATTTGTATGGCTTCTCTCCTGTGTGGACTCTCTGATGTATCACTAGATTTGATTTCAACGAAAAACATTTCCCACAATGCAGGCATTTTTGTGGCTTCTCTCCTGTGTGGACTCTCTGATGCATTAAAAGGACTGACTTGTAAGCAAAATGTTTCCTACAATGCTGGCATTTATGTGATTTCTTTCCTGTGTGGACTCTCTCATGACTCAAATGTTTTTCTGTAAAGAAGGACAATGACAGATGAGACTGAAAATCAGACTTAAGAGAGGAGGGATGTTACCACATGATTTAGCCCTCCTTATTAGAGATTAAATTAAGAAAGTTTCTTTGAGTAACCCAAGCATGACCCTGCTGATTATGCCCCTAAATCTATAGAACGATCGTATCTTTACTTATAGGAGCTAGCAAAGAATGGGGACTGCCTTGAAGGAACCAGTGGAAGCAGGTGGCATCATATGCTGTGAGATGGCCATAGAGTCCTGAGTCAGAGCCCAAGGCATGATGCAAGGTAACTGCAGAGGTCCCTTCATGCTGTTTGGCACCAGGAGATGACTCACAACCAATACGCTATATAGCTCATATGTGGATTGGTGTAGATTGGATTGGAGTTGTGTGTACAAGAGATGGTGTAGTTTATGGATGTCAGAGAGGAGATCATGCAAATATTTGTATTATTTTGCAACTCATGATAGAGAACCTCCAACGATTTCGATGAAATCAACTGTGTCTGTGACTTATTTTTAAGTGTGGAAAGTGGTCAGTGCATTGCCAATATCTGTATCTGGATACTTGCTTCCATACTCTGCTATGTTATTTTTGAGCTGCATCTGGGAGCATCACCCTCAGATTGTGCTATATATTGGCTTTTCAACGCGATTAGAATTCAGAGCCAAGAAAGACCTGAGAGCCAGTGTGCTAACCCTTTTTGTCTGAGATATTAGCACCAAGCACCCATTGCATTCAATTTGGTTTCAGACAATTCTTCCCCCCAGGAAACATTCTAAAGTGATTTAAACCGTTTTGAACACTCAGTTTCTGCCTCCAAGCAACAATTACAGTATAAATATCTGCCCTGACTGGCTGTTCTTTGACGTCAGTCCAATTACCGACAGACAGTCTGTGGGTTTACATGGCTAAGCACCTCAATGCAGTCGCCAACCCCATTTGTCACAGGAGCTCCTGACTTCTCTTCCAATTTCAAACCCTCAGCAATTGGAATCAAGATCCGCCTAGGTAAAGTATTACCATTATCAAAGTCTTACATCTCTTGTCCACTCCCAATTGTTATCTAGTTCTTGTACACGTATGTGAAAGCTTAGGTGTGTGTGTGTGTGTGTGTATTTTGCTTTTCCCGTAAATAAACCAGAAAACCTATTTTAAATGCCTTTGGAATTCTGTGTGCTTCCGGGCCTGGCACAGTTGGGCTGAATCCCAAAGTCACTCTTGCCCCTAACCATTCTATAGCTCTCTTTTCAGCTAAGTACCAAACTCCCCTAAAAGCATCGCATCTGTGGGTGTCCTTCCAAAACTCCAGCATTTTGGGTAACAAAGGGCCTCTGGAATCAACCATGGAGCTAAGCAAGCTCAGGATGGAAAAGAAACATTAGAGAAAAAGCAGGTTTTGTGTCCCCCTGTCTTCCCTTCATAGATATTACTCATAACTGATCATAGAATCTTAGAATTGTAGAGTTGGAAGAGACCACAAGGGTCATTCAGTCCAACCTACTGCCATGCAGGAACTCTCAATCAAAGCATCCCCGAAAGATGGTGATCCAGTCTCTGTTTAAAGACCTCCAAGGAGGGAGACTCCACTACACTCCGAGGAAGGATTGTGTTCCAATATCAAACAGCCCTTACTGTCAGGAAGTTGCTTTGATTCGATAATTCTAAAGTGGAACAAAGCACTCTGATAGTGAATGATGAAAGGGCCCTCGGTCTTCACAGGAAGGGCAATGGATTCAGGTTCCTTACCCACAAAGGCCACATTCTCATAATTCTCCATCATCACAGAACTGTATGTAAGTTTCTGCTTCTTTGTCAACAGTTTCCATTCCTCCTCGGTAAAATATACTGCTACATCCGCAAAGGTCACCTGCGATAGAAAATAGCCTTATCCAGAGAGTAACGAAGCAAAAGGGGAGGAAAGCACATGGTGCATCGCAAATATTATTTCAACACGTTCAGAAATCAGTCCAGGAAATACACTTTAAATTCTCCAAGAAAGCAAAAAGCTACAGCCTTTGAGATCCAGTTGGTCTCGAATCCTTTCCATATAATATACAATAATAAACAATATAATTTAGACCATTTCTGAGATATTATTGATTGATTGATTGGGATACTGATTAGCCCAACATGTAAAGTACATTTAGTCACCAAGGAATTATAGTGAATTTAGCCATATCTCTCCTAATTTCAAAAACAGTTCTGGGGAGTTCTCTGGGCTTGAGGGCCACTGGGCCCATCCCCAATTTAGGTTCAGAGAAATTCTTCCATATCTCTCAGCATTTCACAGATGGGGAAAGCAAGACATATGTGGACAAGCAACACCAGAAGGGGTTCAAGATGGCCAGAGTTGTTAATGATGAAGATCGCACAAGCGAGGAAGGGCACAGCAGTTTGCTTTTGCTTCTGACTCCTGGAAAGGGCAAGACCCTGCCCCTTTCTCTCCTCCCATCTCCCTCTTTTGAGTTGATGGGCTGCACACGTCTTTTGAACTTGGAACACATTTTGCAGTAACTGAAGTGAACTGAGGAGAAGATTGAAAGTGGGAGGAGGAGAGAGAAATGGGTCATTTTCAAAGCCCCTGAAAAAACGAGGTGACAGAGGATTAAGCAGGACTCCCTCTGCCAAACTGGGACAGTTGTTCTCCGCTTGTTTTCATGAGCCGGCCCGGCAGTGACACAGATGAAACTAATAGTCAGGATGGCAATTTACCAAAGAGTTGTTGCACCTCGGCAGCCTCTTCTTCTTGGAGCTCAACTCCCTCCGCTTGGCCTCTGTGTCAGCCATCAGGTAGGCAGGGGGTTCCTGGTGGGCCTGCGCTTTGGTCACTTCCAGCAAAAGATACCGCAAAGCAGTGTACAGGGGGGCCAAGATGAAGTTCTGAGAAAAGAGACCAGGGTTAGGCTTGGTTTGGAAAGAAACCCTAAAGCACTCAAAGTCACAAAGATCGGCATCCTGCTGGTGACATATGCAGGTGACATATGCCTCCTTTGGGCCAATTGAGAGGTGGGCATCCCTTCCTCCCTCTGCACCAAACAAAGCCCCTTGGTCCTAGCATAGACTCACAGCAGCTCACCTACACAACAGTTATTCCATACCTTGTTAGATTAGCTGGGGATCAGGGGATGGGAAATTGGAAAAGGCCCTGGTTATGTCCCCATAGCTAGATGTGAAATGAGTGCATCATCTGCTGAAACCTGCAGAGGTCCCCAGTGGCCCTCAGAGGAAAATGTCTTCATTTTGCTTCTGGCTACAGAAACACAGCTGGATGCATCTCCCATACGTCGCACCAAACACTCTCAACAGGCATGGAATGGTCATGCGGCATGGCTTCTACAACTCTATGGTAATACCTGGGTCACTGAATGGCCAGTTGTAGCCTGATTCCACCTGGAGCAACACTGGAGCATAGAGGGTTCTGCTGGGTCAGGCTGTCTGGCCTGGTGGCCCCTCATTCTCCCAGTGGCCAAACTAGTTGCCGTCCATCCCCCAGGGAGGCCCCTGGTCAGGCAGGGCAGGAAAGAAGCTCTCTCTTCTCTATTTACCCCCCTTCCAGCCCTCCTCACCAACTCCCATGGCAGCCTTCTGCATGCAGAGAAGTCACAATTCTGAGAGTGTCTTTGCCTATGTGGAGATTGCCTATTTTCCACACTATTGCCTGGCCATGTTGGCTTGGGAATGTCCTGTTATAGCCACATAGATTCATAGAATCATAGAATCGTAGAGTTGGAAGAGACCCCAAGGGCCATCCAGTCTAACCCCATTCTGCCATTCAGGAACTCTCAATCAAAGCATCCCCAACAGATGGCCATCCAGCCTCTGCTTGAAGACCAAGGAAGGAGACTCGACTGCACTCCGAGGAAGGAGTCTGTTCCACTGTCAAACAGCCCTTACTGTCAGGAAGTTTCTCCTAATGTTGAGGTGGAATCTTTTTTCCTGGAGCTTGCATCCATTGTTCCGGGTTCTAGTCTCTGGAGCAGCAGAAAACAAGCTTGCTCCCTCCTCTATATGACATCCCTTCAAAAATTTAAACAGGTCTATCATATCACCTCTTAACCTTCTCTTCTCCAGGCTAAACATCCCCACCTCCCTAAGTCATTCCTCATAAGGCATGGTTTCCAGACCCTTCACTATTTTAGTCGCCCTCTATGATTCTATGATGTATATCCCAGGTGGAGAAACTCTGGCCCCTGGGCTGGATAAGAGCTGTATTACTTTATGGATCTGATCCACGACTTCCCCTCATTACACCCCCTTTTTCATTTAGACACTGGTGAAAATAATCATTTCATTTTTCCAAGTGAGACAAATCTCTGAGCTTAACTCCTGCGTTTATACTACTACTACTAATAATAATAATAATAAATTTATGTCTATACCACCTTTCCAAAAAAATCAAAGCGGTTTAAAAATTGACAATTACAAAATGTGTGTGTTTGTGTGTGTCAGTCATAGCAGGAGCATGAGGTATGTACCTCCTCCCTCTGCTTGCTAAAGCCACACAGAAATTGAGGCATGTACATTTGTGTGCATTGTTTCTGAATGGATCTATTGCCAAAATCACAATTTCTTCACTTTTCCTTGTATATTTTTTAAAAAGATGCACACTTCTGAATATGTTGCACTTATACAACACAAATCTATAAATGTATAGGTTTATGAGTGAAGATTGCATCCTGGATTATGCTCATTTTTGGGAAGTGAAGACCTATGTAAATTCATTATATAAACCCAATGAAACAAATACCTCACAAAGCTCTAGTAAACAACACACACATTCCCCACACAAAGGACTCACTGGTGCACTGTGTCTGGGGCTGGAAATCTCACTTCGACTGTCTGGGAAGACAATGCTGCCAGAGATTGAATTTGGGGCTTTATGCCTGCAAAGCATGGTCTCACTCTCTCAGCTGCAACCTTTCCACACAATCCTGGACTGAAACATTTAAGCAAAGGTCCTCTTTCAGCTCCAGGAATAAAGGCCTACCTTCAGTACAAAGACCCTGATTCCTGCAGCCCCAGAAAGGGCTCTCCTTCAGTCCTTTATGGCCGGAGCTTCCCTGGGTCAGAGGCCGTCTCCTCAGCCGTAGAGAAGGGTTGCTCTGAGTGCGAAGGAGGAGGAGGTCCACAGGGCTGAGGGAGGGAAGGCAATGGGAAAAGGTCAGAGCCAATGGCCATGGAGGGCAGAAGGTGACAATGCCTGGGAAAGTCCTCTGAGTCACAGCCATTCTAGGAATGAGTGGCAGGAGTGAGTCCAGGGGGCTGAGGGGGTCTCCCAGCCCCCAAAGCCCAGCCTCCACCTGGCCCTGAGTCCCATGCCTCCCTTCCTCAGACCCCCACGGGCCCCTCCCTTCCTCCCTCCCTTCCTCCCAAAATGGAGGGCCAGGGACACAAATGGACACACTGTCTTTCTTTTGGCCCAAGGAGCCTGGCCTCCTTCTCACTCTGGAGCCTCAAGAGAGAAAGAGGAGCCCATTGGTTTAACTGAGGAGACCTCAGAGAAGGTTCTGGAACATTATTCCCCACAGTCACAAGCAGCACAAAATGGCTGCCTCTGCCTCAGCACTTGGCAGTTTGAGGTATTCAGTGAACCCAAATTAGAGGATCAAAGGGCCCCAAAGTCGGAAGGGACTCCAAACAGAATTTCTGAACCTAAACAACACAGAAAGGTTTTCCTAATCACACCCGATGGCTGTGAGAACACAAAAAGTCCCCAAACAGGTCTTCCTAACCTTAACAACACCTAAACATTTTCCTAATGCTATTGAAAGGAGGAACCTGATCTCCTCCTTAATTACAATCAATAGTGAAAGATATTGATATTAATATTAAGAGTGCCCATCGTCCACAACCCAGCTCAGGTCTTGACCGCTCAGGGAGGCCAGTCCAGCTGCAGGTGTCCGTCCGTCCGTCCGTCCTCCTTTCCTTCTTCATTCCTCCTCTTTTCCCCAGCATCAGCCCCTTTCCCAAGAAGGTTGCATCCGCACTATAGAAATAAGGCACTTTGACACCGCTTTAATACTCAGTGCTATGGAATCCTCGGATTTTACCTTTGGACACTTAGCCTTCTCTACCAGAGAGCTCTCATGCCATAACAAACTAGAAATCCCAGGATCCCATTGGATGGAACCAGGAGAGTTAAAGTGGTTTCGAACTGGATTATTTCTCTAGTGCAGATACAGCCTGAGTCGGTTGTAAAAGGATAAAAGTACCCAAGTCGAATTTTTATCCTGTTAAAAATGGTTTTGATTTTTAAAAATATAAGCAATTTGTTTTTCTGACTAATCCTTATTCTTGTTGTTGTTTGTTTGAATGTTTGTCTTGGTCATATGAGTTATTCTGGTCTGGCACCTTCCTTCTTGCCTGAAAATCTCTTAATACGAAAACTGGGGAAACTTTTAAAACCTCCCAAAGGAGCTACCTTTGGCCTTTTTTTGGGGGACTAGCCTCCTCTTAGAAGCCAAAGCCCAATGTTTGTGAATAATAATAATAATAATAATAAGGCTTGTATTAAAACTATTATTATTATTATTAACCTTTATTTATAAAGCGCTATAAATTTACACAGTGCTGTACATAAATCTTTTTCTGATCCCTTTTAAAACCCATGTTCCCCAGAAGGAGCAGAGCTGTGTAAGAAAACCCTTTCAGAAAATAAACACAAAAGACACACAAAGAGACACACTTCCTTCCTTTTGGCCCAAGGAGCCTGGTCTCCTTCTGACTCTGGAGCCTCAGGAGAGAAAGAGTGGCCTCTGTTCAACTGAGGCTCAGAGAAGGTTCCGGAACATTATTCCTCACAGTCACAAGCAGCACAAAATGGCCTCCGGAACACACAATTACTACTGGAACACAAAATGGCCGCCAGAACAAAAAATGGCTCCCTCTGTCTGAGCGCTTGGCAGTTTGAGGCCTTCAGGGGAGAGAGAGAGACTGAGGGAAGAGTGGAAGGGGGTCCTGGAGGGAGGGGGCCTTGGGAGATATAGTGCCTTCCTGAGATATTTGGTGTTCGCTTCCTAACAAAGGAGTTTCTGGCCTCATAAAGGATTTGAGGCAAACTGGATCTGAAAGGCAGTAGTAGCCTTTTCTTTTGACAATGGGATTTACAGTGTATTTCATGGACTTTATCTCCCAGCATCCACATGGCCAGAAAGAGGAGAGGTCCTGCCCTGCAGTAAGGCCCCTCCAATCTCTCTGAACCGAGGACTACAGCTCCCAAGTCTTTTTCTTTCTTTCTTTCTTTCTTTCTTTCTTTCTTTCTTTCTTTCTCCCTCCCTATTGTGAGGTGTGATTAAGCCCTGTTAGTGGTGTTACTCCTCTTGTTGTCGTTGTGTGTCTCCAAGTTGTTTCTGACTTATTGCAACCCTAAGGGAAGCCCTTCACAGGCTTTTCTTGGCAAGATTTGTTCAGAAGTGGTTTTGCAAGTGCTTCCTTCTGAGGCTGAGAGAGTGTGACTTCTTGCCTAAGGTCACTCACTGGGTTTCCGTGGACAAGAGCGCATTCAAACCTGGGTCTCCAGGGTCATAGTCCAATGCTCCAGCCACTAAACCACGCTGGCTCTTTCTTGAGGCTTTGTAGTGTTTTGTGGTGTGGCTCCAAATCATTGCCCACTGATGGGGAGCCTCTTCTGGGGCTTTCCATGGCAAGAGTTGTTCAGAGGAAGTTTGCCATTGCCTTCCCTGAGGCTGAGAGAGTGTGACTTGCCAAGTGTCACCTAAATCCAAAATACACTGCAGCAATAATCCAATCTGAGACCGCTTTAACTGCCCTGGCTCAGTGCTAGGAAATTCTGGGAAATGTAGTTTTGTGAGACATTGAGCCTTCTCTGTCAGAGAGCTCTAATGCCACAATAAACTCCATTTCCCAGGATTCCCTAGCACTGGGCCAGGGCAGTTAAAGCGCTCTCAAACTGGACTATTGCTGCCGTGTGTTTTGGACCTTTCTTGGCCGCAAACTGTCCATAGCCTGCAATGCATCTCCTAATTCTGTTGGCAGTCCCTCCCTCCCAACACTTTCTCATTTCCCCCCAAAACCAGAGCAAAGCTGGCAGATGGAAAGAGGTTTTGAAGCAGCATTTAAATCTGCCATATTTTTTTTAAAGACTAAATGTCCCAAATGCTATTATCAGTTTTGTAGCTATTATTACAGAAAGACGCAGAGTGCAAACTCCTCAAGTACCTTTATTTTCTGGAGTGAGATGGGCTTTTCCAACTGACTCACTGTGATGATCTCCGGTGGTCCAAGCAGCCAAACCGCAGCCCTGTAATAATAATAATAATAATAATAATAATAATAATAATACAGTAATAATAATAGTTTTATAGCCCTCTCTCTTCAGCCAAAAAGCTATCAGAGTGGATTACAAATTGTTAATGAGACATTCAGACATTATGGTTCTTAGCCCAGCAGACCCTTAACTTCCTTAAATCACGCTGCCATCATCCCGTGAATTATAAATGGGTTTCCCTTAACCTACACTGGGACCGGTTGAGGAACCTTATTTCTCCTTATTTACTGATCTTCCCAAGCATCAACTGATCCAAGACACATGTAAAAGGAGCGTCGAGTAGTAGATACTCCAAGGAGATATTCATTATAAATAACAAAATATAACTGACATATAAGTCCTACAAGATATTAAGAATCTTGCAGGTACAATATTTGTAAGTATATAATATTCAGTTCATACAAGCTATTAAAATAATAAATAGACCTAAGCGTCCAATTCTGAGACTAACTTCCAAGATCCACTCTTTAACTCTCTCTCTCTCTTGATCTCCAACCGACACAATTCCCCCAACTGTCTCTTGGTCTCTCAGGCCTTATATCTCCTTTTCACGGAAGCTTCCAGAAGAACCTTTATCTTGCTCTCTGATTGGTCAAGAGAGCCTTCCGTAGCAGTGATGTCATTCTGCATTTGCATAAACCTCCCTTTTCTGCCTGAAGAAGACCTCCATCGACTGGAGCCCAGTCATTACACTTTCGCAAGGCAAGGCTTGCACCTATTTCCCAATGTTGTTCTTGGGGTCTGCCTTCCAGTTGTTTCCAGGTCTTATGGTGACCTTATGGGAGTCTCTGAAGGGGTTTTCCTGGCAGGTTTCTTCAGAGTGGGTTTCCCATGGCCATCCTCTGAGGCTGAGAGGGTGCGATTTCTTGCCTAAGGTCACTCAGTGGGTTTCTGTGGCCAAGAGGGCATTCAAACCCTGGTCTCCAGTGTCATAGTCCCATGCTCCAGCCACTAAACCACACTGTCTCTTTCTTGAGGCTTTGTCATTTTTTGTGTTGTGGCTCCAAGTCATTGTCGCCTTCTAGGGAGCTTTTTCTGGCATTTCCTTGGCAAGAGTTGTTAAGAGGAGGTTTGCCATTGCCTTTCCTGAGGCTGAGAGAGTGTGGCTTCTTGCCCAAGGGACCCAGCTGGTTTCATGGAGGAGTGGGGCACTGGACCCTGGCCTCCAGAGTTGTAACCCAACACTCAAATCACTGCACCACACTGCCTACCATTCCCATGTACAACATGTGAAATAATTGCAGTCTTTCCCCCCCTTCTTCATGTGTGTCTTCAAGTCGTTTCCAACTTGTGGCGCCCCTAAAGCAACCTTATCATGGGGTTTCCTTGGCAGGTTTCTTCATAGAGGAGTTGCCATTGCCATCCTCTGGAATATTGTGTCCAGTTCTGGGCCCCACATTTCACAAAGGACATTGAGAAACTGTAGCGTGTCCAAAGGAGGGCGACTAAAATAGTGGAGGATCTGGAATCCATGCCCTATGAGGGAGCTGGGAATGTTTATCCTGGAGAAGAGAAGATGATATGATAGCCCTGTTTAAATATTTGAAGGGATGTCATATTGAGGAGAGAATAAGCTTGTTTTCTGCTGCTCCAGGGACTAGGACCCTGAACAATTGATGCAAGCTCCAGGAAAAGAGATTCCAGCTCAACATTAGGAGGAATTTCCTGACAGTGAGGGCTATTCAACATTGGAACACACTCCTTCCTCGGAGTGCAGTGATCCTTGGAGGTCTTTAAACAGAGGCTGGATGGCCATCTGTCGGGGATGCTTTGATTGAGAGTTCCTGCATGGCAGAATGGGGTTGCACTGGATGGCCCTTGTAGTCGCTTCCAACTCTATGATTTTATGATTCTAAGTGAACATGAAACATGTAATAAGAAAGTAATGCTATGTAATGAGAAGAAAAGGTATGCATACAAAAAACAATTACAGTACACAAATCAGCTTCAATTTATCTAGTCTGAATAACATACTGATGTAATGCAGAATAACATCTAAACAATGATAATGTAAAAACTAATTTCAGTTTATTACTATGAATAACCTACTAATGTAAGTAATACAGAATGACTGTATATAAACAAGGGCAATTGTGAGTACAGTTACTCAAAGGCTTCAGTACAATGACAATACATATAATTAAGAATGGGCTACAACAAAACAACAAAAGGAACAATTACAAGACACAAACTCCCTCCAATATATCTGCTCTAGGTGACATGCTATAATAGATGATATGAAACTAAATAAAGTGCTGTTATCCCTGTATTTGGGAATTGATGGAGGACGTTTCAAGACAAGAGGTTTTCCTCAGCCACAATGGAGCAGGCTCTGATCTGAGATACTCTAGTACTTCCTCATTCAAAAAATGTGCCAGAGACGTATTTTGCAACCGATCTTCCTCTACTTTCCTGCATGAAACCTGTCCTGGTTTTGGGATCTTCTGGGGAGGCCCTGGTTGCTGTCCCAGGGACCTCTCAGGTGCATTTGGGGGGAAGGCAGGAGAGGGCTGCTTGGGGACTGCTCTCAGGATTTGGGACCCCTTCTTAGTCTTGCCGTTTTCATTAATATTCTGCTCCCCCCAATTTGGGACACAAGGCAGGTTCTAACCATTAAAACAACTGTTGTTTTTGTTGTGTGTCTTGAAGTGGTTTCTGACTTATGGCAACGCTATCCTGGGTTGTTCTTGGCAAGATTTGTTCAGAGGAGCTTTGCCATTGCCTTCCCTTGAGGCTGAGAGAGTGCGACTTCCCCAAGGTCACCCAGAAGGTTTCTTTTTTAAATCTTTATTGTATTAAAATACATATAACTTGAATGGATGGTACTTTACTCCCTGGAAAATGAAAAGAAACGTATCGGACAGAAACTGTTGGAGATGTAAAAACAAAAAGGGTGCCCTTTACCACTCTATGTAAACTGCTTTGATCTTTATGGGAAAGTGGCATATAAACAAAAAATATTATTATTATTATTATTATTTGTGGTGGGGTTGCGAGGAAATTCAGAAATTTTGGGAAATGATTCATGAATCCATTCAAGAGATACTCGAAATTAAATTCCCAATGAACCCAAAGTTGTATCTTTTGAATATAACTTCGGTACTAAATTCAAAAGGAGAAAACAAAATTTGGAGAATTTTACTTTATTTTGTGACGGCAGCAAAACAGAAATAGCTAAATTATAGAAATCTGGTAAGAGACCAACTTGGGGAAACTGGATGCTGAAAGTAAATGAGTCCAAGGAATTGGGTAGACTATCATATATAGGCCAAAATCATGATAAAGGCAGAAGAAAGGAGGAGCGGAAGAAAGTTTTGATAAAGTGGGGAAAAGAATGGGAATTAAACTTGTCGCTAGTGGAGGACTAATCAAAGTCCTCTCTTTTTACTCTTCTCAGTGGATTTGGGAGAATGAAATTTAAGAATATTATGCTATGCATGTTATAAATTGAATATAAGAATATTCTGCTTCTCTTTGCTTTCTTATATAAATCCCAGGTCAACAGAGGATGATCGAATGAATCGTTGTGTATATTAAAAACAATAGAGAGAGATCCATACAATGAAATTGATGTGAACATCTGTATAAATATATATTTCTTCAGTTGTTGTTAACCTTACAAAATAGTAAGAGAAGCAGACAAATTTTCTATGTAAAATCGAATGGGAAAATGTGCAGTTTCTTTCTTTTTTTACTTAAATTGTAAAGGAATAATTCACAGCTAGACTTCATATTTCGGAGGGAGGTTTCAAGGCGAAGGACATTCAAATGGGCTCAGATTCAGAAGACGGAAAAGGAAGACTTAAGAGGGTCCCAAATGACCAGTCAAGACTCAGATTTGCTTTTACAAGCAATTTTTATTTGGATTATGTATTGGTCGTGTTTTATGTATTTGGAAACTTAAATAAAGATGAATTTAAAAAATACATATAACTTATAACAAACAAATGAACAACATTTAAATTACCAAACATACATAGGAATGCCATATATACATATAATTCTAAATGCAAAATATGTTAGAAAAGACTTCCAAACCTAAAGCGACAGCTAGCTCCTTTCTTTAAATAATCCTCTTTTATCTCTGGCTAATTAGTCTTTACATCTTTTCTTGTTCTCAAGTCAATTTAGACTCATGGCGACCCTATGGATGAGAGTCCATAATTCTCTATTTGTCTTCATACTTGACCTATACCAGTTTTATTTTGAATTGGAATTATTCTCTCCCCTTTTCAATGTAAATCCTTTGTACATATTCCCCCAGATATTACCATTTCTTTCCACAATACATAGTAATCTTCATTACAAATTTGACGTTTATATAATCTTTATTATTTACTGAGTCATAAAAATAGAATAAAACGAGACAAATCCAGTATCCATAACATCACTGTCACAAATCTTTCCATTTTCTTGGACCACTTTCTGCTTTCTGTCTTCTTTGCCTTTCAAAGAGCTCACTTTCATCATATTATAACTGAACCCTGCTTTTAAACACAAATTTTATGCACAACTCTAAAACGTATGAACACAATATATCCCAATTGCTTATTGATAATATCAGTTTTCATTTATGTTCTTATCTATTGTCAAAATACCGTATGCATAACTTCGCAGTATTCGATTCCTTCTTTATCATGCTTTACTTTAAGCAGGAGACTCAAACTTTCTTCTACTGACCTATAATTAATCAGGAAATAAAAATACACATTTAAAGAAATGTTTGAAGAACAAACTTTGTAGATTCAATTCCAGTTAATTCAGACCTCAATGAGCTTCAGATTTAAGTTCCATTCTTTTCCCATTCCTCTTCTCTTTTTCCATATCGTAATTCTGAGCCCTACAAGAGAGTTTGTCCCGTTCCCTGTAATCATTAACTCTCTGCATCCAATTTTCCCGTCTTGGAGTCTCATCTGACTTCCATAACTTTGCTATTTCAATTCTAGCTGCTGTTACAAGATATAATATAATCCTCCAATATTGTCTTTCGTCCTGTGGGCTTAAAATCGAAGTTATATTGAGTAAGTAAAATTTAGGGCTCATTGGGAATTTTATTCCCAATATCTTCTGTATTGAGTCATGTACTTTCTTCCCAAATTTCTGAATTTCCCTGCATTGCCACCATATATGATAGATGTTTCCCTTTTACAATCACACCCCAACAATTCTCCTGTGCTAATTTATAAGGGTTTTTTAGCTTCCATGGGGTGTAATATCACCTGTTCATTATTTTCATGTGATTCTCTTTTAGATCCTGCATTACTGTAAATGTATTTGTTCTATTCCAGGCGTTTTGCCATTCTTCCATTTCAATTTTGCATCCCATATCCTGCGCCCGTTTCCCCATATACTCTTTTACAGTCTCCTGTTCCATATTCCTCCTCAACAGTAGTTTGTGTCATTTGGATATCTTTTTCTTATCAAGTTGCCAGAACAAATCATCCAATCCGTTTAGTCTAGCTTCGATCCCTATTGTTTTGTCGTCTACCAGAAATCTTTGTTTTAGCTGGTAGGAATTAAACCACTGTATATTATGTCCATCCTTGTTAATATCTTCCCTAGATCTTATCGACCAGTTCCCTGATTGATCCTTCTTAAGCCAATGTTTGTATGTGAGCCAATTACTGATGCTTATCCATCTACCGAAGAGTGACTCTTGGGCTGATGTCCGAAGTGGTAACTTAAAATAAAATGTCTTTTTAATCTTGGTCCAAGTGAGTAGTAAAGATTTCCTCATTGGATGATTATTGAAATCTTTATTCATCCCCAACTTCTCATAACATAAGAAGGCGTGCCAACCAAATCTTAACTGAACATCCTCTAGATCAAGCATTTCTTTGTCCTCTAATTTAATCCAGCTTTGGATCTAAATTAGATTACATGCCCAGTAATATAATCTGAAGTCTGGGAGCGAATAGCCCCTCTCTCTGAAGCATCTTTGAGCTCCTCCCATTTAATCCGAGGTTTGTGTCCTTTCCATATGGATTTTTTTAGCTCGGCTTCCCAACCTTTAAATATCTTATCCTTAATCTCTATTGGCACATTTTGTAGCAGAAACATAATCTTCTGTAGAACTGCCATTTTGATTACGGCAATTCTGCCTAGAAGTGAAAGATTTAACCAGTTCCCTCTCCTTGAATTTTCTCTTATGTCTTTCCATACCCCTAAATAATTATTGTCTTTAGAAATCCAAATTCCTAAGCACCTCAGTTTCTTTCCTACTTGGAAGCCCGGTTTCCTCTTTCATTCCTCTACCTCTTCTCCAGTCATATTTTTAGTTATCAAAACTGTCTTGTCTCTGTTGATTTTCAGTCCTGTGAATTTGTTTAGCTCCTGTAGCAGCGGTTCTCTGCCCCGATTTGGGTCCTCCAAAACTGTTTCCACGTCATCCGCAAACGCTCTTATCTTCGTTTCATTTCCTTTCCTGTTAATCCCTTTTATATTTGGATTACCTTTAACAGAGGAAATCAAAATTTCCATCACTTCTAAGGATAAGAGCGGTGATATCGGGCATCCTTGCCTTGTGTCCTTATTTACCATACATTCTTGGGATCTTTCTCCATTGATAATTAAGTAATCTCTTTGCCGATTATATATTTGCCTTATTGTCTCCCATTTCCATACTTTTTACCACTTCTATCAAAAAATCCCATCTCACGCCGTCGAAGGCTTTCTCCGTGTCAATAGCAATGATGGCACATTTTTTCTCCTTATTTACCTGGTAAAATTCAAGACAATTTATAATCGTTCTGATATTGTTCCTAATCTGTCTGCCAGGTAAAAACCCATTTTGCTCCATCCCAATTGTCGAATTCAAAATTCCCTTCAGTCTGCTGGCAAGTATTTGTGTGAATATCTTATAATCAGTGTTCAGCAAACTTATAGGTCTATAATTAGTCATTAACAAGCTGTCCTTTCCTTCTTTAGGAATTAAAGTGATACTCGCTAGCTCCCATGAGTCTGGAATCCCCTCTGCATTAATAGGATTAAACCATTTATATAGTGGATCCACTGGTTCCCCTTGAAATATTTTATAATATCTAGCTGTAAATCCGTCCACTCCAGGGGATTTCCCCTCTTTATAATCTTCTTATCTTCCCTCCGTCTATGGGGCCTGCAAAGGGAGGGGGCTTCCTTTCCTGGGAGGGCATGGTCTAGATCTTCCCTGTCTATGGGGCTTCAAAAGAAGGCCCCAGGGCAGAGGAGAATGTGGCCCAATAGAGGGACCCTAACATTTTCCCAAATGAGCACATTCTCCGTCTCTCTGTCCAGAGGAAGAGCCCTCTTTCCCAAAATGGCTGCTGAGGGAATCCTATCCAAATGCCCCCTGTCTTTCAGCAGCCCCCTTTATGCTATCTCTTCCCTTGGCACTTTCCTTCTTTCCTTCCTTTAACCTCCATCCCTTCAAGGAAGGGGACTTTCAGGCAAAGAACTAACAATGGCTTCCATGTCCTTTCTGCATGTTCCCAGAGGAAGATCACTGAGCTTTACAGGGTCGTTGTGAAGGGTAAGGAAAGGATGTGTGTGTATGGGGGGGGGGGGCGCTAATTCAGATCCTGTGGGCCTCTAAGCCTAATTTCCAGGGGGTATCCCTCTCCCCAGAAGGGGCTTTGAGCTCCCTCCGTCTGCCTGCTCTTGGCTTTGGCCTAAATCTGGGCTCTTCTCTCCCCCAAGACAGAGCCCCCTTCCCCCAGAGAAAACCCCTCCCCCCCCAGAAAGCTGTTGTTTTCAATGCTATGGAAGCCTATGCTATCTGATGCTTTTTATTTGTCACAAAAGTCTTTTGACTGGGAGCCTCCCCTCTTCCCAGAGATGAAGAGGGTGCCCCCATTGGAAGACCAAAGAGGGGGGCTTGCGAGCCCTTATCTCCCCCCAAATGAGGAGGAACGGAGGGAGGGTCTCTCTTCTGCCCCACTTTCCAGGAGGGAGGTGCTCCTCAAAGCCCTTTTTACATCTAAAGGACCCTGCCCCCTCTCCCCATGGCTGTGCCTCTCCTCAAGTGCCCCCTGCCCCCTTTTTCTCATACATTTCTCTCCCCCACTTCCATCTCTTTCTACCTCTGAACAGACTGTGAGGGCAGCAATGGCTTCAGGGCCTGAGACTGAGCATATGCACATGCACCAAAGGCCCCTCCTGAGCATGCGCAGGGATCTCCAGGGCCTTGCTGCTGCTGAGGCTTATTCCGTTGGCAGCCTTTGCGGAAAAGGAAGGAGTGCACCCTTCATTCCTTCCTTCCTCTCTTTTTTCCTTCCTTCCTTTGAGGAGACTTGGAGGATGCCAGAATGGAGCCCAAGGAGGAGCTGGACTCAGGAGGGAAAGGGAAGGAAGGAAGGCTCTGCTTTGTACATAGAGCTCGATCTGTCTGTTTGGTATGTGTTTGTGTGTGTTTGCCTCTTTTCTTCTTATGGCTGGGAATGGAGCTGAGGACTGATGAAAGAATAAAGTGTATTTTGTGTAAATTCAGAACTTCTGTGCATCAAAGAGTCCAACACACTGAAACAACAAATAACTTTATTGAGAACACATAATCAGAAATTCAGTGTTTAAACCAGAACTGTCCTCCCCAAGACAAAGAATACATTGAAACCCCAACACCTAAACTTCCACCTTCTACCAAACCTAGCTCCCACCTCCACAGATGCACAGTCTATGCCCCAAAGGGAACAAGGTCAATTTTGCCATTCCCAGAAACTAGCCCCTTTCTGTTAATACCTGCCCCGACCTTTCTTCAGACAACATCCCACACTTTCCAAAAGCTATCATTCGCATAACTATTCTAGCCAGTTGTAAAAAAATCCCAGCACCCCCATCTAGCTGACCTATACCATGACCCATAATCCCCAGCCAAGTTTATAACCTGAAGCAATTATCTATACTAATAGAAATTAAAATTAACAAACTATAACTTTAAAACATAAACAGACATATAGACAGACAAAATCACAAGGAAAGGCCTTTTCTTTGGATTGAAAATATACTTTTTGTATTCCTTATTGACAAAAACAATGTTAATTTACTGCTGAGATTTGAGTGGCTTCTCTCCTGTGTGGATTCTCTGATGTTTCACTAAGTTTGACTTCCAAGAAAAACATTTCACACAATGCTGGCATTTGTATGGCTTCTCTCCAGTATGGACTCTCGGATGTTTCACTAGGTCTGACTTCTGAGAAAAACATTTCCCACAACGCTGGCATTTGTATGGTTTCTCTCCAGTATGGACTCTCTGATGCATCTCTAGGACTGACTTCCGAGAAAAACATTTCCCACAACCCTTGCATTTGTATGGCTTCTCTCCAGTATGGACTCTCTGATGTTTCACTAGGTCTGACTTCTGAGAAAAACATTTCCCACAACGCTGGCATTTGTATGGTTTCTCTCCAGTGTGGCCTCTCTGATGTATCACTAGGTGTGACTTTGAAGAAAAACCTGTCCTACAATGTTGGCATTGGTATGGCTTCTCTCCAGTATGGACTCTCTGATGTGTCACTAGGCTTGACTTCTGAGAGAAACATTTCCCGCAATGCTGGCATTTATATGGCTTCTCTCCTGTGTGGACTCTCCGATGCTTGACTAAGACTGACTTGCAAGCAACATTTTCCCCACAATCCTGGCATTTATGTGACTTCTTTCTTGTGTGGACTCTCTCATGACTCACAAGTTCTTCTGTAAAGAAGGACAATCACAGTCAAGAATGAATATCAGAATTAAGAGAGGAGGGTGTTACCTCAAGATTTAGCCCTTGTTGAACCCTCCCTATTTGATATTAAATTAATAAAGTTGCTGAGAGTGACCTGAGCATGACACTATTGCAGATGTCCCCAAATCCATGGAACAATTGTATCCCTACTGACAGGAGCAAAGAAGAGATTGTAGTGGGACTGCCTTAAGGGAATCAGTCGAAACAGATAGTCAAAGGGCTGTTGAAAAAATATTCCATTAAACACGATTAAAAATATTTTGATTGACAAGTGGCATCATTTCCTGTGAGACTGCCATGGAGTACTGAGTCAGAGCCCAAAGCATGATGCAATCTAACTGCAGAGGTCACTTCATGCTGTTTGGCACCAGGAGATGACTCACAGCCAATACAGTATACAGCTCACATGCGGATTGGTGTGGACTGGATTGGAGTTGTGTGTACGATGGTGAATTTGATGGAAGTCAGAGAGCTTGCAAATATTTGTATTATTTTGCAACTCAGGATAGAAAACCTCCAAGGACTTGGGTGAAATCAACTGTGTCTGTGAGTTACTTTGAAGTCTGGACAGTATTCAGTGCATTGCCAAAACCTATATCTAGATATTTGTTTCCATACTTTGCTATGTTATTGTTGAGCTGCATCTGGAAGTGTTGCTTTCAGATCACGCTGTACATTGGCTTATGAACAGGACTGGAATTCAGAGCTAAGAAGGACCTGAGAGCCGGTGTGCTAATCCCTTTTGTCTGAGGTATTTGCATCAAGCATCCATTGCATTTAATTTGGATTCAGACAATTTTTTCCCCACCCAGGAAACATACTAAATCGATTTAAACCATTTTGAACCCTCAGTCTCTGTGCGTAAGCAACAATTTCAGTATAAATGTCCGCCCCGATATTTAATGTTCTTTGGCGTCAGTCCCGTTGCAGAGAGAAACTCTGTTGGTTTACATGGCTAAGCTCCTCAATATACTCAACAAACCCACTTTCCGTTCCCTTGCAGGACCCTCAGCAATTGGAATCAAGAACATTCTAGGAAATGTATTACCATTAATATAGCTTTACATTATTCACCAATCCCACCTTTGTTACTTACCTCTTGTGTGTATGTATGAATGCTTGTGTGTGTGTGCGCGCGCGTGCAAGCGTGTATTTTGCTTTTTCCCTAAATAAAACATAAAAACCCATTTGAAATGCCTCTGGAGTTATGTGAGATTGCGTGCCTGGTATAGTTAGGCTGACCTCCGAGGTCACTGTTGCCTGAACAAAATTATGTCTCTTCTTTGAGCTAAGTACCAAATTCCCCCCCCCCCCCCCCCAAAAGCATAGCACTTGCAAGTGTCCTCCCCAGACTCCAGCATTTTGGGTAACAAAGGGCCTCTGGAACCAAAAATGCAGCTAAGCAAGCTCAGGTAGGAAAATAAAAGTGCTTTTTCTCTAATTGTGTCCTCCTTTCCTTCCTTCTGAAATATTACTCATAATTGCTAAATAAAACCACTTAATATGTCTGAAAACAAGGACCTGATCCGGTTCTCATTAGTTCACTGAAACCAGTTCTGAAAATTTGTCAGAACTGCCTCCCAATCCCCAAGGCCCCTCTCCTGGCCCTTCCCAGGGGTCCCTTCCTCTCCGCACAGAGCTAGGCGATCCTGGCTTTGCTCCTGCCTTCCCCTCCTGGCTCCCAGATGCATGACCCCCTTCCCTTTCTCCCTCCGCTCTCCAACCTTCTTTCTTGCCCATCAGCATCTCATTTTCAGCATCTCTTCCCTGCCTTTCAATTTTTCACTTTCCATCTGTCTCTTTATCACAGACATATACCCACAGAGTGTGATGCATAAAAGGGGCACTTTGAGGCCCATCTATTGAGAAAGGCGGGATAATCAATATACAAATAATTCATTGGCAAAGGCAGAGCAAAGGAGCTGGGACCTGGACTTCAATTTTGGTGAGGGTCAAGCACCAGGGAGCAGCCTTAAAACAGCCTTAAAACATTTATAAGACAGGCATGGACTACTGATGGGGTTTGGAGGAGATCTCAGGGGCAACCCCACATTGTATTGCTGGGGGGGGGGGGAATGAAATAATATTTTGCCCCTCAGCATCCCACAGCATCCCTTTGGGGAAGTGGAGGCCATTTTACCACTGTTGGGCCCTCCCTGGGCCACTGCAGGTCCAAGAGAGGTCTTTCCCCCAAGAAGACTCTCCAGAGCTTTAAAAGGATGGAAGAGGCACCAAAAAAGGTAGTAAACTTGCTCAAGGGTGTGCTGAGTACCATTTGGGTGTGAAAAGCATTAATCTCAATGACTTCTTTCCACAAAATCCTAGAATAGGCAGTTTAGGATGGAGTAATTAGAATCCTTAGAAACTGAAGAGCAATAGTGCCTCACTGAACTACAGATTCAAATATTCTACATGATGTTGCTATCACAATTAAACTAGGCTTGACAGGGATCTAGGACTCCCAGTAGACCACAAGTTGAACATGGGCCAACAGTGTGATGCGGCAGCTACAAAGGCCCATGTGATTCCTGACTACATCTATACAAGAATAGTTTCTAGATCAAGAGAAGTAATAGTGCCATTCTATTCTGCTTTGGTCAGGCCTCACTTGGAATCATCCTGTGTCCATTTCTGGGCCCCACAATTCAAAAAGGATGTTGACAAATTGGAGCATGTCCAAAGGAGGGCAACCAAAGTGGTGAAGGGTCTGGAAAACATCAAGCCCTATGAGGAGCAGCTTAGAGAGCTTGTTATGTTTATCCTGGAGAAAAGAAGATAAAGAGTGGATATGATATCCATTTTTAAGTATTTGAAAGGGTGTCATTTTGCGCAAGGAGAAGGCTTGCTTTTTTCTGCTACAGAGAAAAGGAGACACCACAACGGATGCAAGCCACAGGGAAAGGGGTTCTACCTAAACATTAAAAGGAACTTTGTGACAGTAAGAGCTCTTTGACAGTGGAATATACTCCTTTAGAGTTTGGCGGAGTCCTCTTCTTTAGGGGGCTTTAAAAACAGGCTGGATGGCCATCTCTTGGGGGTGATTTGAATGTGTATTCCTGCATGGCAGAAGGGGGTTGAACTGGATGGCCCTTGTGGTCTATTCCAACTCTATGACTCTATAATTCTAGTGGAACCATAGCAACATGATAATATAGTATGAAAAGGCCTTCAGTCTTTATAGAAAGAGCAATGGATTCAGGTTCCTTACCTACAGAAGCCACATTCTCATAATTGTCCATCATAACATAATTGTACAAAAGTTTCTGTTTCTTCGTCAACAGATTCCATTCATCTTTGGAGAAATATACTGCCACATCTGCAAAGGTCACCTGAAATAGAAAATAGCCCTCATCCAGATAGTGACTAAACAAAAGGGGAGGAAAGCACATGTTGCAACCAAATATCATTTCATCACTTCAGAATTCAGTCCAGGAAATAAACTTTAAATTCTGTCAACAAGAAAAAAATCTACTGCCTTTGAGATCAATTTGGTTTGCATCCTTTCAATATAATAAACAATATAATTTAGGCCATGGCTGGGATACTGAGGATGGATTAGGATACTGACTATTCCAACACATATAGTACATTTAGCCACAAAAGAATTAAGGTGCATTAAGCCATTTCTTCCCAAATTTCAGAGGCAAATTTCATTTTTAAAAAACAGTTCTGGGGAGGACTCTGGATTTCAGGGCCACTGGGCCCACCCCCAATTTAGATCCAGATATGGTCCCCCATATCCCCAACATTTCACAGACAGGAAAAGCAAGGCACATGTGGACAAGCAGAAGCAGAAGGTGGTGAGGATGGCCAAAGTTGTTTATGAGGAAGATCACACAAGCTAGGAAGGGCACAGCAGTTTGCTTTTGCCTCACCCTCCTGGCAAGGGAAGACCCTGGCAACTTATCTCCTCTCCTCTCCCCCCTTTTGAGTTGATGGGGTGCAAACTCCTTGGAAGTCATTTTGCAGCAACTGAAATGAGTTGAGGAGAAGGAGGAAAGTGGCTGGAGGAGAGAGAAAACGGGATATTTTTGAAAGCATCTGAAAAAGTAGGGTGACAGAGGATTAACCTTTCTCTGCCAAACTGGGACAATATGTTCTCCACTTGCTTTCATGAGCTGGCCCAACAATGACACAAATGAAACTAATAGAAAGGATGGCAACTCACCAAAGAGTTGTTGTACTTCAACCGCCTCTTTCTCTTGGAGCCCAACTTCCTCTGCTTGGCCTCTGTGTTAGCCATTAGGTGGGTAAGGGGGAGGGTGTCCTGGTGGCCCTGCAGTTGGGTCTCTTCCAGCAAAATATGCCCCAAAGCTGTATACAAGGAAGCCGAGATGAAGTTCCTGAGAAAAGAGACTAGGGTTAGGCTTTATTTGTCAAAAAATCCCGCATCACTCAAAGACACAGAGAACAGCATGCTGCTGGTGAGATACGCAGGTGACATATGCCTCCTTTGGGCCAATGCAGAGATGGGTATCCCCTTCCTCCCTCTTCACCAAAGCCCCCTGGACCTAGCATAGATTCACTGCAGCTCCCCTACACAACAGATACTCCATGTTAAAATGCTTTTGACATTGCTATTTTGCGCAGCACGTGAGGCAACATGTTAACGTATGGCGCCACATTCTCCACCTTGACTGTAGTCAGTAGCTTGTGAGCTGAAGAAACACCTGTCGCCTTCTCAGTGAGCAAAGAGACACTGTAATCTTCTCTCAGATGAGGCTTTTATTCATATAAGATGTTCCACTGTGTACAACACTATATACATCGACACCCTCCACCATCCACACCAGTAACAACCCACTCTGAGGCACACACTGTCTGACTCTTCCTCAGTGACAGTTGAGAATGACAGTTGACAGTTGCATCAACATTCCAGTGATGCTCTGTTTAAGTGCTGACACATCTAACTGCCACTAGAGCTGTCAATGACTTCCACAACAGCTCCACCTAGTGGCCACATGCATGTCATTTCCTGAGACCTGTTCACCATGGTCCTGACACTCCATGCCTTGTGAGAGTGGAGGGGGTCAGGGGATGGGGAATTGGAGAGGACCCTGGCTATGTCCCTGTAGCTAGATGTGAAATGAGCGCATCATCTGCTGAAACCTCCTGACCTCCCCAGTGGCCCTCAGAGGAGAAGGCCTTCCTTTGGCTTCTGGCTAGAGAAACACAGCTGGAGGCTTCTCGAATGCCTCGCACCCAACACTCTCATCAGGCATGGAATGACCATGGAGCATGGCTTCCACAATTCCCATGTTTCATTTTGTATTCCTTCTAATTTCACATCTATTTTAAACCTCTCCCTCATTTGATGATAAAGATACCAGTGACAATCTAGGCCAGATTCTTTACGTTCTTCTTGTGTTTTGATCTCTAGTTTTCCTTGCGATTCTTTCAGGACATCCTTGTATCTTAACCATTTAATTTTCTGGATACCTTTCCTCCCGAAAAGAGCCTCATGCGGCAAACACCATAAAGGTATTTTTGGACATATTCTACACTTGTTTTTCCCCAGATCTTCAGTAGAGCTTTTCTTATGAAATGGTGTGTGCTTTCTTAATGAACTTTCTCTTTACCGTAAATTAGGTATCCATTCCACCCAAATCTTAAATGTTCACCCTCCACACATAACAACTGTTCATTCTCTAACAAAACCCATTCTCTAATCCAAACTAAACAACAAGCAGCATAATAAAGTTTTCAGTTTGGTAAACCCAGCCCTCCTCTACTTTTGTCATCACAAAGTATTTTTGTTTTTATGCTGGCTCTTTTTTATTCCAAATAAATTTTGAGATTTCCTTTTGCCATAGATTCAAGGGCTTTTCATTCTGGATGATGGGTATCGCTTGAAACAGAAACAGTCTTTCAGGAAGGAAACTCATTTGGATCAGTGATATTGTTCCTAATAGCGATAAGTGTAATTTCCCCCATTTTTCTAGGTCTTTTCTGATTTCCTTCCATGTGTCTCATAGTTATTGTGAAATAGATCTGAGTTTTTATTTTTTATATTTATTCCTAGATATTTAACTTTCTTTCCCACTTTAAATCCACTAATTTCTTCCTGCATTTGTTCTTCCTTTTCCCCATATTTTTTTTATTAATGTTGTTTTGTCTCTGTTTCCTTTTAGTCCTGAAACATATTCCAATTCCACTATTACATCCATCAATTCTCTTGTGCTTTTTTCTGGGTTCTCCAGAGAATACAAATGTCGTCTGAGAAGACTCTCATTTTAAACTCAGTTGTTTTTAATTTTTATTCCATTGATCTTATTTTCTAATCTTATCCTATTATTCAGTGCTTCAAGGATCAGAATGAACAAAAGGGGTGAAAGTGGGAAAGCTTGCCTTGTACCTTTAGAAATCTTAAATTCTTCTGTTTCTTTATAGTTAACAATTAGTTTGGCTCTTTGATCTTTATACATTGCCTTTATTCATCTTAAATAAGAAGCTCCTATTTCCATTTTTTCAAGTGTCACAAATAACATATCCCATCCTATGTTACTGAAGGCCTTTTCTAAAAAGATAAGTGTTTTTTTCGTTGTGCCTTTGAAAATATTCAATTATATTTCAGGTGTTTTGTATGTTATCACTGACTTGTCCTTATGAATCCAGTGTTTAAGAACTTTTTTGAGTCTATGGGCCAAAGTCATAGAAAATAGTGTATAATCCATATTTAATAAGGAAATTAGCCTATAGCTCTTTACCTCAATTGCATCTCTATCTTCTTTTAACAGCAAAGTTAAATTAACTTGTTTCCATGTTTCAGGATAATGGTTTTCTTTGATGGCATTTTCTTTGATGGCATTTACAGGAAGAAATACCTTTAAACCCTTTGATCTTTTTCCTTAATATGACATGTAAACTGAAAAAGGAAGTAGCTAAAAGATTTCCCAGACTAATTTTGTAGATGGTCACTCACAGTATTGGAAAAGCATCCAAATTCCTAAAATAGAGGAGTGGATAATTAAACTAAGAGAAGCAAAGGGATTGGACATTTTAACCGCAATCATGAGGGATAAACCAGTTGAGAAAACGAAAGAGGACTGGTCATGCTTTGATTTATTTTGTAATAGTAATTATTGATTTACAATCCCAGATATCATATGGAAAGTCTACATGAATATTAGAGGTTTAACACGTATCGATACCTTGTAGGAATTTAAGTAAATTAAATAAAAGGGTCATCTTAGCTTAACTGGGAAGTAACTTAATAGCACATTTCTGACAGTTTTGTATATCAGGATGTTATTTATTGCATGTTTTATGTGTATGTTATAGGTATTTCTACTTTTTGTTGTTGTAGTTGTATTTGTTATGCAAATGTCTTGGTACATTTTTTTAATTTTTGTTTGTAAAGGATTGTTTATAAATAAATTACAAAAGAAAAAAGTGGTTTCCAACCGGATTATTTCTGTAGTTCAGATACAGCCTCAGTCGGTTATAAAGGACAGAAGAACCCAAGTCGTACTTTTATCCTGTTAAGAATGGTTTTGCTTTTTTCAATAAAAGCAGTTTGCTTTTCTGTCTAATCCTTATTTTTGTTGTTCTTGTTTGTTTCTATGTTTGTTTGTTTCATTCTTGGTAATATGAGTTATTCTGGTCTGTCTCCTTCCTTCTTGCCTTAAAATCTATTAATAAGCAAACTGGGGGGACTTTAAAATTCCCAAAGGAGCCACTTTTGGCCTTTTTTGGGGACTAGCCTCCTCTTAGAAGCCAAAGCCCAATGTTTGTGAAGAAGAATAAGAATAAGGCTTACATTAAAACTATCTTCCCCATTTCTGATCCCTTTTAAGACCCATGTTCCCCAGAAAGAGCAGAACTGTGTAAGAAAACACTCTCAGAAAAGATACACAAAAGACACACAAAGAGACACACTTCCTTCCTTTTGGCCCAAGGAGCCTGGCCTCCTTCTGACTCTGGAGCCTCAGGAGAAAAGAGAAGCCTCTGTTCAACTGAGGACTCAGAGAAGGTTCTGGAACATTATTCCCCACAATCACAAGCAGAACAAAATGGCCTCCAGAACACAAAATGGCCACCTCTGCCTCAGCACTTGGCAGTTTGAGGCCTTCAGGGAACCCAAAATGGAGGAGGAAAGGGCCCCAAAGTCAGAAGGGACCACAAACAGCATTTCCAAACCTTAACAACACCTAAAATCTTTCCTGATGATATAATATAGAGACTCACTGAGATACTCTTTATAAATACCTCTTTCCATGTCTTTATAAATAAATAAAATGTACTAATAACTAATGCTACTACTAATAATAGTAATAATAAGTTACAACCAGGAGATTTCTCCCTGTGGCTTCTCCCCCAGAGGCCTCTGCGTATGCTCAGGAGCCCCTTCTTCTTCCTCTGCAGAATCCTCCAGAGGTCTCTCTGCTCCTCCTCTTCCTCTTCCTCCTCAGGTCCTTCTTCTAAGCCTTCCTCCTTTACCTCAGGCCCTTCCTGTAAGGCCTTCCTCTTCCTCCACCTCCTCCTCAGGCCCTTCCTCCAAGCCTTCCTCCTCCTCCTCCTCCTCCTCCTCCTCCTCAGGCCCTTCCTCCAAGCCTTCCTCCTCCTCCTCCTCCCCTTCCTCCTCCTCCTCTTCTGGCCCTTCCTCCAAGCCTTCCTCCTCCTCCTCCTCCCCTTCCTCCTCCTCCTCCTCAGGCCCTTCCTCCAAGCCTTCCTCCTCCTCCTCCTCCCCTTCCTCCTCCTCCTCCTCAGGCCCTTCCTCCAAGCCTTCCTCCTCCTCCTCCTCCCCTTCCTCCTCCTCCTCCTCAGGCCCTTCCTCTAAGCCTTCCTCCTCCTCCTCCTCCTCTTCCTCCTCCTCCTCCTCAGGCCCTTCCTCTAAGCCTTCCTCCTCCTTTTCCTCCCAGACTTTGGGGGAGAATTGTGTGCCTTCAATTCCTTCCTGAGCATCCTAAGGCAAAACTGTCACAGGAGTTTCTTTGTAGATTTTGTTGCAGAGGGTTTACCATTGCCATCCTTTGAGGCTGAGAGAGTGTGCCTTGGGGGCTTGGGGTGTGCTGCGTGCCTTGAACTCGTGTCTAGTGACCCTATTCCCAGGGTTTTCTTGCCTTCAGGTTTGCCTTTCACGTTGCCCTTTGTCTTCCTCTGAGGCTGAGAGAGTGTCTGCTGCCCAAGGTTCCCCCGCAGCAGGTTTCATGGCCCAGAATGAATGCCATTTTCATCATGTAGATGTGTGTTTGTGTGTGTGTGTTGTATGCCTTCCAGCTGGCCATTGGTCTTCCTCTGAGGCTGAGAGAGTGTGACTTACCCAAGGTCACCCATTTTATATAATGGGACTTGAGCACCCATGGATTTTGCTATCCAAACCAAATCCCAAAGGATACCAAGGGCCCATTGTTTTTAAATCTTTTTTTGCAAACAGCAAAGCAGATCTTGCTTGCCTGAACTTTGCATGTTCAAGAGCAGTGTTGGGCAAATGCTAAGAGCTGCCTTGTGAGGTTAGGAAGAGGGTCCTGGAAAACAGTCCTCTTCCTCTGGACCCACAGACTCAGAAAGACATGGGCCCCCCATTCAATGGGACCCCTTTCTTTGAGGCTGCTCTAGGTCCAGGAGGGTCTCTCAGGAGAGATTGGGAAAGTCAGCCTTTGAGGAGCTCTGGTCCTTAAAGGTTAATATCTCCAGGCTTTGCTGAGAGGGCAATATTTGGGATTTGGGCAGATCTAGGCTGCAGGGCTCTCTCAGATCTGGTTCAAAAACACTGCAGAAATTATGATGATGATAATGATAATGATGATGATGAATCTTCCCTTCAAACCCACAGAGCCTTGTGGATGCTCAAATAGTAACAGTGGTCAAAAACACATTGCAGAAATAATCCAGTTTGCAGAAATAAACCACTTCAACTGCCCTAGTTCAGTACTCGGGAATCCTGGGAATTTTAGTTTATTATGGCATCTGAGTTGTCTGACAGAGAAGACTAAATATCTCACAAAACTACAGTTCCCAGAATTCCCTAGCATTCAGCCAGACAAATAAAGCAGCCCTGAACTTGGACCATTGTTAGCGGTTGGCTTGGAGCCTGAATAGGGTTCTAGAAGGCTGGTGGGTTTGGTCATTAGCTGCTTAGGAAGAAGGGCTCCTTCTGGGTTTCCTTGGCAGGAAAGGAAAGGAAAGGTGGGTGCCTCAAGATGTTGATGGGAGACCCCTAAATTTGGTTCCTTTGTGAGAATGCTGACTGAAGGGGAAGAGAAGGGAGATGGATTTGGTCCCCAGGGAGGCCCCCAGTCAGGCAGGGCAGGCCACACAACATTCACTAACTCCGAAGTCAAATCCTGGTTTCCCTTCTTTTGCCCAGGACCTAAACCTGGACCAGAAAGGATCAGGTTTTATTTGCTTTCTTCTCCTGTAACAGGTGTTTTTCCTTGTCTTTTTTACATGTGGCAGTAAAGATACGATACAGCAGGGCCTGGCATTGAGCTTCCTGTTTTCATGCATGATCTTCAGACAGGAGATGAGGCTGCCTCTTCTCCATTTTGGAGGGAGCCCAATTCCAGGAAAGAGGAAAGGTCAGATGTGATGTGAGAGCAGTAGCTTATTATAATTTGCGAGGCTTGGTTAATTGGTTTCTACAACTAGAAAAATTGGTTTAGTTTCTTGCTTTCTCTCAGTTGTGGTGGTACAAGGGCTCACTACTATACTCTGCATTCGCCATCTGGCTAGAAAGAAGGAGGCTAAATTAAATGCTTTTTATCCTTAGTTTTTTGTGGGTTTTTGGGGCTATGTGGCCACGTTCTAGAAGAGTTTCTTCCTGACATTTCGTCAGTATCTGTGGCTGGAATCTCTGAAAATGCCAGACACAGATGCTGGCCAAACATCAGAAGAAACTCTTCTAGAACGTGACCATATAGCCCGAAAAACCCACAAAAAGCTAAGAAATCCGGCCATGAAAGCCTTCGACTTCACGTTTTTTATCCTGTCTCTCCAAGCAAGTGAGAAAGAATATTTCTCTCATTTCCCCTTGATCTGAGAACAGACCTTTAAAAATTTCTCTCTTCATTTCTACACAGGAAAGTATCTTGAGTAGATTTGAATGACAAATTGTGAGCGACTGTGGTTTGTAATTTATGCATTGGGCTGAATGAGATCGCTAGAGGCCCACAAACCTCAGGACCTGGCACAATCCTCAATTCACAATCCTACAAGAGAGATGGTGGGACACCAGAAAGGATGCAACCAAAGTCCTATACATATTACCCAACTGTAGCAGTTTGGTGCCATGTTAACAGCTGTGGATCCATCCTACAGAAACCTGGGAATGGGCTGCTTAGAATTGGCTGCTTGGTAGAAGAGCCCCAGTGCAATCATTCATGAAAGTTGCTATATAATTCTAAGTACCTGAAAGATGAAATCCCAGGATTCTGTTGGACAGAGTCCTAGAAGTTTCATGGTATCAAAGTGCTAGGTATGGGCAATGGAGATACAACCCAGGTGCCAAAAATGACCCCTAGCAATTCTGGACAGACTCATTCAGTCTCTGACTCTTTTGGTGAAGGGCTATTTACACCAAGAAACCCATGGATCCTCAAGTGATCTCCAGTTTATTTATTTTATTTATATACATCCATCCTTTCTCCCAATATAGGGAGTCAGGGTGGCTAACAATAAACTTAATGCAGTACAAATTCAAAACAATGCAAAGGGATTAAAATCATAACTATATATTTTTTAAAATTACACCTTGAAAATAGTAAATTGTATCAAAAACCATATACAAACCTTGAACTCTGAATCGCACAGCCGTTCAAACCTTATCTCTTGTTTTGCTTAGGATCCAGCCCTTGAGGCATCAGCATTTCCAGAAAGGAGAGAAAGTGGAACTGCGAAATACTTTTTGTTTGGAGGAAGTGTCTATCCAGGTTCTGTCCTGTAAAACTATTAGAGCCTGTTTGATGCTGTCTTTGGCGTGTTACAGACCGCCGGATTGCAGCGGTCTGCTGCCGCCGCCGCTTCACCGTCCGGGAGCTGCAGCCTTTAAACGGTGCGGCTCCCGGACACTGCCGAGAAGGAGCGCGGAAATTGCGCTCCTTCTCAGGCCCTGGAAGAGGCACCGCAAAGCGCAAGGGGCGCATTTGCGGCATCATTTCCGGGGTGAAACGTGCGGACGCCACACGTCCAGCACGTAAATATGGCGGCGCCCGTGTATATAGGGCGCCGCCATCTTTATGCCCCCGTCACGTGCTAGGGGTGAGGTCGGTATGGACGCTAGGTCCTCGGCCAACCCCTAGCACGTGATGGGGGCGTATTAAAGGCCCGTCTATAACGCCTATGATTCAGAACATATGATTTTAAGGCATTTTGCACTTCTATCTCCATCCAATAAACCTTTGAATTCTTTGAAGCATTCTGTTTTTCTTGCTGCCCATCCCAAGAGTATGAAACATAGCACCAGTCATGGAGATTCAGTCTTTTTCTTAATGGGGATACGGAGCGAGGGTCACAGGATCCCCACTCCTGGCGTAAGACCTGGCCCAATTCATTGTAGATGTTTGACATACTTAATGTTAGAGCCAGACTGAGAGGTTTTGGGAGTCCCTGTCCCTCCAACATTAACTTTCCCAAGAGCAGTCTAGGTCTCCCTTCCAAAGACCAGAAGTGGACGGAGAAGGAGTCCTTGGGAAGCAGAGGAGAGCTTGGCTGGACCCCCAAGGACTCTCCCTTGAAGGTTTCCATCTCTCTAGGAAACGGAGGAGCCTGGGAGGGAGACTGAGGACTAGGGCATGCTGGGAAAAGCTTCAGGGGGAGCTTATGAGAGCTAATGTGGGACTTTGCTTTCTCCTCCCAATTACTTTCCTATTTTCTTCTAACAGGCTTGAAGACAACACAAGGTAAGTTCAATGGTGGAAAAGATTACCAAAGCCATCTTCCCTATACGTTCGTTCCATGCTCACCTCCATGGCACCTTAGGAGTAAGCAAGTCTCCACTGAGGGCAGCACAGTCAAAAGACAAAATCCAAAATGGGGAGTGGTCTTTGAGATCCTGATGGTCCTCTGAGAGGAAAATGCCAGCCCCTGAAAACAATCCTGGACAGGTCCAAGCGGCTCTCAGCCCCTGACAGACTGTCCCTTCCCTGAGTCTTGCTTCCTGGAGGCTCAGAGGAGATTCTGGGGGCCTGAGCAACTCCTCTTCTTAGGGACCCTGACCCCCAAGTTCAGCTGACAAATGGTAATTCGCCCATGAGGAACCCCCCCATTCCCTGCTCTGTCCTGGCACATGCCTTAGGAAACCTCTTCCATGGAAATTTGGGTGCTCCTAATCTTAGTGGAAATGGAAACCTCTGGAATCCTCCTATTTTCCCAGCCGGGAAACAAGGTATAGTTGTGAATCTCTTCTGATGAAAAGAGGGTTTTTCTTGTTGTTGTTGTAATAACAGGGCTCCAGTCAATGGAGGTCTTCTTCAGGCAGTAAAGGGAGGTTTATGCAAATGCAGAGTGACATCACTGCTACGGAAGGCTCTCTTGACCAATCAGAGAGCAAGATAAAGGTTCTTCTGGAAGCTTCCGTCAGAAGGAGATATAAGGCCTGAGAGACCAAGAGACAGTTGGGGGAATTGTGTCGGTTGGAGATCGAGAGAGAGAGAGTTAAAGAGCGGATCTTGGAAGTTAGTCTCAGAATTGGATGTTTAGGTTTATTTATTTGTTTTAATCCCTTGTATGAAATATCTTGCATGACTTATAATTTAGTTATATTTGTTATTTATAATACATATCTCCTTGTAGTATCTACTACTCGATGCTCCTTTTACACGTGTCTTGGCTTGGTTGATGGTTGGGAAGATCAGTAAAGAAGTAGAAATAAGGTTTGTTAACCGGTCCCAGTGTAGGTTAAGGGCAATCCTTTTATAATGCACTGTGTGCGGCAGCGTGATTTAAGGAATTTAAGGGTCTGCTGGGCTAAGAGCCATAACAGGGCTGTGGTTTGGCTGCTTGGACCCCAGGAGATCATCACAATCTCTGATCCCACGCATTGTGCAGGTCATACTCTCGCTGTGGTCTTCTGTACGGAACAGGCACATCCGTGGGTGGAGGTAGTCCATATCTCCGCATTGCCATGGACCATGGATCGTTTCCTGGTCAAGGTTGGGCTGAAGGTCACTATTCCCTCCATTGGGGGCAGAGGACCTATTAAAATGGTCCCACATAGAAGCTAGTAGAGCAATGGCTGTGAGATCTATTGGAGCAATCCTTAGATCCTACAACCAGGCAGGGGGTCATCTGGTCACACCAGCTCTAAACATATTTCAGAGTAACGTTATAGCTCAGATCCTATATGGCGCTCTGTGTGGGGATGGGATGATTCCCAGTTGGTGAAACTGGAGGCCATCCAGAATACATTTTTCAAGAAATTGCTCTTACTTTCACCTGGCAAACCTGCAGCTTTGGTTCGGGATGAAGTCGGCCTCCCTTCCATCAGAGCTCGTATTCATTTTGCTTTATTTAACTACTGGAGATCTGTAATAGGTTCTCTGGTTAAGGTTTTTCCTAAATTGTGTTTCCAACATTTACCAAGCTGCAAAGTCTGGAGTTTAAGATACAATAGGTTGCTTGAATCATATCCTGCTCTAACTGAAAATCCTTCTACCCGGAATTCAAGAGAGAAGCTTCGTGAATACATTTTTAACCATGATGTGTATCTGGATAGACTGGCTATTAACAATTCGACATTTTCCAAATGGTTTAGATTATATAAATTGGACCATCAGATGGCTGTTTACCTAAGGAAGCTTACATTCCCAAAGCTTAGGCAGGCTTTTACAGCTCTTCGTTTCCAAACAATGCCTTCAGCCATGATTCATGGTAGATATTCACACACACCTATATTCCGGTTTATGTATTTGTGGAGCTCCAGAAATCGAGGATTTGCCTCATTATCTGCATTTTTTACTCATTATTTACTGATCCAAGAACTAAATTTATGGGATCTGTTCTGTCCAATTTAAAGTCTAATACCACTTCTGAAAAGATTTTTTTCTCCTGTCTGATATTGATTCTCAGGTAACTTATAACGTTTCACTGTTTGCCTCAACAGCAATCAAAATTTGGGCAAGGGTAATTGTTTTGTCCCAAGAGCAATACTATGGACTTTGGGTGTAGTAAGGCCTCTGGCTCTCGGGAACACAGCCAGAACAAAAGACTTGTCCACAAATTTCTAAAGTTTCAAAAGCTTTACTGGTTATAAACACAAATAACACAAAACTGATTTCTTCTTTCTCAATAGTCCTTCCTAAATACCTTGCTCTCTCGGTGGATTCTATCTTTCTTCTTCTGAGGACTATCTTTCTTCCTTTGTGGACTTATCTTTTTGTCAAAGGAAAATACTCTCTCCAGGTCTGACTTGGCTGAAATCTTACTACACACTGCAACTTAGCTAGAGGGAGACAGCATAAGACCCTGGGATTTCACACAATCCTGGTCTTTCTTAAAGCTGTAGATCTTTATTTTCCCTCCTAAACTAATACATAGAAAACCTATTATAATCTTAACTAAATATATGTCTCAAGAGCATCAAAGATGTTCTGGAGGCATGACACTCCCCACCAAAACTCTTAATGAGTTTTCTATATAACTTTATATTAACTTTAAGTACTAACACTGGTATACTTTATATTCGAATAAACACATATTAAAGTATAAGTCATTGCAAAGAAAGACCAAGTCTGATATTGGTCTATCAAATGTCTTTCTGCCTGTTTCTTTGGCTATTCTAACTTTAACTTTGCAAACTTTTCCATCGTCGCTTGGGATTGCTTTCTTGATGACTCCGAGTAGCCAGCTATTCCTTGGAACTTCTTTTTCTTTTAGCAGTACAACGTCTCCAGTTTTTAAATTGGGCTGGGTGTCCAACCATTTTGTCCGCTTTTGTAAGAGTGATAGGTATTCTTGACGCCATCTTTTCCAGAAAGCATTGGCTAGTACTTGACTCTGCTTCCAATGATTCTTATAAACCCCTTGGAGATCTGATACTCCTGCGGGATCTGTCCATTCTGCAGTTTTGAATGTAAGCAGTGTGGCTGGTGACAGTACAAATGGATTTTCTGCGTCTGTAGACACTGGCACAAGTGGGCGGCTGTTGATGATGGAAGATCTAAATGAATTTAAGTCTCCGGGACCAGATGAACTCCATCCAAGGGTATTAAAAGAACTGGCAAAAGTAATATCGGAGCCATTGGCAATCATATTTGAAAACTCCTGGAGAACAGGAGAGATCGCAGCAGACTGGCGAAGGGCAAACGTTGTCCCCATCTTCAAAAAGGGGAAAAAAGAGGATCCCAACAATTATCGTCCAGTTAGTCTGACATCAGTTCTAGGAAAGATTCCAGAGCAGATCATTAAACAGAGAGTCTGTGAACATCTAGAAGGCAATGCCATAATCACAAAAAGTCAACATGGGTTTCAGAGAAACAAGTCATGCCAGACAAATCTAATCTCTTTCTTTGATAAAATTACCAGCTTGATAGATGAAGGGAATGCTGTGGATATAGTATATCTTGATTTCAGTAAGGCCTTTGACAAGGTTTCCCATGACATTCTTGCAAACAAGCTTGTAAAATGTGGGCTAGACAAAGGAACTGTTAAATGGATCTGTAATTGGTTGACCGGCCAAACCCAAAGGGGGCTCAACAATGGCTCCTTTTCATCCTGGAGAGAAGTGACCAGTGGGGTCCCACAGGGCTCTGTCCTGGGCCCAGTGCTATTCAACATCTTTATCAATGACCTGGATGACAGAATTGGGAGCATACTTATCAAATTTGCAGATGACACCAAATTAGGGGGAATAGCTAATACCCCAGAGGACAGGATCAAGATTCAAAATGACCTGAATAGACTGGAAAGCTGGGCCAAAGCTAACAAAATGAAAATTAACATGGAGAAATGTAAGGTATTGCACTTAGGGCGGAAAAATAAAATGCACAGATATAGGATGGGTGACACCTGGCTGAATGAAACTACGTGTGAAAGGGATCTAGGAGTCCAAGTAGACCACAAGTTGAACATGAGTGAACAGTGTGATGCGGCAGCTAAAAAGGCCAATGCTATTTTAGGCTGCATCAATAGAAGTATAGTGTCTAGATCAAGAGAAGTAATAGTGCCACTGTATTCTGCTTTAGTCAGGCCCCACCTAGAATATTGTGTCCAGTTCTGGGCACTACAATTCAAAAAGGACATTGAGAAACTGGAGCGTGTCCAAAGGAGGGCGACAAAAATGGTGAAGGGTCTGGAGACCATGCCCTATGAGGAACGACTTAGGGAGCTGGGGATGTTTAGCCTGGAGAAAAGAAGGTTAAGAGGTGATATGATAGCCCTGTTTAAATATTTGAAAGGATGTCATATTGAGGAGGGAGCAAGCTTGTTTTCTGCTGCTCCAGAGAACAGGACCCGGAACAATGGATGCAAGCTACAGGAAAAGAGATTCCACCTGAACATTAGGAGGAACTTCCTGACAGTAAGGGCTGTTCGGCAGTGGAATGCACTTCCTCGGAAGGTGATAGAGTCTCCTTCCTTGGAGGTCTTTAAACAGAGGCTGGATGGCCATCTGTCAGGGATGCTTTGATTTGGATTTCCTGCATGGCAGAATGGGGTTGGACTGGATGGCCCTAGTGGTCTCTTCCAACTCTACGATTCTATGATTCTATGATTCTATACTTCTGCCATAAGTGTGACCAATACTTCATGTGTTAGGTAGCTCACCTTTGACAGCAATGAGTTTAAAATTCTTCTAGAAATGCCTATCATACGCTCCCATGCTCCACCCATATGAGAAGCATGTGGAGGATTGAATAACCATACACACTTTTCTTTTTTCAGAAATTCTTGTAAATCTGGATCAGTAACAGTCTTTGCTGGCCATTTCAATTCTTTACAAGCACCTTGAAAATTAGTTCCACGGTCTGAACGGATGATTTTAGCTGGACCTCTTAAAGCAAAAAACCTTCGTAGAGCATTAATGAAAGATGACGTGTCCATAGATTCAATTAATTCAATATGAACTGCCCTAATGGATAGGCATGTAAATATTACTGCCCACCTCTTACTGTTAATTGCTCCACCTCTGGTTTTATGAGTAGAAATTGTCCATGGACCAAAAACATCTATGCCTATGTTAGTGAATGGCGGCCCCATATTTAACCTATCCTGAGGCAAGTCAGCCATTTTCTGATGACTGCACTTTCCTCTCTGTTTTTTGAAAGTCACACAATGCCGTATTACTTTGTTGACTAACCTTTTTAAACCGACTATCCAGAAACCGGCTTCTCGCACTGCTCCTTCTCTGAAATGTCTGCCTTGATGTTGTTTTCTTTCGTGATAATGCTGAACAAGTAGAATTGACACATGATGCTTAGCAGGAAGTATGATGGGATACTTCTCAGGATTTTCTATTTCAGCTTTAGACAGTCGGCCCTCTACTCTGAGTAAACTGTTGTCTTTAAAGGTAGGACTTAAAGATCGTATAGAACTGGTTTTAGGCATTGGTCTTCCTTGTTTTGCGCAAGTTATTTCTTCCTGGTAGTTTTCGGCTTGTACAGTCTGGAAAACTATTAACTCTGCCTTCTCTCTATCTTCAACAGATGTAGCTTCCTTATCACAAAAACGTAGGAAATGAATAAGTCTTGCTAGACCTGCGATCAGACGGGTCCATGATGAAAATCTAGAGAATCGATGCAAACCCAGTGTCTTCGCCTTGGGGATGTTTGATGCCAAGACTGTTATAGAGGGTCTAACTTCTTTATCTGCTTCTGGATCTTGCAACTCATAAGTTTCTGTTGTGGAACTTATATAGTCTGGGTCTAGCAAAAATGAAGGACCGTGTAGCCAGGTTGAATCTTTAAGTTTGCCTGCTGGAATGGCTCTGGATCCCTGGTCAGCAGGATTGAGGTCTGTGGGTATATATCTCCACTGTTCAGGGTTAGAATATTTTCTTATACGTTCTACCCTGTTGCTGACATATATGTGGAACCGGCGATGCTCATTGTAGATGTAGCCTAAAACTACTTTGCTGTCTGTATGGAAAATAGTTTGATGAATTTCTAAATCAAGTTTCCTTTGAATTAGTTCGTAGATTTGGACTGATAAGACAGCTGCGCAAAGCTCTAGCCGAGGTATAGTATGTCCTTTGGTTGGTGCTAATTTTGATTTTCCTAATAGGAAACCCAGGTGGACTTCTCTGTCTTCAGTTATTCTCAAATAGGCCACTGCAGCTATGGCTTTAGTGGATGCATCAGAGAAAATATGTAGCTCTTGTAAAAGATCTAAAAGGTCCCACAACTTCTTGCTGTCTCTCATTGTGAGCTGAGGGAAGTCCTTTAATCTACATAAAAGAGAGGTCTCAATCTGAGCTGCACTTCCATATCTCTGGTCCAATCTGTCCCATGCAGCTTGTAAGGCTGCTGAAGGGTCTGCTATGTGATTATAAAATCTTTGCAATGGTCTTAGCAGAAAGATCTTTTAAAATCCTACAAAATATCATAAACGGAGACCAAATGGGCTTCCTTCCAAAAAGGCACCTTAGAAACAACACGAGGGATTTAATAGATATTATAGACTTCTATGAGAAGAAAACAGATAAAAAAGCAGCTATGATTTTTCTTGAGGCTGAAAAGGTGTTCGATGAAGTTAATTGGACCTTCATGCTGGAAACCTTAAGAAAAATGGTTCTAGGAGATAACTTTATCATCTGGATAGATGCAGTCTATAGAAAACAAGTAGCGAGACTTATTATTAATGGAGGGAAAGCGAAGGCGTTACCTGTAATGAGAGATACCCCTCTCCCCTTTGTTATTTATAGCCACTTTAGAGACTCTGAGTACTAGCATTAAAGAAGATAAGAAGACCAAAGGCCTGGAAATAAAACAGGAAGAGTACAAACTTAAACTATACGTGGACGACGTGATGATATACTTATCTGACCCAATAGAAAGTGTTAATCCCCTGCTTTATAAATTAAAGGAATATGGACAGCATTCAGGTTTCTGGATTAACAGGGATAAGACAAACATTTTACCAATGAATTTAACAAAAGAAGGATCAGGAAAATCTACAAGAGGTGACTGGCTTTAAAGTAGAAAAAAGGTCAAATATCTAGGTGTTGCGTTCACCTCTAAAAACCGAGACCTCTTTAAAAACAACTATAAGAAAATACGGGTTGATATCAAATAAGGTCTCAATAGATGGGCTAAACTCAACCTGTCCCTCTTGGGTAGGATCGCGGCAGTAAAAACGAACGTACTACCTAAATTACTATGTTCATTTCAGACTATACCTATCCTTCTTAATGACAAACCATTTTTAGAACGGCAGAAGGACCTGCAGAAATCCATTTGGGCAGGAAAAGACCTAGAATCAGATTTAAATCTCTAACAGATGATAACACGCAAAGAGGAGGTTTGGGTTTGCCATCGTTACAGATCTACAATGGCTTAGGGAATGGATTACTCTAAAAACAGAAAACCTTTACAATTAGAAGGAATGGATGATTGCTTTGGTTGGCATGCATATATGTTTTACAACAAGGTGAAAGCCAACAAAGAATTTCTAAACCATTTTGTCAGAAGAACATTGTTTAGGGTCTGGCAGAAATGTAAAAACCATATTAATAGGAAGATCCCATTATGGGTCTTTACCAATGAGGCGTTTTATCAAAGAGAAGAGATTGCGAAAGGAAGATGGGTAACGTATAAGGAATTACTAAGAGAAGAGGAATTAGGTGACCTTATTATGAAATCCCCTCAACGATGGGTATCACAAGGTCTCAGGTACCAGCGGCATATTTATAGACAACCTTCTGAAAAGTTAAGATTAGAGAAGAAGACAGAAGGCCTATCTGGGTTAGAATCAGAAACAGAATCAGAAAAGATATTACTGGGAAATGAAGATAAGATTATTTCCAAGTTATATAAAGAACTACTTAAATTAGACACAAAATCAGAGACTGTTAAAGACTGTATGGCAAAATGGGCGAAGGACTGCGGGGAAAACATTTTACTAGAGGAATGGGAGGGAAATTGGCCAAAAAGGCTCAAACATAGGTTCTCTATGGATCTGAAGGAACAATATTTTAAGATGAGTTCAGGTGGTACCTGACCCCCATCAGAACAGCCGATATGTATAAGGACACAGCGACAGATGCTGGAAATGTGGGGAAGGAAGAGGGTCCATGAGACACATCTGGTGGAACGGCTGGAAGGCCACACATTTCTGGGGGAAATACAGGCAGCTATGTCAGAGATCCTTCAAATAAAAACACTAAAACATCCTAAGATAGTCCTACTTGGAATACTTAGTAAAGAAATGAATTTGGAAGGATTTTGTTTTATTGGATCTCTGCTGCCAGACTGGTATACGCGAGAAGATGGAAAGAGTAGACATACCAGGTATTTCAGATTGGGAAGAGAAACCTTACAATTGAATGGAGAATGATAAACTTACTTGTCTGATCAGATCTGGTTCACTAGATAAATTCAGGGAGGATTGGTATCCGGTGCAGGCTTATTTGGGAAAACAAACTTGTGAAAGGAACTAGAGAAAATACTACGCAGTTACTGGTCAAGCGAGTAAATAGACGAGGGACTTAAGATTACAGAGATAACTGATAAGCGTTAAAGTTATCTGCGTAGATATAAGAGGATACTCTTGAAAGCATTAGGCGAAATTTTGTTTTATTTTTTTTATACTTAAGAATACTTATGATCTCAAAATAATGAAGAGGGCAGGACAACGGCTAGAATGCTGCTGGCAGAAATATTGACTAATACCTGATAAAATGCAGCTAAGAAGTCCTTCTGCTCTGCATCTATTGCGTCTGCAAAGTCTCGTCCATCAGAGCTATTCAGGGTGGAAAGGGACTTGACTTTATTAGAACTCTTTATTGGAACCTACAAAATCCTGCTGTGATGCTTTTAATAATCTCTCAGATAAGAGCCGATTTGGATGATGGCCTTATGACAGAGGCGACAGGAGAGGTATCCAGAGCCTCCGCCTATACACTGGTGCCTCGGGTTACGAAATTAATTCGTTCCGCCATTCCTTTCATAACCCGAAAATTTCGTAACCCGAAAAATAATCCGTTAGCACTGGAAAGCCTATAGCTGCACTTTGCAGCATTTGAATTTCGTGCCGAAATGAATTTCGTAACCCGAAAAATATTTCGTAACCCGAAACAGTTTTTGCCAATCCAACTTTTTCGTATCCCGGAAATTTCGTAACCCGATCATTTCGTATCCCGAGGCACCAGTGTACTGTTCTTCTCTATCAATTTGAGTCAGTTAGTACAGAGGATGTGGACAAGCTCCTTCGGAGTATGAAAAAGACGACTTGCTCTCTCGATCCTTTCCCATCTTGGCTGGCCGTCCAGGGGGAGATACCATCAAGATGCTGCTAAAAACATAACTAATGCATCTTTCAGGGAAGGCTGTCTTCCATCTTGCTTCAAAGAGGCGGTGGTTAAACCACTTCTAAAAAAGCCTCCCCTTGACCCCCTGGACAGAAACAATTACAGGCCAGTTTGGCTCTTACCATTCTTAGGCAAGGTAATCAAGAGGGCAGTTGCCATTCAACTTAAAGCAGTCTTGGAAGTAGGGATGTAAAGAATATTCCCCAAAATTCGAAAATTAGTAGAAATATGTCTAATTTGAAAATTTTGAAAGCATTTTATAGAGAAGAAATTCTGATAACTTCTCGATCATGAGTAAGAATTTTGATTTTTAATCATTTCCAAATGAAGAGAAGAGGAGAAACTTTCAGCTGACAAATTCGACCTACAGGATTTGGGTATTTTGCGTAAGAAAAGCTACCATTCATCCTGGGTTTTACCAGAGGCTATTTCCTTTCTTAGGGTGATTCTTACCCCATCTTTGCTCACTCACAGCTTTACTTTGAAAAACAAAAGAGAACAAAAGGGGAGGCATTTTGTGTGTTGGTGGTAGATAAGACATTCTGCCCTTTATGCCATGCTCTTTTTGGATGCATCACACACTCTTATTCGTGGATATTTTGAACTCCCTTTGCCAAATGCAAAATATAAAATATATAAAATGCAAAATAAAAGTAGGTTTGCCTTAGCATCACCTTGAGAGAGCTGGAGAGAGGTTTGTCATGCCTTGCCTCTGAGGCTGAGAGAATGTGCACTCTCCTTGCCAATTATTATTATTATTATTATTATTGCATGACCTTAGCATCACCATGGGAGAAGTGCAGAGTTAGTCATGCCCTGCCTCTGAGGCTGAGAGAGTGTGACCACCACAAAAGAGAAGAAGGGGTGCAATGGCAGGAATTCTACCATGATGGATAAAACCTAGCATTGGAAGGGATTCCAATAGGTCATCCAACCCCCCCCCCCCCTCAGAAGGTGATAGAGTCTCCTTCCTTGGAGGTCTTTAAACAGAGGCTGGATGGCCATCTGTCAGGGATGCTTTGATTTGGATTTCCTGCATGGCAGGGGGTTGGACTGGATGGCCCTAGTGGTCTCTTCCAACTCTACGATTCTATGATTCTTCTACCATGAAGGAATACCTAGGAGTTGGAGTTGAAGCTGAGAGCCTGTGACTTGCCCAAGGTCAGCCAGTGAATTTCTAGGGTGAACTGGGAGAATGAAGATCTACTGAACTTTTCCCCTTCCCCACTGCCATTCCCTTCTCCTTTTGTCTCTTGTCTCTTTAGATTGGAAGCCTGAGGGCAGGGAAATGTCTAACGATTTGTAAGCTGCTCTGATAGCCCTTTGGCTGAAGAGCTGGGCATAAATTATTATTATTATTATTATTATTATTATTATGCTAATCCCAGCTCAGCCAGGTAAATGTAGAGGTTTCCCTGGGTAAGTCATATTGTCTCAGCCTCAGGGACATTCTGAACCATCCTTGCCCAAAAGCAAACCAATCATAGAATGAATAAATAAATAAATAAATAAAATGTAACTTTATTATTTAAAGAGGCTTTCTTGAAATGAAACAAAACCAAAGGCCAGAACCATCAGCATTCATTCATGAAGGAGACAAAAGGAGAAGGGAATGGCAGTGGGGAAGGGGAAAAGTTCAGTAGATCTTCATTCTCCCAGTTCACCATAGAAATTCACTGGCGGACCTTGGGCAAGTCACTTGCTCTCAACTCCAACTCCTAGGTCCTCTCAACTCTACCATTTCTTGTTGGGGCTTCAATCACAGTTTATTTATTGAGACTGGGCTTTTTTCCCCCTTTTGTGTGTGTGCCTTCAGGTTTTTTTAAGCATAGGAATGTTGTTTAAACCTCTGCCAAACTTCCTTTTGACATGGCAATTGAGTTTGTAATGCAAAGTAATTAGCATAATTATTCGAGTTGTCTTTTATTGTCATTCGAGAAATCTGTGAAAAATATTTTGCTAGCTGCTGGAAGGGAGAGAAGAAATCACCTTTTGAAAGGGGGACTTGTGGAACGAATATTTTTTAAAGAAATTCTCTTCAAGTTCTCAATGAACGAGAAGAAAAACATGGGTTTCTCCAATCACTACTTGGAAGAAACAGATTTTCTAGATCCATTTCAAACTGGATTTAAGGCAGGTTGTGGAATTGAGACAGCCATGGTCGCCTTAGTCGATGATCTCCATCTGGGCATCAAAAGCTCTTTGAAAAGCGGAAGTGGGACCTGCTGCTGCTCTTGGACCTCTCAGCGGTCTTCAATACCATTGACCACGGTATCCTTCTGAAACGCCTGGGAGAGTTGGGAACTGGGGGCACTGCTTTCCAGTGGCTCTAGACCTACATCTGTCACTTCAGGACAGCTGTTTGTCCAAGAAGGAGCTCAAGTTAAGCATCCCTGAAGGCGCGATTCTGTCCCCAATGCTATTCAACATTTACATGAAGCTGTTAGGTGAGATCATCCGGAGACATGGGGCGGGAAGCAGGGAGACCTTGAAACAGTTGCACATGCGCTGGTCACCTCTCGGCTCGACTTCTGTAACGCACTCTACATGGGGCTACCCTTGTGACAATTTTGGAAACTTCAGTTGGTACAGAATATGGCAGACAGGTTGGTTACGGCCACTTCTAGAACTGCCCACGTTAGACCGGTTCTTAAATCTCTCCATTGGCTGCCCATCAATTTCCGGGCAAGATACAAGGTGTTGGTTCAATCTGGAACAACCTGCCGGATGAGATCCGTCCTATTAACACCTTGGAAGTCTTTAAGAAGGCTATTAAGATGGATCTCTTTCCAGACTAGATTAGATCTATTCACTTGCCTCTCCCTCCCCATGACCCTTACCTTTGCCATCGTTAGTGTGATGGAAATTGTTATCTATCGTTCCTGCCCTCCCCTCTCACCTTCAGAAAATGACCCATTTCTTGCCTGAAAAACCTTTTTTATTGTATTGTGTTTGGAATGTTTTAAATTTTATTGCAGTTTAATAGCTTTTTAATGTTTTTATAACTATGAGGAGTTTTGGGAGTTGGGGTTTGTAATTGTATTTCTTAAATTGTATGTTATTTTATTACTGTAATATGCTTTGATCCATTTGAGAGATGGGGGGACAATATTTCTGTGGCTGTGGTTCTCTCTGTTGGTCCTCCTCTGCAGGGTTGTTGTGAAGGAAAAGGTAAGTATGTGAGGGAGGTTGCCCAATCCAGATCCTGTGGGCCTCTAAGCCTAGTTCCCAGGTTTCCAGGGGATTACCAGAGTTTTGAGGTCCTTCTGTCTCCCTCCGCTTGGCTTTGGCCTAGATTTTGGCCCTTCCCTCCCCCTAGGACTCCAGAGGGACCCCCCCCCCCCGAAAAATGTTGTTTCCAATCCTATTGAACCCTATCCTGTGTGATACTTTCTATTTGGCACAATACTCTTCTCCAAATGAGGCATCAGAAGGGAGGGTCTCTTCTCTGCCCCACTTTCCAGGAGGGAAGCGGCTCCTCCAAGCCCTTTTTACCTTTGGATTTTGCTGGTCAATGACCGAATAAACTTTATTACATTACTTTACCTTTGGATCCCCCTCCCCTCCATGGCCATGCCTCTCTCCAAGGGTCCCCCCTGCCCTCTCTTCTCATAATAACCCCCCAAGTTCCTGGGACCCAAGGAATCCCCCGAGGAGGAGGCAGGGAAGGAAAGAGGGACAGGAGGCCTGGCAGGACCTCTGCCTTACTTTGGGGGGAGAAGAGGGGCTTCCTTTCTTTCTATAAGCCCCCAAAGGCCCCCCAGAAGACTCTCCAGCCATTCCTCTGAATGAACCAGGGCTCTCCCCACTTCCCTCCTTCCCCCAGAACATACTATGATGCCAGCAATGGCTTCAGGGGGTGAGACTGTGCATACGTAGATGCCCCCAAAGAAGACAGCATGCGCAGGGATTGCCAGGGCCTAGATGCTGCTGCTGCTTTTACTGCTGTTTATTCTGCTGGAAGCCTTTGCAGGAAAGGAAGGTATGTGCCAGGGGTTCAGCGGCCTCACCTTCCTTCCCTCATTTCTTCCTTTAAAGAAACCCCAATGGAGCCCAAGATGAAGAGCTGGACTCAGGAGGGAAAGGCAGGAAAGGAAGGCTCTAGTTTAGAAATAAAGCTCTCTCTGTGTATCCTGTATATTTGTCTGTGTGTGTGTGTGTTTGCCTCTGCTGTTCTTATGGCTGAGGACTGAGGAGAGAAGAAAGGGTCAGTTTTGGGCAAATTCAGAACTTCTGTGCATGAAAGAGTCCAGTGTGTTGAAACAGCAAAGAACTTTATTGAGAACACATAGAAATTCAGTGTTTAAGCCAGAACTGCTCACTCCAATCCAAACAATATATTAAAACCCCCAAACCTTAAATATCACCCTCCTCCAAATATAGCCCCACCTCCAATTCCCACAGTCTATGCTCCACAGGTAACAAGGCCCCTTTGCCATTACCACAAACTAACCCTTTCTGTTAATACATGCCCCCAACTTTCTTCAGCCAACACCCCACAATTTCCAAAACCTACCATTCCCAAAACTATTCTAACCAGCTGCAACAAATCCCAGTCTCCCATCTACCTAACTTATACCATGACCCACAATCCACAGCCAAATTTACAACACAAAGTAATTATCTACATATACTATCAGCAGTGAAAACCTAAACTTAACAAAATACAACCTTAAAACATAAACAATCAGTTTAGTTCAGTACTGGGATTTGTGTGGCTTCTCTCCTGTGTGGACTGCATTATGTGTCAATAGATATGACTTCGTAGAAAAGCATTTCCCACAATGCTGGCATTTGTATGGCTTCTCTCCTTTTCTCTCTCAAATGTCTTGTTTTTACCCTCCTAATAATGGTTTTCCTTTTAAAAAATAAGTCTTTTGTTTTAGTCTCTAATCATTATTTTTGTTGTTCTTGTTTGTTTCTATGTTTGTTTGTTTGTTTCATTCTTAGTAAAATGAGTTATTCTGGTCTGTCTCCTTCCTTCTTGCATGAAAATCTATTAATAAGGAAACTGGGGAGACTTTTAAAACCTCTCAAAGGAGCCATTTTTGGCCTTTTTGGGGGGTCAATCCTCCTCTTAGAAGCCAAAGACCGATGTTTGTGAAGAATAGTAATAAGGCTTGTATGAAAACTATCCTCCCCATTTCCGATCCCTTTAAAACCCATGTTCCCCAGAAGGAGCAGAGCTGTGTAATAAGGAAACCCTCTCAGAAAAGAGACACACTTCCTTCCTTTTGTCCCAAGGAGCCTGGCCTCCTTCTCTCTCTGGAGCCTCAGCAGAGAAAGAGAAGCCTCTGTTCAACTGAGGCTCAGAGAAGGTTCTGGAACATTGTTCCCAACAGTCACAAGAAGCACAAAATGGCTGCCAGAACTCAAAATTGCCAAGGATGGTGGGAGGGACAGGGATGCCAGCGAATCAGGGCCTGATTTATACACACACACACACGTGCGCACACGTTCAGACAGGTATCTATGGGTATGTAGAGATGTATCTATGTGTATTGTATGCAAGATTTATAGACTTTAAACATTCCCTTTATGTGTGTGTGTCTTGTGTGTGTGTGTGTAGGCTCTTAAAAGTAAAAGTCTGAGTACACTTAGATAGAGATGCCTCCACACACACATATATATACACATATATCCATATATGTATATGCGCAAACACACATGCCACATCCATCTGTTGTTGTCCATTGTTCTGGTCCGTTGTTCCAGGTGATGCTGGAGAAGAGGCCCTGCCTCCAACGGAACCAGAGGCTGCAGGAGATGACCCAGCCCCCATATTTTAAACCAAACCTTGCGGTTAGCAGTGGCCCAGAACTCCAAAGCCTGTCTCTTATAGTGGAATTGTATTGGGTTAACAAAGGAAGTGTGTCCCCACTGCTTGGTTAGTTCTCTTTCCGCTTTCAGGGATCAGGGCAGAAGCTCCATAAGGTGAAATGAGAGATCACACTCCTGTCACCAATCTAGGTGTTCTTCTTTACATCTAGAGTGGTGAGTAAATACAGAATTGGACTATAAAACCTTTAATCAGACACATAAGAGACCAGATCTGGGTTCAAACACTTTGTATGTAACATTTATTCTAACATTAGGGACATTCATTCTAATATATTACATATCAAGAGGCCTCAAATCATGCACACATTCATACAATGCTTATGCACACAAATCTTCCCAGAGGTTGGTCAGTTTCCTGAAGGAGCAATGGGTGCCAGTTCCAGCTGATTTTGGCACACTAGCACCATGGTTTTGAATATTCCTTTATGCTTTTCAATATGTGCATCATTTTTCCTGATGAGTGACTTCTTGTTCCCATTCCGTTCTTCTTCTGGTGCTCTTTACATCAAGTTGTGTTATACACAGTATATTCTTCTTTTAGTACATTCAGTTTCATGTCCTTGCATTACAGTGTCTTTATCTTTTGCACATTCCTTTTTGACTCAGCAGTTTGAGCTTTTCTTGCTTCTCTGTGCAAGATCCTTCATCTCATACTTCATCTTCTAATTATGTCACATTCACACATAACACACCTACCCACCATGCTACGTCTTCCTGTACGGCAGGGGCTTGGACTCGATGGCACTTGTGGTGCCTTACAAAGCCAGAATCCTATAAATCCATGCTTTGTCATCCTGTGTGTTGGGGGTTGGACTACATGGGTCCTGTGGCCCATTCTTATTCTAGAATTCTATAAAAACAACAACACCAACACCAACACAACATACAAAAATCAATAACTTTATGAACAGACAACCCTTAAAAACAAAATCACAAGGGCTTTCTCTTATCACCAATGCATTGAAAATATTTTTCTTGTAATACTTCTTAACAAAAACAGTGTTAGTTCACTGCTGGCATTTATGTGGTTTCTCTCCTGCATGGACTCTCTGATGTATAATTATGTATGACTTCGAAGAGAAACATTTCCCACAATGCTGGCATTTGTATGGCTTCTCTCCTGTGTGGACTCTCTGATGTTTCACTAGGTCTGACTTCTGAGAGAAACCTTTCCCACAATGCTGGCATTTGTATGGCTTCTCTCCTGTGTGGACTCTCTGATGTTTCACTAGGTTTGACTTTAAAGGAAAACCTTTCCCACAATGCTGGCATTTGTATGGCTTCTCTCCTGTGTGGACTCTCTGATGTGTCACTAGGTGTGCCTGCTGAGAAAAACCTTTCCTACAATGCTGGCATTTGAATGGCTTCTCTCCTGTGTGGACTCTCTGATGTATCAGGAGGTTTGACTTCTGAGAGAAACCTTTCCCACAATGCTGGCATTTGAATGGCTTCACTCCTGTGTGGAGTCTCAGATGTGTCACTAGGTTTGACTTTAAAGGAAAACATTTCCCACAATGCTGGCATTTGTGTGGCTTCTCTCCTGTGTGGATTCTCAGATGAATCAGGAGGTTTGATGTCTGAGAAAAACCTTTCCCACAACGCTGGCATTTGTATGGCTTCTCTCCTGTGTGGACTCTCTGATGTCTCACAAGGTCTGACTTTGAAGGAAAACATTTCCCACAGTGCTGGCATTTATGTGGCCTCTCACATGTATGGACTCTCTCAAGACTGACATGTTCTTCTGGAAAAAAAAAAGAACAATGACACACAAGACTGACTCTCTGAATCAAGAGAGGAATGTGTTACCCCAAGATTTAGCCACCTGTTAACCCTTCCCTATTTGATATAAAATTAATAAAGTTGGAGTGGGTGCCCTGAATTTAGCATTTTTGCAGGTATGGATCCCTACTCATAGGAGGTAGCAAAGAAGAGATTGTAGGAGAACCTGCCTTGAGAAAATGAGTGGATTTAGCTGCATGATCCATTTATGTCTGTAGAGGTTGAAGGGATTATGGCTAAGGAATGGACTGGAAGGAAACAGCCAGAAAAAGGCTCTGGGAATCAGTGTGCTAATCCCTTTTGTCTGAGGTACTTGCACCAATAATAATAATGATGCTGATGATTTATTTATAGCCTGCCCAATCACAAGGAATCCGGGTGGGTTACAACAATAAAAATAAAGAGAATAAAATAAAATACAAAAATAAATACAATACAGTAAAATAAAACAGAGCGATGTGAGTTACAGTAAAATTCACAGTTAGGCCTGATGGAAACCGGGCCTGTCTTTTTCACTCCCTCCCAGGTCTGATGATGACAGTTGGGGCGGAGGGAGGGCTCTTCTTTTTGAGGCCAGAATATAATTTTAATTTAATTTAATTCTCCTTATTAATTTAAGAGAAGAAGTGATGGACAGAGTGAAGGAAGTCACAGTAAATGGGGAGAGCTTAAACCAAGCCCTCATTGCATTAAATTTGGTTTCAGACCATTCTTTCCTCACCCAGGAAACATTCTAAAGCAATTTAAACCTTTTCGTACCCTCAGTTTCTGCCACTAAGCAACAATTACAGCATAAATATCTGCTCCTAGTGGCTGTTCTTCAGCCTCAGTCCAGTTGCAGGCAGACACTCTGCTCCCTATTGCATGGGGTAAGAAAGCCAGGGTACCTTTCCCAAACAGAATTTTAATTCGGGCTATGTCCGGGTCCAATCATATGTAAATCACTGCTGAATCTATTGGCCAAATCCATCCCAGATGTAGCCTGGGTCCGAGGCATGCTCAGCCATCCCCCTCTTTTTTAAGCGGAAGCTTCCAACATTAAAAAATGGCCCTGAAGTGCTGCAGGGATTTGGGCTGAATCCAGGATGGATTTGGCTGGTGGATTCAGCGGAGATTGACATATGATAGGACCCGGATGCAGCCCGAATCAGAATTCAGTTCAGAAAAGTTAAGCTGGCTTTTTTATCCCATGCGATAGGATCCTCTGTCGGTTTACATGGCTAAGCACCTCAATACACTCTCCAACCCGACTTGCCATGGGAGCTACTGACTTCTCTCCCCATTCCGTATTCTCAGCAACTGGGATTGAGATCCATCCAGGCAACATATTACCATTAGCAAAGTCTTACATTTATTCACCACTCCCACCTTTGTTACCTAATTCTCTCTGTGCATGTGTGTTCATTTTGCCTTTCAAATGCCTTTGGAGTTCTGTGTGATTGCAGACCTGCTATAGCTTTGCTGGATCCTGAGGTCACTGTTGCCTCAATCAAACTATGGAGATTATCGCACTGCGTTCTGAGACCGTTCCTATCATCACGTGATGAGAACGTTCCTGGAACAGATATTACTGCATTAGTAAACTAGAACGTGATCAAAACGTGATCAGAACTGCATTTTACCGCACAGCGATTCCTGAAACCGTTCCGAGAACATATTCCACCAAGGCCGCCTCCGTCTCCTGATTGGCTGAAAGAATGACAGGCAGGGAGGCATTGAAGCAGGCAGGCGAGCGACTGCAGTGAGGGAAGGGGTGTGTGTGTGAGAGAGAGGGGGGAAAGGAGGAGGGAGGGAAGGGAGGGAAGAAGGAGGGATCGGGAGGAAGGCAGGGAGAAAGAGAAATGGGGATGCAAGTTACATCCCAAACCTCCTTTGCAAGGCTGGGAAGAAGGAGGAGCTCCATGCAGGTCTCTTCAAGCCGAAGAAAAGCAAGTTGCCAGGGAGGGGACTGGGCCAAGGGCAGAGCCCCGGCAGCCATAGCAGCTCTTTAAACCGGTTAGAAAAGAAGAGTCCTCTGCTGTCATCCCAATTCCCCATTTTGGCTGCTTGTCAGCCTTTTGCCTCCTGTGTGTGTGCGCATGTAATGTGTGCCTTCATAGAATCATAGAATCATAGAGTTGGAAGAGACCACAAGGGCCATCCAGTCCAACCCCATTCTGCCATGCAGGAAATCACAATCAAAGCATCCCCAACAGATGGCCATCCAGCCTCTGCTTAAAGACCTCCAAGGAAGGAGACTCCACTACACTCTGAGGAAAGAGTGTGTTCCACTGTCGAACAGCCCTTACTCTCAGGAAGTTCCTCCTAATATTGAAGTGGGATCTCTTTTCCTAGAGCTTGCATCCATTGCTCCGGGTCCTAGTCTCTGGAGCAGCAGAAAACAAGCTTGCTCCCTCATCAATGTGACATCCCTTCAAATATTTAAACAGGGCTATCACATCACCTCTTAATCTTCTCTTCTCCAGGATAAACATCCCCAGCTCCCTAAGTCGTTCCTTGTAGGGCATGGTTTCCAGACCTTTCACCATTTTAGTCGCCCTCCTTTGGACACGCTCCTTTTTGAATTGTGGTGCCCAGAACTGGACACAATATTCCAGGTGGGGCCTGTGAGCTTCCCTCCCCGCTTTAATTCTTGTCTGGCTCTTTGCTATGGAATTCTGGGAGTTGTTTGCTTGCTTTTGTGTGTTGCTCCAAACAGAGGAGCTTTTGTGGGTTCCTTCCTGGAGGGAAGGAGGAGAAGGTCCTGGGCATCCCTGCCATCCTTGCCTCCTGCAGGCTGCCAGCACAGGAGCCCCGCTGGACATGACACTAGAGGCCCCCGCAGAAGCAGCCAGACCCTCTCCCTCTTGCTCTCTGCTCTGGCCCCCCTGTTTCCCTCTCTCTTTCTCTCTCTTTCCCTTCTTTCCTCTTCTCTCACTTGTCCCAACTTTCCTCCCTTCCCTCCCTCCTTCTTTCCCCCCTCACACACACACCCCTTCCCTCACTGCAGTCGCTCGCCTGCCTCCCTCCCTCCCTGCCTGTCATTCTTTCAGCCAATCAGGAGACGGAGGAATGAGAGAACGGATTTGAGAACACATAAGAATATCGCACACACTTCTGTTGGAACGTTCTCATCCCGTTTCAGCTCTCTGGGAACACATTCATATCTGTACCCTCCTGGAACACATTTGGAACACATTTAAGCGTTCTGAGAACCCGATTGGAACACATACGTGCGGTATACTCAAATGCGTTCCGTTCTCATCACGTGATGAGAACGGTCTCAGAACGCAGTGCGATAATCTCCCATATCTCCCCTTTGAGCTAAGTATCTAATTCCCCTAAAAGCATAGCACTTGCAGGTGTCCTCCCCGGACTCCAGCATTTCAGGTAAAAAAGGGCCTAAGCAAGCTCAGGTAGGAAAAAGAAACATTAGACAAAAAGGAATTTTTGTGTTGCCTTTCCTTTCTTCATAGACATTGTTCATAATTGCTAAATGGAAGCCCTTAATATGTCTGAAAACCAGGGCCTGAACCGGTTCTCACCAGTTCAGTTCTTAAAACCTGTCAGGTTGATGGCTGCCTCCCAATCCCCAAGGCCCCTCTCTTGACCCTTCCCAGAGGTCCTTTCCTGTCCACATACCTCACCTTATTTCCCCTCACCTTCCCACTAGGGCCCTCCGTTCTGGTAGTCAAGCCTGCTGTCCCAGCCCAGGATTTCCTCTGCCCCATCTAGGATTCGCCCCTTCTCACTCGCTGCCCCTCACTCCTGGAACCTTCTTCCCCCGCGAGCAAGAGCCATCACTTCATTAACCAGCTTCAAAACGGAGCTGAAGACCATCCTGTTCAGAGAAGCGTTCCCAGGCATTGCATAATTGTCACTTGCTATTTGATGTTCTTTTCTTGTCTGTTTTATTGAATCATTTCCGGTATTGCTATGTATTTTATATGTATTATCTTAGTAGACAGGCCCCTTAGCCACCACCACTCCCTTCTCCTTCTGTGTCATGTCTTTTTAGATTGTAAGAAAGAGGGCAGGGAACCGTCCAATTAAAAAGATTGTATGTACAGCGCTGTGTAAATTTACAGCGCTTTATAAATAAAGGTTAATAATAATAATAATAACAACAACAACAACACAGAGCTAGGCAATCCTGGCTTTGCTCCTGCTTTCCTTTCCTGGCTCCCAGAGACCTGATCCCCTTCCCTTTCTCCCTCCACTCTCCAACCTTCCCTCTTGCCTATCCGCACTGCTTCAGCTTTCACCTTCAGCATCTCTTTCCTGCCTTTCTGTTTTTCCCATTCCCTCCATCTCTCTATCACAGACACACAGCCACAGCATGTGATGCACAAAAGGGACATTCTGAGTCCCATTTGTTGAGAAAGGCAGGATAATCAATATACAAATAAGTCATTGGGAAAGCAAGAGCAAGGGGGCTGGGACCTGGTCTCCAATTTTGGTGAGGGTCAAGTGCCAGCCTTAAGGCATCTATAAGACAGGGATGGCCTAATGTTGGGGATGGGGGGGTCACACTGGCCCACAGGGGATCTCAGGAGCAACCTAACATTGTATTGTCTGGGGGTGAAATGAAATACTATTTTCTCCTCAGTATCCCACAGCATCCCTTTGGGGAACCAGAGGCCATTTTGCCACTATTGGGCTCTCTCTGAGCCATTGTAGGGCCAAGGGAGGCCTTTTCCCCAAGAAGACTCTCCTGAGCCTGAAAAGCCTGGAAGAAGGGCCAAAAAAGCCAGGAAACTTAGGACCTTTCCAGAAGGGCACCCTAGTACGTACTGTGTACGTACTAGGGTTGCCCAGGGGCATCTTTTTCAGACGCCCTCAACCCTAGTACGCACACAGTAGGTACAAAATGGTGGCGCCCATTCTACATGCAGATGGTGATGCCCATTAGGATGTCACGACTGCGCCGCATTCAAACGGAGCGGCATGGACATGACGTCCTGGTGTCATGAAAGGGCGCTTGTGGCGCCCTTTCCACGGTGCAGGAAGGAACTCCATTTTGGAGCTCCTTCGTTCATTTGTGTCGCTGGTGCAGCCTTTAGAGAGCTGCGCCAGCGATACAAAAGAGAAAGGTGCAGAGTGGCCCCTTTCTCCTTTCCACGCCGCTGTTGGGGTGTCTTTGGGGCTTGAAGCCCCAAGGACACTTTTTCCAGGCCATGGCGTGGAAAAGCGGTGGATTGGGGCCTCAGGGCTGCCGCTGTGGCAGCTGAGGCCCCGATCTGTTGATGAAAGGGGCAGGTACAGGCCACCCCAAAGGGGCAGTCTGTAAACCGCCCTACTGAGGGATGTGCTGAGGAGCATTTGGGGGTGAAAAGCATTTATCTCCATAGTTCCTTCCCACAGAATCCTAGAATTGGCAGTTTAGAATGGGATATTTAGAATCCTCAGAAAGTGGAGAGCAATAGTGCCTCACCAAACTACAAATTCCAAGATTACACAGGATATTGTTATGACAATTAAACTACGTGTGAAAGTAGCTTAGGACTCATAGTAGACCACAAGTTGAACATGAGGCAGCTAAAAAGGTCAATATGATCCTAGGCTTTATCAATAAAAGTATAGTGTCTAGATCAAGAGAAGTAATAGTGCCACTCTATTCTGCTTTGGTCAGGCCTCACTTGAAATAACCCTGTGTCTAGTTCTTGGCACCACAATTCAAAAAGGATGTTGAGAATCTGGAGAGTATCCAAAGGAGGGCAACCAAAAAGGTGAAGGAACTGAAAACCATCAAGCCCTATGAGAAGTGGCTTAGGAGCTGGCTATATTTATCCAGGAGAAGAGAAGGTTAAGAGTGGATATAATAGCCCTGTTCAAATATTTGAAGAGATGTCACCTTGATGGATCAAGCTTGCTTTCTCCTATTCCAGAGAAAAGGAGAGGAACAGTGGATGCAAGCCACAGGAAAAGAGATGCCACCTAAAGATTAGGAGGAACTTGCTGACAGTAAGGGCTGTTCGAGAGTGCAATATACTTCCTCTGAACGTGGTGGAGTATCATTATTGTTATTATTGGCCTGGTAGAAATGGGCACTTTGTGGCATGCCGGCGGTGATTTTAGGGTTTGGGAGCATGCAGTAACTGCACACTCCCAAAGCCTAATACTTATGGGCAGCACAATCTTGACGCAGTGCCATCCATACGGCGCATGCATCCATGACGTGTCTTGTGTGACGCGTCCAAACAGCACGGCGCATAAGACATATCACCGTGACGCTCCAAGGTGCAAATGGCGCCTTGGTGGCATCACAGGAAGGAGTTCCATTTCTGAGCTCCTTTTGGCTGCAGATCGTTCTTGCAGCCATGAGGTTGCTGCGGCAATGATCCGGAGGAGAAAGGGACAGCCTGTGGCCACCCCTTTCTTCTAATCTGTACTGAGCCATTGTTATTATTATTAAGATTTATTTCTAAAGCGTTCCTTCTTTGGAGATCTTTAAACAAAGGCTGGATGACTATCTGTTGGGGGTGCTTTGAATGTGTATTCCTGCATGGCCAGGGGTTTAACTGGATGGCCCTTGTTGCCTATTCCAACTCTATGATTCCATAATTCTAAAGTAGAAACATAACACCATAACAATGTAGTATGAAAGGACCCTCAGTCTTCACAGGAAGGGCAGTGGAGTCAAGTTCCTTACCCACAGAGGCCACATTCTCATAATTCGCCATCATAACATCGCTGTACAGAAGTCTCTGCTTCTTTGTCAAGAGTTTCCATTCATCCTCGGTGAAATATATCGCCACATCCGCAAAAGTCACCTGCAATAGAAAATAGCCCTGATCCAGAGAGTGACTAATAAAAGGGAAGGAAAGCACATGGTGCATCCCAAATATTATTTCATTACTTCAGAATTTATCCCAGGAAACAAACTTTAAATAATGTTAGCAAGCAAAAAGCTACTGCCTTTGAAATCCAGTTTGTCTCGAATCCTTTGTGAGGCTACAAGCCCCTCTGTTTGGAAGAGAAAACTGAATTTCTCAGGCAGGCTCCATGCTTTTACACAGGAAAACTTGTAGGTGTTGATAAGGTAAAACATGCCAATGCTGTCCCAATTTAAAAGATATTTTAAAACCTTTGTTGGAGGTAGCAACCTCCAATAGTACAGGTCCCATCCATTGGCCTTCTCTTTATCATTCTCCCGTGAAGCCTAAAATGTGGTATATTCACATCCATATAACATATCCGATATCCTAGTTTTGTGGATTTGGGATGATACTGCTATATGGCCAACATGGCTCCCGCTGGATATGTCAATTGTGTGTGTGTTTGTGTAGGATAAAATCTGGGAAGCAAAGCTCTGAGTTTCTGACATTCTCTGGGTGTCAATAGGAAGGTCTTTTCACATCATCCTGTTTCCCATCCATTTCCTCCTGGGTTCACCCCACTCCATTTTCTTCCAGAGCCCCCCAGCTCTCTGTCCCCTCCAAGGGACTGACCGGGTCTGTGGCCTTCAAGTATGGCCTCCTTTGGAGGAAATGGTGAGCTAACAGGGAGGGCTGAAGGACAAACTCTGCCAGAGCTGGAGAACCATGGTAGCTGCATTACTGGCTCTGGCCGAAGGTGGGGCAGCCCTTGAGGAGGGTGAGGAATGCCTGGAAAAGACACCCCAGCCCCAGAGGTTAGAAGTCAGGTACTCTGCCTTCCCTGAGGCCATCTCAGTAGCAAGAGCCCCACAGAGTGAGAGTCCAAAAGGACAGGGTGCTATCTGGGTCTCGGACATTTCCTATCCCTTCTTGTTCCTCCCAGGAATGGTCTATTGCAGTTGCTTGTATGGCCAGTGGAATGGAGCCCATAGCAATGTGTTGTGGCTGGGAAGACCCATTTCCGTCCCGCTTACCACTGCAGCTGAGCTCTGAGGGGGTGAGAGGAGAGGGTCAAAGGGCTGTTGCCAGAGGAAGGGGCACAGACCAGGTTCAATGCTGCAATATCTTTCACACAGTTGGTCTCAAGGGTGCTGCAAAATCCCTCTGCAAACAATCACTACATCTTATAAGTATAACCCACCCAATCATATTTGATTCACTATTATTTAGTCTGAACCATCAAATGATTTTCATTACCATGATAAGGGCCTGAATCATACTGTTAGTTTTAGCGCAAGAAGACCTATTGATCCCATAGGATTTACAACCCTGTGTGGAATAAGCTGAGTTTCACAAGTATTGTGATTTCACATAAGCAAAACTGCCTCTGGTCCTCACCAGAGTAGACCCACTGAATCAGCTGAATTTACCTAACTGTTGAAGAATCGTTTAGTAGTTGATTGAAAGGGTCTATTCTAGCTCGATGTACACAATATATCATATATAAACCAAAGATAAGATATAAACAAAATAACTTAGGCTATGGCTGGGATACTGAGGATAGATTAAGATATTGACTATCCCAAAACATATACTACATTTAGCCACCAAAGAATTATAGTGCATTTATCCATTTGTTGCCAAATTTCATGGCAAATGTCATATTTAAAAAACAGTTCTGGAGAACACTGTGGGCTTGAGGGCCACAGCTTAGATCCAGAGATGTTCCCCCATATCCCCCAACATTTCACAGATGGGAAAAGAAAGACACACGTGGACAAACAACACCAGAAGGTGGTCAAGATGGCCAAAGATGTTTATGAGGAAGGCCACAAAAGCAGGGAAGGGCACAGCAGTTTGCTTTTGCCGCAGACTCCTAGCAAGGAAAAGTCCCTGCCCCCTTCTTTCCTCTTCTCTCCCCACTTTTGAGTTGATGGGGTGAAAATCCCTTGGCACTCATTTTGTAGGAACTGAAGTGAGCTGAGGACAAAGGGGAAAGTGGGAGGAGGAGAACAAAACAGGGACATTTTTGAAAGCCCCTGAAAAAGTGGGGTGACAGAGGATTTACCAGGACTGTCTCTGCCAAATTGGGAGAGTATGTTCTCCACTTGCTTTCATGAACTGGCCCAGCAGTGAAACACATGAGACTAATAACCAGGATGGGGACTCACCAAAGAGCTGTTGTACCTCCGCAGCCTCCTTCTCTTGGAGCCCAACCCCCTCTGCTTGGCCTCAGTGTCGGCCATCAGGTGGGCAGGGGTCCTGGTTGCCCTACTCTTGGGTCACTTCCAGCAACAGAGGCCCAAAGCCGAATACAAGGAGTCCGAGATGAGGTTCCTGAGAAAAGGGACCAGGATTAGGATTGGCTTGGAAAGAAACTCTGCAGCACTCAAAGACACAGAGAACAGAATCCTGCTGGTGACATACGCAGGTGAGCAGAGCTGTGTAATAAGAAAACCTTCTCAGGAAATATACACAAAAGACCCACAAAGAGACACACTTCCTTCCTTTTGGCCCAAGGAGCCTGGCCTCCTTCTGACTCTGGAGCCTCAGGAGAGAAAGAGAGGCCTTTGTTCAACTGAGGCTCAGAGAAGGTTCCGGAACATTAGTCCCAACAGTCACAAGCAGCACAAAATGGCTGCCAGAACACAAAATGTCTGCTGGAACACAAAATGGCCACCTCCACCTCAGCGCTTGGCAGTTGGAGGCCTCAGCACAGCAGTGAAGCCTACCGCTTCCAAGCCTTGTCCCTCTCCTTCCGCCTTGTCTCTCTCTAACCCCTTCTCACTCTCTACTCCTAACTCACTCTTCCGCGCAGAGAGCTAAATAGAGAGGCAGAAGCTCCTCCCCTTCTTCAGTCTGGCCAATGGGGGCAGAGGAGCTGGAAGGCCCCGCCCCCTGCCCCACCCTCACAGGCTCCTCCTGCAGTTAATATGGAACAAGGCAGGAGGGACTCTGGAGTCCCAGCCACACGGACGCTGGCCAAAGGCACACATTCCCAGAGCCTAAGACCCATGAAATGTAGGGCAGGACCCCTCCTCTTTCTGGCCATGTGGATGCTGGGAGATCCAGTCAAGCAAATACACTGTAAATCCCATTGGCAAGAGAAAAGGCTGCTACTGCCTTTCAGAACCAGTTTGCCCCAAATCCTTTATGGGTCCAGAAACCCCTTTGTTAGGAAGCAACCCCAAATATCTCAGGAAAGCCCTATATCTCCCAAGGCCCCTTCCCTCCAGGACCTCCTTCCCTCAGTCTCTCTCTCCCCTGAAGGCCTCAAATGTCAACTGCCAAGCACTCGGGCAGAGACAGCCTTTTTGTGTTCTGTCAGCCTTTTTGTGTTCTGTCAGCCATTTTGTTTTCTGGTGGCCATTTTGTGTTCTGGAGGCCATTTTGTGTGCTGTTTGTGAGTGTGGAGAATGTTCCAAAACCTTCTCTGAAGCCTCAGTTGAACAGAGGTACACTGTTGCCAATTTTGTGACTTTCACACGGAAATTGGGATTTCTGAGTGCTTTCCATGTGATTTCTGTGCCTGGCTCTATTCCACGGAGATTCAGGGACTTTTGCACATTTCAGCTCCAGCCCTGAAAAAAAACAACCCAATTTCCGGGACAAACCCCCGAAATTGGCACCAGTGGCCCTGACTCTGAGAGCGAGGCTACAGAGCAACCAGTCCTGTTGGGAGTCACACGGAGAGTTTTCAGCCAATCAGAGAGAGGAGAGTGGTCGTCCGCCCCCCCCCCCCGCCCTCAGGAAAAGCTCAGCCAGGGCAGACGTGCGGGAGACAAGGCTCTTATATACACACACACACACACACATATATATATACACACACAACACACACACACATATATACACATACATGTCACAACAAACTACAATTCCCAGGATCCCCTGGTTTGACAAGGGAATTGCCTCCACACTTAGAGATCACAGCCCCAGAGAAAGAGTCTACAGTACATCAGTGTTGCCATTTTAAGTCCACTTCTTCAGCTGCATTTGGATTTAATAATGATAATAATAATGGTGATGATGATGATACAGAGATAGATCTTCTAGCACCTTTGAGACACACGAAAGAAAAGTTGCCAGCATGAGCTTTCCTAGACTTAAGCGTACTTCCTCAGATGCATGGGGATTGTAGTTTATTGTGGCACCAGAGCTCTTTCTCAGAAAACTACAATTCCCAGGGTTCCCTAGCACTGAGCCAGGGCAGTTAAAGCAGTCTCAAACTGGATTATTTCTGCAGTATGGATTGGATTTGAGCATTTATAATAACAAAGGTCCAAAACACACTGCAGAAATAATCCAGTTTGAGACTGCTTTAACTGCCTTGGCTCTGTGCTAGGGAATCCTGGGAATTGTCATTTGTTGTGGCACCAGACCTCTTTCTAATAGAGAAGGCTCAATGTCTCACAAAACTACAATTCCCAGGGCTCCCTAGCACTGAGCCAGGGCAGCTAAAGGGGTGTCAAACTGGATTATTTCTGCAGTGTGGTTGCAGCCGAACATGTTTCTATTTGGCACAAAGCTTCCTGGCCCCCCTTCATGTCAAAATAAATATCTTAAAGGTATTAGAAGGACTGAAAGATTCTTTGTTTGGTCCAATGGTAATTTTGAGAGTTGAAATAAGTTACAATTATTTTTATTCAATTAGGGTTACGTTTATTTGCAAAAGATCCGCCATATTAACAAATATATAAATACATCCTATTATGATTATGATTATTATTATTAACATTACGGGAACGTTACAGGGATTTTGACTGAATATTCCGTGTAATATTTGGGGGGGGGGGAATTCCGTGCATTTTGGTAAAACTGTTAAGGAAAATGCAACATGGGATATACAGTGAAAGAAATAAAACATGTATGTGAGAGTCAGGGTGACTCAGCAGAAGCAATTAGAAGCCACACAGGTGTAAAAGGTAATGTAATTAACAAGTCCTAAATGCCAAGGACAGAAATGTAAAGTGGATAATTGAACACACCTGAGAATTGTTAAAGTGGACAAGGTGAAATGATGAAATCATTAATTGTGGGTTGAACCAAGAGAACCAATGAGAGTGGATGTACACGCCCACTGGGTGGAAACAGACAACAGTGGGTGGTATTTTGCAATGACTATAATAATGGCTATGAATCCCAATGTATTTTGTCGGTAGTAGTAGTGTGGAGTTGAGTAGTGAATTATTTTGTGCATAGTGTATATATTAGAATAAAGTAGATCTTTTATATAAGACTACTGTGTTGTCTGGTGTCTTGAGTGAAGATACAAGAGCCAGCTGGATCCTGAAGAAGTGGGAAGACTTCTGTGGAAGCAAGAGTGAGAAGGCTTGGAGAGTTTGTCAGGGTCTTCAGCCTATTCTCTGTAACTCTGCTGCTTTAGAGCAAAGCTTTAACCACTGGCCAAAACTGGTCAGCGCCGGTGCGTAACAAGGTGGTGAGTTCGAGCCAGAGGTGAAGAGCAACAACTCCCATCATCCCTGACAAGGGTTATGGGCCCAGTTACTGCAGCACCCAGCATCCACAGAAGCTGAAAGTTCCAGAGAGTGGAAGACAGTTTTGTGGAAGACAGATCAGAGCAAGCTGTTTGTGCTGCACTGATAAGCTCTGTGAGTAACTCCTCCTGTGTTTTGATTAAGCCCGAAAGGGGTCAGCTGTGCATACTCAGAAGGACTGTGTCAATTGAGTCACTGCACAAATTAAGATGGAGATTTTGAAGTTTAGTAAATTGAACAGAAGCAACTACTCCACCTGGAAGATTTATGCCCAGTCACTACTTGTAAAAGAAAGTTTATGGGCCACAGTTGAAGCCGGGCTGCCAGCCGCAGCAAATGAAGCCACGAAAGAAAAAGATAACAAAGCCAAGGCTTGTCTTTTCCTAATGCTGGAGGAAGACTTGATTAATGACATAAGGGATAAACAGACCGCGAAAGATGTGTGGGAAACACTTCAAAGACAATACACTCCTTCGACTGCCTTTGCAAAAATGTTATGGTCTAAGAGAATTTATAGGCAGAAGATGGCAAAAGGGCAGTGTGTGATAGAACATTTAAAAACTATGCAAAACTTTTTTGTGCAGGCTGAGCTAAGAGGAGTAGAAATAAGTAGAGAACAGCAGTGTTATATTTTGATTGAGTCCTTAGACCCTACTTGGAGCAACATTACCAATGCTTTGCAAAACCTACTGGCAGAAGAACTAACGAGAGACTTAGTTGTGGCCAGGATTCTGGAAGAAAACCAGAGGAGGTTGTCTGAGAGGAATGACGCTCCAACTTCTAAGACTGTGCCAAGTGAGCAAGCCAAACCTGATGTGCGTGGGCTGGACCAGGCAGCTTCTTCGAGGGAGCAAAGAAAATGTTTCTACTGCAAGAAGATAGGACATCTGCAGAGGCACTGCAAGCAGTTGGCTGCTGACAGAAGCAAGCAAGAGAGCAGATGGCAACCACGGCACGATCAGAGGCAGAAGCAGTCCAAGCCGCCATTTTTGAAGGACAATAGAAATAATAATAAGGTGTTTGCAACCATGATTAAGGAAAAACAAAATGCAAACTCCAAATGGCTTGTAGATTCAGGAGCTTCGTCCTCCATGTGTAATAACATTAATTTAATTAGTGATAAGAAGCCAGCAAATGTAAATTCGGTAGTTTTGGCTGATGGGAATGAGCTCAGTACTGTAAATCAAATGGGGACAGTTTACATTCCAGGGCTAAAAGAAAACTTTAATGATGTTTTGCATGTAAAAGAATTAGAAAACAATTTGTTATCAGTGAGCAGATTAACAGACAGAGATTACATAGTCACATTTGAAAAGAACTTGTGTAAAATAACCTTGAATGGGGAACTGCGTGGCATAGGTTTGAAAAAGGATAAGCTTTATTTCTTGGAAGAAAACGTTGATAATTATAAGGTAGAGAATGCTAATAGTATTGATAATGTTCCGATGCACAAAGATTGCATACATGAGCTCCATAGAAAATTTGGCCATGCGAGTTTTAAGTGTTTAAAGAATTTAATAAGCGTGTGTCCAGATCTAAAAGTAGCAGAATGCAAAAATCATTTAGACTGTACTGTTTGTAATCAAGTCAAGGTCAGAGCTTTTCCAGTTGCCAAGAGATTCAAGAGAATTGCTCAAAGACCATTTCAATTTGTACATGCAGATGTAGCCCAAGCAAATTGTTTGTCTTTAGGAGGAAGCAAATATTTCCTAGTAATTGTGGACAGATTTTCAAGATATGCTTTTGTAAGAATATTGAAAAATAAGTCTGATGCTGGGCAAAGTTTAAAAGCATGGGTAAGAATGGTAGAAAGACAATTTGATAGCAGAGTTGGGACAATTGTTACAGATAGAGGTGGCGAATTTTTAAACAACCAGCTGTATAATTGGTTTCAGAAGGTGGGGATAAGACATGAAACCACTAATCCTGCTTGTCCAAGTGAGGATGGTTTAGCTGAAAGGAAAATCCAGGACATTAAGAGGATATCTGCTTGCTTGATGGCAGATGCCGGAGTTAAAGACAGCTTCTGGGGTGAAGCAACTCTGACTGCCATACACATAAGCAACAGGTTGTATCATTCTGAGATTGAAGACATTCCCTACAGGGTATTGTATGGGAGAGTGCCAAATTTCAAATATCTAAGAGTTTTTGGACAATATGCACATGTATACATACCTGCTTGTTTTAGGAGAAAAGGAGAACCCAAGAGTAAAAGACTTATGTTCCTAGGATACTCAGGGAATAGCTACAAATTTCATTTGGGAGGAAGAGAAGTGCAGTACTCCAGGTCTGCAAATTTTGAAAGACATGCTGGCTGGGACAAGCTGCATGCCAACAAAGAAATCTTCTTGAGGTTAGGTAGCTCAAGTGAGCAGGAAGCACAGACTGAACCAACTTCAGGAAACGGAGGGGTTTCAGTCAAGCCAGAAGCCTCTACTAGCAGTAGTGGTAGTACCTCAGATGGGGAGACACAATCAAGACCAGTAACCACTAGAATGACAGAAGACAAAAGATTTAGCAGAAAGACAACCACTTCTAGTGCAGACAGTGATGAAGAGAGAGGCAGATCGACAGAATTCATACCCAGGCGTAGTCACAGAGTTAGTAAGTCACCAGATAGGTTTGTTGTGACACAGGCAAGAGCTTGTACAGTTGTAGAAGAGCCTGAGAGTTTTGAAGAGTTGGAAATTTTTTCTAGGGAAGAACAGGAAAGATGGTGTGAAGCAATGGATAGTGAATTTAGTTGCCTGGTGAACAAAAGTGTTTTTGAAGTTGTGGATAGACCCATAGATAAGAAAGTGATTGGTTGTAAATGGGTGTATAAAAGAAAGGAAATGCCTGATGGTAGCATTAAGTACAAAGCTAGGTTAGTAGCTAAAGGTTTTGCACAACAGCAATATGAGAATTTTGATAAGACTTATTCTCCAACAGCAAAGCCAGAAAGTTTGAGAATGGTGTTAGCTGTAGCAGCAAGAAGGAATTTAGTTGTTGAACATTTTGATTTTGAAACAGCTTATTTAAATGCAAATTTGGATGAAGAAATTTTTATGGAACAGCCACAAGGTTTTGAGGAGAATGGAAGTCAGAAAGTTTATAGATTGAAGAAGGCATTATATGGTTTAAAACAGAGTGCCAGAGCTTGGAATTTGTGCATTAATGACGAGTTGGTTAAGTTAGGATACAAGAGAAGCGTAGCAGATGCTTGTGTTTATACAAAAGGAGACATAGTGTTGGTGATTTATGTGGATGACTTGTCCGTGGCAGCAAAGTCTAAACAGGACATTGAGTCAGTGAAAAGAGAATTATCTGAAAAGTTTGTTTTAAAAGATCTAGGTTTGTTGAAATCTTATTTAGGCATTAATGTTGAATGGACACAAGGACATTGTATGTTAAGCCAGAGAAAGAAGATAGAAAATTTGATTGAAAAGTGTGGACTACAGAATGCTAAGATAGTTAGAGCTCCAATGACAACTGGTTTCGTTTCTGAGCCAACAACCAGAGATTTTGAGGACAAGACATTTTTCAGGAGCATAATAGGATCTCTACAATTCATTTCTTGCCACACTAGACCAGACATTTCGTATGCCGTGAACGTTTTATCTAGAAGACTTTGTGATCCTAAAGTTGAGGATTGGACAGCTGTAAAACACTTGTTAAGATATTTGAAAGGGACCCTAGACAAAAAGTTAATCATCAGAAGCAGTAATGCAGATTTAGATTGTTATGTAGACAGTTCATTTACTTCAGAGTTAGAAGACAAGAAGTCAGTCACAGGAATGATCATCAAGTATAGTGAAAGTCCAATAGTATGGAGAAGCAGAAAACAAACAAACGTAGCGTTAAGCACATCTGAAGCAGAATTTGCAGCTTTGAGCGAAATTGTGAACGAGGTACAATGGCTTGAACAATTGTTAAATGACTTGAACGAAAATTTCAGAGTACCTGTAGAAATTCAAGAAGACTCGCAATCATGCATAGCGATGGCTGAAACAGAAAGTTTAAAGAACAGAACCAAATATGTGGGTGTAAGGTACCAAAATGTAAGAGACATGGTTCAAAAAGGAGAAATAGAGTTGAGATACATAGAAACACAAAATAACATAGCAGATTTGTTTACTAAAGCACTGACAGTGGAAAAACATGAAAGGTTGACACAAATGGTTGGAATGACATTGTAAGCCACATACAATATTTTATTTCGGAGGGGATTGTTAAGGAAAATGCAACATGGGATATGCAGTCAAAGAAATAAAACATGTATGTGAGAGTCAGGGTGACTCAGCAAAAGCAATTAGAAGCCACACAGGTGTAAAAGGTAATGGAATTAACAAGTCCTAAATGCCAAGGACAGAAATGCAAAGTGGATAATTGAACACACCTGAGAATTGTTAAGTGGTCAAGGCTGAGATGATGAAATCATTAATTGTGGGTTGAACCAAGAGAACCAATGAGAGTGGATGTACACGCCCACTGGGTGGAAACAGACAACAGTGGGTGGTATTTTGCAATGACTATAATAATGGCTATGAATCCCAATGTATTTTGTGGGTGGTAGTAGTGAGTTGTAGTGGAGTAGTGTTGGATAGTTTTGGAGCTGTATATAGTAGATCTTTTATATAAGACTACTGAGTTGTCTGGTGTCTTGAGTGAAGAGACAAGAGCCAGCTGGATCCTGAAGAAGTGGGAAGACTTCTGTGGAAGCAAGAGTGAGAAGGCTTGGAGAGTTTGTCAGGGTCTTCAGCCTATTCTCTGTAACTGTGCTGCTTTAGAGCAAAGCTTTAACCACTGGCCAAAACTGGTCAGCGCCGGTGCGTAACAAGGTGGTGAGTTCGAGCCAGAGGTGAAGAGCTACAACTCCCATCATCCCTGACAGGGACACTTAGCCTTCTCTGTCAGAGAGCTCTGATGCCACAACAAACTACAAATCCCAGGATTCCATAGGATTGAAACAGAAGAGTTAACACACTTTAGAACTGGATTATTTCTGCAGTGCAGATACAGCCTGAGTTGGTTGTAAAAGGGCAGAAGCACCAAAGTCATGTTTTTATCTTCCTAATAATGGTTTTCCTTTAAAAAAATAAGCAGTCTGCTTATCTGTCTAATCCTTATTTTTGTTGTTCTTGTTTGTTTCTATGTTTATTTGGTCATATGAAATCGTCTAGTCGGTCAGCTTCCTTCTTGCCTGAAAATCTCTTAATAAGAAAACTGAGGAGACTTTTAAAACCTCCCAAAGGAGCTACTTTTTGCTTTGTTTGGGGGACAAGCCTCCTCTTAGAAGCCAAAGCCCGATGTTTGCGAATAATAACAAGGCTTCTATTAAAACTATCTATTCCATTTCTAATCCCTTTTAAAACCCATATTCCCCAGTAGAAGCCGAGCTGTGTAAGAAAACCTTCTCAGAAAAGACACACAAAAGACACACAAAGGGACACACGTCCTTCCTTTTGGCCCAAGGAGCCTGGCCTCCTTCTCCTCAGGGAGAGAAAGAGGAGCCTCTCAGTTCAACTGAAGAGGCCTCAAAGAAGGTTCTGGAACATTATTCCCACAGTCACAAGCAGCACAAAATGGCCGCTAGAACACAAAATGGCCCCCTCTGCCTCAGCGCTTGGCAGTTGGAGGCCTTCAGGGAACCTATAATGGAGGATGAAAGGGCACCAAAGTCAGAAGGGACCAGAGATTCAAAAAAGGACGCAAATTGGATCGCTTATAAAGAATCAATGCAAGTAGATAGAACTGGTTATAGAATAAAGACATGACAAGAGCCTAATGATCAGGGTTATGATCTTTCATGGTTCTTTGACAGGCAATTAAGAAAACTTTTCCTAATGGATAAAAACAATCCGGTATTGGCAAATCAGACTCTGATCTAGAACAGGAAATAATGTTGAATAAAGATGCCTTGTTAGCAAGACTTTATAATCGTATTCTTAAAATCTGTGCATAAGAGGAAGTAATTAAAGAAAATGTGATCATATGGTCTCAAAACTTTGGTTTTGCAATTGAATTAGACCAGTGGGAGTACACTTGGAAACAAAGATTGAACTATACTTGCAGCCAAAACATCAAAGAGAGTTATTATAAAACATTTTGATGGTATTTAACACCAGAGAGAATAAGCAAGAAGTATAAGAAGTGCAGTAATTCATGTTCGAAATGTGAAAAGGAGCAGGGTTCAATCTATCAAATGTGGTGGACTTTGGGAAAGAGATACAGTTTTGGAAGTTGATTTATTTTGAAATTAAGAAAGTAACTATATCTTTTAAATTCTCACCTGAATATTTTTGCCTAATATAATAGAACAATCCATAGAAAAAAACATGGTAAAATATTATTTTATATCTTGTCATCTGCAAGAATAGTGTTTGCTCAGAGATGGAAAACTAAAGAAATACCTTCAAAAGAAGATTGGATATTTAAGCTTCTGGACATGATGGAAATGGACAAACTCTCAAGAGGAATTAGAAAGGAGCGTCAAATTTATATAAAGGAGACTCAAATAATATAATTGAATATCTCCAGAAGCATGGAGGGAAAATGATACTTTAGAGACAGGACTAATTTAAGTTGAAGTGTTTTAATTTATTCAAAGAAATATAACAGCCGTAAAACAGAAGTATGTTGGGAGAATAAAAACCCAATGATGTTTAGTTTAATCTAATTGGAGCGATTTTGTATCAACTGTTTTACAATTTAAATGAGGACTGAAAGAGAAAATAAATGATTCGTAAGGATAAGTATAAGAATATATATTTGCTTTTTACTTATTAACAGATAATTAAAAAATGAATGAGACAGAAATAAAAGTTAGTCTGGTAGTTTGGAAGCAGTGGATGGTAAATGCAAGTAATAGGTTTGTCTTTAACCGCTCAGTGCTATGGACTCCTGGGATTTTGCCTTTGGACACTTAGCCTTCTCTGCCAGAGAGCTCTGGTGCCACAATGAACTACAAATCCCAGGATTCCACAGGATGGAGCCAGGAGAGTTAAAGCGGTTTCTAACTGGATTATTTCTGTAGTGCAGATACAGCCTGAGTTGGTTGTAAAAGGGCAGAAGAACCCAAGTATTGTTTTTATCTTCCTAATATGGGTTTCCTTTAAAAAATAAGCAGTTTGCTTTTCTGTCTAATCCTTATTTTTGTTGTTCTTGTTTGTTTCTATGTTTATTTGGTAATAATATGAGATGATCTGGTCTGCCTCCTTCCTTCTTCCATGAAAATCTCTTAATAAGGAAACTGGGGAGACTTTTAAAACCTCCCAAAGGAGCTACTTTTGGGCTAGTTTTGGAGGCAAGCCTCCTCTTAGAAGCCAAAGCCCGATGTTTAGGAATTATAACAAGGCTTATAGTAAAACTATCCTTCCCATTTCTCATCCCTTTTAAAACCCATGTTCCCCAGTAGAAGCAGAGCTGTGTAAGAAAACCTTCTCAGAAAAGACACACAAAGGGACACACTTCCTTCCTTTTGGCCCAAGGAGCCAGGTCTCCTTTTCCTCAGGGGGAGAAAGAGGAGCCTCTCGGTTCAACTGAACAGGTCTCAGAGAAGGTTCTGGAACATTATTCCCCACAGTCACAAGCAGCAGAAAATGGCCGCCAGAACACAAAATGGCTGCCTCTGCCTCATTGTTTGTCAGTTGGAGGCCTTCAGGGAACCCTAAATGGAGAAGGAAAGGGTTCAAAAGTCAGAAGGGACCCCAAACATGATTTCCAAACCTCAACAACACCTAAAAATTATCCTGATGCTTCTATTGAAAGTAGACACCTGACCCCCTCCCTCATTACAATCAATAGTGAAAAATATTGATGTTTTCTCCCATTCAAACCACTCCCTTCAACATCTAGGCAGCACAGAATCAAAATAAAATGAGCAGAGCAATATCTATGGGACTGACAGGAGTAGATTGGGTCCCTACTACAGCCCTACTACAGAGTCCTGACCGTTGAGGAACAACCTTGAGCAACTGGGGAACTGAGAGAGATACGGTTCCAGCTGCAGGACTGATGGAGACTGCAGTTCCCAGGATGAGATCCATCTCTTTTGGTACAATTGATGTACAAGAGCTGATTGAAGGGAAATAAATTGAAGGCTCTGTTGTTGACTGTTAAAATATACACTAAATGAAGTCATGGGAATATTAAGAATGTACATGCAAATATCTAGTCATCTATAACGTCACCTTGCAAGCTTATAACTGTTGGGATCCTATGGATCAAGTTGCTCTTTCTTTGGTCCCAGGCAGACTGCCTTGTCCTGAGTCCTGGGGGATGCCAAGGCTCCCCTGGAGCAGGAGATGGGGCTCCATAGGGGTCTGAGTGATGCTCTGGAGGGGAATGCTGGGAACTGCAGTCCAACAATAATCTCTGCAGGGCCTTGCTTTGCCTACTCCTCCTGAGCCAAACCAAAAGAGGAAATCTTGCTGAAGGACTTTGTGTTTTCGAAAGGTGTTTTCAGGGGGAAGCAGAGAAGGCAGATCATATGCAGGGAGGTCCTTGAGGGCAGGCGGAGCAGATGTCCTCCTTTCCCAGGACATGTCCTACATTTCAGCCTTCTGTCCAGGAGGAGTTCCAAAAGGTCATCCATTTTGAGCATGACTAAGAAGCATGAATGTACATTTCTCTCTGTGTTTTTAGCTTTTACTTGGTCATGCCCTCCATTTTCCTTGAACGTCTTCCACTTTGCAATGCCTTATCCTCCTTTGTGGGGAGGACATCTGTTCACCCTCCTTGAGGGTCTCTCCCCCGATGGAGCCATGGGTCCTGAGGGACGGCCAGTCGTGACTCTCCAGGGCTAGTTTAGGGTCAGGAGAAGGAGGAAGAGGCTGTGAAGACAAAACCTCAGAGTTTCTCCATGCAAAGCAGCTGCTCCAACCACTGAGCTATACTCCCTTCCCAATGGGTGCAGGAGTACAAAACGGCTGCTGGCATTTTGTCTTCTGAATCCTCCTGAATTGGTATCCTCTCCTGTGGCACAGCCCCACTCCTGCCCCACTACAGTCTTACGGAGAGGGCCCAGTTCAAGGGGGAGAGGAGTGTGTCTGTTCATACCTTTTGTGAGAGTCAAAGTGTTAAAGAAAGCTTTTACTTGCTTTGGTTTTCTGAAAAGATACCAAATGTAAAGCCTTTCCCACCTTGGCAGGGGATGGGGCCAGATCAGTGGGGTCCCTATGGTTGGTGTCCCCCGGTTTGGTCACTCCTGATGTCACCCCCATTGACCCCCTCTTCCTCACATTTCACACCAAACAGGATCCTTAGTAATGCTTTGTTTTCACTAATGTTACTTGCAAATCATAATTCCCATATTCCACTGAATGTAATGCCTGGAAAGAAAGCATCCTTTGAGGCCCTTCTTCCTTCCTCCCATGGCCCCCTTTCCCTCCTCTGATTCTCTCCTTCCTGACCCCCCACTAGGCCTGCCCCTCACAACCGCCATTCCTCTCCTGGAAATGGGAACTGGGAGCTCTTCTTCTCTCCCTCCAAACTCCAGGCCCAAGCCTTTCCCTGCCCCCCTCTTGCCCTTTGGAGGACGTAGCAGAGGACTGGAGTCCTTCTGGGGGCGGACCTAAACCATGCAGACCCCCTGCTCCTTCCCTCAGGCCCCTTCACTAAGAGCATCCATTAAAGAGCATTAAAGGAGCATAGAGTTGGAATAGACCACATGGCAAATGGCAATGGAGGGCAGAAGGTGACAATGCCTAGGAAACTAGTCCTCTGAGTCCCAGCCATAGTAACTCCTGGTAGTAAATAGTCCAGGGGCTGAGGGGGTCTCCTTTCCCAAAAGTGGGGGGAAAGGACCGGTTCCCATGGGACTGTGGCCCCATGACCTCTTGGCATATCTATGGGAGACACTGCCTCCAAGAGCATTGGAGGAGTCTCTGGCTGGATGGCCATCTCTTCGGAGGACTTGGAGGGCAGAATGGGGCTGAATGGATGACCCTTGGGGCTCCCTTCCAGCCCTAGGAGCCTATGAAGCCTACCTTACAAGGCTGTTGTGGGAGTCAATCACAAGACAATTACTACACAAGAATGGCCACCTTTTAGCAGCTTACAATACAAATATCCATACAATACAATCACAACATCTTTCATTATAGCCCAAACCCTTCCTAACACTCCCATCCAAAAAAAAATTCCATTAAATTATTGGACAGTTATTAAAATAATTCTTAAAAACAGGGATAGTAGCCAAAGCCTGAGGTTTGTGAATAATAATCATAATAAGGCTTGTATTAAAACTATCCTCCCCTTTTCTGATCCCTTTTAAAACCCATGTTCCCCAGAAAGAGCAGAGCTGGGTACAGTGGGGCCTCCGCATACGCGGCCTTTTTATAAGTGGCTTTGAGCGTATGCGCTCAAGCCGCTGGGCGCGTGCGGGGCAGAAGGGGTGGCGCGCCCCATTCAGTTGAATGGGGGCGCGCGCCTGTTGCGCCGCACGCGCACCAGTTGCGCCCCGCGCACCTCCGCGCCGCCATGCACGAGCCCCATTGTTTACAATGGGGCTCGAGCATAGGCGGAAATCGCCATACGCAGCGGGATCCAGAACGGATCCCCCGTGTATGGAGAGGTTCCACTGTAATAAGAAAACCCTCTTAGAAAAGAGACACAAAAGACACACAAAGAGACACTCTTCCTTCCTTTTGGCCCAAGGAGCCTGTCCTCCTTCTGACTCTGGAGCCTCAGGAGAGAAAGAGAAGCCTCTGTTCAACTGAGGCCTCAGAGAAGGTTCCGGAACATTCTTCCCCACAGTCACAAGCAAAACAAAATGGCCACCAGAACACAAAATGGCCACCTCCACCTCAGCGCTTGGCAGTTGGAGACCTCAGCACAGCAGTGAAGCCTACCACTTCCAGGCCTTGTCCCTCTCCTTCCTTCCTTGTCTCTCTCTGTCCCCTTCTCACTCTCCACTCCTCTCTCTCTCTCTCTCTCTCTCTCTCTCTCTCTCTCTCTCAGTCCTTCCTTTCTTGTTTCTCTGTGTTCCTTTCTCACTCTCTGCTCCTCGCTCTCTCTTCCGCACACAGAGCTAAATAGAGAGGCAGAAGCTCCTCCCCTTCTTCAGTCTGGCCAATGGTGTAAGAGGAGGTGGAAGACCCCGCCCCCTGCCCCGCCCTCACAGGCTCCTCCTGCAGTTAATATGGAAGAAGGCAGGAGGGACTGATGGACCCTGGAGCCCCAGCCACACGGACACTGGCCAAAGGCACACATTCCCAGAGCCTAAGACCCATGAGATGGCAGCCCTATGCAGGGCAGGACCCTCCTCTCTCTGGCCCTGTGGATGCTGGGAGATCCAGTCCAGGGAATACACTGTAAATCCCATTGGCAAGAGACAAGCCTACTACTGCCTTTCAGATCCAGTTTGCCCCAAATCCTTTATGAGGCCAGAAACCCCTTTGTTAGGAAGCAAACCCCGAATATCTCAGGAAGGCCCTATATCTCCCAAGGCCCCCTCCCTCCAGGACCCCCTTCCACTCTTCCCTCAGTCTCTCTCTCCCCTGAAGGCCTCCAACTGACAACTGCCAAGCACTCAGGCAGAGGGGGCATTTTGTGCTCTGGCAGCCATTTTATGTTCTAGTGGCCATTTCGTTTTCCAGCAGCCATTTTGTGTTCCGGAGGCCATTTTGTTCTGCTTGTGACTGTGGAGAATAATGTTCCAGAACCTTCTCTGAGGCCTCAGTTGAACAGAGGCTTCTCTTTCTCTCCTGAGGCTCCAGAGTCAGAAGGAGGCAGGGCTCCTTGGGCCAAAAGGAAGGAAGTGTGTCTCTGTGTGGGTCTTTTGTGTCTCTTTTCTGAGAGGGTTTTCTTATTACACAGCTCTGCTCCTTCTGGGGAACATGGGTTTCAAAAGGGATCAGAAAGGGAAGATAGTTTTAATACAATCCTTATTTTGCTTCTTCACAAACATCACACTTTGCCTTCTAAGACAAGGCTTGTCTCCCAAAAAAGATGAAAAGTACCTCCTTTGGGAGGTTTTAAAAGTCTCCCCAGTTTTCTTACTCAGAGATTTTTACGCACGAAGGAAGTTGACAAACCAGATCATCTCATATTACCAAGAATGAAAGAAACAAATATAGAAACAAAAAACAAAACTAAGGATTAGACAGAAAAACAAAGTGTTTATTTTTTGAAAAGGAAATCCATTATTAAGAGGGTAAAAACCAGACTTAGGTGCTTCAACCCTTTTACAACCAGCTCAGGCTGTATCTGCCCTGCAGAAATATTGCAGTTTGAAACTGTGTTAACTCTCCTGGCTCCATCCTGAGGAATCCTGGGATTTGTAGTTTCTTGCAGCACCAGAGATCCAGAGCCACCCCAAGATAAGCCTCTCCAGGGCTCTCTTGGTCCTCCTTTGCCTGCGAATACTGACTATCTCAGGGAGTCGCTATAATAGATCATCAGGAAAACCTTTAGGTATTGTTAATGTATAGTATAAAATTTATTCGGTCATTGACCAACAAAATCACAACATATAAATATGGAAAGTCACAATAGAAATTCATAGATTTCTATACACGATTATGAACATTAACATCATACACAATTATACAAGCATTAAAATCATAAATAAAAGCAAAGGCTCTTACCATTTCAAAAAATAATTAAGGCAAATCTGGTGCCAACCGCCAACTCTCCTAGGATTCTCCTAAGATCATACGGTCTATACAAAATTGGCTTTGTTAGTTCCCAGTGCCCTTGCGTTAAAACTTTATGTCTATAGTATGCACAGATTTTGAGGCATAAGCAAAGTAAGGCGGCAACTTAGATGGTAAACAGCGGATATCATATTCTAAAATATTATGATCCCAATTTTTTGTTGTCAAACATTGAACTCAGACATGTCCAAGGTCGAACTTCGTTACTTCCTAGGTTCTTCCCTAAATGTCTTAACCTAACAGATTTACAGACTTGCCTATGTTAGTTCCCATTTACCATTTGGGGTCGGAGTTTACATACAATGTAACAGAACTTTGCTACCCTAAATACCACCTCGGGTACCTGGCTATTTAGTAAATTGCTGATGTAAAAAGCGTCAGAGTGACCAGGGTATTTTCCCAACAAGGGGGCAATCAACTGGAGACGGATATCTTTGTAAAATTGACAATATAAAAAAACGTGCTCAATGGTTTCAATTACACCCGTGTCACATGGGCAAAGACGGGATTTATAGGGCACTCTTTTAAACCTGCCTTCCAATACTGCTGTAGGTAAAGCATTGAACCGGGCCAGGGAAAAAGCTCTCCTGAATTTAGGCAGTATTGTTAATGTTGGGGAATCCTTGTCAGCGCAACTGCTGGGGTCCAACAACCACTGTCAGCAACTCAAACGAGTTCTGGGGTTAAATCAGACCCTTGGAGCAGAGCTGGCAAATTTCCAGAAGCAGAAGCGTGGCTCCAAGGTCCAAGTTGGGATGACAGCAACTGGATGTCTTCCAGGAACTGCAGCAATGCAGGAACCTCCGGGGACACACAGCAAACCGATGCTATAGCTTCTTCTGATAAACCACCAGAGAAACTAAGTCTCCCAAAGTGCTCTTTATTCACAGTGCTATTATACAAAACTAGATCTCTAAAAACTCAAAAACATACCAATCCAACTCCTTCTACTAACCCATAAGCTACCCCTTGCAACCCCTGGGTTTATATACTCTCCAGACCATGTGGTCTCCCAAACCCAGTGAGTTCAGGTGTATAACCATGTCATGTGTCTCCTGTGCAATCCAGACACATGGTTTCATCAGCCATGGCTACGTGCACTTGGGCACTGAAGTATCCTTGAGCCAATGAGCTTTAGCTGTGCTGATCAGCCTTGCCACTCTGCTGAATGCTCATGGTCACACACACACATCAAGCATTTCCCTGCGTGCTGTGTTTTAACCCTTCAAATCCCTGACAATCTTGTTGGGGTCACCTCTGACTTTAGGGACTTTGCAATCTCCATTATGGGTTTCCTGAAGGCCTCAAACTGCCAACTGCCAAGCGCTGAGCAAAGGCAGCCATTTTGTGTACTGGCAGCCATTTTGTGTTCCAGCGGCCATTTTGAGACTGTCCCATTGTGACTTCAGTCTGATGCTCTTCAGCTGAAGCATGGATACTGTCCCATTGTGATCTCAGGGTGATGCTTCTTGCCTGAAGGGTTGAGACTGGTCCATTGTGACTTCAAGTTCGTGCATCTTACCTGAATTACTGAGACTGGCCTATTGTTGTGATCTCAAGCTGATCCTCCTTTCCTGAAGGATTTAGATGGGACTATTGTCACTTCAGACTGGTGCTCCATACCTGAAGGAATGAGACTGGCCCATTACCTCAGGCTGATGCTCGTTGCCTGAGAGATTGAGACTGTCCCACTGTGATTGCATTCTGATTTTCCCAACCTGAAGGATTAAGATGACACTATTGTGACGTCAGGCTGATGCTCCTTTCCTGAAGATTGAGACTGGCCCATTGTGATCTCAGCCTCAAGTACCTTCCTTAGAGATTGATATGGGACTATTATGAGTTGAGGCTGGTACTCTTTACCTGAAGGATTGAGAATGGCCCATTGTGACTTCAGGCTGAGGCCCCTTGCTTTATGGACTGAGACTGGCCAATAGACGGGACTATTGTGATTTAAGTCTTGTGCTACTTACCTGAAGGATTAAGACTGGCCCATTGCAACATCAAGGTGATGCTCCTTGCCTGAAGGAATGAGACTGGCCCATTGTGACTTCTATGATCTTAGAATCATAGAGTTGGAAGACACCACTGGGGCCATCCAGTCCACCCCCTGCCATGCAGGAACTCTCAATCAAAGCTTCCCCGACACATGGCCATCCAGCGTCTGTGTAGACCTCTAAGGAAAGAGACTCCACTGCACTCTGAGGAAGGAGTCTGTTCCACTGTCGAACGACGAACTGTCAGTGAGATCCTCCTAATGTTGAGGCAGAATCTCTTTTCCTGGAGCTTGCATCCATTGTTCAGGGCCCTGTTCTCTGGAGCAGCAGAAAACAAGCTTGCTCCCTCCTCAATATGACATCCCTTCAAGTATTTAAACAGGGATATCATGTCACCTCTTAGCCTTCTTTTCTCCAGGCTAAACATCCCCAGTTCCCTAAGGCGTTCCTCATAGAGCATTGTTTCCAGACCCTTCACTATTTTAGTCGTCCTCTTTGGACATGCTCCAATTTCTCAACATCCTTTTAAAATTGTGGTGCCCAGAATTGGACACAGTATTCCAGGTGGGGCCTGACTAGAGTAGAATAGAGTGGCACTGTTACTTCCCTTGATCTAGACACTATATTTCTATTGATGCAGCCTAAAATTGCATTGGCCTTTTTATTTGCCGCATCGCACTGTTGACTCATGTTCAACTTGTGGTCTACTTGGACTCCTAGATCCATTTCACACATAGTTTCATTCAGCCAGGTCTCCCCCATCCTATATCTGTGCATTTCATTTTTCCACCCTAAGCAGTACCTTAAATGTCTCTGTGTCGAATTTCATTTTGTTAGCTTGGGCCCAGCTTTCTTGTCTGTTCAGGTCATTTTGAATTTTGATCCTGTCCTCTGGGGTATTAGCTACTCTTCCTAATTTGGTTTCATCTGCAAATTTGATAAGTATGCCCCCAATTCTGTCATCCAAGGCATTGATAAAGATGTTGAATAGCACTGGGCCCTGGACAGAGCCCCACTGGACACCCCACTGGTCACTTCTCTCCAGGATGAAAAGGAGCCACTGTTGAATATCCTTTGGGTTTGGCCAGTCAACCAATTACAAATCCATGTAACAGTTGCCTTGTCTAGCTTGTTTCATATTTTTGTTTTATATACTGTTTAATTTGGCTAACTGCTATTAAGGGGCATTGCTATGAGATTCTATGATATGGGGTGCACTATAAACCTTTTAATAAATGAACAGGTATTGCAATCCTATATATACATATTATCAGACATACCTCCAGAGAGTGTTAGCCTTTTGGATGCCAGAAGGTTCCTCTCATTCTTCAGAGCAAGAAGTAACTCCTCAGCTGCCTTCTAGAAGATAAAGCAAAAAGGCTTCCAAAAGAACTGAAGCCTTGGGCAAGTCACACTTTCTCAGCCTCAGAGGATGGCCATGGGAAACCCACTCTGAAGGAACCTGCCAAGAAAACCCCTTCAGAGACTCCCATAAGGTCACCATAAGACCTGGAAACAACTGGAAGGCAGACACCAAGAACAACATTGGGAAATAGGTGCAAGCCTTGCCTTGGGAAAGTGTAATGACTGGGCTCCAGTCAATGGAGGTCTCATTCAGGCAGAAAAGGGAGGTTTATGCAAATGCAGAATGACATCACTGCTAAGGAAGGCTCTCTTGACCAATCAGAGAGCAAGATAAAGGTTCTTCTGGAAGCTTCCGTGAGAAGGAGATATAAGGCCTGAGAGACCAAGAGACAGTTGGGGGAATTGTGTCGGTTGGAGATCGAGAGAGAGAGAGTTAAAGAGCGGATCTTGGAAGTTAGTCTCAGAATTGGACGCTTAGGTTTATTTGTTTTGTAACAGAAATTTCAGGAAACTTAAATTTCTAGGATTGGCAGAGCAAAAGAATTGGCAAGAGGACCTAGTAATTGAAAATCCATAAGTTTATTTCCAATTGTCGACAAAGGAAAACAATGAACTCAGTGGAATTCAAGTTCCAAAAAGCTGAGGCCCCGAACAAGACAAAATGGCTCTTTTTATATTATTCAAGACAAAGAAGCTTCTTCAATACACCTGATAGGCTAATTACAATGTAAACATACAGAATTCTTATAATCAGAACAGAAATACATGCATACATTAAAACTTCATCATCACTCCTTGCCCCCTCCTTTAGTAATTCAGTAGTTTTCCTTCTAACCTTGCTTCTGAATGTCAACTATGTGTCCTTATCTCAGTAGTTTATGTTATGTCTTTTTACTGGTGCCAGCTTCCATCCAGGTCAAGATGCACTCATTATTCCTTTGCTCTAGTTTTTCTAAACTCCAAGCCTCTATTTTAAAAACTATCTCTCTGGCTGACAAAGGTGACTCCATCTTTCTATAGTTTTTTATTTCAACAAGGAATTTCCACCACATTCCCCCCTTTTGATGCTTCATCAATATTTTATATTGCATGATACTATCAACTATTAACTATGTTTATATGACACTCTAAACTCAGAACAAAACAAACCTGTCTAGCAGTTACCAAAATATTAATATTCTTACCATCAGCAGGCAATAACATCTTCCAGTCGGTCCAATTTCAGAAAGACAGTGTATAGCATTAGTTAAACACACATATTCTCATTGCTTTTAACCCTTTGACACTTTTGTTGTATCTGATTCTCTGGAGTTTACTCTTGACACCAAGCTAATCTTCTGATAGTGATGTATTGTATATTTGTTTCATGATTCAATAGGAAAACTCCACTATAAAGAATATTGTATCTGCTGTCAGAATCACCTCTCATTGAGAAACTATAATTTTTAGCCTGATGTTACAGACTCTTGCCAAGCAACTGTTACTGTGCTTCTCTGGACTACTCTCATAACAGAATAGGAATGCCCAGGGTGCCGCATGTTTCAGATGTTCCTCCACTCCAGGGGCATCTTCCATCTCACGTTTCCTCAGGGAGATCACTATGGAATAGCTCTTGTTGTGTAATGCCATTTAATCAGAATAGATCTGGCCTTTACACTTTAAGACTATCTCCAGATGTATAAAGGTCTCCCTCCTTTCAAAGAGCGTCCTGAGAAAAAACTTACCATGCTTGACTTGAATTTCATGCCAATTCCACACTTAACAATAGGAATCCTGACGACAAACACAATTATGTCTTTGATCATGGAGCTTGATGAGCTTGTTTCTTCTTTTCAATAGAATAGCTTTATTAACTTTATTGTGAAAATCACATGTTTGTTGCTTATGTCAGGAACATATGTGCATGTATATGTACGCTTATGTTTTGGGATGTGATTTGATTTGGGATTGTGTATGATTGAACTTTATCACTCTTATAATTTATCACTTATAAAAACCTCAGTTGTTGACAGAAAACAAACAGAAACATAAATAAAGAACACAAACAAGGAATATAGACAAGAAAAAGAGGCAATGTCTCAAAAAAAATTTCTTTTGATGAAGCTTCAGCTCAAACTTGATTGAAGTCCAAGGTGGTGCCCATTTCAGTGGAGTGTGAAAATGGGACATGCACCTGTTCCTCTTATCTTCATCTGTGCCCCCCCTGCTTTTCCCAGGCAAAGGAAAAGCAAAAAACAAACAAACAAACAAACAAAAAAAAAAACACCTGAAAAATACTAATTGACAAGTTATTAGAAGTAGGGCCAGGGACGCGCCTCTTTCTGGCGGCCTGTACCCTGCCTTAGTATGTTTCACAAGTTTTCTTGCTTGTGAATATTTGTATTCTGTCAGGTCTCTTAATTGTATCTGTGTTGTTGTTGTTGGTCCTATATGGTTTTTTTCCTTTTAGCACCAAAGTTAAAAAAATGTAGTATCCTGGAATCTAGAAAGCATATCCAGGAGAAGGTGTTTTGGCCACACTGTAAACAATAACATCCAAAATGCACAAAACAGTGGTGCCTTTCTCCTGTTTGATTTTTAACACTTTTGATCATAGAATTGTAGAGTTGGAAGAGACCCAAGGGTCATCCAGTCCAACCCCATTCTGCCATGCAGGAACTTTCAATCAAAGCATCCCTGACAGATGACCATCCAGCCTCTGCTTAAAGACCTCCAAGGAGGAAGACTCCACCAAAATCTCTGAGGGGATTTGTTCCACTGCCGAACAGCCCTGACTGTCAGGAAGTCCCTCCTAATGCTGAACTGGAATCTCTTTTCCTGTAGCTTGTATCCATTGCTCCGGGTCCTAGTCTCTGGAACAGAAGAAAAAAAGGTTGCTCCCTCCTCAATATGACATCCTTTCAAGTATTTAAACAGGGCTATCATATCACCTCTTAACTTTCTCTTCCCCAGGCTAAACATCCCCAGCTCCCTAAGGCGTTCCTCATAGGGCATGGTTTCCAGACCCTTCACCATTTTAGTCGCCCTCCTGATAAAAATCTGATAAAGAAGACCCTCTATTTTTTCATGATGATGATGATGAGGATGATGATCGACCGACCTCTCTATCTACAGATTTCTTTACCCATGGATTGAACCATCCAAAGCTTGAAAACATAGAAAAACAATGTAAATTCCAAGAGCAACTCTTGTTTTTGCCATTTTATATAATAGACATTGCTTTTGTTGTTGTTATTATTGCGTGTCTCCAAGTCGTTTTGAATTTATGGTGACCCTAAGGCAGACCTATCACAGGGTTTCCTTGGCAAATGTCTTCAGAATAGTTTTCCCATTGCCTTTCCCTGAGGCTGAGAGAGTGTGACTTGCCCAAAGTCACCCAATGGGCTTCCATGGCAGAGCTGGGATTCCAAATCTGAACTACAGAGTCATAGTTCAGCTATGCTCAAACCACTATGCCACACTGGCTCCTATATTATGGACACCATTTCACTGGGCCATTTCATTTCATGGACTTGGCCCAGCTTTCTCATCCACGGAGGTCATTTTGCAAGCCCCCCCCTCCTCCTCCATTTCCAGGCCCAGCTCCTTCTGAATGCCCTCCAACTCTCCCAGTTTGGCAGGGACCCTCCCCCTGATTCATCCGCTGCCCTCCAATCTTCTCAGCTGCTTTTAAAATGTCCTGGTTTCTTCTTCCTCCTCCTCCTCTCCTGCCATTTCTCCCCTTCTCTTGAGCTCATTGCCATTGCTGCAAACTGAGTCCAAAGGGGAAAAGGAGTCTGCCCTCCATGAAGACAGCCAAGGAGAAAGGAGAAGAGGGGTCGTTCCCAGAGGCTCAGGCAAAAGCAAACAGCTACAGCCTCTCCTAGTTTGCCTCTCCTTCCTCAGAAAGAACCTTGTAATCTTGATCATATTCTGAGGTTCCATGGTTTCTCTGGGATTCCCCCTCCCCCAAAAAAAAAAATCTCATGGCCCCACAGAGTCTCCCAAGAAAGGAGAGGACTAGACACACAAAGAGACACACTTCCTTCCTTTTGGCCCAAGGAGCCAGGCCTCCTTCTCTCTCTGGAGCCTCAGGAGAGAAAGAGAAGCCTCTGTTCAACTGGGGCCTCAGAGAAGGTTCTGGAACATTCTCCATAGTCGCAAACAGCACAAAATGGCCCCCAGAACACAAAATGGCCCCCAGAACACAAAATGGCTGCCTCTGCCTGAGCGCTTGGCAGTTGGAGGCATTCAGAGGAGAGAGAGAGACTGAGAGGAAGAGTGGAAGGGGATCCTGGAGGGAGGGGGCCTTGGGAGATATTGTCAGAACCTGTTATTGAGATCAGTTATAATGCTGTATATATTCAGTTCATATACAATCACTTCATGTATGTTTTGAGATATCTGACCTATATTGTTCTGTTAGCTAAGATGTTGGGGGGGGGGTGGAGAGTATATGGGTAGAATATTAAAGTGGTGTTAGTTTCTAAGTGGGGCCCTATTAACTGCTTTGGAGTGTTGTTTTAGACAACTAGCTGGCTATGTTGCAAATGCCTTGAGTGAGGCTGGGTTGTGATGGGGACCTGGCTAAGTGTATGTGGGGTGGGGAACTAGCAGGGGGAGAAAGGAGGGGCGTTTTTGTATGTACAACGCTGTGTAAATTTACAGCGCTTCATAAATAAAGGTTAATCATAATAATAATAATTTTAAAAGTGTACATTTTTCTCTGAAGCCTCAGACTCTGCAAAAAAGTGTTAAAGATCACTACTGCAATGCTCTTACAATAGACTTTCTACTTTTGGTATACGTTTGGTTGTGGGCCATTGATCAGAGGATTCCAAACCTCACAGATATAGAGCCTTCCTGAGATATTCGGTGTTCGCTTCCTAACAAAGGGGTTTTTGGCCTCATAAAGGATTTGGGTCAAGAGAGGAGGGGTCTCTAATAGGAGGGCCACTAAGACGACGATTGTCCCCCAAACGACGCCAAAAGTAGCTCCTTTGGGAGGTTTTAAAATCAAGTGAATGTACATGAACTGAAAAGATATAACCTTATAACTGATATTAATAACAGGTTCTGACACCTAGTGAGACATCAGAGAGTAGTAGTAGCCCTTTCTCTTGCCAATGGGGTTTACAGTGTATTCCCTGGACTGTATCTCCCAGCATCCACTTGGCCAGAGAGAGGAGGGTCCTGCCCTGCATAGGGCTGCCATTTCATGGGTCTTAGGCTTTAGGGATGTGTGCCTTTGGCCAGTGTCCGTGTGGCTGGGGCTCCAGGGTCCCTCTGTCCCTCCTGCCTTCTTCCATATTAACTGCAGGAGGAGCCTGTGAGGGTGGGGCAGGGGGCGGGGCCTTCCAGCTCCTCTGCCCCCATTGGCCAGAATGAAGAAGGGGAGGAGCTTCTGCCTCTCTATTTAGCTCTGTGCGCGGAAGAGAGAGCGAGGAGCAGAGAGTGAGAAGGGGGGGAGAGAGACAAGGAAGAAGGAGAGAGAGAGAGGAAGGAAAGAGAGATAGACAGAAACAAGGAAGGAAGGAGAGAGAGAGAGAGAGAAGAGTGGAGAGGGATCAGAGGGACAAGGCCTGGAAGCCTTGGAAGAAAGAGGGAGCTTCTGCCTCTCTATTTAGCTCTGCGCAAGGAAGAGTGAGCGATGAGCAGAGAGTGAGAAGGGGTCAGAGAGAGACAAAGACAAGGAGGGAAGGAAGGAGGGGAGAGGAACAAGGCCTGGAAGAGGTAGGCTTCACTGCTGTGCTGAGGCCTCCAACTGCCAAGCGCTGAGGTGGAGGTGGCCATTTTGTGCTGCTTGTGTCTGAGGGAATAATGTTCTGGAACCTTCTCTGAAGCCTCAGTTGAAGAGAGGCCTCTCTTTCTCTCCTGAGGCTCCAGAGAGAGAAGGAGGCCAGGCTCCTTGGGCCAAAAGGAAGGAAGTGTGTCCCTTTGTGTGTCTTTTGTGTCTCTTTTCTGAGAGGGTTTTCTTACGCAGCTCTGCTCCTTCTGGGGAAAATGGGTTTTAAAAAGGATCAGAAATGGGGAGGAGAGTTTTAATACAATCCTTTTTCTTCTTCTTCACAAACATTGGGCTTTGGCTTCTAAGAGGAGGCTAGTCCCCCAAAAAAGGCCAAAAGGAGCTCCTTTGGGAGGTTTTAAAAGTCTCCCCAGTTTCCTTATTAATAGATTTTCAGACAAGAAGGAAGGAGACAGACCAGAATAACTCATATTACCAAGAATGAAACAAGACATGGGTGCATCTACCCTTTTTCAAACGACTCAGGCTGTATCTGCACTGAAGAAATAATCCAGTTTGAAACCGCTTTAACTCTCCTGGCTCTATTTTGTGGAATCCTGGGATTTGTAGTTTGTTGTGGCACCAGAGCTCTCTGGCAGGGAATGTAAAATCCCAGGATTCCATAGTACTGAGCAGTTAAAGCGGTATCAAAGTGCCTTATTTCTATGGTGCGGATGCAGCCTTCTTGGGAAAAGGGCTGATGCTGGGGAAAAGCACTGGAGGTTTCAGCAGATGATTTATTTATTTGTGATGCCCTCATTTCACATCTATCTACGGGGACATAACCAGGACCCTCTCCAATTCCCCATCCCCTAATCCCCCACCACTCTAAGAAGGCATGGAGTATCTGTTGTGTAGGGGAGCTGCAGTGAATCTATGCTAGGTCTGGGAAGCTTCGTTTGGTACAGAGGGAGGAAGGGGATGCCTACCTCTGCATTGGTCCAAAGGAGGCATATGTCACCTGTGTATGTCACCAGCACGATGCTGTTCTCTGTGTCTTTGAGTGCTGCAGGGTTTCTTGCCAAGCCAATCCTAACCCTGGTCCCTTTTCTCACGAACTTCATCTCGGACTCCTTGTACACAGCTTTGGGGCTTCTCTTGCTGGAAGTGACCAAGAACAGGGCCACCAGGACCCCTTGACCACCTGATGGCCAACACAGAGGCCAAGCGGAGGGAGTTGGGCTCCAACAGAAAGAGGCTGCTGAAGTACAACAGCTGTTTGGCGAGTCACTATCCTATTAGCTTCATCTGTGTCACTTCTGGGCAAATTTATGAAAGGAAGCAATTAATATACTGTCCGAGTTTGGCAGAGACAGTCCTGGTTAATCCTCTGTCACCCCACTTATTCAGGGGCTTTTAAAAATGTCCCAGTTGGTCTATCCTCCTCCCACTTTCCCCTTTCTCAGCTCTCTTCAGTTCCTGAGTGCAATTGAGTTTGCAGTCTATCAGCTCAAAAGTGGGGAGAGGAGAGGAAAGAAGGAGACAGGATATGGCCCTTTGCAGGAGGCTGAAGCAAAAGCAAACTGCTATGCCTTTCCTAGCTTGTGTGATCTTCCTCATAAACAACTTTGGCCATCTTCACTGCCTTCTGGGTTGCTTGTCCACATGTGTCTTGTTTTTCCCATCAATGAAATGTTGGGGGCTATGGGAGAACATCTCTGGATCTTAATATGGGGTGGGCCCAGTGACCCTTAAGCCCAGAGTGCTCCCCAGAACTGCTTTATAAAAATGACATTTGCCTCCAAAATGTGGCAAGAAATGTCTAAACGCACCATAATTCTTTGGTGGCTAAATGTACTGTATGTGTTGGGATAGTCAGTATCTTAATCCGTCATCAATATCCCAGCCATGGCCTAAATTATATTGTTTATTATATTGTATATTATATTGAAAAGATTTGAGACAAACTGGATCTCAAAGGCAGTAGCTTTTTTCTTGCTGACAGCATTTAAAGTTTATTTCCTAGACTGAATTCTAAAGGGATCAAATAATATTTGGATGCACCATGTGCTTTCCTCCCCTTTAGCTTAGTCACTCTGTGGATGAGGGCTATTTTCTGTTGCAGGTGACCTTTGCGGATGTGGCAGTATATTTCACCGAGGACGAATGGAAACTTTTGACGAAGAAGCAGAGACTTATGTACAGTTCTGTAATGATGGAAAATTACGAGAATGTGGCCTCTGTGGGTAAGGAACCGGAATCCACTAGCTTTGTAGAATCATAGGGTTGGAATAGACCACAAGGGCCATCCAGTTCAACCCTCTTCTGCCATGCAGGAATACACATTCCAAGCCCCATCCAGCCTTGGTTTAAAGACCTCCAAAGAAGAGAACTCCACCAAACTCTAAGGAAGTATATTCCACTGTCGAAGAGCTCTTACTGTCCCAAAGTTCCTACTAATGTTTAGGTGGAACCTCTTTCTTTGTCGTTTGCATCCATTGTGGTGTCTCTTTTTCTCTGTAGCAGCAAAAAGCAAGCTTGCTCCATCCTCAATACAACCCTTTCCAATATTTAAACATGGATATCATATCCGCTGTTAATTTTCTTTTCTCCAGGGTAAACATACCCAGCTCTCTAAGCCGCTCCTCATAGGGCTTGATGGTTTCCAGATCCTTCACCATTTTGGTTGCCCTCTGGGCATGTTCCAACCTGTCAACATCCTTTTGAATTTCGGAGGCCACAACTGGACACAGGATTATTCCAAGTAAGGCCTGACCAAAGCTGAATAGAGTGGCACTATTACTTCCCTTGATCTAGAAACTATACTCGTATTGATGCGGCCTAGAATCACATTGGCCTTTTTAGCTGCCGCATCACACTGTTGGTCCAAGTTCAACTTGTGGTCTACTAGGAGTCCTAGATCCCTTTGAAGCGTAGTTTAATTGTGATAGCAACATCCTGTAGAATATTTGAATTTGTAGTTTAGTGAGGCACTATTGCTCTCCACTTTATAAGGATTCCAAATACTGCAGTGTAAACTGCCAATTGTCAGAAGCAGGTTCTGTGGTTCATCCAGAATGGTATTGGGGTTTAGGGGGGATTGTTAGTAGTTTAAATGCTAGTAGTTTTAAGTAGTTGCTAAGGATATTGGGGCCTAGAATGGCTTCGGGGAAGGGAAGCAGTTGTGGAGGCTGTTAACTGCCTGGTCTGTGAACTCTGGGTGCCAGACATGCCCCCGGGGGGAGAGGCGCATGTGAATGGTGGAAGAAGAAGGCAAGAGGTACCTTGGCAGCCGGGCTGTTTAGGGGCTGAAGGGGAGGAAAAGGGAGGAGTGTGAAGATAGTTAACGACGGAGGGAAAAGGTTTAGACACTTCAGAGACAGCTTAGACTTATTAATGGACCCTTCTGCCTGAGTTTCTCAATAAACCTTTTGGTGAAAGCAAAGGACTTTTTAATTCTGAAACTAAGTTCCACCCCCAGATATCTCACCAATGCTAGGATTTTGTAGGAAGACAGCATGGAGATTACCAGTAATGCATTTCTCATTGAAATGGTAGCACATCTCTGAGTATGTTTCCTTTTTTGGCCCTCTTCCAGCCTTTTGAGGTTCTGCTTCACTTCCCCAAAGGGATGCAATGGGATACTGAGGCACAAAACTTTATTCCTATTTTAAGGCAATACAATGTGCAGTTGCCCCTGAGATCCCCAGGGGGCCAATGTGACGCCCCCAATCCCCAACAGTAGCCCATCCCTGTCTTAGAGATGTCTTAATACTGCTCCCTGGTGCTTTATCCTCACCAAAACAGAAGTCCAGGTCCCAGCCCCCTTGCTTTGCTTTTCCCAATGAGTAATTTGTATATGGATTATCCTGCCTTTCTCAACAAATGAGCCTCAAAGTATCCCTTTTATGCATCACATAAATGGGTGTGTGTCTGTGATAGAAAGCAGGAGCGGATGTGAAAAACAGAAAGGCAGGAAAGAGATGGTGAAGGTGAAATACTGAAGCAGTGCAGATGGGCAAGAAGGAAGGTTGGAGAGCGGAGGGAGAAAGGGAAGGAGATGAGGCTTAAGAGGGAGATGAAATAACAGATATAGGATGGGGGACACCTGGCTGAATGAAACTACGTGTGAAAGGGATCTAGTAGTCCAAGTAAACCACAAGTTGAACATGAGTCAACAGTGTAATGCGGCAGCTAACAAGGCCAATGTGATTTTAGGTTGCATCAATAGAAGTATAGTGTCAGGATCAAGGGAAGTAATAGTGCCATGGTATTCTGCTTTGGTCAGGCCTCACCTGGAATATTGTGTCGAGTTCTGGGCACCACAATTCAAAAAGGATGTGGAGAAACTGGAGCATGTCCAAAGGAGGGCGACTAAAATGGTGCAGGATTTGGAAACTATGAGGAACGACTTGGGTAACTAGGGATGTTTAGCCTGGAGAAGAGAAGGTTAAGAGGTTATATGATAGCCCTGTTTAAATATTTGAAGGAATGTCAAGCTTGTTTTCTGCTGCTCCAGAGACTAGAACACGGAACAACGGATGCAAACTGCAGTAAAAGAGATTCCACTTCAACATTAGAAGGAACTTCCTGACAGTAAGGTCTGTTCGACAATGGAACAAACTCCCTCTGAGATTTTGGTGGAGTCTCCTTTCTTAGAGATCTTCAAACAGAGGCTGGATGTCCATCTGTCAGGGATGCTTTGATTCCTTCATGGTAGAATGGGGTTGGACTGGATGGCCCTTGTAGTCTCTTCCATCTCTATGATTCTAGCCCTCTGGGAGCCAGGAGGGGGAGGCAGGAGCAAAGCCAGGATCGCCTAGCTCTGTGCGGAGAGAAAGGGACCTCTGGGAAGGGCCAGGAGAGGGGCCTTGGGGATTGGGAGGCAGCCACCAACCTCACAGATTATACTGATAATAATAATAAGTTTTATTTGTATTTACCTGCCTCTCTCAATGGAGCGAGGCGGTATTACAACCGTAAAATAGCCACAAAACAACAATAGCATCCAATTTACACACAGTAAAACAACAAAGCGCTTAAAACTCAGTTTGGGACAAATAAAAAAATCATTTAAAATGCACAGTTGTGATCAGAAGTGGAATTTTTCCTTAAGTTCTTTACAAGAGGTCAGCTGGGTAAGCCTGCCGGAAGGGATCCGTCTTAAGTCCTTTCTTGAAAGCATCCAAGGTGGTGATCAGACGGATCTCCTCTGGCAAGTTGTTCCATAAAGTGGGGGCCCAGGCTATATACGCTCTGTGGGAAGTTGTTCTTAGCCTGATCTTTGGGTAATCTAATAGATTCTTCCCAGATGTTCTGAGAGTGTGGGGCGGATTGTGTAGGGAGATGCGTTCCTTCAAGTAGCTCAGGCCCAAGCCATGTGGGGCTTTAAAGGTAATAACCAACGCTTTGTATTGCGCCCAGAAGCTAATTGGCAGCCAGTGTAGAGATACTGGTGTTATATGCTCTGACCTAGATGTTGTTGTTGTTGTTGTTATTATTATTATTATTATTATTATTATTAACCTTTATTTAGAAAGCGCTGTAAATGTACACAGTGCTTTACATACAATCTTTTTAATTAGACGGTTCCCTGCCCTCAGGCTTACAATCTAAAAAGACACGACACAAAAGAAGAAGGGAGTGGTGGTGGGGAAGGGGATGAGGTCCAGCAATTCTTCTCTACCTCCGAGTCCTGGACCAAGGGAGATGGACTGGAGGGAGGGCTTGGGTTCCTAATGGATGGTTCCAGTGACCAATCTGGCTGCCGCATTTTGAACTAACTGAAGCTTCCGAACTTGGTACAAAGGTAGCCCCATGTCGAGCACTGAACTTAAGAACTGAACTTGAAATCAGGCCCTTGTTTTCATACATATTAAGGGTTTCATTTATCAATTATGAGCAATGTCTATGAAGAGAGGAAAGGGTAACACAAAAATTTCTTTTTCTCTCATGCTTCTTTTCCAACCTGAGCTTGCTTAGCTCCATGGTTGATTCCAGAGGTCCTTTGTCACTCAAAATGGTGGAGTCTGGGGAGGATACTCGCGAGTGCTATGCTTTTAGGGGAATTTCATACTTAGCTCAAAGGAGAGACTGAGGCAACAGTGGCCTCAGGATTCATCCCAACTATACCAGGCCTGAAAGCACACAGAACTCCAGAGGCATTTCAAATAGGGTTTTGTGTTTTATTTAGGGGGAAAGCAAAATATACGCATACACACAAATATACACGTATAGGTGTTCACACACACACACACAAGAACTGGGTAACAAAGGTGGGAGTGGTGAATAGCGTAATGCTTTCCTAATGGTAATACATTACCTAGATGGATCTTGTTTCTAATTGCTGAGGGTCCAGAAAGGGAAGAGAAGTCAGTAACTGCTATAGGAAGTGGGGCTGGTGAGTGAAGTGAGGTGTATAGCAATGTAAACCAACGGAGTGTCTGTCTGCAACTGGACTGACGCTGAAGAACAGCCAGTTGGGGCTGATATTTATACTGAAATTGTCGCTTAGGGGCAGAAACAGAGCATTCGGAAAGGTTTAAATTGCTTTAGGATGTTTCCTGGATAGGGAAAGAATTGTCTGAAACTGAAATAAATGCAATGGGTGCTTGGTGGAAATACTTCAGCCAAACAGGATTGTCACACGGGCTCTTAGATCCTTCTTGGCTCTGAATTCTGGTCCCATTCACAAGGCAATGTATAGCACAGTCTGAAGGCGACACTCCCAGAGCTCAACAATAACATAGCAGAGTACAGAAGCAAATCTCCAGATATGCATTAACCACTTTCAGCACTTAGAAGTAACTCACACACAGTTGATTTCCTCCAAGTCCTTGGAGGTTCTTTATCTTGAGTTACAATATAAAACAAATGTTTACCAGCTCTCCTCTCTGACTTCCATCAACTTGACAACATCTTCTAAACACACCACCAACCCACATCAGTCCACATGTGAGCTGCATACTGTATTGGTTGTGAGTCATCTCCTGGTGCCACACAGCATGAAGCATCCTCTGCTGTTAGCTTGCATCATGCCATGTGCTCTGACTAAACACTCTATGGCAGTCTCACAGGAAATAATGCCACTTTCCAATTAAAATAGTTTTACATATATTTAATGGAATGTTTTTCAATGGCCTGACTATCTGCTTCTACTGATTTCCTCATGGCACTTCCCCTTCAATCTCTTCTTTGGTAGCTCCGATGAGTAAGGAGACAATGATTATATGGATTTGGGGGCATCCAGAACAGGGTCATGTTCAGGTCTCTCACACCAATGTTATTAATTTAATCTCAAATAGGTGAATGTGGGGCTAAATGTTGGGGTAACACTTTCCTCTCTTAACACTGAGATTAAATCTTGTCTGTCATTACCCCCCTTTACAGAAGAACTTGTCAGTCATGAGAGAGTCCACATAAGAAAGAAGTCACATAAATGCCAGCATTGTGGGAAATGTTTTTCTCAGAAGTCACACCTAGTGAGACATCAGAGAGTCCACACAGGAGAAAAGCCATACAAATGCCAGCATTGTGGGAAATGTTTTTCTCAGAAGTCACACCTAGTGAAACATCAGAGAGTCCACACAGGAGAAAAGCCATACAAATGCCAGCATTGTGGGAAATGTTTTTCTTCGAAGTCACACCTAGTGATACATCAGAGAGTCCACACCGGAGAGAAGCCATACAAATGCCAGCATTGTGGGAAATGTTTTTCTTTGAAGACACACCTAGTGAGACATCAGAGAGTCCACACAGGAGAGAAGCCATACAAATGCCAGAATTGTGGGAAATGTTTTCCTCGGAAGTCAAGCCTTGTGATACATCAGAGAGTCCACACAGGAGAGAAGCCATACAAATGCCAGCATTGTGGGAAATGTTTTTCTTCGAAGTCTGACCTAGTGAAACATCAGAGAATCCACACAGGAGAGAAGCCATACAAATGCCAGCATTGTGGGAAATGTTTTGCCTATAAGTTAGTCCTTGTCATGCATCAAAGAGTTCACACAGGAGAGAAGCCATACAAATGCCAGCATTGTGGGAAATGTTTTTCTATGAAGTCAGTCCTAGTGAGACATCAGAGAGTCCACACCGGAGAGAAGCCATACAAATGCCAGCATTGTGGGAAAGGTTTTCCTCAGAAGTCAAGCCTTGTGATACATCAGAGTGTCCACACAGGAGAGAAGCCATACAAATGCCAGCATTGTGGGAATTGTTTTTCTAGGAAGCCATACCTAGTGAAACATCAGAGAGGCCACACAGGAGAAAATCCACACAAATCCCAGATATGAACTAACACTCTTTTTGTCAGTAAGGGATGTAAAAAACGTATTTTCAGTCCAGCAGTGCTAAGAAAAGGCTGTAGTGGTTTTGCTTGTAATGTTTGTCTGTCCATATGTCTGTTTAATTTTTAAAGTTATATTTTGTTAAGATTAGGTTTTAATTTCTAATAGTATAGATAATGGCTTTGGGTTGTAAATTTGGCTGGGGATTGTGGGTCATGGTATAGGTTAGATAAATGGGGGGCTGGGATTTGTTGCAGCTGGTTAGAATAGCTATGAGAAGGGTAGCTTTTGCAATGTGTGGGATGTTGGTTTAAGAAAGTTGGGGGCAGGTATTAACACAAAGGGCTAGTTTTTGGGAATGACAAAGGGGGACCTGTTACCTGTGGGGCATAGACTGTGGGAATTGGAGGTGGGGCTAGATTTGGAAGAGGGTGATGTTTTAGGTTTCTGGGTTTTAATGTATTGTTTGGCTTGGAGTGGGCAGTTCTAGGCTTAAACACTGAATTTCTATGTGTTCTCAATAAAGTTCTTTGCTGGTTCAACACACTGGACTCTTTGATGCACAGGAGTTCTGAATTTGCCCAAAACTGACCTTTTCTTCTCTCCTCAGTCCTCAGCTCCATTCCCAGCCATAAGAACAGCAGACGAAACACACACACACACACACACACACACACAAACATACAGGATACACAGGGACAGCTATATTTCCAAACTAGAGCCTTCCTTTCCTGCATTTCCCTCCTGAGTGCAGCTCTGCACCTTGGGCTCCATTGCGGTCTCCTCAAAGGAGGGAAGGGAGGCTGCTGAACCCCCGGCACATACCTTCCTTTCCCGCAAAGGCCACTAGCGGAATAAGCAGCACCAGCTAGGCCCTGGCAATTCCTGTGCATGCTGAGGAGGGGCCTTTGGGGCCATATATGCATGCACACGAAGCCATTCCTGCCCTCACAGTCTGTTCTGAAGGAGGCAGGGAAGTGGGGAAGTGCCCTCGTTCATTCAGAGGAATGGTTGGAGGGTCTTCTGGGGGTCCTTTGTGGGGTTATAGGAAGAAAGGAAGTCCCTCTTCTCCCCATAAGAAAGTCAGGGGTCCTGCAAGGCCTCCTCACCCTCTTTCCTTCCCTGGTCCCTCCTCGGGTATTCTTTGGGCCCCATGTTCTTGGGGGGTTATTATGAGAAGAGAGGGCAGGGGGGGACCCTTGGAGAGAAGCATGGCCATGGAGGGGAAGGGGATCCAAAGGTTAAAAGGGCTTTGAGGAGCCCCTTCCCTCCTGGAAAGTGGGGCAGAGGAGAGACCCTCCCTTCTGATGCCTCATTTGGGACAGAGTTTAATAGGATTGGAAACAACATTTTTTTTGTGGGGGGGGGGAGTTTTCTCTGGAGTCCTGGGAGGAGGTGGCTCTGGGAGGAGAGAAGAGCCAAAATCAAGACCAAAACCATGAGAAGGGACACAGAGGGACCTTAAAGCTCTGGCAATCCCCTGGCAACCTGGGAACTAGGCTTAGAGGCCCACTGGATCCGGATTGGGCATCCTCCCTCAAATACTTACCTTTTCCTTCACAACAACCCTGCAGACGAGGACCAACAGAGAGACCCACAGCCCCATAAAGATCCTCCCCCAGTTCTGGGACCATGCTGAAAGGGCTTTGGACCCCCATCAACGGATGTTGTTGTTGTTATTATTATTATTATTATTGCACCTTTTCTCAAAGGAATCAAAGCAGATTACAGCAATAAAATAACAACCCTTCTCCCAATTATAAAAACATTAATCAACCCTTAAAAAGCTATTAAACAGCAAGAAAATTTAAAACATTCCAAACACAATACAGTAAAATAGTTTTGGGGGGCAAGAATTGGATCATTTTCTGAAGGTGAGAGGGGAGGGCAGGAACGATAGATAACAATTTCCATCACACTAATGATGGCAGGAGTAAGGGTCAGTGGGAGGGAGAGGCAAGTCAATAGATGTCATCTAGTCTGGAAAGAGATCCATCTTAATAGACTTCTTAAAGGCTTCCAAGTTGTTAATAGGATGGATCTCATTCGGGTAGTTCCAGAGTGAACCAACACCTTGTATCTTGCCTGGAAACTAATGGGCAGCCAATGGAGGGATTTAAGAACCGGTGTAATGTGGGCAGTTCTAGAAGTGCCTGTAACCAACCTGGCTGCCATATTCTGTACGAATTGAAGTTTCCAAACTTGGCCCAAGGGTAGCCCCGTGTAAACTGCATTACAGAAGTCCAGCCGAGAGGCGACTAGCACATGTACTACTGTTTCAAGGTCTCCCTGCTCCCCGCCCCATGTCTCCAGATGATCTCACCTAGCAGCTTCATGTAAATGTTGAATAGCATTGGGGACAGAGTTGCGCCTTGAGGGACGCCCGACTTGAGCTCCCTCTTGGACGAACAACTGTCCCCAAGGCACAGCATCTGGAATCTGCCTGAGATGTAGGACCTGAACCACTGGAAAGCAATGCCCCAATTCCCAACTCTCCCAGGCGTTCCAGAAGGATACTGTGGTCACTGGTATTGAAGGCTGCTGAGAGGTCCAAGAGCACCAGCAGGGTCCCACTTCCCCTTTTCAAAGAGCTTTCGATGATCAAACTGAGATCATTGACTAAGGCGACCATGGACTCCGTAACCTGCCTTAAATCCGGTTTGAAATGGACTTAGAAAATCCGTTTCTTCGAAGACTGTTTGGAGTTGAATGGTGTCTGTCTTCTCGATTACCTTGCCTAAGAATGGTAAGAGTGAAACTGGCCTGTAAATGGTTCTGTCCAGGGGGTCAAGGGAAGGCTTTTTTAGAAGCGGTTTAACCACGGCCTCTTTGAGGCAAGATGGAAGACAGCCTTCCCTCAAAGATGCATTAGTTATGTTTTTAGCAGACTCTTGATGGTATCTTCCCCCTGGAAGCCAAGATGGGCAAGGATCGAGAGAGCAAGTCGTCTTTTTCATACTCCCAAGGAGCTTGTCCACATCTTCTGTACTAAGTGACTCAAACTGATCTAGAATAACAGTATAGGTGGAGGCTCTGGATTCCTCTCCTGTCGCCTCTGTCGTAAGGCCGGCATCCAAAACGGCTCTTATCTGAGAGATTTTGTCTGCAAAGTAGTTATTAAAAGCATCACAGCAGGATTTTGTTGGTTTCAATAAAGAGTTCTAATAAAGGGGGGCATTTGAGTCAAGTCCCTTACCACCCTGAATAGCTCTGCTGGACATGAATTTGCAGACGCAATAGATGCAGAGCAGAAGGACTTCTTAGCTGCATTTTATCAGGTATGGGTCGATATTTCTGCCAGCGGCATTCTAGCCGTTGTCCTGCCCTCTTCATTATTTTGAAATCTTAAGTATACTTAAGTATAAATAAAATAAAACAAAATTAAAAAATAAATAAAAGCATAGTGCTTTCAAGAGTATCCTCTTATATCTACGCAGATAACTTTAACGTTTATCAGATATCTTTGTAATCTTAAGTACCTCATCTATTTACTCCCTCGACCAGTAACTGCATAGTATTTCCTCTAGTTCCTTTCACAAGTTTGTTTTTCCAAATAATCCTGCACCGGATACCAATCCTCCCTGAATTTATCTAGTGAACCAGATCTGATCAGACAAGTAAGTTTATCATTCTCCATTCAATCGTAAGGTTTCTCTTCCCAATCTCAAATACCCAGTATCTCTGCCTCTTTCCATCTTCTCGCGTATAACAGTCTGGCAGCAGAGATCCAATAAAACAAAATCCTTCCAAATTCATTTTCCATTTCTTTACTAAGTATTCCAAGTAGAAATATCTTAGGATGTTTTAGTATCTTTATTTGAAGGATCTCTGACATAGCTGCCTGTATTTCCCCCCAGAATTGTGTGGCCTTCCAGCCGTTCCACCAGATGTGTCTCATGGACCCTCTTCCTTCCCCACATTTCCAGCGTCTGTCGCTTGTGTCCTTATACATATGGGCTAGTCTGATGGGGGTTAGGTACCACCTGAACGGCATCTTAAAATATTGTTCCTTCAGATCCATAGGGAACCTATGTTTGAGCATTTTTGGCCAATTTCCCTCCCATTCCTCTAGTAAAATGTTTTCCCCGCAGTCTGTCACCCATTTTGCCATACAGTCTTTAAGAGTCTCTGATTCTGTGTCTAAGGAGTTCTTTATATAACTTGGAAATAATCTTATCTTCATTTCCCAGTAATATCTTTTCTGATTCTGTTTCTGATTCTAACCCAGATAGGCCTTCTGTCTTCTTCTCTAATCTTAACTTTTCAGAAGGTTGTCTATAAATATGCCGCTGGTACCTGAGACCTTGTGATACCCATCGTTCAGGGGATTTCATAATAAGGTCACCTAATTCCTCTTCTCTTAGAAATCTCTTATACGTTACCCATCTTCCTTTCGCAACCTCTTCTCTTTGATAAAACGCCTCATTGGTAGAGACCCATAATGGGATCTTCCTATTAATATGGTTTGTAAATTTCTGCCAGGCCCTAAACAACGTTCTTCTGACAAAGTGGTTCAGAAATTCTTTGTTGGCTTTCACCTTGTTGTAAAACATATATGCATGCCAACCAAAGCAATTATCCACTCCTGATTGTAAAAGTTTTCTGTTTCTTAGAGTAATCCATTCCCTAAGCCATTGTAGACTAGCTGCATAAAAGTAGATTTGTAAAGATGGTAAACCCAAACCTCCTCTTTGCGTGTTATCATCTATTAGAGATTTAAATCTGATTCTAGGTTTTTTCCTGCCCAGATGGATTTTTGCAGGTCCTTCTGCCGTTCTAAAAATGGTTTGTCATTAAGAAGGATAGGTATAGTCTGAAATGAAAATAGTAATTTAGGCAGTACGTTCATTTTAACTGCCCTGATCCTACCCAAGAGGGATAGGTTGAGTTTAGCCCATCTATTGGGATCTTGGTTGATATCACCCCATATTTTATCGTGGTTGTTTTTAAAGAAGTCTCAGTTTCTAGAGGTGAACTCAACAGCTAGATATTTGACCTTTTTTCCTACTTTAAAGCCAGTCACCTCTTGTAGATTTTCCTTATCATTCTTTTGTTAAATTCATTGGTAAAATATTTGTCTTATCCCTGTTAATCCGGAAATCTGAATGCTGTCCAAACTCCTTTAATTTATAAAGCAGGGGATCAACACTTTATATTGGGTCGGATAAGTTTATCACCACGTCGTCCGCGTATAGTTTAAGTTTGTACTCTTCCTGTTTTATTTCCAAGCCTTTGGTCTTCTTATCTCCTTTAATGCTAGTAGTCAGAGTCTCTAAAGTGGCCATAAATAACAAAGGTGAGAGAGGTATCTCTCATTACAAGTAACGCCTTTGCTTTCACCCCATTAATAATAAGTCTCACTGTTTGTTTTCTATAGATTGCGTCTATCCAGTTGATAAAGTTATCTCCTAGAACCATTTTTCTTAAGGTTTCCAATATGAAGTTCCAATTAACTTCATCAAACGCCTTTTCGGCCTCAAGAAAAATTATAGCTGCTTTTTAATCTGTTTTCTTCTCATAGAAGTCTATAATATATATTAAATTCCTTGTGTTGTTTCTAAGGTGCCTTTTTGGGAGGAAGAAAGTTTGGTCTTCACTTATGGTTTTTAAAAATCTTTCTGCTAAGACCATTACGAAGATTTTGTAATTGTTGTTAAGGAGAGAAATGGGTCTGAAATGTTTCACCTCCAGCAGCTCCTTACTTTCTTTAGGAATCAGTGCAATGTCAGCTATCTTCCAAGAGTCAGGTGTTCTTCTTTGTGAGAGCCTATTCATGATTTCTACAAGGGTTTAATTAGCTCTTTCTGTAAGCTCTTGTAATACATTGCACTTAGGCCATCTGGCCCTGGTGCTTTGGATGCCTTGGTTTTACTTATTGCTTATAGCACCTCAAGAGCCTTTATTGGTTTATTAAGTTCGATTCTCTGCTCTTCATCAATCTTTACTACGTCTTTTCTGTCCAAAGATTCTTGTATCCTCTCCTGGGAAATATATTCATCTTTGTATAGATTTGTGAAATATGTATATAAACATTCTTTCATATGTTTTTGGTTGGAATGAATCTTGTCCCCTTTTTAACACTTGAAAAGATCAGTTTCTCCTTTTCCTTTTTCAGTTTCCATGATAACCATTTGCAAGGTTTATTATCATTCTCAAAGTGTTTCTGTTTGATGCATCTTGATTTTTTCTCCTGGTCTTCTATTAGCCATCTGGATATTTCCTTTTGTATCTTCTTAATCTGTTGTTGAATAATTTTGTTTTGGGGGTGTTCTTTAAGTAATTGTTCCTCATTGTTTAATTTTTCCTGTAGTTCTTTCCAATTCTTTTCTCTATTTTTGTTTCCTTTCGTAAGATTGTTTCACAGAGAAACCCCTCATTACCGCTTTGCTTGTGTCCCAGACGATCTCTGGGCTGACTTCTCCATTCAGATGTTCTTCAAAGAAGGATTTAAGTGGGTTTGTTTTTGCTTTATCTAGACTTTTTCCGTCTTTTAACAAAGTCTCATCTAGTCTCCATATCAGTTCCTTAGGTTTATTCTTCAAAGACAAAAAAATTGGGTTGTGATCCGATAAGATTTTTGGTAGGGTTTCTACTGCTTCCACCATTTTGCTAATAGTTGGGGAAGTCAGGAACATATCTATTCTCAAACAAGATTGATGGGTGTTTGAAAAGAACATAAATCCTTAGACAGACCATATTGATTCTCCATTACCTTCTAATGTGAAGGCTTCTTTTAATTCAAATAAAGATTTTGGCAATTTCTCTTGCTTTAAGTATATTTTGTTGTCTGCTTTTCTATCTATCTGGGGGTCTATCACCCCTTTCCAATCTCCCATCATTAAGGTCCTATCGCACATACGGTCTGGCATTTGTCTTTTCTATTTTTCAATAAATACGCCTTTATTTCCTAAGGGTACATAAACTCCCACCATTAGGATCTTTTGGTTTTGTAAAGCAACTTCTACACCAACCAAGTATCCATTGGGGTCTGAGAATACCTCTTTAGATTCTGATTTATCCTTTACATATATTACTACACCTTTTTTCCTCTTTTTTGAGGCTGCTATGTATTCTTTCCCCAATTTGGCATTTTCCAACTGTCTTATATCCTCTTTCTTTATATGGGTTTCCTGAAGGCAAATTACATCAAGTCTCTGTTTTCCTAAATAATGAAAAAAATTACCTCTTTTTGGGGGCCTGTTAATTCCTTTAACTTTCCATGATAGGATATCCATCTTTTCCCATTTCATCATCATATTCTCCATCTATATCATCTTCTCTTGTGTTTGGATCTGGTTTCCTAAGCAATTCTCCTTCTTCTCTTTCTTCTTCTAAGCTCTCTTCCTCCTTATCCTCTTCTCCTTTTCCAGGGTTGTTTCTTTCTTCTTTCTGTCTCCGTTATTAAGTTCTTTTTCATTCTCATGTAGAACATTTCTTGCTTTTTGTACCGAGTTGATTTGGTATCTTTTTGGCTTGAATTTAAAAGAAAGACCCTCAATTAGTTCCCATTTGTAGTAGAGTCCATTGCTGCGCAAAACCTTAGTCAGTGGTCCATATTCCTTCCTCTTCCTTAACACTTTCCCAGAGATATCTTTAAATAATAAAATTTCATTTTCTTCAATTCTGAATCTTGTATGAAAGTGTTGTTGTAGAATTGCTTCTTTCATTTGAGTCCTAACAAAATAAATCATGATATCTCCTGGCAGACTCTTCTGTTTTGCAACCCAGGAGCTTACTCTAAACATCTTGTCCACCTCAAGGAGAAACGTTTCATTATCTAGGTCCATAAATTCAGCCAAGGCTGGTATTATCCTTTTATATAGATCTTCTTCTATTCGGGAAGACCTCTTATTCTAAGACATTGCTCCCTAAATCTTTGCTCTAATTTAATTTTTTCTGCTGTATCTTCAGTATGTTCTTCTGTTAATCTCTCTATCTCTTTTCCCAATTTTTTATATTCTTCCTCCAGGAATGTCACTCTTTCCCTGGTTTGTGTTAATTCTGATGTTATCTTTTCCAGAGAGTATTTATGTTAAGCAACGGGGTGGACACTAAACCAACAGAATCCCCAGACTTTCCCTAGTCTTTAAGCTGAGTCAAATACATTCGATGTGGTCCATCATACGGATAGGTACCCTGCTCAAGGCAAGATTGTCTTCATGGACCAAAGGCACTTCCCTTACCTGCTCATTGATGGAGAACCCGGCTGGTAAGGCCTGATCCCAGGTGGCGGAGCTATCATCACCAGCCAGGTCTCCGTGAAACAAGCCAGGTCAGCCTCTTTGTCCAGTAGGAGATCATGGACTATTTGTGTTGTATTTTTGACTGACCTGGCATTACACAACAGCAGGGAAAGGATCTGTGGTTGGTTTGGTATGCTTTCCAGCCCTTTTGGGATAGCAGGGTGAATGGAAGGGGAGAGAGATATCAGTCAGGGTCCTAATTGCAGCCCATCTTGCAAGACAAAAGGCAGTACTTTGAAAAAGGAACAGGTTGTATTGAAGAAGATACATGCAACAGAAGTGACTTTTTTGTCAGGAATGAAAGAGAGTATAAACTTACCACTTTTATAACCATATCAATTAACTCCACTCCATTAACCAATAAAGCTTATTAATTGGATAGCCCTTTCCTGCGTAGCGTCCTCCCATCTGGGATTCTGGCAGCTTTTCTTAAAGCAATTAAGCTCTCATGTGCCTTTTCTCAACCACTGCACCTGTGGCCTTGGACCACAGAACTCAGATACACAACAGTTTTCATTAACATTATGGCTTAACTATATAGATAGCTATCTATAATATAAAACCCTATCAATCTCCACATAATAAGATGCCATATGAAAATATAAGCACAAACCCATAGCAACATAATACATTATAAAAATACCAATAACTCTCTATGTTCCCGCTCCTTTTACAGAGACCAGTCTTTTAAACTCAAGCCTCTGTTAGAAGGGTGATTCCTGCACATTCCACTCCTAGCAAAGAAGCACATTCTTTAGCCATGATCTCCCTACCTCTTTCTAGTATCTTCTATTAAAGCACATATTAAAACATATTATTTTAACCCACCATAAATCCCATCTATCTTAATTCTACCCTAACCCTAACCTATAACCCTTATGTCATGAATCCCTAAATGAATAAATGCATGAATAAAGGGATTCATGACATATTGTGCCTTCAGGCTGGTGCTCCTTACTTGAATGAGACTGGCCCATTGTGATCTCAGGCCGATGCTCTTTGCCTGAATAATTGAGATGGTACTACTGTGACTTCAGAGGGGTGCTCTTTACGTGAAGGATTGGGACTGGCCCATTGTGTGTCAGAAATAGTGTATAAGGGTTCCGTCATAAAGGGTAAAAATATTAGAGTTTGATTATTAGAGTTAAAGTCGTAGTTATAGTTGCAGTTCTTAGTAGGCAGTGTAGAGTGATGGGTTATAGAAAGCACGTAATGGAAAATGATAGAAGGACAGATGGAGTGGCTTTTAGATGAAGGAGGGTGTTTGGAGAGGGGCTGGGGTTGCAGCTGGAGACTGGTTATCAAGGAGGAGTGAAGCTGGCTTGGGAACACCGCTCTTCAAGGTGAGGCTGTCTGGGAGAAGGGAAGGGAAGTATAGACAACCTTGGTATCTATGCAACCTCCGCTTGTGTTGCTTTGGCTTGAGAATTGGGGGCAGGCTTAGGGAGGGATTGAGCAAGTTCCTTTGGACTTCAGACTTTGCAAAAAGGTGTCAATGGATGTTTCTGCCTGGATTCATCAATAAAGCTTCTTTTGTTTCAAATGAGTTTGATTTTTTGAGCACAGGACTGACTCCAGATCTCACTGTTTGCAAAGTCTTACAGTTTTACCTCCAATGGAGACCCAGGAACAAGAAGAGTTGTTGGAGAACCCAGTGGTTCTGGAGATCCCGGTGGTGGAGGAGCAGGTGCCTTCTTCAGAGGAACTAGGGCCAAGCCCAAGACTAGGAAACCTCCTGAAGCTCACACCACCCAGGCCACCACTGGAGGATTTGAGTTTCCGGCCCCAGACTGGGGAAAGGAAGGCCGTCAAGGGGCAGAGTGAGAGCCTGGGACCTGGCAGTGGGGGAGTCCCTTGATAGCCGCCCCAGGACAGAAGAACCCCAGGTAGACGTTTATTGAATGGAGGAAGACAAACAAATTAAAGGTCCTCATGAAGTGGATGGTGTCCAAGTTTAAGATGTGGAGGAGGAAGATGCCAGAGGCGAACCAAGGGCAGCTGATGCTCCTTGCCTGAAGCATTGAGACTGTTCCATTGTGGTTTCCAAATCCTTCACCATTTTAGTCGCCTTCCTTTGGATGTGCTCCAGTTTCTCAACATCCTTTTTGAATTGTGGACACAATTTTCCTTTTTGAATTGTCAACACAATTTCTGACCAGAGCAAAATAGAGTGGCACTATTACTTCCCTTGATCTAGACACTATACTTCTATTGATGCAGCCTAAAATTGCATTGGCCTTGTTAGGTGCTGCATCACACTGTTGATTCATGTTCAATTTGTGGTCTATTTGGACTCCTAGATCCCTTTCACACGTAGAAGTCTCTCGTTCAGCCAGGTGTCCCCCATCCTATATTTGTGCATTTCATTATTCTGCCCTAAGTGCAGTACCTTACATTTCTCTCTGTTGAAATTCATTTTGTTAGCTTTGGCCCAGCTTTTTAATCTATTGTGATCATTTTGAATTTTGATCCTGTCCTCTGGGGTATCACCTACTCCTCCTTGTTTGGTGTCATCTGCAAATTTGATAAGCATGCCCCCATTTCTGTCATCCAAGTCATTGATAAAGATATTGAATAGCACTGGGCCCTGGACAACCCACTGGTCACTTCAGGATGAAACGGAGTCATTGTTGAGCACCCTTTCAGTTTGGCCGGTCAATCAGTTACAAATCTATGTGATACTTACCTTTTCTAGCTTGTTTCTCCAGGATAGAAGTTGGTGAGAAGCCCAAAGAGGCTGCAGTGCCCTGAGTATCCACAAGAGGGCGGCATTGTATTAGGAATGTTCTTTATTGATAAAACTGAAGTCTAAGGGGACTAATGTGATTTTCTCATTGGCTCCCCATTCCTGAGGGGGCGTGGCCTCCTTCCCTTTACGTGGACCTTCCTCCGCTCCCATTGGCTGCCTATTCCCCCCCCCCCCTCGGTTGCCCTGAAAGCTAAAGGACCACTGGAAGGAAATGGGGGGGATTGCAGCGCTACATCATGAGAAATTTGCAACTGGGGGGTTTGTGGTGGTGAAACAGAACAGAAGCAAAGCTGCATTCCCCTCCAGACCAATTCGGAGTGGAATCGGAGTGAACTTGGAAGCGATTTCACCAAAATGAGGGTCACTTTGGAATCACTGCGGAAGCCCCTCGGAAGGAGCCCCCATAGAAAGGAATCGCGTGTGATAACACTCACATTATCGCCTGAATTCGCATAGTTGGACCCACAGTGGCTTCGGATCTGAGCTGCAAAGAGCTGCAAAAACCTCAGTGTGATAAACACAGTCTTTGAGATTTCACAGGGCTCTGTGGTTTTGGGAACAAGAAGCTAATTACCATAATTGTTAATAATAATAATAATAATAATAATAATAATAATAATAATATCCCATTCTCCCTCATAAAGGGACACAACTGAAATTACAAGTTTAAGAAAACAAACTCTCTTCTCCTGGAGTTTGCACCCATTGCTCCGTCTCCCGGTCTCCTCCGCTGGGAGGAGGGAGAGTGTGGAATTCTGGGAAAGGCTGGCGGTTGGCTTGGAGCCTGAATAGGGTTCTAGAAGGCTGGTGGCTTTGACCGTTGGCTGCTTAGGAAGAAGAAGGGCTCCTTTTGGGTTTCCTTGGCAGGAAAGGGAAGGTGGGGGCCTTGAGATGGCGATGGGGGACCCCAGAATTTGGTTCCTCTGTGAGAAGGATGGCTGAGGGGAAGAGCCCCCATTTTGGAGCCAAGGATGGGGGTCTGGAGGGTCTTCTGTAGGAAGGCAGCTTTGGGGGCTGGAAGCAAGGAAGCCTCCCTCCTCCTCCCGTCTTCTCCAGGTTCCAGGCCTCCTCTCCTCTCTTGGGAGTCTCTGTGGGGCCCTGAGATTTTGGAGAGGGATCCAAGAGAATCAAAGGGAGGCTGGGACCAAGGAACCTCAGAATATGATTAAGACTGCAAGGTTCTTTCTGAGGAAGGAGAGGCAAACTAGGAGAGGCTGCAGCTGTTTGCTTTTGCCTGAGCCTCTGGGAAGGGCCCCTCTTCTCCTTTCTCCTTGGTTGTCTTCATGGAAGGCAGACTCCTTTTGCCCTTTGGATTCAGTTTGCAGCAATGGCAGTGAGCTCAAGAGAAGGGGAGAAATGGCAGCAGGAGGAGGAAACTGTGGCCTTTGAAGAGCATCTGAAAAAGTGGGAGGGCAGAGGATGAACCAGGGGAGGGTCCCTGCCAAACTGGGAGAGTTGGAAGGCATTCAGAAGGACCTGGGCCTGAAAATGGAGGAGGAGAAGGGGGCTTCTAAAATGACCTCCATAGATGAGGAAGGTGGGCCAAGTCCATGACATACAATGTCCCAGTGAAACAATGTCCATGATATAGGAGCCAGTGTGGCCTAGTGGTTTGAGCATAGTGGAACTACGACTCTGGAGATCAGTGTTTGATTCCCAGCTCCAACATAGAAACTCTCTGGGTGACTGGGCAATTCACACTCTCTCAGCCTTAGGAGAAGGCAATGGGAAACATTAAATATAGACATTTAAATATACAAATTGCTATGGTTGTTGTTACTGGGTTGTTGTTATTGCTCTTTATCTATACATTATGATTTTATGTAGATTATTAGAAGAAAACAATAAAAAATACAACCATTAAAATCAATCAGTCACATGAGTCCTACCCAGCCCTCCTCCTATTGACATCTTTGGGAGTGATGAAGGCTGGGGCCAACCCTAGGACTCCAATCCTAGCCCCATTTTCTGGAAATTAAGGGGTTGTTCAGGCCACCCCTTTTAGCGCCAGATCAGGGCCACGGCAAACACACTGCTTTGTGCAGCTCCTTTTTGCACTATGATAAGGTTATGCTGTGGTCCTGATGTGGCCTTTCCATGGTGCAAAAAGGAGCTCCTTTCTGCACCAGGGAAAAAGTGCCATATCTGCCAGCAGTGATGCTTTTCTGCACTCCTTTGGCACTGCGTCATCTGGAGTAGTGCCAGAGGAACGCCGTGACATCACCTGCGATGTGGTGCAGTGTGCAGCGTCACACCAGCATGCGGGAAGAGTCAGGGAGTGCGCTGTGCAGACGCCATCTTTGCCCTCATGCCGGCTAATGATCCTGGTCTCTATGCCCCAAAAGGCCCATTGAACTGTCTTAGTCTTCCAGCATTCACAAGATTCTTTCTCTGAGGGTTTGGAGGTGAGACTAATAATAATAGTAATAATAATAATAATAGTAATAATATCATCAATAATTTATATCCTGCTTTCCAACGGATTTATTTTGAATTTTAGGGAAGGTTCAGGTTTGATTTGCCCTTAGTGCTTTTGAATTGTATTTTCGGTGGTCCGTGAAAGATTGCATAAATGTGTGTACATAAAAACACTTTGTATTTTCTGTGGAAAGAACAAGATGCTTCCAAAGGAAGGGAGAGAAGAGAAACGACACTCAATTCCTCCTTTGTGGAAGAAACTGGAGGAAAGAAGACCTCCGGACAGGTTAGTGTCCAGACTTCCCTTTTTTGACTCTGGAGCCTCAGGAGAGAAAGAGAAGCCTCTGTTCAACTGAGGCCTCCGAGAAGGTTCTTGAACATTATTCCCCACAGTCACAAGCAGCACAAAATGCCTGCCGGGACACAAAATGTTTGAGGGATGGTGGGAGGGACGGGGATTCCAGCCAATCAGGGCCAGGGATGGTGGCAGGGACTGGGATTTTAGCCAATGGCAGCCCCTCAGAGTGTCCTCAGGAGCCAATCATGTGTAAAATACATATCACAAAAACATCACAAAGTATAAACATTTCAATTACAGTAATCGCAGGGCATTTAAGCTTTTATGAATGAAAGTAAACATATATACAATTATAATTATATATACATGCTGATGTTGACCAGAACCTGGGGGATGTATACATGCGCAGGTGCATCCATGTGCATTCATATGTACCCGCATATTTCTCCATTCATTTGCTTATGTTTAAATTGTACGCAAGTAGAAGAATATATATAAATGTGTGTGTGTGTGATCCAACATATATGTGTACATGTGCTTGCATCTCTCTCTCTCTTTCTCTCTTTCTTTCTCTCTCTCTCTCTCTCTATATATATATATATATTTAAATACGTGTATGTACACATGCACACATTCAGACAGATATCTATGGGTATGTATAGATGTATCTATAGGTGTTGTATGTAAGATCTATCTATATATCTATATCTATATATCTATATATATAGATAGATATGTAGGCTCATAAAGTTATAAGTCTGAGTGCACTTAGATAGAGATGCCTACACACACGCACACACACACACACATATATACATACATATACATATATACTGTACACACACACACACAGATGTACAGATGTATATACACAAACACACATGCACACATACATCTGTTGTTGTACATTGTTTTGATCCGTTGTTCCAAGTGATGCTGGAGAAGAGGTCCTGCCTCCAGCGGAACCAGAGGCTGCAGTCCTCTGCAGGAGTCCCTTGCCCAATGCATCGCTCACCTGGAGGGTCAGCACCAGGAAGGTCAGTCCCCCCACCTTCACAAAGGCCCCATTCCCACTCCCTCATTTGCCCTGGATAGAACCGGGCAGATCTGGGTGCCCCATATCGAATCTCCCCAGAAACAAGTTCGTACTACCCTTTACCTCAATCGAGGGAATCTACCCCCTGAACTTGACCCGATCATGACCGGGGCTGCGTTCATATTTGCCGGCAGCAGGGAAGAGCCAGTTGTTTTCAAAAAGAAAGGGTCAATAGTCCGCCTTCAGAAAAGCCACACTAAGGGGGATTTGCCCTGGATCTCTTGTGCAAGCCCCTAATCAAGTTGTGTTAAAATCGGCGCGAGTGTGAACTTTTAAACCGGTTTGGGAACCGGGGTAAAATGTAGTCTGAATGGCCCTTATATTTAAGGGTGAAGGTAGCAAGAAACAACAAGCAAAGTCTAAACACTTCCTTTGACCATTGCAGGGAAAGCGAGGTTTATGCAAATACAGAATGACATCACTGCTACGGAAGGCTCTCTTGACCAATCAGAGAGCAAGATAAAGGTTCTTCTGGAAGCTTCCGTGAAAAGGAGATATAAGGCCTGAGAGACCAAGAGACAGTTGGGGGAATTGTGTCGGTTGGAGATCGAGAGAGAGAGTTAAAGAGCGGATCTTGGAAGTTAGTCTCAGAATTGGACTCTTAGGTTTATTTATTGTTTTAATAGCTTGTATGAATTGAATATTATATACAGTGGTGCCTCGGGTTACGAAATTGATTCGTTCCGCTGTCAATTTCGTAACCCGAAAGGCTTTCGCAAGCCGAATCCCCATAGGCGCTAATGGGGAAAAGCCGCGATTTGGTGTAAAATAGCGCCGAAAAGCACCAAAAGTTTTTTCGTAACCCGAAAAAACTTTCTTAACCCGAAACAGTTTTTTTAAATTAATTTTTTTCGTATCCTGAAAATTTCGTAAGCTGGGTAATTCGTATCCCGAGGTACCACTGTACTTACAAATATTGTACCTGCAATATTCTTAATATCTTGTATGACTTATATTTCAGTTATATTTTGTTATTTATAATGAATACCTCCTTAGAGTATCTACTACTCCTTTTACACGTGTTTTGGCTCGATTGATGCTTGGGAAGATCAGTAAAGAAGGAGAAATAAGGTTCCTTAACTGGTCCCAGTGTAGGTTAAGGGAAACCCTTTTATAATTTACTGGGTGGCGGCAGCGAGATTTAAGGAAGTTAAGGGTCTGCTGGGCTAAGAGCCATAATGTCTGAGGCGGTTTACAGACTGCCCTTTTGGGGCGGCCTCCACCCACCCCTTTCCCTGACAGATCGGGGCCTCAGCTGCCACAGCAGCAGTTCTGACGCCTTGATCCGCCGCTTTTCCAGGCAGTGGGGAAGTGGCAAAATGGCACCTCCCCGCAGCCTGGATAGGAGTGATCTTGGGGCTTCAAGCCCCAAGGACACCCCGACAGCGGCGGGAAAATGGAGAATGGGCCTCTCAGCCCCTTTCTCCTTTGTATTGCTGATGCAGCCATGTAAAGGTTGCACCAGTGACACAAACCAAGGAAGGAGCTCCGTTTCAGAGCTACTTCCGGTGCCGCAGAAAGGGCGCCACATGTGGAGGCAGTGTGGCCGTGACGTTGTAATGGTGATGCCCATGGAGAAAGGGTGCCGCCATTACAAAGTACTAGGGTTGCGTGCAGTCTGGAAAAGACGCCCTGAGGCAACCCTAGTACAGGAAATCATCACAAGGTCAGAGGCAGTTAGAGCAGATGTTGAACAATTAATTAAATTTATAGGAGATTACCAGAAGAGATTCATCTTGGGTGCCTTTTTAAAGCCTTCAAGACTGGTGATATATCGGACCTCTTCCGGAGGCTATTCCATAACTTGGGAGTGACAGAAAAGAAGGTCCTCTGGGTAAATGCAGCCAGTCTACTTTTTAATAGTAAGTTTTTACCAGAGGTCCTTAATGTATGGGGCAGATTGATGGGAGATGGAGATCCCGTAAGTAAGCTGGACCCAAGCCATGAAGGTCTTTAAAGGTTATAACCAAGACCTTGTACTGTTCCTGGGATATTAACAGGCAGCGAGTGAAGGGACTTTAGAATGGGTTTAATATGGTCACCTCTAGAACTTCCAGTGACAACTGCGGCTGCTGCATTTTGAATTAAATGAAGTTTCCGGACTTGGTGCAAGGGTAGCCCTTTGTAGGCCACATTGCAGAAGTCAAGTCATGTGGTTACCAGCATCTATACCATAGTTTTTTAGGTCTTCAGGTTCCAGGAAGGGACACAGTTGGTGTATCAACTGAAGCTAATAACTGGCACTCCTGGCCATTGCATCTATCTGGATCGACGGATCCAACAGCACCCCCAAACTGCAAACACAGTCCTTTAGGGGAAGTGTGACCACATCCAGGACCGGTTGACAAACCTTCATTCCCAGATTAGGATACCCAACAACAAGTACCTCCATCCAGGAGGGAGGGAGCTCTTAAAAGCCCTTTTTACCTTTGGATCCCCCTCCCCTCCATGGCCATGCCTCTCTCCAAGGGTCCCCCTGCCCTCTCTTCTCATAATAACCCCCCAAGTACTTGGGCCCCAAGGAATCCACCAAGGAGGGGGCAGGGAAGGAAAGAGGGAGAGGAGGCCTGGCAGGGCCCCTGACTTTCTTTGGGGGGAGGAGATCGAGGTTTCCTTCCTTCTTATAACCCCTCAAGAGCTCACCAGAAGAACCTCCAGCCATTCCTTTGAATGAACAAGGGCTCTCCCCATTTCCCCCCTCCCTCAGAACAGACTGTGAGGGCAACAATGGCTTCAGTGGCTAAGACTGCACATGCACATACACCCGAAAGGTCCCTCCTCAGCATGCGCAGGCATAACAAGGCCCTTGCTGCTGGTGCTGCTTAGTCCACTTGCGGCCTTTGGAAGAAGGGAAGGAGAACACCCTTCCTTCCTTCCTTCCTTCCTTCCTTCCTTCCTTCCTTCCTTCCTTCCGGAATGGAGCTCAAGCTGCGGAGATGTACTCAGGAGGGAAAGGCTGGGAAGACTCTGCTTTGTACATATAGCTGTGTCTCTCTGAGTGTGTGTGTGTGTGTGTTTGCCTCTGTTATTATGGAGCTGAGGACTGAAGAGAGAAGAAAGGGTCAGTTTTGTGCAAATTCAGAACTTCTCTGCATAAAAGAGTCCAGTGTGTTGAAACAACAAAGAACTTTATTAAGAACACTCAGGCGGGGTACAGGCCGCCAAAAACAGATGCCTCTTTGGCGCCTCTCTCTGTTGCGGAGGACCACCGCAGCATACAAATTGTGTGGCACTGCTGCACAGCAAAGAAGGAGCTCCAAAAAGTGGCTTTTTGCGGCACCGCAAAGCGCCAAAGATGGCAGGATTACGTCTTGGAGGTGGCGCAACTGCGACGTAATCATTGTGTGCGCCATATATATGGCACTGCACAACTGCAGCACCTACATGACGTGCTAGGGTTGCGGGACGTGTGCATGCGCTGCCCAAGGCAACACTAGCAAGTCATGGACGTGCCGCAAAGGGTCCGTCTGGACAGGAACATAGTCAGAAATTCTGTATTTAAGCCAGAACTGCCCACTCCAAAGCAAAGAATAAATTAAAACACCCAAACCTAAAACTCCACCCTCTTCCAAACCTACCCCCTACCTCCAATTCCCACAGTCTATGCCTCACAGGTAACAAGCCCCCCTTTGCCATTCCCAGAAAGCAGTCCTTTCTGTTAATACCGCCCCCATCTTTCTTCAGCAAACATCCCACAAATTCCAAAAGCTATCATTCCCACAACTATTCTAGCCAGCTGCAAGAAATCCCACCCATCTATCTAGCTAACTTATTCCACAACCCATAATCCCCAGTCAAATTTAAATAATCAAGCTATGATTTATACTAATAGCAATTATACCCTAAACATACAATATAACTTTAAAACGTAAGCAGACATATGAACACACAAAATCACAACGGACTTCTCTTATCACCACTGGCTTAAAAACATATTCTTTGTAGTCTTCCTTGACAAAAATAATATTAATTCACTTTTGGGATTTGTGTGGCTTCTCTCCTGTGTGGCCTTTCTGATGTCTCACTAGGTCTGACATCTGAGAAAAACATTTCACACAGTGCTGGCATTTGTATCAATTCTCTCCAGTGTGACCTTTCTCATGTGTCGCTAGGTATGACTTTGACGAAAAACATTTCCCACAATGCTGGCATTTGTATGGATTCTCTCCAATGTGACCTTTCTCATGTGTCGTTAGGTATGACTTGGACGAAAAACATTTCCCACAATGCTGGCATTTGTATGGCTTCTCTCCTGTGTGGACTCTCTGATGTGTCACTAGGTATGATTTCTGAGAAAAACATTTCCCACAATGCTGGCATTTGTATGGCTTCTCTCCTGTGTGGACTCTCTGATGTGTCACTAGGTATGATTTCTGAGAAAAACATTTCCCACAATGCTGGCATTTGTATGGCTTCTCTCCTGTGTGGATTCTCTGATGTGCCACTAGGTGTGGCTTCCAAGAAAAACATTTCCCACAATGCTGGCATTTGTATGGCTTCTCTCCTGTGTGGACTCTCTGATGTTCCACTAGGTATGACTTCTGAGAAAAACATTTCCCACAATGCTGGCATTTGTATGGCTTCTCTCCTGTGTGGATTCTCTGATGTGTCACTAGGTGTGCCTGCTGAGAAAAACATTTCCCACAATGCTGGCATTTGTATGGCTTCTCTCCTGTGTGGACTCTCTGATGTTCCACTAGGTATGACTTCTGAGAAAAACATTTCCCACAATGCTGGCATTTGTATGGCTTCTCTCCTGTGTGGATTCTCTGATGTGTCACTAGGTGTGCCTGCTGAGAAAAACATTTCCCACAATGCTGGCATTTGTATGGCTTCTCTCCTGTGTGGATTCTCTGATGTGCCACTAGGTGTGGCTTCCAAGAAAAACATTTCCCACAATGCTGGCATTTGTATGGCTTCTCTCCTGTGTGGATCCTCCGATGCATGACAAGGATTGACTTGTAAGCAAAACGTTTCCCACAATGCTGACATTTGTAAGGCTTCTCTCCTGTGTGGACTCTCTGATGTGTCACTAGGTATGACCTCCAAGAAAAACCTTTCCCACAATGCTGGCATTTGTATGACTTCTCTCCTGTGTGGACTCTCTGATGTATCACTAGGTGTGCCTGCTGAGAAAAACATTTCCCACAATGCTGGCATTTGAATGGCTTCTCTCTTGTGTGGACTCTCTGATGTATCACTAGGTGTGCCTGCTGAGAAAAACATTTCCCACAATGCTGGCATTTGTATGGCTTCTGTCCTGTGTGGACCCTCTGATGCATGACAAGGATTGACTTGTAAGCATAACGTTTCCCACAATGCTGGCATTTATGTGACTTCTTTCCAGTGTGGATTCTCTCATGATTCAAATGTTCTTCTGTAAAGAAGGACAGTAACAGATAAGACTGAAAATCAGAGTTAAGAGAGGAGAGTGTTACCCCATGATTTAGCCCTCATTAAACCCTCCTTATTTGAGATAAAATTAATAAAGTTGCTGTGAGGAACCCAAGCATGACTCTGCTGCTTATGCCCCTAAATCCATGGAATGGTGATATCCTTACTCATAGGAGCTAGCAAAGAATGGGGACTGCCTTGAGGGAATCAGTGTAAGCAGATAGTCAAAGGACTATTGAAAATTTTTTTCATTAACCATGTGCAAAAATACTTTGATTGACAGGTGAAATCATATCTTGTGAGACGGCCATAGAGTCCTGAGTCAGAGCCCAAGGCATGATGGAAGCAAACTGCAGAGGTCATTTCATGCTGTTTAGCACCAGGAGATGACTCACAAGCAATACAGTATGCAGCTTATTTGCAGATTAACATGGATTGGATTGGAGTTCTGTACAAGGGATGGTGAAGTTGATGGAAGTCGGAGAAGAGAGCTTGCAAATATTTGTATTATTTTGCAACTCAAGAGAGAGTTTAAAAGCCATTTAAACCTTTTTGAACACTCAGTTTCTGCCCCGAAGCAACAATTACAGTATAAATTTTTGCCCTGGCTGGCTGTTCTTTGACATCAGTAAAATTACAGACAGTCTGTGGGTTTACATGGCTAAGCACCTCAATGCAGTCGCCAATCCCACTTGTCGCAGGAGCTCCTGACTTCTCTTCCCATTTCGAACCCTCAGCAATTGGAATCCAGATCCACCTAGGTAAATTATTACCATTATGAAAGTCTTACATCTCTTCACCACTCCCACCTGTTATCACGTTCTTGTGCATGTGTGTGAACGCTTATGCGTGTGCGTGTTTTGCTTTTCCCCTAAATAAAACATAAAACCTAATTCAAATGCCTTTGGAGTGCTGTGTGCTTCCGGCCTGGTATAGATGGGCTGAATCCCAAGCTCGCTCTTGACACAACAAAACTATATCTCTCTTTTCAGCAAAGTACTAAATTCCCCTAAAAGCATAGCACTTGCGGGTGTCCTCCCCAGACTCAAGCATTTTAGGTAACAAAGGGCCTCTGGACTCAATCATGAAACTAAGCAAGCTCAGGTAGGAAAAAGAACATTAGAGAACAAGCAGGTTTTGTGTCTCCCTTTCCTACCTTCATAGATATTACTCATAATTGCTAAATGTAACCCCTAAATATGTCTGAAAAACAAGGATTTGAGCTGGTTCTCACCAGTTCACTCAATCCGGTTCTTAAAATCTGTCAGGTTGGTGGCTGCCTCCCAATCCCCAAGGCCCCTCTCCTGGCCCTTCCCAGAGGTCCCTTCCTCTCCGCACAGAGCTAGGAGATCCTGGCTTTGCTCCTGCCTTCCCCTCATGGATCCCAGAGGCCTGATCCTCTTCCCTTTCTCCCTCTGCTCTCCCACCTTCCCTCTTGCTCTTCTGCACTGCTTCAGCATTTCACCTTCACCAACTCTTCCCTGCCTTTCTGTTTTTTACATTCCCCCCATCTCTCTATCACAGAGTGTGTGTAATGCATAAAAGATACACTTTGAAGCCCATTTTTGAGAAAGGCAGGATAATCAATATACAAATAACTCATTGGGAAAGGCAATGCAAGGGGGCTGGGACCTGAATGCCCATTTTAGTGAAGGTCAAGTGCCAGAGAGCAGCCTTAAAACAGCCTTAAGACATCTCTAGGACAGGGATGGACCACTGTTGGGGATTGGGGGGGAATCACATTGCCCCCCAAGGGATCTCAGGGCCACCCCACATTGTATTCCCTTTGGGGGTATAAATAACATTTTGCCCCTCAATATCCAACAGCATCCATTTGGGGAAATGGTGTCCATTTTGCCACTGTTCTCTGAGCCATTGCAGGGCCAAGGGAGGCATTTTACCCAGTAAGCCTCTCCAGAGACTCAAAAGGCTGGAAGAGGGGCCAAAAATCCAGGAACCTTGGTCAGTGATTGGTTGAGGAGCATTTGGTGCCAAAAAGCATTTATCTCCATGGTTCCTACTCACCAAATCCTAGAACTGACATTTTAAGATCCTTAGAAAGTGGAGAGCAATAGTGCCTCACTAAACTACAAATTCTAAGATCTCACATAAAGTTGCTATGACAATTAAACAACATGTCAAAGGGATCTAGGAGTCCTGGTAGACCACAACTTGAACATGGGTCAAAAGTGAGATGCAGCAGCTAAAAAGGCCAATGTGATCCTAGGCTACATCAATGAGAGTATAGTGTTATGGCAGGGGTTTTAACTGGATGGCTCTTCTAGTTTCTTTCAACTCTGTGATTCTATGTTATAGATTCAGGGAAGTAATAGTACAACTCTATTCTGCTTTGGTCAGGCCCTCACTTGGAATACTGTGTCCACTTCTGGTCACCACAATTCAAAGTGGATGTTGAGAAGTTGGAGTGTATCCAAAGGAGAACAATGAAAATGGTGAAGGGTCTGGAAACCATCAAGCCCTATGAGGAGTGGTTCAGGGAGCTGGGAATGTTTAGCCTGGAGAAGGTAAAGAGTGGATATGATAGCCCTGTTCAAATATTTAAAGAGATACTGAAGATGGAGCAAGCTTACTTTCTGCTGCTCTAGACTAAAGGACATGGAACAATGGAAGGAAGGCATAGGAAAAGAGGTTCCACCTAAACTTCCTGACAGTAAGAGCTATTCAACAGAGCATGGTGGTGTCTTATTATTATTATTGTTATTATTATTATTATTATTATTATTATTATTAGTTTATAAAGCACTCCTTCTTTGAAGGCCATTAAAGATCTTTGAAGGTCTTTAAACAAAGGCTTGGTGGCCATGTGCTGGGGATGGTTTAAATGTGTATTCCTATATGGCAAGGGGGGGAACCAGATGGTCCTTGTGGTCCATTCCAGCTCTATGATTCTATAATTCTAAAGTGGAATCATAGTGCCATGATAATGTAGTATGAAAGGCCCCTCACTCTTCATAGTAAGGGCAATGAATTCACCTTCCTTACCCACAGAGGCCCCATTCTCATAATTCTCGATCATCACATAATTGTACATATGTTTCTGCTTCTTTGTCAACAGTTTCCATTCATCCTCAGTGAAATATACCGCCACATCTGCAAAGGTCACCTGCAATAGAAAATAGCCCTCTTCCAGAGAATGACAAATAAAAGGGGGGGGGGGGAGCACATGATGCATCCCAAAATTATTTGCTCACCTCAGAATTTAGTCCAGTAAAAAAGCTACTGCCTTTGAGATCTAGTGTGTCTCAAATTCTTTCAATATAATACACAATATAATAAACAATATAATTTATGCCATGGCTGGGATATTGATGATGGATTAGGATACTGACTATCCCAACATGTATAGTACATTTAGCCATTTGTTGCCAAATTTCTGAGGCAAATGTCATTTTTAAAAAGCAGTTCTGGGGAGCACTGTGGGTTTGAGGGCCACTGGGCCACCTCCAATTTAGATCCTGAGACATTCTCCCATATCCCCCAACATTTCACAGATGGAAAAAACAAGACACACGAGGACAAGCAACACCAGAAAGTGGTGAAGATGGTCAAAGTTTTTTATGGGGAAGATCACACAAGCGGGGAAGAAGACAGCAGTTTGCTTTTGCCTCAGACTCCTAGCAAGGGCAAGTCCCTGACCCCTTCTTTCTTCTCCTCTCCCCACTTTTGAGTTGATGGGGTTCAAAATCTTTGGTACTCATTATGCAGAAATTGAAGTGAGCTGAAGAAGGAGGAAAGTAGTAGTAGGAGATAGAAATCAGGACATTTTCAAAGCCCCGAAATAATAGGGTGATAGAGGATTAACCAGGACTGTCTCTGCCAAACTCGGACGGTAATTTATTTGCTTCCTTTCATAAATTGGCCCAGCAGTGAAACATGAAACTAATAGGATAGCGACTCACCAAAGAGTTCTTGTAGCTCTGCATCCTCTTTCTCTTGGAGCCCAGCTCCCTCGGCTTGGCCTCTGTGTCGGCCATCAGGTGGGCAGGGGTTCCTGGTTGCCCTGCACTTAGGTCACTTCCAGCAAGAGAGGCCCAAAGCTGTGTCCAATGATGCTGAGAGGAAGTTCCTGAGAAAAGAGACTAGAGTTAAGATTGGCTTGGCAAGAAACCCTGCAGCACTCAAAGACACAGAGAACAACATCCTGCTGGTGACATACGCAGGTGACATATGCCTCCTTTGGGCCAATGCAGAGGTGGGTATCCCCTTCCTCCCTCTGCACCAAACAAAGCACCCTGGACCTAGCATAGATTCAATGCAGCTCCCCTACACAACAGATACTCCATGCCTTTTTAGAGTGGTGGGGGATTAGCAAATGGGGAATTGGAGAGGGCTCTGGTTATGTCCCCGTAGCGAGATGTGAAATGAGTCCATCATTAGCTGAAACCCCCTGACCGCCACAGTGGCCCTCAGAGGAAGATGTCTTCATTTTGCTCCCAGCTACATAAGCACAGCTGGATGCTTCTCCAGTACCTCGCACCCAAGACTCTCATCAGGCATGGAATATGCAGGATGGCTTTGACAACTCTATCGTTCTACCTAGGTCAGTGAATGGCCAGTTGTAGCCTCATTCCACCAGGAGCTGGAGCTTAGAGGGTTCTGCTGGGTTAGCCTGTCTGGTCTGGTGGCCCTTCATTCTCCCAGAGCTCTCTCTTCTCAGGTTGCTCCCCTTCCATGGGATCCAGCCCTCCCCCCAGGATCGGGGGGCACCAGAGGACTGAGCTGATGGGAAGGGAGCACCCAATTTTCATGGCAGCCTTCTGTATGCAGAGAAGTCACAATTCTGAGAGTGTCTCTGCCCATGTGGAGAGTGCCCATTTTCCACACTGTCTCCTGTCCATCTTGGCTTGGGAATTTCTTGTTCTAGCCACATGCAGGACTAAATCCTAGTCTGTATCCTATCCTTTGCTTAGTCCTAATCAGACAAGAATCACTGAATCAGTTGGATTTACCTATAGGTTGACTCACCTATGGGTTCAGTGGATCTACTCTCTTCAGTTAACCCAGAGGATTCAAGCATCCTCAGACTTTTAAATGCTGGAATGCTAATTCCTCCATGCTATGTCAGCATCACTTATGAGAATTAGACTTCCCTTTCATGCAGAGGAGGAGGAGAAGGACCTGTTTTATGTCCCATGTAGGGATGTTCAAGTTCCCGGACTGGATAAGACCTGCATTACTTTATGGATCTCATCCACTGCCTCCCCACATACTTCCCCTCTTTTCACCCACACTGGTGAAAATCATTATTTCATTTTTACAATGAGACCATTTATCTGAGTGTAACTGCTGTGTTTATGTGTCAGTCATAGAAGGAGCATGAGGTGTGCATCTCCTGTCTTTGTTTCCTGAAACCACACACAAATTGATGCATGTACACTTGTATGCATTGTATCTAAATGGATGTATTGTCAAAATCACAATTTCTTCACATTTCCTTTTATATTTTTCAAAAAGATGCACACTGCTGAATGTGTTGCATTTGATATAACACATATCTATAAATATATAGTTTTAAGATTAAAGATTGCATCCTGGATTATGCTCATTTTTGGGAAGTTAAGACGTGTGTAAATTCATTTTATAAACCCAGTGAAATAAATATTTCACAAAACTCTAGTAAACAACATGTACACACACAGTCACCACATAAAGGACTCACTGGCGCACTGTGTGTCTGGGTCTGGAAATCTCACTTCCACATTCTGGGAAGACAGTTCTGCTAGAGATTGCATTTGGGACTTTATTCCTCCAAAGCATGGGCTCAGTCTCTCAGCTGCAACCCTTCCATACAATCCTGGACTGAAACATTTAAACAAAGGTCCTCTTTCAGCTCCAGGAATAGAGACCTACCTTCAGTACAAAGACCCTGATTCCTGCAGCCCCAGAAAGGCCTCTCCTGCAGTCCTTTATGGCCGGAGCTTCCCTGGGTCAGAGGCCGTCTCCTCAGCCGTACAGAAGGGTTGCTCTGAGTGCGAAGGAGGAGGAGGTCCAAGGGCTGAGGGAGGGAAGGCAATGGGGAAAGGTCAGTGCCAATGACCATGGAGGGCAGAAGGTGACAATGCCTAGGAAACTCTTCTGAGTCCCAGCCATTCTAGGCATGAGTGGCAGGAGTGAGTCCAGGGGGCTGAGGGCGTCTCCTTTCCCAAAGGGGGAGGCAAGGACTGGTTCCCATGGGACTGTGGGCTCCATGACCTCTTGGCAAATCTATGGGAGACGCTGCCTGAAAGAGCATTGGAGGAGTCTCTGGCTGGATGGCCATCTCTTCAGAGGACTTGGAGGGCAGAATGGGGCTGACTGTTTGGCCCTTGGGGCTCCCTTCCAGCTCTAGGAGCCTATGAAGCCTACCTTACAAGGTTGTTGTGGGAGTTAATCACAAGGCAATTACTACACAAGAATGGCCACCTTTTAGCCGCTTACAATACAAATATCCATACAATACAAGAAAAACATGTTTCATGATATCCCAAACCCTTCCTTAAAGTCCCATCCAAAATAAAATGCCATTAAATTACTGGGCAGTTATTAAAAACAGGGATAGTAGTCAAAGCCCAATGTTTGTGAAGAAGAATAAGAATAAGGCATGTATTAAAACTATCCTCCCCATTTCTGATCCCTTTTAAAACCCATGTTCCCCAGAAGGAGCAGAGCTGTGTAATAACAAAACCCTCTCAGAAAAGAGACACAAAAGACACACTTCCTTCCTTTTGGCCCAAGGATCCTGGCTCTTTCTGACTCTGGAGCCTCAGGAGAGAAAGAGAGGCCTCTGTTCAACTGAGGCTCAGAGAAGGTTCTGGAACAATATTCCCCACAGTCACAAGCAGAACAAAATGGCCGCCAGAACACAAAATGTCTGCCTCTGCCTCAGTGCTTGGCAGTTTGAGGCCTTCAGGGAACCCAAAAATGGAGGATGAAAGGGCCCCAAAGTCGGAAGGGATCCCAAAAAGGATTTCCCAACCTTAAAACACCTAAAAGGCTTCCTGATGCTATAATTTAGAGACTCCCTGAGGCAGTCTATACAAGTAACTCTTTATAAGTCTTTGTAAATAAATAAAGTTATGAATAATAATAATAAGAAGAAACATTAACCAAGAGCTATTTCTCCCTGTGGCTTTTCCCTCTGAGGCCTCTGCACATGCCCAGGAGCCCCTTCTTCTTCTCCTTCTTCCCCTGAAGAATCCTCCAGAGGCCTCTCCTAAGCCTTCCTCCTCCTCTTCCTCAGGCCCTTCCTCTAAGACTCCCTCCTCCTGCTCCTGCTCCTCCTCCTCAGGCCTCTTAGCCTTCTCCTCCTGCTCTGTCCCTCCTCAGGCTCTTTCTTCCTGAGTCTGGAGGATTCTGTAGACGAGGAAGAAGGAGAAGCTGAAGAAGAAGCATAAGAAGAATGCACAGAGGCCTCAGGCGGAGAAGCCACAGGGAGAAATAGCTCCTGGTTGTACCTTATTACTATTAGTAGTAGTAGTAATATTAAATTTTATTTATTTATAAAGACATATAGAGGCGGATTTAGAAAGAGTGTTTCAGGGAGTCTCTATATTATAGCATCAGGAAAACTTTTAGCTGTTGTTAAGGTTGGGAAATCCTGTTTGCCCTTTCATCCTCCATTTTGGGTTCCCTAAACGCCTCAAACTGACAACTGCCAAGCGCTGAGGAAGAAGCAGCCATTTTTTCTTCCAGCGGCCATTTTGTTCTGCTTGTGACTGTTGGGAATAATGTTCCAGAACCTTCTCTGAGGCCTCAGTTGAACAGAGGCTTCTGTTTCTCTCCTGAGGCTCCAGAGTCAGAAGGAGGCCAGTCTCCTTGGGCCAAAAGGAAGGCAGTGTGTCTCTTCGTGCCTCTGGTCTTCCATTTTGGAAGAAGCAAGGAAGGAAGGATGGAAGGAAGGAAGGAAGGAAGGAAGGAAGGAAGGAAGGAAATAAGGAAGGGGCCTGTGGGGGTTTGAGGAAGGGCCAGTGGGGAGGCTGTGCTTTGGGGGCTGGGAGAGAGAGTTGGGAAAGAGACCCTCCCTTTAGGCCCTAACTGGGGAGGGTCCACCGGTCCTTGCCTCCTTCTTTGAGAAAGGAGACCTCTTCAGCCCCCTGGACTCACTCCTGCCACTCATTCCTAGAATGGCTGGGACTCAGAGGAGTTTCCTAGGCATTGTCACCTTCTTCCCTCCATGGCCATTGGCACTGACCTTTCCCCATTGCCTTCCCTCCCTCAGCCCTTGGACCTCCTCCTCCTTCGCACTCAGAGCAACCCTTCTCTACGGCTGAGGAGACGGCCTCTGACCCAGGGAAGCTCCGGCCATAAAGGACTGCAAAAGAGCCCTTTCTGGGGCTCCAGGAATCAGGGTCTTTGTACTGAAGGTAGGTCTCTATTCCTGGAGCTGGAAGAGGTCCTTTGTTTAAATGTTTCAGTCCAGGATTGTGTGGAAGGGTTGCAGCTGAGAGACTGAGCCCATGCTTTGCAGGCATAAAGCCCCAAATTCAGACTGTGGCAGCATTGTCTTCCCAGAAGGTGGAAGTGAGATTTCCAGACCCCAGACACATGGTCCTTTTTGTGGGGAATATATGTGTGTTGTTTACTAGAGCTTTGTGAGGTGTTTGTTTCACTGGGTTTATAAAAAATAACTTGCACTTATTTTTATCGATTTAGAAAAAGCCTTCGATAACTTAGGATGGGATATGTTATTTGAGCCACTTCAAAAAATCTAAATAGGAGCTTCTTATTTAAGATGGATAAAGGCAATGTATAAAGATCAAAGAGCCAAACAAATTGTTAACTATAAAGAAACAGAGGAATTTAAGGTTTCTAAAGGTACAAGGCAAGCTTTCCCACTATCACCCCTTTTGTTCATTCTGATCCTTGAAGCACTGAATAATAGGATAAGATTAGAAAATAAGATCAATGGAATAAAAATTAAAAACAACTGAGTTTAAAATGAGCGTCTTCTCAGACGACATTTGTATTCCCTGGAGAACCCAGAAAAGAGCACAAGGCAATTGATGGATGTAATAGTGGAATTGGAATATGTTTCAGGACTAAAAGTAAAGAGAGACAAAACAATATTAATAACAAAAAATATGGGAGAAAGGAAGAGCAAATCCTGGAAGAAATTAGTGGATTGAAAGTGGGAAAGAAAGTTAATTATCTAGGAATAAATTTAACAAATAAAAACTCATATCCATTTCAGAATAACTATGAGACACATGGAAGGAAATCAGAAAAGACCTAGAAAAATGGGGGAAATTACACTTATCGCTATTAGGAAAAATATCACTGATCCAAATGAGTTTCCTTCCTGAAATACTGTTTCTGTTTCAAGCGATACCCATCATCCAGAATGAAAAACCATTGAATCTATGGCAAAAGGAAATCTCAAAATTTATTTGGAATTAAAAAAAGAGCCGGGATAAAAATGAAAATACTTTGTGATGACAAAAATAGAAGAGGACTTTATTATGCTGCTTGTTGTTTAGTTTGGACTACAGAATGGTTTATGTCAGAGAATGAACAGTTGTTATGTCCGGAGGGTGAACATTTAAGATTTGAGTGGCATGGATTCATAATTTACGGTAAAGAGAAAGTTCATAAAGAAAGCATAAATAATTTCGTTAGAAAAGCTCTATTGAAGATCTGGGGAAAACAAGTGTAGAATATGTCCCAAAATACCTTTATGGTGTTTGCCGCATGAGGCTCTTTTCAGGAGGAAAGGCATCCAGAAAACTAACTGGTTAAGATACAAGGATGTCCTGAAAGAATTGCAAGGAAAACTAGAGATCAAAACACAAGAAGAACCTAAAGAATCTGGCCTAGATTGTCACTGGTATCTTTATCGTCAAATGAGGGAGAGGTTTAAAATAGATGTGAAATTAGAAGGAATACAGAATGCAAAATGGGAATTGTGGAAGCCATGCTCCATGTTCATTCCATGCCTGATGAGAGTGTTGGGTGCGAGGCATTGGAGAAGCATCCAGCTGTGTTTCTCTAGCCAGAAGCCAAAGGAAGGCCTTCTCCTCTGAGGGCCACTGGGGAGGTCAGGAGGTTTCAGCAGATGATGCGCTCATTTCACATCTAGCTACAGGGACATAGCCAGGGTCTTCTCCAATTCCCCATCCCCTGACCCCCTCCACTCTCACAAGGCATGGAGTGTCAGGACCATGGTGAACAGGTCTGAGGAAATGACATGCATGTGGCCACTACATGGAGCTGTTGTGGAAGTCATTGACAGCTCTAGTGGCAGTTAGATGTGTCAGCATTTAAACAGTGCACCATTGGAATGTTGATGCAACTGTCAGCTGTCATTCTCAACTGTCACTGAGGAAGAGTGAGACAGTGTGTGCCTCAGAGTGGGTTGTTACTGGTGTGGATGGTGGAGGGTGTCGATGTATATAGTGTTGTACGCAGTGGAACTTCTTATAGGAATAAAAGCCTCATCTGAGAGAAGATTACAGTGTCTCTCTGCTCATTGAGAAAGCGACAGGTGTTTCTTCAGCTCATAAGCTACTGACTACAGTCAAGGTGAAGAATCTGGTGCCATACGTTAATGTGTTGCCTCACATGCTGCGCAACATAGCAACGTTAAAAGCTTTTTAACATGGAGTATCTGTTGTGTAGGGGAGCTGCAGTGAATCTATGCTAGGTCCAGAGGTCTTTGTTTGGTGAAGAGGGAGGAAGGGGATGTTCATCTCTGCATTGGCCCAAAGGAGGCATATGTCACCTGCGTATGTCACTAGCAGCATGCTGTTCTCTGTGTCTTTGAGTGATGCAGGGTTTCTTGACAAACCAAGCACTAACCCTAGTCTCTTTTCTTAGGAACTTCATCTCGGTCTCTTTGTACACAGCGTTGGGGCATATTTTACTGGAAGAGACCCAGGTGCAGGGCCACCAGGACCCCTTTCCACCTAATGGCCAACACAGAGGCCAAGCGGAGGGAGTTGGGCTCCAAGAGAAAGAGGCTGTCGAAGTACAATAACTCTTTGGTGAGTCGCCATCCTGACTATTAATTTCATTTGTGTCACTGCTAGGCCAGCTCATGAAAGCAAGTGAAGAACATATTGTCCCAGTTTGGCAGAGAAAGTCCTGGTTAATCCTCTATCACCCCACTTTTTCAGAGGCTTTCAAAAATGTCCCGTTCCTTTCTCCTCCTCCCACTTTCCCCCTTTTCCTCAGCTCTCTTGGATTGCTGCAAAATGACTTCCAAGGTGTATGGACCCCTTCAACTCAAAAGGGGGGATAGGAGAGGAGATAGATTGCCAGGGTCTTCCCTTGCCGGGAGGCTGAGGCAAAAGCAAACTGCTGTGCCCTTCCTAGTTTGTTTGATCTTCCTCATAAACATCTTTGGCCATTCTCACCACCTTCTGGTGTTGCTTGTCCACATGTGCATTGCTTTTCCTTTCTGTGAAATGTTGGGGATATGGGAGACCATCTCTGGATCTAAATTGGGGGTGGGCCAGTGGCCCTCAAGTCTAGAGTCCTCCCCAGAACTGTTTTTTAAAAATGACATTTGCCTCTGAAATGTGGCAAGAAATGGCTAAATGCACCATAATTCGTTTGTGGTAAAATGTACTATATATTTTGGGATAGTCAGTATCCTAATCCATCCTCAATATCCCAGCCATGGCCTAAATTATACTGTTCATTATATTGTATATTATGTTGAAAATATCTGAGACAAACTGGATCTCAAAGGTAATAGCTTTTTTGCATATGTATGATGGGTATGATGGGCACAAACGGGACAAAGTCTTTAAAGAACATCTATTGAGAAAACCTTTCATTAATAACTGGCTAGCTGTGAAAAAATGTTTTACATTGGACTTTCACTTTGGGTTTCCACACAAGAGGTTTTTTTAGGCCAATGGGGAAAAGATCAGAAATGGATAAGGTACAGAGAAATATGAACTCATGATAATGAAGGAAATGTTATATTAAGATTAAAGGAAGAAATCATAACTAAACTAGGCCATATGAATTGGTTGAATTATATTCAACTTAAAGAAGGAATCATAGAATCATAGAGTTGGAAGAGACGACAAGGGCCATCAAGTCCAACCCCTGCCATGCAGGAATTCACAATCAAAGCATGCCCAACAGTATGCAAAGGAATCTTGTAGCACCTTGAAACCAACTAAAAGTAAGAGATTGGCAACATGAACCTTCATGGCCTTGTTCTCAATTCATCATGTGCATGATAGACCTTGTCACAATAGGTTTACCAAGCCAGATTTACAAAGGATAAGAGTTTATTTGGTTTTGAGAAAGAATATAACAAATATTAATGAAAGAAGATGATAAAGATATATTATGTAAAATATATAACATCTTACTGAAAAGATCCCTTGAAGAAGTGGAATTTAATGATTCTATGACAAAATGGGCAAAAGAGTTAGGATACAATTTAGACTTGGAAAAATGGGAAGAAGCTAGATTAAAAACAAAATAATTACTGTAGCACAAAAAATAAAAGAAATTTATTTGAAAGTTGTAAATAGATGGTATCAAACACCATGCTCACTAGAAAAAAATATAAATTAAAGGATAACCGATGTTGAGATGCCAAAAAAAAATGGGTACATATTTATATATGTGGTGGCAAAGCACATATATAAAGTCTTTTTGGGTGAAGATTCATTTGGAAATAATGTTAATATTAAAAATTGATTTTGAGTTTGGACCAGAAATATATCTGTTAAACAAGACTTCATTACTAGACCCAGAGGAAGAAAGGAAATATTGGGAAATATTATTATACTTAATATCGGCTGCCAGAAGGATAATAGCAAAGAACTGGAAATTACCTATAATAATCCCACAAATAGAGACTTGGCAAAACGAAATTCAAGAATTGAAAGATCTAGACAGATTAACAGCATTAATAAACAAGAAGGATATGGTTAAATGGGGAAAGGATTGGGAAGCTGTAAGACTTTATTTAGCGGCTGCTCAGTAAGGAGTGGTACAAGAAACAAAACCTTTCTATTCATACCTAGAGATAGGGGAATAAGATGTTGTATTAAAAGATAAAATTATACAGTTTCTTGTGGAGAGTTATCAGGAATAAGCCTAACAGATTTATAGCTTGTTGATATATGTTTTTATTTATCTTGTTGTAAACATGCAAGCTTTGTAAAAAAAAAGAAAGATGTATTACCACAATAAAAAAGGGGGGGGGAAAGGCAGTAGCTTTTTGCTTGCTAACAGAATTTAAACTTTATTTCCTGGACTGAATTCTGAAGTGAGGAAATAATATTTGGATGCACCATGTGCTTTCCTCCCCTTTTGCTTAGTCACTCTCTGGATGAGGGCTATTTTCTATTTCAGGTGACCTTTGCGGATGTGGCAGTATATTTCTCAGAGGATGAATGGAAACTGTTGACCAAGAAACAGAGACTGATGTACAATTATGTAATGATGGACAATTATGAAAATGTGGTTTCTGTAGGTAAGGAACCTGAATCCGTTGCTCGTTCTATAAAGACTGAGGGCCCTTTCATACTATATTATCATGTTGCTTTGGTTCCACTAGAATAATAGAATCATAGAGTTGGAATAGACCACAAGGGCCATCCAGTTCAACCCCCTTCTGCCCTGCAGGAATACACATTCAAATCACCCCCAAGAGATGGCCATCCAGCCTCGCTTTAAAGACCTCCAAAGAAGAGGACTCCATCAAACTCTAAGGGAGTATATTCCACTGTCAAAGAGCTCTTACTGTCATGAAGTTCCTCCTAATATTTTGGTGGAACCTCTTTCCCTGTGTCTTGCATCCATTGTAGTGTCTCCTTTTCTCTGTAGCAGCAAAAAGCAAGCCTGCTGCTTGCGCAACATGACACCCGTTCAAATATTTAAACATGGCTATCATATCCACTCTTTATTTTCTTTTCTCCAGGATAAACATAACCAGCTTTCTAAGCTGCTCCTCATAGAGCTTGATGGCTTTCATACCCTTCACCACTTTGGTTGGCCTCCTTTGGACATGCTCCAATTTGTCAACATCCTTTTTGAATTGTGGGGCCCAGAACTGGACACAGGATTATTCCAAGTGAGGACTGACCAAAGCAGAATAAAGTGGCACCATTACTTCCCTTGATCTAGAAACTATTCCTGTATTGATGCAGCCTAGAATCACATGGGCCTTTGTAGCTGCCTCATCACACTGTTGGCCCATGTTCAACTTGCGGTCTACTAGGAGTCCTAGATCCCTTTCAAGCCTAGTTTAATTGTGATAGCAACATCCTGTAGAATATTTGAATCTGTAGTTCACTGAGGCACTATTGCTCTCCAGTTTCTAAGGATTCTAAATACTCCATCCTAAACTGCCTATTATAGGATTTTGTAGGAAAAAGCCATAGAGATTAATGCTTTTCTCACCCAAATGGTACTCAGCACATCCCTGGGCAAGTTTCCTACCTCTTTTGGCCCCTCTTCCATCCTTTAAAGGCTCTAGAGAGTCTTCTTGGGGGAAAGACCTCCCTTGGGTCTGCAATGGCTCAGAGAGGGCCCACCAATGGCAAAATGGCCTCCATTTCCCCAAAGGGATGCTGTGGGATGTTGAGGGGCAAAATATTATTTCACTCCCCTCCCCCAGGCATATGGGGTTGCCCCTGAGGTCTCCTCCAAACCCCATCAGTAGTCCATGCCTGTCTTATAATGTTTTAAGGCTGCTCCCTGGTGCTTGACCCTCACCAAAACTGGAGTCCAAGTCCCAGCCCCCTTGCTCTGCCTTTGCCAATGAGTTATTTGTATATTGATTATCCTGCCTTTCTCAACAAATGGGCCTCAAAGTATCCCTTTTATGCATCACACTCTGTGGGTATGTGTCTGTGATGGAGAGACAGAGGGGAAGTTAAAAAATAGAAAAGCAGGGAAGAGATGCTGAAAATGAGATGCTGAAGTGGTGCAGATGTGCAAGAGGGAAGGTTGGGGAGCAGAGGGAGAAAGGGAAGGGGATCAGGCTATGGGAGCCAGGAGGGGAAGGCAGGAGCAAAGCCAGGATCGCCTAGCTCTGTGCGGAGAGGAAGGGACCTCTGGGAAGGGCCAGGAGAGGGGCCTTGGGGATTGGGAGGAAGCCACCAACCTGACAGATTTTAAGAACTGAACTGGTGAGAACCGGCTCAAGTCCTTGTTTTCAAACATATTAAGGGGTTCCATTTAGAAATTATGAGCAATGTCTATGAATAGAGGAAAAGGCGACAGAAAAATTCCTTTTTCTCTAATGTTTCTTTTCCAACCTGAGCTTGCTTAGCTCCATGGTTGATTCCAGAGGCTCTTTGTTACCCGAAATGCTGGAGTCTGGGGAGGACACTCCCAAGTGCTATGCTTTTAGGGGAATTTCATACTTCGTTCAAAGGGGAGATTGGGGCAACAGTGGCCTCGGGAGTCATCCCGTTCCCCCCCCCCCCGGCATTAGGGGAACTCAGTGTATTCTCGAGCCCTATTTATATGAATGGTGCTCCGCGCAGTGGAATGTCTGTGCCCGGCACAGTCACAGGCGCCATTAACCCTTATGGGGCGCACCTCCCTTTTTCCTAGTGTGGCTTTTAGTGTATGCTGAAATCCGCCCAAGGCGTGCCCGCATGTGACATAGGTGCACTGTACACGCTTGCACACACATATAAGTGTTCATACGCACACACAAGAACTAGGTAACAAAGGTAGGAGTGGTGAATAGATGTTAGGCTTTGCTAATGGTAATACATAACCTAGACAGAACTTGATTCCAATTGCTGAGGGTCCAGAATGGGGAGAGAAGTCAGTAACTCCCAAGGCAAGTGGAGCTGGTGAGTGTAATGAGATGTTTAGCAATGTAAACCAACAGAGAGTCTGTCTGCAACAAGACTGAAATATTTATACTGAAATTGTTGCTAGTGGGCAGAACCTGAGTTTTCTATAAGGTTTAAATCACTTTAGAATGTTTTCTGGGTGGGGAAAATATAGTCCAAAATCAAATTGAATGCAATAGGTGCATGGTGCAAATACCTCAGACATAAGGGATTAGAACACCGGTCCTCAGGTCCTTGTTGGCTCTGAATTCCAGTCCTGTTCAAAAGCCAATGTACAGCGCAATGTGAGCATGATGCTCCCAGATGCAGCTCAACTTAGCAAAGTATGGAAAAAAAATTCCAGGTACAGGTTTTGGCAATGCACTGACCACTTTTCACACTTAAAAATAAGTCACTGACACAGTTGATTTCATCTGAATCTTTGGGAGTTCTCTATCTTGAGTTGCAAAATAATAAAAGTATTTGCAAGCTCTCCTCTCTGACTTCCATCATGCTCACCATCTCTTGTATATACAACTCCAATCCAATCCTATACACAGCAATTCACATGTAAGGAGTATACTGTATTGGCTGTGATTCATCTCCTGGTGCCACACAGCATGAAGCATCCTCTGCACTTAGATTGCATCATGCCAGGTGCTCTGACTTAAGAATCTATGGCAGTCTCACAGGAAATGATGCCACCTGTCAATCAAAATATTTTTACTCATGTTTAATGGAATATTTTTTCAACAGCCCTTTGACTATCAGCTTCCACTGACTCCCTCAAGGTAGTCCCCATCCAGTCTCTTCTTTGCTAGCTCATATGAGTAAGGATACAATCGTTCCATGTATTTAGGGGCATAAGCAGCAGGATCATGCTCAGGTCACCCACTCCAACTTTATTAATTTAATATCAAATAGGTGTTGTGGATGATAGGCTTTAAAAGGTTGTGACAGAATAGAGTAAGGCAGAGGAGCCAGATTTTGTTAACAATTCAGATTTATTCAAAGCTAGCTGTCCTCAGTAGAATTCCCATTCTAACAAAACTGAGGCCCAGAGCCAAAGAAAATGGCTACCTTTATAGGAAAACAAACAAAGAAAACTCATCTTCATCACTTTATTGAGCATTTCGCACTCCAAACATATACATTTCCAACAATCATAGTTCAGATACATGAATACATTTAAATATACTTTAAAATACCTTTGGCTACACCCCATTGCTCCTTATCAGATATGGTGGCACTCAGAGGAACTTCTGCCAGTGAAATTACATTCTATATCAGTCTTTTCCTAAGGCTCTTTGTTTCCTTTAAGTGCTTGGACAAATGCTTCACCTTGAACAACTTCACATCTGCCCCCCTTCTGCATTCCACTCTCCCAGAGGCCTCTATTCTAAAATGTGTACTTTGGTTCACTCTCATAATTTATTCCATCTATATATACATTGATTCTTGCATATTACCAAACACTGATATTTGGGTTTCTTCACCTCATAGAGAGGTGGGCTTGGGCTAAAACGTTCCTCTCTTAAATCTGATATTCAGTATTATCTGTCATTATCCTTCTTTACAGAAGAACTTGTCAGTCATGAGAGAGTCCACACATCAGAGAAGCCATACAACTGCCAGCATTGTGGGAAACATTTTGCTTACAAGTCGATTCTTGTCATGCATCAGAGAGTCCACACCGGAGAGAAGCCATGCAAATGCCAGCATTGTGGGAAATGTTTTTATTTGAAGTCAAGCCTAGTGACACATCAGAGAGTCCACACAGGGGAGAAGCCATACAAATGCCAGCATTGTGGGAAATGTTTTTCTCAGCTGTCAGCCCTACTGACACACCAGAGAATCCACTCAGGAGAGAAGCCATACAAATGCCAGCATTGTGGGAACTGTTTCTCTTTGAAGGGAGACTTAGTGAGACATCAGAGAGTCCACACTGGAGAGAAGCCATACAAATGCCAGCATTGTGGGAAATGTTTTTCTCAGCTGTCAGCCCTACTGACACACCAGAGAATCCACACAGGAGAGAAGCCATACAAATGCCAGCATTGTGGGAACTGTTTCTCTTTGAAGGGAGACTTAGTGAAACATCAGAGAGTTCACACAGGAGAGAAGCCATACAAATGCCAGCATTGCGGGAACTGTTTTTCTCAGCTGTCAGCCCTACTAACACACCAGAGAATCCACACAGGAGAGAAGCCATACAAATGCCAGCATTGTGGGAAATGTTTCTCTTTGAAGGGAGACTTAGTGAGACATCAGAGAGTCCACTCAGGAGAGAAGCGATACAAATGCCAGCATTGTGGGAACTGTTTTGCTCGGCAGTCAACCCTACTGACACACCAGAGAATCCACTCAGGAGAGAAGCCACACAAATCCAAGCAGTGAACCAACATTATTTTTGTAAAGAAGGAATAAAAACTATTTTTCAATCCAGTGGTGCTAAGAAACGGCCCTTATGATTTTATATGTACGGTTTATCTGTCCATATGTCTGTTTATATTTTAAAGTTATGTTTTGTTAAGTTTAGGTTTTAATTGCTACTAGTATAGATAATCACTTTGGGTTATAAATTTGGCTGGGGATTATGGGTCATGGTTTAGGTTAGTTAGACGGGGGGCTGGGATTTGTTGGAGCTAGCTAGAATACCAATGATAGCATTCAGAATTTGTGGGATGTTGGCTGAAGAAAGTTGGGGACTGGTAGTAAGAGAAAGGGAGCCAGCTTCTTCAAATGTCTGGAGGGAGAGATTGTGCTTGTGAGAAGGATGGCAAAGTGGGACTGGTTAATAATGGGGGATGGATGGTGGGGATTGTAGGTGGGGGCTAGGTTTAGTAGAAGGTGGAGTTTTAGGTTTTGGGTTTCAATATATCCTTTGGCTTGGGGAGGGCAGTTCTGGCTTAAACACTGAATTTCTGACTATGTTTTCAATAAAGTTCTTTGCTATTTCAACACATTGGACTCTTTGATGCACAGAAGTTCTGAATTTGCACAAAACTGACACCTTCTTCTCTCCTCAGCCCTCAGCTCCATTCCCAGTTATAAGAACAGGCCGCCAGCAGAATGAACAGCAGCAGCAGTAAGGCCCTGGTGATCCCTGTGCATGATCAGAAGGGGCCTTTCGATGTATGTGTGCTTGCGCAGTCTCACACCTGAAGCCATTGGTGCTTTCACAGTCTGTTCTGAGAGAGGCAAGGAAGTGGGGAGAGCTCTCGTTCTATTGAAGGAATGGCTAGAGGGTCTCCCGGGGGGGGGAGGGTTCAGGGTTATAAGAAGGAAGAAAGCCCCTCTTCTCTCCCCAAAGAAAGGGAGCGGGCTTCCCAGGCCTCCTCTCCTTCTTTCTTTCCCTTTGTTCTCCTCAGGGGATTCCTTGAGGCCTAGGTACTTGGGGGTTTATTAGGAGAAAAGAGGGCAGGAAGGACCCTTGGAGAGAGGTATGGCCATGGAGGGGATCAGGATCCAAAGGTAAAAAGGGCTTTGAGGAGCCCCCTTCCTCCTGGAAAGTGGGGCAGAGGAAAGACCCTCCATTCTTATGCCTCATTTGGAGAATATTTTTGTGCCAAATAAAGAGCATCACACAGGATAGCATTGGAAATAACATTTTTTGGGTGGGATGAGTTGTCCCTGGGGTCTTGTGGAAGGGGCTCTATCTGGGCAGGAGAGAAGAGCCCAAATTTAGGACACAGACAAGAGAAGGCAGATGGAGGGACCCAAAGCCCCTTCTGGAAGAGGGACACCCCCATGGTAACCTCGGAACTAGGCTTAGAGGCCCACAAGATTTGGATTTTCCTTCGCAACAACCCTGCAAAGGAGGAAAAGGAGAAAGACCTTCAGCCCCTGAAAGATTACCCCCCTCCCGGTTCTGGGAAAATGCTGAAAGGGCCTTGGACCCCCTTGAAGGGGTGTAGGTTAAAGGATGGGAAGGAGGAGGGAGGGAGGGAAAGTGCCAAGGGCAGAGAAGCATAAAGGGACTGCTGAAGTGGGGAGCATCTGGGACCTGATCCAGAAATCCACCTCCCAGAACCCATTGTTAGAGCCTACCACAGCTCAGTGTGATGCTTTAAATGACCATTTCGCAGATAAAATCTCTCACAGAAGAACCAACTTCGATACCAGCATAAGATGATGATGATAATAATAATAATAATAATAATAATAATAATAGATTTATTTCTAGGTTACAACAATAAAATACATTGAGATTACAATAAAATCCAAAAGAAATCAATCCCTATGCCCACCCCGATCCCAATACTAAAACTGGATCAAACAATGATAGTATAAAAACAGTAAAACAGTAAAAACATTCGATTAGAGGCTATAGGTGAGGTGTCCAGTGACTCTGTGAATAAGATCATACTGGATCATTTTGAATCTGTGAGTACCAAGGATGTGGACAAGCTCCTTAGAAGTGTGAAGAAGACAAATTGCCCTCTCGACCCTTGCCTTTCATGGCTGGTCATCCAAGGAGGAGATGCTTTGAGGACTCACCTGAGATATATCATAGATGCATCTCTTAGTTAAGGCTATTTTCCATCTTGCTTAAAAGAAGCGGTGATATGGCCTCTTCTGAAAAAGCCCTCCCTAGATCCCTTGGACATGAAGAATTACAGACAGGTCTCCCATCTTCCATTTCTAAACAAGGTGATTGAGAAGGCAGTTGCTCTTCAACACCAAGTAGTCTTGGAAGAATCAGATTATCTAGACCCATTTCAAACTGGCTTCAGGATGGGATACGGAGTCAAGATTGCTATGCTCACCTTAGATCATCTCCACTTGAGTATTGACAGTGGAAGTGTGACCCTGTTGATGCTTTTGGACCTCTCAGTGGCTTTTGATACTAGTGAACATGGCATCCTTCTGGAACTCCTGAGAGAATTGGGGATAGGGGCCAATGCATTGCAATGGTTCCGGTCCTATTTCTCAAGCAGATTCCAGATGGAGATGCTTGGGGACAGTTGCTCCTCTAAAAAGGAGCTTAAATCCAGCATTCCCCAGGGCACCTTCCTATCCCCAATGCTATTCAGCATCTACATGAAACCACCAAGAGGGTTCATCCGGAGGCATTGGGCGGGTGCTATCAGTATGCTCATGACATCCAGAGATATCTCAGTGTCAACTAAAGAAGGCATCTCCCTCTGAATGAATGTCTTGAGGCAGCAATGGGCTGGATAAGGAAAGAAAAGAATGAAACTGAATCCAGATAAAACGGAGGTGCGTGTTGTTGGAGGTCCTAATCTGGGTATGGAGGTTTGTCAACCGGTCCTGGATGGAGTCACACTTCCCCTAAAGGACTGTGTTTGCAGTTTGGGGGTGCTCCTGAATCCATTGCTCCAGATGTCAGCTCAGATAGATGCGATGGCCAAGAATGCCTGTTATCATCTTTGACTGATACACCAACTGCGTCCCTTCCTGGAACCTGAAGACCTAAAAACTATGGTGCATGCGCTGGTAACCTCACATCTTGACTTCTGTAATGTGCTCTACATAGGGCTACCCTTATATCAAGTCTGGAAACTTCAACTAATCCAAAATATGGCAGCCAGAGTGGTCACTGGAAGATCTAGAGGTGATCATATCACACCTATACTAACCTCTCTTCACTGGCTGCCCATTAATTTCCGGGGACAGTACAAGGTGATAGTTATAACCTTTAAAGCCCTTCATGGCTTGGGTCCAGCTTACTTACAGGATCCTCTTTTCCCACGCAATCTGCCCCACACATTGAGGTCCTCTAGTAAAAGGTTACTGCAGCCAACCATAACAAGGCTCTCTGCATTTACCCAGAGGACCCTCTCTTCTGCTGCTCCCAGTTTATGGAATGGCCTCCGGAAGAGGTCTGATATATCACCCGTCTTGAAGGCTTTAAAAATGCGATCAAGACGTATATCTTCCGACAGGCCTTTTCAGATTAACATTACAGCAATCTCCAATTAATTTAATAAATTGTTCAACAACTGCTCTAACTGCCTCTGCTCTGTTTTTAATAATTATTTTAATAATTGTTTAAGAATTTAATTGTATTTTAATGTGGATGGGAGGAATTGGGAGAGTTTTGGATGCAACAATGATAAGTTGCTATTGTATTTTACTTATGCTTTTACTGTTAGCCTCTTTGATCTGTTTGGAGAAGCGCAATAATAATAATAATAATAATAATAATAATAATAATACAATGATTTGATAAATAACCAAGGCAATATGATTAAATTAAAAACATTAGAGGAAATAAGAGAAGAAGGTAAAGAATGTCATTGGCTTATTTTCAGGCAAATAAGAGAGAGGTTTTTGTTAGATATGAAAACATATGGAATAGAAATAATTAGTACAGAAATACTAGGAAATGTGCTTGCTATCGGGAAAGGTTCACTTGTGGGGAAATTGTATAAAATCCTGTTAAAACATGAGATGGAATCTGAAGTGGTTAAAGAAAACATGGTTCAATGGCCAAGAAATCTAGGACGCAATATTGAGATGGAAGAATGGGAGTTATCCTGGAAAAGGAGGATAAAATACACAGCTTCCCAAGCCCTAAGGAAAAACTACTACAAAATATTTTTTGAATGGTATTTTAAACATGAAAACGTTGGTTTTCTGACTGTCCTGAAACCAAACCTCAGCAGATACTGAGGTCAAACTGTAAATAATGTTCAAATTCCTTTTATTTTCAGAATAAACAACCATACAATCAATAAAATTACAATTCAAACATACATCACACTTATTCTTTTTTTGTTCTTATTATTAGCATCTACTTCTTCCATCTACATCTTTCTCCTTCCTACCTCCTCTATTCTTTAAACCGCATGTCATCATACCTTCCTACTACCTTCTTTCTCATTCTTTCCACCTTTCTCCTCCTTTCTCTCTCTCTCCTTCATAACTGTACCATTCTCTTTCTCATCATTCCACTCTACCCAACTGTAACCTCTACCTTATACACTTACACATACCTTCAACTACATACATAACTCTCTTTTTACCACATCTATCTTCTTTCTCACTTTCTTTCTCACTTCTAGAAGAATAGGAAAGAAGATCTTATTTCAGCTTCCTCACTTCTAATTTAGTCTATACTTTACCATGTATCATAACTTTCCTTTCTTTCTCTATTTCATATTTACTTTACTACTACACTTCTATCTTGTTACTCAATTTACATTCTTCTACTCTATCCAAAGTTCACTTAATACACAGAAAAGAATCTACAATGTCATCTCCTTCTATCTCCTTTGAAGGCTGCTGACTGATGCATTTCTGCATCATTATATAAAACAGTGATGACTCCACTCCACTCCTATGCCCTCTAACTCTGGGTGAATATGATGATGATGATGATGATGATGATGATGATGATGATGATATATTTAGATCCCGCCTTTTCCCGAAGGAATGAAGGTGGGTTACAAGAAAAAGTAATAAAATACAATATACATTTAAAATAATAGCCAAACCCTAACCCTCCCTCCTGCACCCCAGTCCCAATTATAGAAGTAAATTATGGGCCTGAACAGACAGGCCAAAATAAAGCTGCTTTGGGTCACTTTGGAGGTATGCTGTTCAGAGACACATGCATCTTAAGAGGCCAGAAGCTGCACCAAAGCTGTACCCCAGTCCTTAGGACTGTAGCATGGCTTTGTCATGGCTTCTGGCTTCTTAGGACACATGCATCATTTAAATAGCATACCTCCAAAGTGATCCAAAGGAGCTTTGTTTTGGCCTGTCTCTATGGCCTCTAAGTAAGATAAATTACAATACAGATAAGAGAAAGATAAAATGGTCTAACATTAGGGTGGAGAGGCTGAGGGGAGAACTTCTATCTATGCAGGGTAGCCGGGTTATCGTTAACAATAACAGTGTCAGTGACAGTGAAAAGTCTAATCTGGAAAGGCCTGCTGAAAGAGATCCGCCTTAACAGCCTTTTAAAAAGCTTCTAAGGTGGTGATGTGACGGATCTCTTCCAGCAGGTCATTCCAAAGCCTAGGAGTGGCAGAAGAAAAGGTCCTCTGGGTTGTTGTAGCCAATCTAGTCTTCTTAGGCTTTAGGAGACTTTTTCCAGTGCAGAGAGGATTGTGTGGAAGAAGGCACTCCTGAAAGTAGTCTGGACCCAAGCCATGTAGGGCTTTAAGGTTACAACCAACACCTTGTATCTTGCAAGTGGAGGGATTTAAGAGCCTCCCTTTGATTCTCTTGGATCCCTCTCTAAAATCTCAGGGCCCCACAGAGACTCCCAAGAGAGGAGATGAGAGGAGGCCTGGCAGCCGGAGAAGAGGGGAGGGGGGGCTTCCTTGCTTCCAGCCCCCAAAGCTGCCTCCCTACAGAAGACCCTCCAGACCCCCATCCTTGGCTCCAAAATGGGGGCTCTTACCCCTCAGCCATCCTTCTCACAGAGGAACCAAATTTGGGGGCCCCCCATCGCCATCTCAAGGCCCCCACCTTCCCTTTCCTGCCAAGGAAACCCAGAAGGAGCCCTTCTTCTTCCTAAGCAGCCAATGGTCAAAGCCACCAGCCTTCTAGAACCCTATTCAGGCTCCAAGCCAACCGCCAGCCTTTCCCAGAATTCCACACTCTCCCTCCTCCGAGCGGAGGAGACCGGGAGACGGAGCAATGGGTGCAGACTCCAAGGAAAGAGAATTTATTGTCTTAAACTTGTAATTTCAGTTGTGTCTCTTTATGAGGGAGAATTGCATATTATTATTATTATTATTATTATTATTATTATTATTTATTATCAACAACAATTATGATAATTAGTGTCTTGTTCCCAAAACCACAGAGCCTTGTGAAATCTCAAAGACTGTGTTTCTCACACGGAGGTTTTTGCAGCTCTTTGCAGCTCGGATCCGAAGCCACTGCGGGTCCAATGATGCGAATTCAGGCAACAACGTTTTGTGTTATCACAGGCGATTCCTTTCTTCTTCTTTTTAAATAAAGTTTATTGAGTTTAAAGTAAAACATACATACATACATCTTTCTAAAATGAACCAACAGTTACATTGACAAGGTATATGAGGTATCAATATTTGTATGCAGCCTTTTATACTCAGAGGTTGAACAGTCAGTTCTTTGGCTTCTCCCATCTCATACCTTCTTCAGATCAGCTCCTCGCTCCTTTTATCTTTCTTATCTCACTCATCCAACTAATCCCACTTTCCGTGTCTCTTCCTCCTCGTTCATACATACTCTAACCTTCTTTGCCCAATTTTATCCTTGATTGCTTGATTATTTCTTGCTCTGAGTCCCAGCTTAGCAACACCTTTTATATTTTACCCATCAGACCTTTTTGATATCCTTTGATAAATAAAAGCTTTTCTAGCTCTGAACTATCATCTTTTTCTCCCGTGATTTTAGGTCTTGCTGCGTTTTGAAGTAAATTTGTTGATATTCAAACCAATTCAGATTAAAACCTTGTAACTTTAAATCTTTTTGTGTTTTAATTTCTATTTCTTCACCCTTAAACTTTAAGAGATCGTCATAAATAATCCAATTCCCTTCTCTCTCCATTTTCGTTCTGTAAATGGCTTCTAAAGGCGAGGCCCATTTTGGGAATCCCATAACTATCCGACCTTTATACTTGTTCCAAATCCTAAACAACGCATGTCTAATACAATGATTGTTAAGCGAGGGATCTGCTTTTTCTTTGTCATATAAGAGAAAAGCATGCCTTCCAAATTTAAGGCCTTCACCTTCCAATTCTCATGATTCTTTATCCTGCAAATTAATCCAGTTTTTAATTAGCCTCATCATATAATTTAATATTTGGAACCATTAACCCTCCTCTTTCCTTTGCGTCTTGTAAAACCTTTAGTTTTGCTCTAGGGTTTTCACTCCCAAATGAAGTCTGTTAAATCCCTTTCCCAATTCTTAAGCATTTTCTCTGGGATTATAATAGGGAGAGTTTGAAATAAAAAGAGGGTTTTAGGGAATATGTTCATTTTAATGGCAGCTATCTTACCTAAGAAGATAAGTGCAGTTTATTCCAATTATTAATTTCATTTTAATTGTTTTTCCACAGAGAGCCATAATTATTCCCGAAGAGTTCATTTGTTTTATTTGAAATCATTAATCCTAAATATCTAATTTTCCCTTTAACTTCAATTCCATTGAATCCGGTTACTTTGGACATTTGTTCTTTATTCATATTTTTCGTTAAAATCGCGGATTTTGGTAAATTCACTCTGAAACCACTAAAGTCTCCAATGTTTTTATAGCCTTCTTAAGCTTATCTGCATTCTCTAAGGGCTCCTCTAGATCTATAAACAAATCATCTGCATAGGCTTTTATTTCATATGTATGTGTTTTAATTGTTACTCCCTTCAAACCAATATCCAATTTTACCTTCCTAATTAAGATCTCAATCACAACTAAGAAGAGAAGGGGAGATAAGGGGCATCCTTGACGCGTTCCCTTTTTAATTGGAAAGGAGGGGGTTTTCTCTCCGTTTCTTAAAATATTAGCCTTTTGATCCGAATACAGTCTCTCTATCCATCTACGAAAATCATCTCCTATATTCATCGCCTCTAAGATTTTAAAGATTGTGTTCCAATTTACAGAATCGGATGCTTTTTGTAGGTCTAAAAGAAATAAACCTGGCTGCTTGCCATTATGTCTATGATAGTCCTCCAAAATATTCAAGGTATGCCGTGTGTCCTCTTTTAGTTGTCTTCCAGGGAGAAAACCTTTCTGATCCACATCAATGATTTTACTTAAGATCTTTTTAAATCTTTTAGCCAAAATTGCTGTGTATATTTTGTAGTTAGAGTTTAATAACGAGAGAGGCCTATAATTAGCGGGGTCATCGCCTGCTTTGCTTTCTTTCACAATTAAGGTAATTTTCGCTTCTTTCCATGTATCTGGTATTTTACCAGTAAGAGCTTCTTTGGAAACTTGGTATAAGGGGCGGCATAACTCTTCCTTAAATAGTTTATAGACATATAAGGGAAAGCCATCTGGGGTTTTATGGGCTTTCCCTTCCTCTATTGCTTCTAAAATTTCATCAAGAGTTATATCTGGCTCTAAGAAATTTCTTTGCTCTTCGTCTAGTTTCACTCTTTCTTCTATGTTACACCAATCGGGTAAGTTTTCCACCTTGAGATTTTCACTTCCATATAAGTTTTTGAAGTATTCAAAGAAGGTCTGTTTAATATCCTTTTGTCTTGATAATATTTTCCTGTCTTTCTTGATTTGGTTTCTATTTCTCTTCTCTTTTAATTTAAGGGCGAACCATCTCCCTTCCTTCTTGGCATGACCGAAATAGTCTAATTGGGGGCTCCTTCCGTGGGGCTTCCGCAGTGATTCCAAAGTGACCCCTCATTTTGGCGAAATAGGTAAGAAGCGAATGGACAGAAATTGCTTCCAAGCTCACTCCGATTCCACTCCGAATTGGTCTGGTGTGGGATGCAGCTTTGCTTCTGCTCTGTTTCACCACCGCAAACCCCCCGGTTGCAGATTTCCCATGATGCAGCACTGCAATTCCCCCCATTTCCTTCCGGTGGTCCTTTCGTTTTCAGGGCAACCGAGGGGAGGGGGGAATGGGTAGCCAATGGGAGCGGAGGAAGGTTCAGGTAAAGGGAAGAACAGTATATAAAACAAAAACATGAAACAAGATAGACAAGGTAACTGTTACATGGATTTGTAATTGGTTGACCGGCCGAACCCAGAGGTTGCTCAGCAATGGCTCCTTTTCATCCTGGAGAGAAGTGACCAGTGGGGTGTCCAGTGGGGTTCTGTCCAGAGCCCAGTGCTATTCAACATCTTTATCAATGACTTGGATGACAGAAATGGGGGCATACTTATCAAATTTGCAGATGACACCAAAGTAGAAGTAGTAGCTAATTCCCCAGAGGACAGGATCAAAATTCAAAAGGACCTGAATAGACCAGAAAGCTGGGCCAAAGTTAACAAAATGAAATTCAACATGAAGAAATGTAAGGTATTGCATTAAGGCCAGAAAAATGAAATGCACAGATATAGGATTATGGGGGACACCTTGATGAATGAAACTATGTGTGAAATGGATCTAGGAGTCCAAGAAGACCACAAGTTGAACATGAGTCAACAGTGCGATGCAGCAGCTAAAAAGGCCAGTGCAATTTTAGGCTGCATCAATAGAAGTATAGTGTCTAGAAAAACCAAGGGAAGTAATAGTGCCACTCTATTGTGCTTTGGTCAGAGCCCACCTGAGGCCCTCACTCCTGGAACCTTCTTCCCCCGTGAGCAAGAGCCATCACTTCTTTAACCAGCTTCAAAACAGAGTTGAAGACCATCCTGTTCAGGGCAGCGTTCCCAGGCATTGCATAATTGCCACTTGCTATTTGATGTTCTTTTGTTGTCTGTTTTATTGAATCATTTCCTGTATTGCTATGTATTTTATATGTATTATCCTACTAGAGAGGCCCCTTCCCCACCACCACTCCCTTTGTGTCGTATCTTTTTAGATTGTAAGCCTGAGGGCAGGGAACCGTCCAATTATAAAGATTGTCTGTACAGCGCTGTGTAAATTTACAGCACTTTATAAATAAAGGTTAATAACAACAACAACAACAACAACAACAACAACAGTTCTGGGCACCACTATTCAAAAAGGATGTTGAGAAACTGAAGCGTGTCCAAAGGAAGGTGACTAAAATGGTGAAGGATTTGGAAACCAAAGATCACAATGGGACAGTCTCAATGCTTCAGGCAAGGAGCATCAGACTGAAGTCACAATGGGACAGTCTCAATGCTTAAGGCAAAGAGCATGAGACTGAAGTCACAATGGGACAGTCTCAATGCTTCAGGCAAGGAGCATCAGACTGAAGTCACAATGGGACAGTCTCAATGCTTAAGGCAAAGAGCATGAGACTGAAGTCACAATGGGACAGTCTCAATGCTTCAGGCAAGGAGCATCAGACTGAAGTCACAATGGGACAGTCTCAATGCTTAAGGCAAAGAGCATCAGACTGAAGTCACAATGGGACAGTCTCAATGCTTCAGGCAAGGAGCATCAGACCGAAGTCACAATAGGACAGTCTCAATGCTTCAGGTAAAGAGCATCAGACTGAAGTCACAAAGGGACAGTCTCAATGCTTCAGGCAAAGAGTATCAGACTGAAGTCACAATGGGACAGTCTCAATGCTTCAGGCAAGGAGCATCAGCTTCCCTCGGTTCGCCTCTGACATCTTTCTCCTCCGCATCTTTAACTTGGGCACCATCCACTTCATAAGGTCCTTTAATTCCTTTATGTCTTCCTCCATTCGATAAACGTCTACCTGGTGTTCTTCTGTCCTGGGGCAGCTATCAAGCGACTCCCCCACTGCCAGGTCCCAGGCTGTCACTCCGACCCCCAACGGCCTTCCTTTCCCCAGTCTGGGGCCAGAAACCCAAATCCTCCAGTGGTGGCCTGGATAGTGTGAGCTTCAGGAGGTTTCCCAGTCTTGGGCATGGCTCCTAGTTCCTCTGAAGAAGGCACTGCTCCTCCACCACCGGACTCTCCAGAACCACCGGGTTCTCCAAGAACTCTTCTTGTTCCTGGGTCTCCATTGGAGTTAAAACTGTGAGACCTGGAGTCAGTCCTGTGCTCAGAAAATAAAACTCATTTGAAACAAAAGAAGCTTTATTGATGAATCCAGGCAGAAACATCCGTTAACACCTTTTTGCAAAGTCTGAAGTCCAAAGGAACTTGCTCAACCCCTCCCTAAGCCAGCCCCCAATTCCCAAGCTAAAGCAACACAAGTGGAGGTTGCATAGATACCAAGGTTGTCTATACTTCCCTTCTCCCAGACAGCCTCACCTTGAAGAGCGGTGTTCCCAAGCCAGCTTCACTCCTCCTTGATAACCATTCTCCAGCTGCAACCCCAGCCCCTCTCCAAACGCCCTCCTTCATCTAAAAGCCACTCCATCTGCCCTTCTATCATTTTCCATGATGTGCTTTCTATCACCCATCACTCTACACTACCTACTATGAACTACAACTCCTACTTTAATAAGCAAACCCTAATATTTTTACCCTTTATGACAGAACTCTTATACACTAGTCCTGACACGCAATGGGCCAGTCTGAAGTGACAATTCTCCTGTCTCAATCCTTCAGGCAAGGAGCATCAGCATAAAGTCACAATGGGCCAGTCTCAGTCTTTCAGGCAAGGAGCATCAGCATGAAATCATAATGAACCTGAGTTCAAATTGGGCCAGTCTGAATCCTTCAAGCAAGGAGCATTGGCCTGAGGTTGCAATGGGCCAGTCTAAATCCTTCACGTAAAGAGCACCCCTCTGAAGTCACAGTACTACTATCTCAATTATTCAGGCAAAGAGCATCAGCCTGAGGTCACAATATGTCATGTATTCATGCATTTATTGATTTAGGGATTCATGCCATAAGGGTTATAGGTTTAGGTTTAAATTAGAGTTAAGATAGATGGGATTTATGGTGGGTTAAAATAATATGTTTGAATATGTGCTTTAATGGAAGATACTAGAAAGAGGTAGAGAGATCATGGCTAAAGAATGTGCTTCTTTGCTAGGATTGGAATGTGTGGGCATCACCCTTCTAACAGAGCCTTGAGTTTAAAAGACTGGTCTCTGGAAAAGGAGGAGGGAACATAGAGAGTCATTGGTGTTGTTATATTGTATTATGTTGTTATGGGTTTATGCTTATTATATTTTCATATGGTACCATATTAGATTGGGATTGATGGGGTTTCGTATTAGATAGATAGATAGATAGATAGATAGATAGATAGATAGATAGATATTGTTAAGCCATAATGTTAATTAAAACTGTTGTGTGGCTGAGCTCTGTGGTCCAAGGCCAGAGGTTCAGTGGTTGAGAAAAGGCACATGAGAGCTTAATTGTCTTTAGAACAGCTGCCAAAATCTCAGATGGGAGGACACTGCGCAGGAAAGGGCTACCCAATTAATTGGCTTTATTGGTGAATGGGGTGGGGTTAATTGATATAAAAGTGATATGTTTATACTTTCTTTCATTCCTGCCAAATAAAGTCCCTTCTATTGCATGTATCTTCTTCAATAAAAGCTGTTCTTTTTCAAAGTACTGCCTTTTGTGTTTCAAGAGGGGCTGCAATTAGGACCCTGACATATATCTCTCTCCCCTTCCATTCACCCTGCTTTCCCAAAAGGGCTGGAGAGCATACCAAAACAACCACAGAACCATTCCCTGCTCTTGTGTAATGCCAGGTCAGTCAAAAATAAAACACACATAGTCCATGATCTCCTACTGGATGAAGAGGCTGACCTGGCTTGTTTCACAGAGACCTGGCTGGTGAAGATAGCTCAGCCACCTGGGATCAGGCCTTACCAGCCAGGTTCTCCTCCAGTGAGCAGATAAAGGGACGTCGCTTTGGTTCATAAAGAGAATCTTGCTTTGGCCAGGATACCTATCCATAAGATGGCCCACATCAAATGTATTTGCCTCAGCTTAAAGACTAGGGAATGTCTGGGGATTCTGTTGGTTTAATGTCCACCTGTTGCTTAACATAAATACTCTCTGGAAAAGATAACATCAGAATTAACACAAACCAGGGAAAGAGTGACATTCCTGGAGGAAGAAAATAAAAAAATGGGAAAAGAGATAGAGAGATTAACAAAAGAACATACTTAAGATACAGCAGAAAGAATTAAATTAGAGCAAAGATTTAGGGAGAGATGTCTTAGAATAAGAGGTCTTCCTGAACAGAAGGACAAAGATCTATATAAAAGGATAATACCGGCCTTGGCTGAATTTATGGACCTAGATAATGAAACCTTTCTCCTTGAGGTGGACAAGATGTTTAGAGTAAGCAAAACAGAAGAGACTGCCCAGAGATATCGTGATTTATTTTGTTAGGACTCAAATGAAAGAAGCAATTCTACAACAACACTTTCATTCAAGATTCAAAATTGAAGAAAATGAAATTTTATTATTTAAAGATATCTCTGGGAAACTGTTAAGGAAGAGGAAGGAATATGGACCACTGACTAAGGTGTTGCGCTGCAATGCAATCTACTGCAAATGGGAACTAAGGGCCTATCTTTACAATTCAAGCAAAAAAGATACCAATCAACTCGGTACAAAAAAGAAGACATTTTCTACATGAGAATGAAAAAGAACTTAATAAAAGGGACAGTCAGAAAAAAGAAAGAAACAACCCCGGAAAAGGAGAAGAGGATAAGGAGGAAGAGAGCTTAGAAGAAGAAACAGAAGAAGGAGAACTGCTTAGGAAACCAGATCCAAACACAAGAGAGGATGATATAGATGGAGAATATGAAGATGAAACGGAAAAAGACGGACATCCTATCATCGAATGTTAAAGGAATTAACAGACCCCAAAAATGAGGTAAACTTTTCCATTATTAAGGGAAACAGAGACTTGATGTAATTTGCCTTCAGGAAACCCAGATAAAGAAAGAGGATATAAGATTGTTGGAAAATGACAAATTGGGGAAAGAATACATAGCAGCCTCAAAAAAGAGGGAAAAAGGTGTAGTGATTTATGTAAAGGATAAATGAGAATCTAAAGAGGTATTCTCAGACCCCAATGGATACTTGGTTGGTGTAGAAGTTACTTTACAAGACCAAAAGATCCTAATGGTGGGAGTTTCTTGGCCTGTTCTTTGGAAAATTGAAAAAAACAAATGCCAGACCATATGTGCGATAGGACCTTAATGATGGGAGATTGAAATGGGGTGATAGACCCCCAGATAGATAGAAAGGCAGACAACTAAATATACTTAAAGCAAGGGAAATTACTGAAATCTTTCTTTGAATTAAAAGAAGCCTTTGCATTAGAAGATACTGGAGAATGAAGTATGTTCTGTCTAAGGATTTACGTTCTTTTCAAACACTCATCAATCCTGGTTGAGAATAGATATGTTCTTGACTTCCCCAACTATTAGCACAATGGTGGAAGCAGGAGAAACCCTACCAAAAATCCTATTGGGTCACAATCCAATTTTATTCTCTTTGATGAGTAAACCTAAGGAACTGATATGGAGACTAGATGAGACTTTGTTAAAAGATGGAAAAAGTCTAGATAAAGCAAAAACAAACCCACTTAAATCCTTCTTTGAATAAAATATGAATGGGGAAGTCAGCCCAGAGATCGTCTGGGACACAAGGAAAGCGGTAATGAGGGGTTTCTCTTTGAAACAATCTTACAAAAGGAAAACAAATAGAGAAAAGAATTGGAAAGAACTATAGGAAAAGTTAAAGGATAAGGAACAATTACTTCAAGAAAACCCCCAAAACAAAATGATTCAACAACAGATTAAGAAGATTCAAAAGGAAATATCCAGATGGCTAATAGAAGACCAGGAGAAAAAATTAAGACACATCAAACAGAAACACTTCTTGAATGCTAATAAACCTGGCAAATGGTTAGCAAGGAAACTGAAAAAGGGAAAGGAGAAACAAATCTTTTCAAGGGTTAAAGAAGGGGACAAGATTTATTCCAACCAAAAACATATGAAAGAATGTTTATATAAATATTTCACAAATCTATACAAAGAAGAATATATTTCCCATGAGAGGATACAAGAATCTTTGGACAGAAAAGGCGTAGTAAAGATTGATGAAGAACAGATAATTGAACTTAATAAACCAATAACAGCTCCTGAGGTGCTAGAATCAATCAGTAAAACCAAGGCACCCAAAGCGCCAGGGCTGGATGGCCTAAGAGCAATATATTACAAGAGCTTACAGAAAGAGCTAATTAAACCTCTAGTAGAAATCATGGATAGACTTTCACAAAAAAGAACGCCTGACTCTTGGAAGAGAGCTGATATTGCACTGATTCCTAAAGAAAGTAAGGAGCTGCTGGAGGTGAAACATTTCAGACCGATTTCTCGCTTTAACAACGATTATAAAATCTTTGCAATGGTTTTAGCAGAAAGATTTTTGAAAACCCTACAAAATATCATAAACGAAGACCAAACGGGCTTCCTCCCAAAAAGGCACCTTAGAAACAACACGAGGAATTTAATAGATATTATAGACTTCTATGAGAAGAAAACAGATTAAAAAGCAGCTATGATTTTTCTTGAGGCCGAAAAGGCGTTTGATGAAGTTAATTGGACCTTCATGCTGGAAACCTTAAGAAAAATGGTTCTAGGAGATAACTTTATCAGCTGGATAGATGCAATCTATAGAAAACAAACAGCGAGGCTTATTATTAATGGGGGAAAGCGAAGGCGTTACCTGTAATGAGAGATACCCCTCTCACCTTTGTTATTTATGGCCACTTTAGAGACTCTGAGTCCTAGCATTAAAGAAGATAAGAAGACCAAAGGCCTGGAAATAAAACAGGAAGAGTACAAACTTAAACTGTATGCGGACGACGTGGTGATATCCTTATCTGACCCAATAGAAAGTGTTAATCCCCTGCTTTATAAATTAAAGGAATACGGACAGCATTCAGGTTTACGGATTAACAAGGATAAGACAAACATTTTACCAATGGATTTAACAAAAGAACGATCAGGAAAATCTACAAGAGGTGAGTGGCTTTAAAGTAGAAGAAAAGGGTCAAATATCTAGGTTTTGAGTTCTCCTCTAAAAACCGAGACCTCTTTAAAAGCAACTACAAGAAAATATGGGGTGATATCAAACAAAATCCCAATAGATGGGCTAAACTCAACCTATCCCTCTTGGGAAGGATCAGGACAGTTAAAATGAACGTACCACCTAAATTACTATGTTTCGTTCAGACTATACTATCCTTCTTAATGACAAACCATTTTTAAAACAGCAGAAGGACCTGCAAAAATCCATCCGGGAAGGGAAAAAACCTAGAATCAGATTTAAATCTCTCATAGATGATGTAACGATTCACAATCCTCTCTTCTATTTTGACCTGACACTTCTTTGGGTGTTTGAAGGACAGTCGTGTGGATGGATTGTAAAACACAGACCAAGCGGCTGATTAAACAAGAATGTAAGTTTAATTTTAAAACAGAATAGGCAAAGGTATCTTTGAGATGGAGTTGTTACTATGTCTTCTTTTGTTTTATATATACAGGGCTGGTTTTAACTCTATAGTAATAATAACAACAACAACTCTGCCACACAGGCTATACTATCACTCAAGAAATGATGGAAGCCAAAGCCCTCTTCCTGAGTCTGGTTCCCCTGAGTCTCTCTTCTAGACTCTCCAGAACTAATCCTGTCCCTCTCTGGACAAAGCAGTTCCTTAAGTAACCATCCCCTCAGGAACTATGGGAACCCAGTCCTCTCTTGGACTCTGCCGTTCCCATCCTCTCTATCACTATCTCCCACTGAACTCCCGCTTCATCCCTCAGGATTGCAAACCCTAACTGACTCCACCCAACTGCCAAGCGGAATCTTCAAACTCCTCAGCCAGCACCTGATTGGCTTAGAGTCTCTGGCTTCTGATTGGCTGGTTTGTAAGTCAGTCCGTCACACGCCTCCCCCCTTTAATAGGTTCATTGAGACACAGAACCAAACGGTTCTATGGTCCAAGGAACTCCCAGTTATCAATTATACTTACCCATTATATATAACATTATACACACATCAGGTGACACATATGATATACTTCATATACTTGTTTTATCAGTAACCATTACCAACTTAAATATCTTTGGTATTTTCCTGTATGTTCCCCTTTTAAACATATGTCTAATATCAGTTTTACTTGTTATAACAACTTACCATCATTTTCTTATAAGTTTAGCATATTATATCCATACTCCACATCACTTGTTGGGTTTTAATATTTTAATAACACTTAAATAACCTTTTCCCCAACTTTAGATCTTTATATGTTCCATTTAAATGTTTTTATCAAACATATTTAATCTTTTAACCCTTTTCTCTTATTGATGGAACATCATCTCCAACTACTTTGCCCCGTTCCCAGTATGGTTTTGAAAATATTTCATCTTCCATTATACTAATGGCAAACTACAATATATTGGTTTTCCAGTCTATCAACTCAATGATATCCTTGTCCTTTTTAGGAGTCTTCTCTGGATCAGTCCTTGTAACTGACCACGTGTTTCTTTTTACCGGCTGTGGACTTAACACCTCATCTAGTAAAAAGTCTTTGCTTCCTCCTGTTTCACTGGACCACATTCCTTGAGTGCTCTGAGCAATCTTTACATCTTCTTCTGTAGACCGTAAAGTGTCCCTTATCAAAATCATCCCGTTCTCTAGATAGTTCATCACAATCTTTGGGCTTTTTCCCTCTGTTGAATCTCCTTTTCCAGTTGGTTGATGGCTTTTGGGGTCCCACCAACGCTTGTCTGTCATCTGGTCGCCACCAGTATGTTTGACAGCGAAGTTTATAGACATGAACATGTTCTGCATATACATATCTATTCTTTCAACTTTTACTTTAAGATTCTTCCAGTCTCTGTGAACTAAACCCTTTTCTTGGGTTATATCACCCATTTGCCAAACTACATATTTTTCAACACTGTCCCATTTAATATATAGCTTCCAGAACCCTGAACTCTTTATTAGAACCTACAAAAGCCTGCTGTGATGCTTTTAATAACTACTTCACGGACAAAATCTCTCAGATGAGAGCCGATTTGGATGCTGGCCTTACGACAGAAGTGACAGGAGAGGTATCCAGAGCCTCCACCCATACTGTTATTCTGGATGAATTTGAGTCATTAGTACAGAGGATGTGGAGAAGCTCCTTGGGAGTATGATAAAGAGGACTTGCTCTCTCAATCCTTGCCCATCTTGGCTGGCCATCCAGTGGGGAAATACCATCAAGATGCTGCTAAAAATATAACTAATGCATCTTTCAGGGAAGGCTGTCTTCCATCTTGCCTCAAAGAGGTGGTGGTTAAACCACTTCTACAAAAAGCCTTCCCCTTGACCGTCTGGACAGAAACAATTTCAGGCCAGTTTGGATCTTAATATTCTTAGGCAAGGTAATGGAGAGGGCAGTCGCCATTCAACTCCAAGCAGTCTTGGAAGGAATGGATTTTTCTACATCCATTTCAAACTGGATTTAGGATGGGTTACAGAGTTGAAACTGCCATGGTCACCTTAGTCGGTGATCTCTGTCTGACAATCGACAGCTCTTTGAAAAGGGGAAGTCTGACCCTTCTGGTGCTATTGAAGGCCTCTCAGCGGCCTTCAATACCATTGACCACAGTATCCTGGAACATATGGGAGAGTTGGGAATTGGGGCACTGCTTTCCAGTGGTTCAGGTCCTACATCTCAGGCAGATTCCTGTCACTTGGGGACAGTTGTTCGTCCAAGAGGGAGCTCAAGTCGGGCATCCCTCAAAGCGTGATTCTGTCCCCAATGCTATTCAACATTTACATGAAGCTGCTGGGTGAGATCATTCGGAGACATGGGGCGGGGAGCAGGGAGACCTTGAAACAGTAGTACATGCGCTGGTCACCTCTCGGCTGGACTTCTGTAACGCACTCTACATGGGGCTACCCTTGTGCCAAGTTCAGAGACTTCAATTGGAACAGAATATGGCAGCCAGGTTGGTTATGGGCTCTTCTAGAACTGCCCACATTACACCGGTTCTTAAATCCCTCCACTGGATGCCCATTAGTTTCTGGACAAGATACAAGGTGTTGGTTCACTCTGGAACGACCTCCGGATGAGATCCATCCTATTAACACCTTGGAAGCCTTTAGGAAGGCTATTAAGACGGACCTCTTTCCAGACTAGATGAGATCTATTGACTTGCCTCCCCCTCCTCCTGACCCTTACCCTTGCCATCGTTAGTGTGATGGAAATTGCTATTGATGTATATCGTTCCTGCCCTCCCACCTCTCCTTCAGAAAACGACCCATTTCTTGCCCGAAAAACTTTTTTACTGTATTGTGTTATGAAAGTTTTAAATTTTCTTGCTGTTTAATAGGATTTTTAAGGGTTGATTAATGTTTTTATAATTGGGAGAAGGGGTTTGGAATTTTAATTGTATTTCTTAAATTGTATGTTATTTTATTACTGTAATCCTCTTTGATTCCATTGAAAAAAGGTGGAATATAAATAATAAGAATAAGAATAAAAATAACAACATCTGTTCAAGGTGGTCAAAAGCCCTTTCAGTATGCTCCCAGAACTGGGGGGGATGTTTCTGGGGCTGTGGGTCTCTCTGTTGGTCCTCCTCTGCAGGTTTGTTGTGAAGGAAAAGGTAAGTATGTGAGGGGGTGCCCAATCTGGATCCTGTGGGTCTCTAAGCCTAGTTCCCAGGTTTACAGGGGATTGCCAGAGTTTTGAGGTCCCTCTGTCTCCCTCCTCTGGGCTTTGGCCAAGAGGATTTTGGCTCTTCTCTCCCCCCAGAGCCCCCTCCCCCAGGACTCTAAAGAACCCCCCCCCCCAAGAAAAATGCTACTGAATCCTATCCTGTGTGATGCTTTCTATTTGGCACAAAACTCTTCCATAAATGAGGCATCAGAAGAGAGGGGTTCTCCTCGGCCCCACTTTCCACAAGGGAGGGGGCTCCTCAAAGACCTTTTTACCTTTGGATCCCCCTCCCCTCCATGGCCATGCCTCTCTCCAAGGGTCCCACCGGCCTTCATTTCTCATAATAACTCCCCAAGTACCCGGGACCCAAGGAATCCCCCAAGGAGGGGGCAGGGAAGGAAAGAGGGAGAGGAGGCCTTGCAGGACCCCTGCCTTTCTTTGGGGGGAGAAGAGGGGCTTCTCCCCTCCAGCCATTCCTCTGAATGAACAAGGGCTCTCCCCACTTCCCTCCCTCCCTCAGAACTGACTGTGAGGGCAGAAATGGTTTCTGGGGCTGAGACTGTGCAGGCGCATAAAGTCCCAAAGGCCCCTCCTCAGCATGCACAGGGATTGCCAGGTCCTAGATGCTGCTGCTTATTCCGCTGGCGGCCTTTGTGGGAAAGGAAGGTATGCGCCGGGGTTCAGTGGCCTCCCCTTCCTTCCCTCCTTTCTTCCTTTGAGGAGACCGCAATGGAGGCCAAGTTGCAGAGCTGGACTCAGGAGGGAAAGGCAGGAAAGGAAGGCTCTGCTTTGGAAATATAGCTCTCTCTGTGTATCCTGTATGTTTGTGTCTGTGTGTCTGTGCTGTTCTTATGGCTGGGAATGGAGATGAGAACTGAGGAGAGAAGAAAGGGTCAGTTTTGGGCAAATTCAGAAATTCTGTGCATCAAAGTCCAGTGTGTTGAAACAGTAAAGAACTTTATTGAGAACACATAGAAATTCAGTGTTTAAGCCAGAACTGACCACTCCAATCCAAACAATATATTAAAACCCCTAAAACCTAAAACATGACCCTCTTCCAAACCTAGCCCCTACCTCCAATTCCCACAGTCGATGCCCCACAGGTAACAAGGCCCCCTTTTGCCATTCCCAGAAACTAGCCCTTTCTGTTAATACCTGCCCCCAACTTTCTTAAGCCAAAATCCCACACATTGCAAAAGCTATAATTCCCATAACTATTCTAACCAGCTGCAACAAATCCCAACCTCCCATCTACCTAACGTATACCACAACCCACAATCCCCAGCCCAATTGACAACCCAAAGCAATTATCTATACTATTGGCAATTAAAACCTAAACTTAACAAAATCCAACTTGAAAACATAGAGACATATTGGCAGACAAATTTTACAAATAAGATCATAAGGGCCTTTTCTTTGCACTGCTGGATTGAAAATATATTTGTTGTATTCGTTATTGACAAATATAATGTTAGGATTTGTGTGGCTTCTCTCCTCTGTGGACTCTCTGATGTTTCACTAGGTGTGACTTTGAAGAAAAGCATTTCCCACAATGCTGGCATTTGTATGTCTTCTCTCCTGTGTTGACTCTCTGATGTTTCACTAGGTGTGACTTTGAAGAAAAGCATTTCCCACAATGCTGGCATTTGTATGGCTTCTCTCCTGTGTGGACTCTCTGATGTATCATTAGGATTGACTTCCGAGAAAAACATTTCCCGCAACGCTGGCATTTGTATGACTTCTCTCCTGTGTGGACTCTCTGATGTATCATTAGGATTGACTTCCGAGAAAAACATTTCCCACAATGCTGGCATTTGTATGGCTTCTCTCCTGTGTGGACTCTCTGATGTATCATTAGGCCTGACTTCTGAGAAAAACATTTCCCACAATGCTGGCATTTGTATGGCTTCTCTCCTGTGTGGACTCTCTGATGTATCATTAGGATTGACTTCCGAGAAAAACATTTCCCACAATGCTGGCATTTGTATGGCTTCTCTCCTGTGTGGACTCTCTGATGTTTCACTAGGTTTGACTTCCAAGAAAAACCTTTCCCACAATGCTGGCATTTGTATGGCTTCTCTCCTGTGTGGACTCTCTGATGTATCATTAGGATTGACTTCCGAGAAAAACATTTCCCACAATGCTGGCATTTGTATGGCTTCTCTCCTGTGTGGACTCTCTGATGTATCATTAGGCCTGACTTCAGAGAAAAACATTTCCCACAATGCTGGCATTTGTATGGCTTCTCTCCTGTGTGGACTCTCTGATGTATCATTAGGATTGACTTCAGAGAAAAACATTTCCCACAATGCTGACATTTGTATGGCTTCTCTCCTGTGTGCACTCTCTGATGTGACACTATGTGTGACGCACAAGAAAAACATTTCCCACAACGCTGGCATTTGTATGGCTTCTCTCCTGTGTGGACTCTCTGATGTATCATTAGGATTGACTTCCGAGAAAAACATTTCCCGCAACGCTGGCATTTGTATGGCTTCTCTCCTGTGTGGACTCTCTGATGTTTCACTAGGTCAGACTTCCAAGAAAAACCTTTCCCACAATGCTGGCATTTGTATGGCTTCTCTCCTCTGTGGACTCTCTGATGTATCATTAGGATTGACTTCCGAGAAAAACATTTCCCACAATGCTGGCATTTGTATGGCTTCTCTCCTGTGTGGACTCTCTGATGTATCATTAGGATTGACTTCTGAGAAAAACATTTCCCACAATGCTGGCATTTGTATGGCTTCTCTCCTGTGTGGACTCCCTGATGTCTCACTAGGTTTGACTTCCGAGAAAAACATTTCCCACAATGCTGGCATTTGTATGGCTTCTCTCCTGTGTGGACTCTCTGATGTATCATTAGGATTGACTTCCGAGAAAAACCTTTCCCACAATGCTGGCATTTGTATGGCTTCTCTCCTGTGTGGACTCTCTGATGTATCATTAGGCCTGACTTCTGAGAAAAACATTTCCCACAATGCTGGCATTTGTATGGCTTCTCTCCTGTGTGGACTCTCTGATGTATCATTAGGATTGACTTCAGAGAAAAACATTTCCCACAATGCTGGCATTTGTATGGCTTCTCTCCTGTGTGGACTCTCTGATGTATCATTAGGATTGACTTCCGAGAAAAACATTTCCCACAATGCTGGCATTTGTATGGCTTCTGCCTGGTGTGGACCCTCTGATGCATGACTAGGATTGACTTGTACGCAAAATATTTCCCACAATGCTGGCATTTATGTGACTTCTTTCCTGTGTGGACTCTCTCATGACTCAAATGTTTTTCTGTAAAGAAGGACAATTACAGATGAGACTGAAAATCAGTTAAGAGAGGAAGGTGTTATCGCATGATTTAGTCCTCATTAACCCCTCCTTCTTACAGATTAAATTAATAAAGTTGCTGTGAGTAAGCCAAGCCTGACCCTGCTGCTTATGCCCCTAAATCCATTGAACGGTTGCATTCTTCCTCCTAGGAGCTAGCAAAGAAGAGACCATATGGGAACTGCCTTGAGGGAATCAGTAGAAGAAGATAGTCAAAGGACTGTTGAAAAAAAAGTATTCAATTAAACATGTGCAAAAATACTTTGATTGGCAGGTGGCATCATATCCTGTGAGACGGCCACTGAATGCTGAGTCAGAGCCCAAGGCATGATGCAAGCTAACTGCAGAGGATGCTTCATGCTGTTTGGCACCAGGAGAGGACTCACAACCAATACAGTATGCAGCTCACATGAGGATTGGAGTGGATTGGATCGGAGTTGTGTGTACAATGGATGGTGAAGTTGATGGAAGTCGGAGAGGAGAGCTTGCAAATATTTGCATTATTTTGCAACTCAAGATAGAGAACCTCCAAGGATTTCAATGAAATCGACTGTGTTTGTGACTTATTTTTAAGTGTGAAAAGTGGTCAGTGCATTGCCAATGCCTATATCTGGATATTTGCTTCCGTACTCTGCTATGATATTTTTGAGCTGTATCTGGGTGCATCACCCTCAGATTGTAGTGTACATTGGCTTGTGAACGCGGTCAAAATTCAGAGCCAACAAGAATCTGAGAGGCGGTGTGCTAATCCCTTTTGTCTGATGTATTTGCATCCAACACCCATTGCATTCAATTCGTTTCACACCATTCTTCCCCCACAAAGGAAATATTCTAAAGTGATATAAACCTTTCTGAACCCACAGTTTCTGCTCCCAAGCAGAAACCAATTTCAGTATAAATATCAGCCCCGACTTGCTGTTCTTCGGTGTCAGTCCAGTTACAGATAGACACTCTGTTTGTTTTCATGGCTAAACACCTCAATGCACTCACCAACCCCAATTGTCATGGGAACTACTGATCTCTCCTTATTTCAAATCCTCAACAATTGGAATAAAGATCTGGATAGATAAAGTATCATCATTATCAAAGCCTTACATCTATTCACCACACCCACCTTTGTTACCTAGTTCTTGTGTGTGTGCGTGAACACTTCTATGTATGTGTCTGTGTGTTTTGCTTTCCCCCTAAATAAAACACAAAAACCTATTTCAAATCCCACTCAAGATCTGTTTGATTCAGGAACTGCTATAGATTGGCTGAGGTCACTATTGCCCCAGTAAAACTATTTCACTCTATTGAGCTAAGTACCAAAATCCCCTAAAAGCATAGCACTTGCGTCCCACAACATTCCAGAATTGGCAGTTTAGGATTGGATATTTAGAAGCCTTAGAAAGTGGAGAACAATAGTGCCTCACTAAAACTAGAAATTCCAAGATTCCGCAGGAAGTTGTTAGGACAATTAAATTACGTGTGAAAGGGAACTAGGAATGGTAGTAGAGCACAAGTTGAACATGTGTCAACAGTGTGGTGCAGCGGCTAAAAAGGCCAATGTGATCCTAGGCTATATCAATAGGAGTATAGTGTCAAGATCAAGGGAAGTAATAGTGCCACTCTATTTTGGTTTGGTCAAGGCTCACTTGCAATAATCCTGTGTCCAGTTCTGGGACGACAATTCAAACAGATGTTGAGAAGCTGGAGCATGTCCAGAGGAGGGAAACCAAAATGGTGAATGGTCTGGAAACCATGTTCTCTGAGGAACGACTTAGGGAGCTGGGTATGTTTAGCTTGGAGAAGAGAAGGTTAAGAGTGGATATGACAGCCCTGTTCAAATATTTGAAGAGATGTCATATTCAGGATGAAGCAGGCTTGCTTTCTGCTACTCCAGAGAAAAGGACATGGAACAATGGATGCAAGCCACAGGGACAAGAGATTCCACTTAAACTCTAGGAGGAACTTCCTGAGAGTAAGGGCTCTTCAACAGTGGAATATACTCCCTCAGAGTTTGGTGGAGTCTCTTTCTTTGGAGGTCTTTAAACAGAAGTTGGATGGCCATCTCTTGGGGGGTGCTTTGAATGTCTGTTCCTGCATGGCAGAAGACTGAAACGGATGGTCCTTGTGGTCTGTTTCAACTCTTTGATTCTATAATTCTAAAGTGGAATCATAGCTCTCTGACAGTGAATTATGAAAGGGGCCTCAGTCTTAACAGGAAGGGCAATGGATTCAGGTTCCTTACCCACAGAGGCCACATTCTCGTAATTCTCCATCATCACATTACTGTACATAAGTTTCTGCTTCTTCGTCAACATTTTCCATTCCTCTTCGGTGAAATATACCGCCACATCCGCAAAGGTCACCTGCAACAGAAAATAGCCCTCATCCAGAGAGTGACTAAACAAAAGGGGAGGGAAGCACATGGTGCATTGCAAATATTATTTGATCACTTTAGAATTCAGTCCAGGAAATAAACTTTAAATTCTGCAAGCCAGAAAAAAGCTGCAGCCTTTGAGATCCAGTTTGTCTCAAATCCTATCAATATAATATACTATATAATAAAGAATATAATTTAGGCCATTTCTGGAATATTTTTGATTGATTAGGATACTGACTATCCCAACATGTATAGTACATTTAGTCACCAATGAATTATAGTGCATTTAGCCATATCTCACCTAATTTCAGAGGTATATTTCATTGTTAAAAACAGTTCTGGGGAGTGCTCTGGGTTTGAGGGCCACTGGGCCCACCCTCAATTTAGGCCTAGACATATTCTCCCATATCCCCCAGCATTTCACAGATGGGGAAAGCAAGACACATGTGGCTAAGCAACACCAGAAGGTGGTCAAGATGGCCAAAGTTGTATGATAAAGATCACACAAGCGAGGAAGGGTACCGAAGTTTGCTTTTACCTCCGTCTCCTGGCAAGGGCAAGACCCTGCTTCCTCCTCTCCTCCCTTCTCCCCTCTTTTGAGTGGAAGGGATGAACACTCTTTTGAACTTGGAACAAATTTTTCAGCAACTGAACTGACCTGAGGAGAATGGGGAAAGTGGGAGGAGGAGAGAGAAATAGGACATTTTCTAAGCCCCTGAAAAAATGAGGTGACAGAGGATTACCCAGGACTCTTTCTGCCAAACTGGGACAGTGTGTTCTCTGCATGCTTTCATGAGCCGGACCAGACATAGATGAAACTAATAGTAAGGATGGCAACTTACCAAAGAGCTGTTGTACCTCAGGACCCTCTTTCTGTTGGAGCCCGACTCCCTCTGCTTGGCCTCTGTTTCGGCCATCAGGTGGGCAGGGGGATCCTGGTTGTCCTGCACTTGGGTCACTTCTAGCAAGAGAGGCCCAAAGCCGTGTCCAAGGAGGCCGAGATGAAGGTCCTGAGAAAAGGGAACAGGATTAGGATTGACTTGGCAAGAAACCCTGCAGCACTCAAAGACACAAAGAACAGCATCCTGCTGGTGACATACGCAGGTGACAAATGCCTCCTTTGGCCCAATGCAGAGGTGGGCATTCCCTTCCTCCCTCTCCACCAAAGAAAGCTCCCTGGACCTAGCATAGATTTACTTCAGCTCCCCTACTCAACAGATACTCCATGCCTTATTAGAGTGGGGGGGGGGGGGGTTAGGGGATGGGGAATTAGAGAGGCCCCTGGTTATGTCCCCATAGATAGATGTGAAATCAGTGCATCATAAATAAATAAACCATCTGCTGAAACCTGCAGAGGTCCCCAGTGCTTTTCCCCAGCATCAGCCCCTTTCACAAGAAGGCTGCATCTGCACTATAGAAATAAGGCACTTTGACACCGCTTTAACTGCTCAGTGCTATGGAATCCTGGGATTTTACCTTTAGGACACTTAGCCTTCTCTGCCAGAGAGTTCTCATTCCACAACAAACTACAAATCCCAGGATTCCATAGAATGGAGCCAGGAGTTTCAAAGTGGATTATTTCTGCAGTGCAGATACATCCTGAGTCGATTGTAAAAGGATAGAAGCACCGATGTCTTGTTTTCATCCTCCTAATAATGGTTTTCCTTTAAAAAATTAAGTAGTTTGTTTTAGTCTAGAATCCTTATTTTTGTTGTTTGTTTTATGTTTCATTCTCAGTAATATGAGTTATTCTGGTCTTTCTCCTTCCTTCTTGCCTAAAAATCTATTAATAAGGAAACTGGGGAGACTCTTAAAACCTCCCAAAGGAGCCACTTTTGGCCTTGTTTGGGGGACTAGCCTCCTCTTAGAAGCCAAAGCCCAATGTTTGTGAAGAAGAAGAAGAATAAGGCTTGTATGAAAACTATCCTCCCCATTTCTGATCCCTTTTAAAGCCCATGTTCCCCAGAAGGAGCAGAGCTGTGTAATAAGAAAACCCTCTTCAGAAAAGAGACACAAAAGACACACAAAGAGACACAATTCCTTCCTTTTGGCCCAAGGAGCCTGGCCTCCTTCTGACTCTGGAGCCTCAGGAGAGAAAGAGAGGCCTCTGTTCAACTGAGGCCTCAGAGAAGGTTCCGGAATATTATTCCCCACAGTCACAAGCAGAACAAAATGGCCACCTCTGGCTCAGCACTTGGAGGCCTCAGTGCAGTAGTGAAACCTACCACTTCCAGGCCTTGTCCCTCTGCTCCCTCTCCCCTCTCTCTCTGCCTCCTTCCTTCCTCCTTGTCTCTGTCTCTCTCTCTCTGTCTGTCTGTCTGTCTGTCTGTCTGTCTGTCTGTCTGTCTGTCTGTCTCTCTCTCTCTCTCTCTCTCTCTCCCTCTCCTTCCTTCCTTCTCTCTGTCCCCTTCTCACTCACTCTTCTTTGCGCAGAGCTAAATATAGAGGCAGAAGCTCCTCCCCTTCTTTAATCTGGCCAATGGGAGCAGAGGAGCTGGAAGGCCCCGCCCCCTGCCCCACCCTCACAGGCTCCTCCTGCAGTTAATATGGAACAAGGCAGGAGGGACTGAGGGACCCTGGAGCCCCAGCCACACTGGCGGCCATTTTGTGTTCTGGCGGCCATTTTGTGTGCTGTTTGTGACTATGGAGTATGTTCTAGAACCTTCTCTGAGTCCTCAGTTGAACATGCATAAACACACACAGATACACACACACACACACACACACACAGACATACAGACACACATATACACACATTATATATATATACACACACACACACACACACACAGACATATATACACATACATATACTGTATATATACATACGTGTCACAACAAACTACAATTCCCAGGATTCCCTGATTTGACAAGGGAATTGCCTCCACGCTTCCAGATCACAGCCCCAGAGAAAGAGTCTCTACAGTATATCAGCATTGCCAATTTAAGTCCACTTTTTCAGCTGCATTTGAATTTAATAATGATAATAATAATGGTGATGATGATGATGATAGATAGATAGATAGATAGATAGATAGATAGATAGATAGATAGATAGATAGATAGATAGATCGTGTAGCACATTTGAGACTCACTAAAAGAAAAGTTGGCAGCATGAGCTTTCCTAGACTTAAGCGTACTTCCTCAGATGTATGGGAATTGTAGTTTATTGTGGCATCAGAGCTCTCTCCCACAAAACTACAATTCCCAGAGTTCCCTAGCACTGAGCCAGGGCAGTTAAAGTGGTCTTGAACTGGATTATTTCTGCAGTGTGTCTTGGAACCAACTCAGACTGCATCTTCACTCCAGAGACAATCCAGTTTCATACCGTTTTAACTGCCATGGCCCAGTGCTATGAAGTCCCGGTAATTGTAGTTTGTTATCATACCAGAGTTTGCTGAGAGAGAAGGTTCAATGTCTCACAGAACTAGAATTCCCAGGATTCCATAGCACCGAGCCTGGGCAATTAAAGGGGTGTCAAACTGGATTATTTCTGGAGTGTGGTTGCAGCCGAACACGTTTCTATTTTGCATAAATCTTCCTGGCCCCCCTTCATGTCCAAATAAGTATCTTAAAGGTATTAGAAGGACTGAAAGATTCTTTGTTTGGTCCAATGGTAATTTTGAGAGTTGAAATAAGTTACAATTATTTTTATTCAATTAGGTTTACATTTATTTGCTAAAGATCCACCATATTAGTAAAAATATAAATAAATCCTATTATTATTATTATTATTATTATTAACATTACGGGAACTTTCAAGGGATTTTGACTGAATATTCCGTGTAATATGGGGTGGATTCCATGGATTTTGGTAAAACATGCCGGGAAATAAGTTCAAGGCTTCTTACCAACACTGGTCCTGCCCTGCAGTAAGGCCACTCCAATCCCTCTCAACCGAGGACTACAACTCCCAAGTCTTCTTTCTTTCTTTCTTTCTTTCTTTCTTTCTTTCTTTTTTGTTACTTTCCTTCTTCCTTCCTTCCTTCTTTTCTCCCAAGCTGCCTTGTGTTAGTGCTGTTACTGCTCTTGTTGTCACTGTGTGCTTCTAAGTTGTTTCTGACTTATGGTGACCCTAAGGGACGTCCATTGAAGGCTTTTCTTGGCAAGATTTGTCCAGAAGTGGTTTTGCAAGTGCCTCCCTCTGAGGCTGAGAGAGTGTGACTTCTTGTCTAAGGTCACTCAGTGGATTTCTGTGGCCAAGAGGGCATTCGGACCCTGGGCTCCAGGGTCATAGTCCAATGCTCCAGCCACTAAACCACCGCTGGCTCTTTCTTGAGGCTTTGTAGTTTTTTGTGGAGTGGCTCTAAGTCATTGCCGACTTCTGGGGAGCCTTCCCTGGGGTTTTCTTGGCAAGAGTTGTTCAGAGGAGGTTTGCCATTGCCTTCCTCTGAGGCTGAGAGAGTGTGACTTCTTGCCCAAGGGACCCAGCTGGTTTCATGGAGGAGTGGGGCACTGGAGCCTGGACTTCAGAGTTGTAACCCAACACTCAAACCATTGCACCACACTGCCCCCCGTTCCCATGTACAACCTGAGAAATAATAGCAGACTTTTTTCTGTTCTTCATGTGTGTCTTCAAGTCTAATCCAATTTATGGCAACCCTAAGGCAAACTTATCATGGGGTTTCCTTGGCAGGTTTATTCAGCGAGGGGATGCCATTGCCATCCTTTGAGGCTGAGAGAGTGTGACTTGCCAAGGGTCACCTAAGTCCAAAACACACTGCAGCAATAATCCAATCTGAGATTGCTTTAACTGCCCTGGCTCAGTGCTAGGGTATTGTGGGAGATGTAGTTTTGTGAGACATTGAGCCTTCTCTGTCAGAGGGCTCTGGTGCCACAATAAACTCCATTTCCCAGGATTCCCTAGCACTAGGCCAGGGCAGTTAAAGCGCTCTCAAAATGGACTATTGCTGCTGTGTGTTTTGGACCTTACTTGGCCGCAAACTGTCCATATCCTGCAGTGCATCTCCTAATTCTGTTGGCAGTCCCTCCCTCCCAACACTTTCTCATTTCCCCCCAAAACCAGCACAAAGCTGGCAGATGGAAAGAGGTTTTAAAGCAGCATTTAAATCTGCCATATTTGCTTTTAAAAGACTAAATGTCCCAAATGCTATTATCAGTTTTGTAGCTATTATTACAGAAAGAGATAGAGTGCAAACTCCTGAAGTACCTTTATTTTCTGGAGTGAGATGCGTTTTTGCAACTGACTCACTGTGATGATCTCCGGTGGTCCAAGCAGCCAAACCGCGGCCCTGTAATAATAATAATAATAATAATAATAATAATAATAATAGTTTTATACCCCTCTTTCTTCAGCCAAAAGGCTACCAGAGTGGCTTACAAATTGTTAATTAGACATTTAGACATTATGGCTCTTAGCCCAGCAGACCCTTAAATTCCTTAAATCACGCTGCCATCATCCAGTGAATTATAAAAGGGTTTCCCTTAACCTACACTGGGACCAGTTAAGGAACCTTATTTCTACTTCTTTACTGATCTTCCAAAGCATCAACCGATCCAAGACACGTGTAAAAGGAGCATTGAGTAGTAGATACTCCAAGGAGATATTCATTATAAATAACAAAATATAACTAAAATATCAGTTATACAAGATATTAAGAATCTTGCAGGTACAATATTTGTAAGTATATAATATTCAATTCATAAAAGCTATTAAAATAATAAATAGACCTAAGTGTCCATTTCTGAGACTAACTTCCAAGATCCGCTCTTTAACTCTCTCTCTCGATCTCCAACCGACACAATTCCCCCAACTGTCTCTTGGTCTCTCAGGCCTTATATCTCCTTCTCACGGAAGCTTCCAGAAGAACCTTCATCTTGCTCTCTGATTGGTCAAGAGAGCCTTCCGTAGCAGTGATGTCATTCTGCATTTGCATAAACCTCCCTTTACTGCCTGAAGAAGACCTCCATTGACTGGAGCCCAGTCATTACACTTGCCCAAGGCAAGGCTTGCACCTATTTCCAATGTTGTTCTTGGGGTCTGCCTCCCAGTTGTTTCCAGGTCTTATGGTGACCTTATGGGAATCTCTGAAGGGGTTTTCTTGGCAGGTTTCTTCAGAGTGGGTTTCCCATGGCCATCCTCTGAGGCTGAGAGAGTGTGACTTGCCCAAGGCTTCAGTTGTTTTGGAAGCCTTTTTGCTTTCTCTTCTAGAAGGCAGCTGAAGTGTTGCTTCTTGCTCTGAGGAAGGAGAGGAACATTATGGCATCCAAAAGGCTAACATTCTCTGGAGTTTGGTCTGATAATATGAATATATAGAATTGAAATACCTGTTCATTTATTAAAATGTTTATAGTGCACCCCATATCATAGATATGTCTCTTAATAGTGTAGCGGGTGAACCCCAAATCCACAAACCCGAAGGCCTGTGGCCTGCCAGAGGACAAGCAGAGTCAAAGAGACCGAACTGGCTAGGATAAAAAAAAAACGCTTTATTTTCTTGGCCAAGGGCAGCAGCACGCACACACACAGCAAGGTGGGCGTTATCAAAACTGCAGCGCTGAGGGCCTCTTGCCATCTTCTTTTATGCCCTTCTAACTCTACTTTTCCTAGCGTAAGCCAATCACAAAAGCGAAGCAGCATTGTGTCCTACATTTTCTTTTTGGCATTACATTTGCTTGGCATTACATGTGCTTGCTTGCTTGCTTGGAGCCTGGAATGTACAGAGAGATAACTGTAAGATACATACTCGGCTAAGCTAGGCTCTTCAAGGCCGCTGGTTAAACACAGGCCATTGTGTTCAGAGTCCTCCAGAGGAAGGAGGGGGTGATTATGTGAGTGTGTATACTACTGCCACACATACAGAAAGAAAGGGTGGGGGCCAGCATAGCCCATTTGCACTTTACTCTGTAGGCTCAATCTATGGGCCTTCTGTAATTATTGATTCGTTTGCAAAGCAAAGTACAGAAGCAAGAAAGCATTATTATTATTGTGTTCCTCTCATTCCCCCCTTTTTCTCTTTGAAAGTTGTGAAAACAAGTTTCACTATGAATGTTCATCATATGCCCTCATTATCATCATTTCTTTTGCTACAAAGCTTGCAGTGGTCTTAGTAATACTTCTCTTTATACATTGCAATAAGCATGGCACTAACATACATAACAATAGCCCTATTGTGAGGACAATTATTCCTGTTCCAAACAGACCTTTTAACCATCCAAAGTTTGGCAACCAGGATGTCAGCCAGTCCCATAGATTCCATCCTTTTCCCATGTGAGGAACCTCTGCTATTTTTGCTATTCTGTCGACATGCTGTTTGACATCTTCTTCATAGTCTGGGATGTATACACAACACTCCTGTTTTATTAGTGTACACACTCCTCCCTGACTGGCTAACATGGTGTCCAGTGCTAGCCTGTTCTGCAACACCATTTTTCTGATTTCTTTCTGTTCTTTGGCTAGACCAATGAGGGCTTCACCTGTCTTATTTGCCATGATTTCTACCACCGCCTGCAGTCTATATACTGCATTCAATAGGCCTCTGTGGCCTCTCCAGTGTCTCATTGGGGCATAATCTTTTACAAACTGCCTGCTTTCTTCCAAATCTCAGTAATTTCTAATTATTCCCTCAGGTAGTTCATTTCTAATTGTCATAGCTGGAAGTATGGTGGCTACATAACAATTCCCACTCCAATTCTCAGGCAAAATGGCATATGCACGTATCCCACAGATAAAATAATGTCCTTTCAAAGCAGGGAACGACCTTCTACATGATGCAGACACTGTCCATGATACATAATAACCACTTACATTCTGATTTTGCAAGGTGTATCCTGCCACCCAGCTACCATTGATATATGCCCCATTTATTTTTAGGTTGACTTTACACTTACTGATGCCCACTCTTGGTCCTGTGGTCTCATTGCATTGCCAGCACCATTGTCCTGCCTTTTGACCAACTCTATAGTACCCTTGGGTGGAGGGTTCAGACTTTACCCAACTCCAGCCCGTGCTGTTGTCTGGTCTATATGGTTTGGCCAATACAGCAGAGTTCAATGGTACTACCTCAAAGGGCATCCCAGTGTGTGAGTCAAGGGGCATTTGGTGACACACCCAGCAGTCAGATACATTTAAAGCGTTCCCAATTTTCTGTGAGTATACCAAAAGGGAATTACTTTCTGAAAATCCATGACATCTCGGTGGGAATATGAACATCATTACTATGAAACCAGCTAACCAAATGATTACCATATGGTTAAGTGTGAGGCAGCTTAATCTGGATGAAGGTGGGCATATAGGTGGGGGTGATGAAAATGTTTGTGTTTGTGTTTCTACATCAATTGTGCAACACATCCCATTTCCCATAAGTCCCTTCTGTCTTTCAGAATGGCTCTCGGAAGCCATTCCTCCTGTTACTTCGAGGCTGATCTTAGCATCATGACCTCGGAAGGGGGGCTCACGTTGCGATGCTGCCCCTTCCTCCATCTCCATCTGTAGGATGTTTGGTGATCTTTACCTGCAAAGGGTTGTCTTTATTGGTCTGTATGGTCCACACAGGTCCCTGTTGGGTGTGGTCCTTCTTGATGCAAGTGTAATGGACCCAAGGTTTAACTCCTTCCAGTTTAACTGCAGTTGGAGTTGTCGGCAAAATCACAAATGGTCCCTTCCACTTGGGTCCCAGGGTAGACGTTTTCCAATCTTTTAACCACACAGTGTCCCCTGGAGAGAAAGAATGTAAAGCAGTAAAGGGGAACGGATATCTGATTTCACCCACATATATGTACAACTGTTGCAAAATAATCCCTAATGCTTGGACCTCTTTAGCTAACCTGTTGGGACCCAAGATTCCTGGATCTGCTTGCAATTGGGGAATTGCTAACGGTGGTCTGCCAAACACTAATTCATAAGGTGACAATCCCAAAAACCTGGTGGGTGTACACCTGACTTTTAACAACGCCATTGGTAAAACCTTAACCCAATTTAGTTTAGTTTCCTAGCACATTTTCTTCAAGTACAACTTTGGGCTGTAACACAGGTCTCTTGTAGGAGTTTTGACTTAGCTCTGGTCACACAACCTTTGGAGGCATCTCTGCACATACTTGAGAGCCAGTCAATATATATATAGTTTGTTCAGTCAAATATCTCAGTGTCTCTTCTCCTAAGTGACACAGGCTGTACATGTAAATGACAACTTCTAGACCAAGTTGGGATGGCCTAGCCTTTTGGGATGGGAAACAGTGTGGCTGAGTTAAGCATAGCTCAGTCTTTAACTATGCTGACCAAATGGCTGTAATAAAGTTATTATTATTTCTCCAATCTCAAACTTGTCTTCTACTTAGGCCTTTAAATTTCCAACAGGGTTTGAATTTAATGTGAGCTCATAACTTTAACAGTTTGCCCATAAATAGGTTTGACAGCTTCTTCCAACAAAAGAGAGATAGCCACAATGTTTCTGAGACAGCCTGGCTATCTTTGGCTCACAGGGTCCCTATTCTTATTGAAACAGGCTACAGGCTTATTCCAGGAACCAAGATGCTAGGTCTGCTGATGTCTGGTAATCCTAAAACAGGTGGGCTACAGTTGTCTTCTTGGTGTTTGCCTGTCCACAAAAAAAGTGCAGACTCTAGTAGTTTTTCTTTTAACATATCATACAGTGGTTTCACCAGAGAAGCAAGGTTTAAAATCCATATTTGACAGTGGCCTGTTACAGACAGCCAAAATAAAGCTGCTTCAAGTCACAGTGGAGGTATGGTGTTTCAATGATGCATGCGTCCTAAGAGTCCAGAAGCCACACCAAAGCCACGCTCCAGTCCTTAGGGCTGGAGCGTGGCTTTGGTGCGACTTCTGGACTCTTAGGACGCATGCATCATTGAAACATCATACCTCCACTGTGACTCGAAGCAGCTTTATTTTGGCTGTCTGTAACAGGCCAGTATCTTGCCATCAGCTGTCTGCTAAGACTCTTGTATTCTGTTTTCTACTTTAGTCTTCTTTTTCCTCCACATCTCTCATTACCATGGCAGGAACATCCTAGGAAGCGGAATAGAAGGGGAGCTCTAGCATTGAATTCATGGCACCCTTTCCGCATCCACGCCTTCTTCCTCATCCTCATGCATCATCATTCCACATACTCTCATCTGGCCTCTCCAGTCCAATGGGACACATCATCCTCCTTCAGTGCTGCTGGGCCAGCAAACTTGCTTTTTCCTGCATCTGCTTCTCACTGTTCCTTAAACTTCTGTCTGCCAAGGCTGGGACATTCCTCAGTCCTTCTACAACTTCTTCCAGGTATGGTTACAAAACATTTAAAACTCACTCAGGATTACAATCTCCAAAACTCAAAAACACTAAATTGATGAAAAAATGTCCTTTCCCCAAAAATCAAAATCCAAACAGTCCCAAACACTCTCAAAAGTGGTTGAATTTCATAAACATCAAAAGTTTAAAAAACAAGAACTGAAAAACTCTTTAAAGTCTGGAAATGCTTTTCTTTGTTAGAAATCCTTCTCAGACTCTTTCAACTTAGCAAGATGTCTCTCTGTAATTTTATTGTTGTTGTTGTTGCTGCTGTTATCAAGTGCAGCTAAAACTTATTCTGCAATGGTAACTTCATCTCCTTTTTCATTAAGATAGCACTCTTGTTATGCTCTGGAACCCTTGTTGACACTCTAGTGCCTCCAGTGTTCACTTTCAGAGTATTGCAAGAACTCTCTCTTTTTCTCTCTCATGCTTTCTTAAAAGAAACCTTCTTTGTCCTCTCTGTAGTGCACACAGTGTCTTATCTCTGGCCTTGCCTTGAGGAACTGAAAGTATTTTTTTTCATCCTCCATGGCAAAGAATAAAGGGGGGCAGGAGAAAAAAAAAAGAAAGCCTTCGCTCTCTAGAAGGAAACTTTTCCTTCCTTTTTAAATTGCTCAATGAAAGTTTTCCCAAAAAGCTGTTAGCAATCCTGTCCCATTTATTTCCTCATTGTTTCCTGCTTTTCTCTGGGTGGGTTGGCTGTGTGCTCTGTATTATATTTCAGGATTTCTCTCTCAGGATTCCTCTCTCAGGCCTCCATGCATACACCCTTCCTCAGCCTGGATTTCCACAATCCAAAGGCTTCTTGTGAGTCTCTTTCCTTTTACAAACATGCTTGGTTCTTTCATGTGTTTTGCATAACTTTGCAAACCCGTCTTTACTCTTTAAATGTGGTTGTTCTACTGCTCTCACAACCAAATTTCAAGCTTGTCCTGCTTTGTTACTCCAGGTTCTCTGTTACGTTAGGACAGCAAAACTCATCTGTTTTCTAACTCAATCTGTGGAAGTTTGTTGTTTGTACATTGTATGTATTATAATGTATAGCACTGTGTAAATTTACAGTGCTTTATAAATAAAGGTTAATAATAATAATAGTTCCTTTAAACTCACACAGATTGGGATTATATTTTTCTTTAACAGGAGTGTTTTCCACACAAACTGGTATTTCATTAATGTGATTTTTCTTCTTATATGATATACAGTCCATTTGGGTGCTTTTAAATTACTCTAACACCCATCTTTCATTTTTCATTTTAAACACTCCAGGCTTTTAATCTTTCTTCTGCCCATGCTCCTGTGTTTATCTTCTGTTTGCTCCTTTTTAAATTTTAGACACAGTCCTCAGAGCAAACGGACATAGGCTTTTTCAAATTTCATCACAAATTTCTAGTTTCAGGCAAAGTCTGTTTCAAAGGTACTGGGCATCTAGGAGCATTTTAGAACTTAGGGGCTATTCAGTGTATTGCATAAACTTTAATCTCTTCCAATAGGTTGACAGAAGGGGTCTTATTTTACAATTAAAACTCTTAGCATTTTATTACTCAGTCTCTGTTTTTTCCTTCAGGTTCTCATTCACTGGGCCATAGATCACAAAACTCAAGAACCCTCTCTGTTGTTTTGTTTTTGAATCTTCCTCTTGCCTTAGGCAAACTTGCATCACTGTTGCCAGTCTCCTTCACAATTGGTCTCCATGTCTTTAGCACATGAAGAATCACAGAATTGTAGATTTTTCTTGTGTAGTTTGTATTTTAACTACCATGCAACATTGTTCTTAACCATGGCAGATTTTCTTTTACAACATTGTACCATGCAATAATGTAGTAGCATTGATCTGGATTGGTACTTTGCTGTAAAGGCTAACACTTTCTTTATAAGTTTTAGGTCCAAGGACACAATAGCTGGCCAGGGGGAATCTAAAGGGAAAAGTGGCCACTCTAACATACAAAAGGTTTGCTTGTTTGTTTCAACTTCCATGCTTTTCGGTGCCTGCCGAAATGTGTTTTTTCTCCAAAGTTTGCTAGCATACAATCCAAAGATGTCTTGCCTCCAGTTTTTGATTTTCCATTAACCCTTGCAGACCAGGTGTTGAGGCACCCTCCCTAGTCTTCTGAACAGCTGTTTTTATTAGCTCAATGGCACTTTGCCTTTTGAACTTTTTCCTCCCATTGCAGACTAGATTTAGTCTGTCTTATTGCAGACTAGGTCTTGGGTGGGGATACCCACCCTCACTAGCCCGTCTTAACAGCTGTTTTTCTGAGCTCCTGTTGCAGGCTAGGTCTTGGGTGAGTACCCTCACCAGCCTGTCTTATTAGTTTTCTTTTTCTTTTTTTTCCCCTTTTCCCCCCCTTTTTTTAACATACAATCCAAGAGGGACAGTCCCTTTGACTTCCCTGATCCCATTGTGGTAACTAGGGTCTTGGATCACCCTCACCTAGACCGACTTTAACTGCAGTTTCCCTTAGGTTACAACCTATCTTTATATCCATTGCGGTAACTAGGGTCTCGGATCACCCTCACCTAGACCGACTTTTATAGCCTAGACTTTCCTTTCCTTTTCTTTATTCCCAACCGCAGTACATAAATCACCATTCACACAAGGGTTGACAGGGAATTTGTGGTTACTTAAGGAAAATGGGGGAAGTAACCACTTGAACACTCAGACTGGTAGCCTGTGCCCCCAGACGATCACGGCAAGTGGCAGAAACCGTACCAGCCTCATAGGTCATGCACACTGCACACAAAAGCCTCCCACATTTGATTAACACATTTCTCTTGTTTTCATACTTGCCTCCTCCTCCTCCGGTGCACCGGTCGTCCCACAGCAGTTATCCTAGCCACCTGGTTCGGCACCTAACACTGGGACAGCCACGTCGGACGGCGCGACGACTGCCAACGGTCATCAGTAGGGGCCCCTCTCGTCGCACAGAAGTCCCGTCGTCCGCCGGGGTCGTGTCAGAGTGGCAGGGCTAATGCCCTCTTCCCTGACTCCGTCCTCCAAAACGGCGGGGGGGGGGGGATCCCAGACCAGCCCCCAGAAAATGTAGCGGGTGACCCCAAACCCACAAACCCGAAGGCCCGTGGCCTGCCAGAGGACAAGCAGAGTCAACGAGACCGAACTGGCTAGAATAAAAATGCTTTATTTTCTGCACAGGGCAGCAGCACACCAAAGTAGGCGTCACCAAGGCTGCAGCACTGATGGCTTCTTGTCACCCCCCTTTTATGCCCTTCGCAGAGGGCTGTTTTCTAAACAACAAGCGATTGGTTGCGTTCACTGTTCACTCAACGGTCCTGTATTTTCTTCTTGGCATTACATCTGCTTGGAGCCTGGAATGTACAGAGATACTTAGCTAGACTGATCCTGTTCTCTTCCAAGGCCACTGCTAAGACACAGGCCATTGTATTCGGAGTTCTCTACAGAAAGGAGGGGGTGATAAGTGAGTACGTGCCGCAGTAAAAAAGGGTAGGGGGCCATTCGCCCATCTGCACTTTACTCTGTAGCTCATTCTATCAGTCTACTGTAACCACTGATTCTTTTGCAAAGCCATGTACAGCAGCAGAAAGCATTATTATGTCCCTCTCAATAGTAACTCCTGGTAGTAAATAGTCCAGGGGACTGAGGGGGGTTTCCTTTCCCAAAGTGGGGTGGAAATAACTGGTTCCCATGGGACTGTAGGCCCCATGACCTTTGAGCAAATCTGTGGGAGATGCTGCCTCAAAGAGCATTGGAGGAGCCTCTGACTGGATGGCCATCTCTTCAGAGGACTTGGAGGGCAGAATGGGGCTGACTGTTTGGCCCTTGGGGCTCCCTTCCAGCCCTAGGAGCCTATGAAGCCTACCTTACAAGGCTGTTGTGGGAGTTAATCACAAGACAATTACTACACAAGAATGGCCACCTTTCAGCAGTTTAAAATAAAAAATATCCATACAATACAATAAAAACATGTTTCATGATCTCCCAAACCCTAAACCTAACACTCCCATCCAAAATAAAATACTATTAAATTACTGGACAGTTATTTAAACAGTTAATAAAAACAGAGATAGTAGTCAAAGCCTGATGTTTGTGAAGAAAAATAAGAATAAGGCTTGTATTAAAACTCTCCTCCCCATTTCTGATTCCTTTTAAAACCCATGTTCCCCAGAAGGAGCAGAGCTTTGTAATAAGAAAACCCTCTCAGAAAAGAGACACAAAAGGCACACAAAGAGACACACTTCCTTCCTTTTGGCCCAAGGAGCCTGGCCTCCTTCTGACTCTGGAGCCTCAGGAGAGAAAGAGAAGCCTCTGTTCAACTGGGGCCTCAGAGAAGGTTCCGGAACAATATTCCCCACAGTCACAAGCAAGAATGGGGTGGTGGACCTATTAGAATGGTCCACCCTCGAAGGCTGATGGAACCCATAAGGTTCCAGGAAGCTCTAGAGGGGTATATGGTTGGATGTGACAGCGATTCTGTTGATGCCCTGACAAACATCTGGGACACTGATCTCTCCAGGGCTATACACAGTATCACTCCCAAGTGCCCTCTCAGGCCTGCTTCCAAAAAGAAGCCCTGGTATACGGAAGATCTTCGGGCAAGGAAGCGAGCTCTGCGATGACTAGAGCGTAAATGGCGGAGACACCAGCGCTTAGCCGACAAGGCACTCCTAGCTTCCCTCTTGAAGGACTACGGAGTGGCGATAGACACAGCAAAGAACTCGTTCTATGCTGCATGTATCGCGTCTGCGGAGTCACGTCCAGCAGATCTGTTCAGGGTAGTGAGGTAACTTACGCAGCTTCCCTCCTCCCTGAACCCTATTTTGGAACCATCCAAGGCCTGCTGTGACCAATTTAATAACTTATTCGCGGATAAAACCTCTCGGATGAGGGCTGATCTCGACGCCATTGTTGGGTCAGAAACCAGTGTAGAGGTCTCCAGAGCTTCCATGGACTCAATTAGACTGGATCACTTTGAGTCTGTAAGTACCGAGGATGTGGACAAGATCCTTAGAAGTGTTAGGAGGACGACCTGCTCTCTCAATCCCTGTCCCTCATGGCTAGCGGCTCAGGGGGGATCGGTGGTAACCACTTTGTTGCGCCGAATAATAAATACATCATTCAGGGATGGGTAATTTCAATCCAATTGGAAAACGGCTATTGTAAAACCATTATTAAAGAAGCCCTCCCTTGCCCCTCTGATGCATAGTAATTATTGGCCGGTAACGCTACTGCCATTTTTAGGGAAGGTGATCGAGAGGGCGGTTGCCATCCAGCTTCAATCGATCTTGGATGATACTGATTTTCTGGACCCATTTCAAACCGGCTTCCGGGAGGGCTACAGGGTGGAGACTGCCATGGTCGCCTTGGTCGATGATCTCCGTCTGGGCATGGACAGAGGTAGCGTGTCCCTGTTAGTGCTCTTAGACATCTCAATGGCTTTCGATACCATTGACCATGGTATCCTTCTGGGACGCCTGAGAGAGCTGGGAATCGGGGGCACTGTGCTCCAGTGGTTCCGTTCCTACCTCTCGGGTCGGTCCCAGGTGGTGCAGCTGGGGGACGTGTGCTCCGATAGGAGGGCAATTACATCTGGTGTCCCTCAGGGAGCCATTCTGTCCCCCATGCTATTTAACATTTACATGGAATTGCTGGGAGAGATCATCCGGAGACACGGGGCGCGGTGTTATCAGTACGCTGATGACACCCAAATAGTCTAATCTGTGCCTCCGACTGTTGCAGTGACCAGGGATGGCATCTCTCCTCTGGATGCCTGTCTGGAGTCGGTAATGGGCTGGATGAGGGAAAACAGACTCAGTTTGAATCCAAAGAAAACGGAAGTGCTCGTGATAGGCTCGCCTGGCCCGGGAATGGTTGTTTTTCCACCTCTCCTGAACAGGATCACACTCCCCGTGAAGGACTCAGTTCGCAATCTGGGGGTGCTTCTGGACTCGTCGCTCCATCTTACATCTCAGGTAGATGCGACAGTCAGGAGCACTTGTTATCAGCTTAGGCTGATACGCCAGTTGTGACCCTACCTGGGCCGGGGGGACCTTGAAACAGTGGTACATGCTCTGGTAACCTCTCGGTTGGATTTCTGTAATGCACTCTACATGGGGCAACCCTTGTACCATACTCGGAAGCTTCAATTGGTTCAAAACATGGCAGCGAAACTGGTCACTGGCTCTTCCAGGACCAGTCACATAACACCTATTCTGAAAGATCTCCATTGGCTGCCTATTCGCTTCCGGGCACAATACAAGGTGTTGGTTATTACCTATAAAGCCCTATATGGCTTGGGCCCAGGGTACTTGGAGGACCGCCTCTCCCCATACATTCCGCCGCGCACACTCAGATCTGCTGGGAAGCAATTGTTACAAGTCCCAGAGGTAAGATATTCTACCACCACTCAGAGGGCCTTCTCTACCTCGGCCCCCAATCTCTGGAACTCGCTTCCGGACGAGCTCCACTCGGCCACCTCCCTGGACCAGTTTAAAAAGGGGCTTAAAACTTTTCTGTTCCAGCAGGCCTACCCCTAACATTCCAATGTAACCCCCTTCTCTCTCCTCATTGTTTTTGTAAATCTGTGCTAGTTGGATAATTCTTACCTGTATTTAATAGTTCTTATATTTTGTAATTGTTGTATTTTTAATTTTATTGTTTATTGATTGTATTGTGCTTCTCACTGCTGTAACCCGCCTTGATCCCAGGAAAGGCAGGCTAAAAATAAAGTTTTTATTATTATTATTCTGAATTTTTATCCTGTCCTCTGGAGTATTAGCTATTTCTCCTAATTTGGTTTCATCTGCAAATTTGATAAGTATGCCCTCAATTCTGTCATCCAAGTCATTGATAAAGATGTTGAATAGCACTGGGCCCTGGACAGAACCCCACTGGTCACTTCGCTCCAGGATGAAAAGGAGCCATTGTTCAATATCCTTTGGGTTTGGCCAGTCAACCAATTAAAAATCCATGTAACAGTTAACTTGTCTAGTTTGTTTCATGTTTTTGCTTTGTATACTGTTTAATATGGTTAACTGCTATTAAGGGACATATCTATTAGATTCTATGATATGGGGTGCCCTATAAAACTTTTAATAAATGAGCATGTATTGCAATCCTATATATACATATTATCAGACATAACTCCAGATAATGTTAGTCTTTTGGATGCCAGAAAGTTCCTCTCATTCTTCAGAGCAAGAAGCAACACTTCAGCTGCCTTCTAGAAGATAAAGAAAAAAGGCTTCCAAAAGAACTAAAGCCTTGGGCAAGTCACACTCTCTCAGCCTCAGAGGATGGCCATGGGAAACCCACTCTGAAGGAACCTGCCTAGAAAACCCCTTCAGAGACTCCCATAAGGTCACCATAAAACCTGGAAACAACTGGAAGGCAGACACCAAGAACAACATTGGGAAATAGGTGCAAGCCTTGCCTTGGGAAAGTGTAATGACTGGGCTCCAGTCAATGGAGGTCTTCTTCAGGCAGTAAAGGGAGGTTTATGCAAACGCAGAATGACAACACTGCTACGGAAGGCTTTCTTGACCAATCAGAGAGCAAGATGAAGGTTCTTCTGGAAGCTTCCATGAGAAGGAGATATAAGGCCTGAGAGACCAAGAGACAGTTGGGGGAATTGTGTCGGTTGGAGATCGAGAGAGAGAGTTAAAGAGTGGATCTTGGAAGTTGGTCTCAGAATTGGACACTTAGGTTTATTTATTATTTTAATAGCTTGTATGAATTGAATATTATATACTTACAAATATTGTACCTGCAAGATTCTTAATATCTTGTATTACTTACATTTTACTTATATTTCGTTATCTATAATAAATACCTCCTTGGAGTATCTACTACTTGACACTCCTTTTACACGTGTTTTGGATCGGTTGATGCTTTGGAAGATCAGTAAAGAAGGAGAAATAAGGTTCCTTAACTGGTCCCAGTGTAGGTTAAGGGAAACCCTTTTATAATTCACTGGATGAATGCAGCATGATTTAAGGAGTTTAAGGGTCTGCTGGGCTAAGAGCCATAATGTCTAAATGTCTAATTAACAATAGCCTTTTGGCTGAAAAGAGAGGTATAAAATAATAATAATAATAATAATAATAATAATAATAATAATAATAATTATTATTATTATTACAGGGCCGCAGTTTGGCTGCTTGGACCACCGGAGATCATCACAGTGAGTCAGTTGGAAAAGCCCATCTCACTCCAGAAAATAAAGGTACTTGAGGAGTTTGCACTCTATGTCTTTCTGTAATAATAGCTACAAAACTGATAATAGCATTTGGGACATTTAGTCTTTTAAAAACAAATATGGCAGATTTAAATGCTGCTTTAAAACCTCTTTCCATCTGCCAGCTTTGTGCTGGTTTTGGGGGGAAATGAGAAAGTGTTGGGAGGGAGGGACTGCCAACAGAATTAGGAGATGCATTGCAGGCTGTGGACAGTTTGCGGCCAAGAAAGGTCCAAAACACACGGCAGCAATAGTCCATTTTGAGAGCGCTTTCACTGCCCTGGCCCAGTGCTAGGGAATCCTGGGAACTGGAGTTTATTGTGGCAGCAGAGCTCTATGACAGAGAAGGCTCAATGTCTCAGAAAATTACATTTCCCAGAATTCCCTAGCACTGAGCCAGGGCAGTTAAAGCAGATTTGATTTTTGCTGCAGTGTGTTTTGGACTTAGGTGACCCTTTGCAAGTCACACTCTCTCAGCCTCAGAAGATGGCAATGGCAACCCCTCTCTGAAGAAACTTGCCAAGGAAACCCCATGATAAGATTGCCTTAGGGTTGCCATAAGTTGGAACAGAAAAAAGTCTGCAATTATTTCACAGGTTGTACATGGGAACGGGTGACAGTGTGGTGCAGTGGTTTGAGTGTTGGGTTACAACTCTGGAGGCCAGGGTCCAGTGCCCCACTCCTCCATGAAACCAGCTGGGTCCCTTGGGCAAGAAGTCACACTCTCTCTGCCTCAGGGAAGGCAATGGCAAACCTCCTCTGAACAACTCTTGCCAAGAAAACCCCAGGAGAGGTTCCCCAGAAGTAGACAATGACTTGGAGGCACACCACAAAAACTACAAAGCCTCAAGAAAGAGACAGTGTGGTTTATTTAGTTCAGGGGTAGGCAACCTTTTTGAGCCGGGGGCCGGGTTGCTGTTCCTCAGACAACTGGGGGGCCGAAGCCAAAAAATAAATAATTAAAAAAATTTTAAAAAATTAAATAAATAAATAAACCGGGACAAATATTGGACAACATTTTCAAATGGTGGACCCTTTTTTAAAAAAAAGTGGAGGGTACGCAAGGAAATTTGCTCATTTTTAAAAAAATGTTGATATAAATGCATGTTTCTGAGGCGTCTATAGACAATTGCCCCCCTTGCCCCTGTGCGCGAGGCTAAAGGCCCCGGTGGCAATCGGTGGCAGGACCGGGCTGGGGCCGGTCCCAAGGCCTTGCTGGGCTGCATTTGGCCCACGGGCTGCAGGTTGCCTGCCCCTGATTTAGTTGCTGGAGCATTGGACTATGACCCTGGAAACCAGGGTTCAAATGCCCTCTTGGCCACAGAAACCCACTGAGTGACCTTAGGCAAGAAGTCACACTCTCTCTCTCCCTGAAGGCCTCAAACTGACAACTGCCAAGTTGTGTAGAAGAGGTAGCCATCTTGGGTTCTGGTGGCCATTTTGTGCTGCTTGTGACTGTGGGGAATAATGTTCCGGAACCTTCTCTGAGGCCTCAGTTGAACAGAGGCTTCTCTTTCTCTCCTGAGGCTCCAGAAAGAGAAGGAGGCCAGGCTCCTTGCGCCAAAAGGAAGAAAGTGTGTCCCTTTGTGTGTCTTTTTTGAGAGGGTTTTCTTAGCTCTGCTCCTTCTGGGGAACATGGGTTTTAAAAACGATCAGAAATAGGATGATAGTTTTAATACAAGCCTTGTTCTTCACAGACATTGGGCTTTGGCTTCTAAGAAGAGACTTGTTCCCCAAACAAGGCAAAAAGTAGCTCCTTTGGTAGGTTTTAAAAGTCTCTCCAGTTTCAATATTGAGAGATTTTCAGGGAAGAAGGAAGGAGCCAGACCAGACCATCCCATATGACCAAGAATGTAATATACAAAGATGCAAACAAATAACAACAAGAAGAAAAAAGACTAGACTGAAAAACAAACTGCTTATATTTTTAAAAAGCAGAACTATTTTTAACAGGATAATAAGTCAATTTGGGTGCCTCTATCCTTTTACAACCGACAGGCTGTATCTGCACTACAGAAATAATCCAGTTCGAAACCGCTTTAACTCTCCTGGCTCCATGCTATGGAATCCTGGGATTTGTAGTTTGTTGTGGCATGAGAGCTCTCTGGCAGAGAGGGCTAAGTGTCCCAAAGGTAAAATCCCAGGATTCCATAGCTCTGAGTGGTTAAAGTGGTGTCAAAGTGCCTTATTTCTATAGTACGGATGCAGCCTTCTTGGGAAAGGGGCTGATGCTGGGGAAAAGAGGAGGAATGCAGAAGGAAAGGAAGATGGACGGACGGACGGACAGAGGGCCACCTGCAGCTGGACTGGCCTCCCTGAGCGGTCAAGACCTGAGCTGGGTTGTGGACGATGGGCTCTCTTAATATTAATATCAATATCTTTCACTATTGATTGTAATTAAGGAGGGGATCAGGTTCCTCCTTTCAATAGCATCAGGGAAATGTTTAGATGTGGTTAAGGTTTGGAAATCCTGTTTGGGGTCCCTTCTGACTTTGGGGCCCTTTCATCCTCTATTTTGGTTTCCCTGAATGCCTCAAACTGAAAACTGCCAAGCGCTGAGTCAGAGGCAGTCATTTTGTGCTGCTTGTGACTGTGGGGAATAATGTTCCGGAACCTTCTCTGAGGCCTCATCAGTTGAACAGAACTCTGACCTTCCATTTTGGGGCAAAGGAAGGAAGGAAGGAAGGTGGAAGGAAGGAAGGGGGCTGTGGGGGTCTGAGGAAGGGGAGGCAGGGGACTCAGGGCCAGTGGGGAGGCTGGGCTTTGGGGGCTGGGAGAGAGAGGTGGGAAAGAGACCCTCCCTTTGGGCCCTAGCTGGGGAGGGTCCACCGGTCCTTGCCTCCCCCTTTGGGAAAGGAGACCCCCTCAGCCCCCTGGACTCACTCCTGCCACTCATTCCTAGAATGGCTGGGACTCAGAGGAGTTTCCTAGGTATTGCCACCTTCTTCCCTCCATGGCCATTGGCACTGACCTTTTCCCCATTGCCTTCCCTCTCTCAGCCCTGTGGACCTCCTCCTCCTTTTAAGGAAGTTAAAAGAAAGAAACATAATTTCGGACATAAATAAAGATTCGACATTAACATCTGGCCAAAATAAAATTAAGAAGAACTTCCAAGTATTCTATGCTAAATTCTATAAAGAATCTCAAACGTCTAGAGCCAAAATAGAGGAGTTTTTGGAAAGAAGCTAACTTAAAGCCACTTTCAGACCAACAAAGAAATATATTAAATGGACCGATAACAACAACAGAAATCATCTAAGTAATAAGAAAATGTTTAAAAAGGGAAAACACCAGGACTGATGGCTTCACCGCCAGTTATTATAAAGTATTTGAGGGTCAATCACTCAAATTAATGATAAATGCCATCAAAGAAAACCATTATCCTGAAACATGGAAACAAGCTTTTAGCCGATAGACTCAAAAAAGTTCTTAAAGACTGGATTCATAAGGACAAATCAGGATTTCTTCCTCACAGACAACTCAGTGATAAAATAGGAAACATCTTAATTATACTTGAATATTTTGAAAGGCACAGCGAAAAAAAGCTTGCTCTTATCTTTGTTGATTTAGAAAAGGCCTTTGATAACATAGGATGGGATATGTTATTTGTGACACTTGAAAAAATCGAAATAGGAGCTTCTTATTTAAGATGGAAAAAGGCAATGTATAAAGATCAAAGAGCCAAACTAATTGTTAACTATAAAAACCAGAAGAATTTAAGATTTCTTAAAATGAGAGTCTTCTCAGACGACATTTGTATTCCCTGGAGAACCCAGAAAAGAGAACAAGACAATTAATGGATGTAATAGTGGAATTCAAATATGTTTCAGGACTAAAAGAGAAAAAACAACATTAATAACAAAAAATATGGGAAAAAGGAAGAACAAATCCTGGAAGAAATTAGTGGATTTAAAGTGGGAAAGGATGTTAAATATCTAGGAATAAATTTAACAAATAAAATTCAGATCTATTTCAGAATAACTATGAGACACATGGAAGGAAATCAGAAAAGACCTAGAAAAATGGCGGAAATTACACTTATCGCTATTAGGAAAAATATCACTGATCCAAATGAGTTTCCTTCCTGAAATACTGTTTCTGTTTCAAGCGATACCCATCATCCAGAATGAAAAACCATTGAATCTATGGCAAAAGGAAACATCAAAATTTATTTGGAATTAAAAAAGAGCCAGGATAAAAACGAAAATACTTTGTGATGACAAAAGTAGAGGAGGGCTGGGTTTACCAAACTTAAAACTTTATTATGCTGCTTGTTAGAGGTTTTGTTAGAGAATGAACAGTTGTTATGTCTGGAGGGTGAACATTTGAGATTTGGGTGGCATGGATACCTAATTTACGGCAAAGAGAAAGTTCATAAAGAAAGCAGAAATCATTTCATACGAAAAGCTCTATTGAAGATCTGGGGGAAAACAAGTGTAGAATATGTCCAAAAATACCTTTATGGTGTTTGCCGCATGAGGCTCTTTTCGGGAGGAAATGCATCCAGAAAACTAAATGGTTAAGATACAAGGATGTACTGAAAGAATCACACGGAAAACTAGAGATCAAAACACAAGAAGAACCTAAAGAATCTGGCCTAGATTGTCACTGGTATCTTTATCATCAAATGAGGGAGAGGTTTAAAATAGATGTGAAATTAGAAAGAATACAAAATGAAACATGGGAATTGTGGAAGCCATGCTCCATGTTCATTCCATGCCTGATGAGAGTGTTGGGTGCGAGGCATTGGAGAAGCCTCCAGCTGTGTTTCTCTAGCCAGAAGCCAAAGGAAGGCATTCTCCTCTGAGGCCACTGGGGAGGTCAGGAGGTTTCAGCAGATGATGCGCTCATTTCACATCTAGCTACAGGGACATAGCCAGGGTCCTCTCCAATTCCCCTTCCCCTGACCCCCCCTCCACTCTCACAAGGCATGGAGTGTCAGGACCATGGTGAACAGGTCTGAGGAAATGACAGGCATGTGGCCACTAGATGGAGCTGTTGTGGAAGTGATTTACAGCTCTAGTGGCAGTTAGATGTGTCAGCATTTAAACAGAGCATCACTGGAATGTTGATGCAACTGTCAACTGTCATTCTCAACTGTCACTGAGGAAGAGTCAGACAGTGTGTGCCTCAGAGTGGGTTGTTACTGGTGTGGATGGTGGAGGGTGTCGATGTATATAGTGTTGCACACAGTGGAACTTCTTATATGAATAAAAGCCTCATCTGAGAGAAGATTACTGTGTCTCTTTGCTCACTGAGAAAGCGACAGGTGTTTCTTCAGCTCACAAGCTACTGACTACAGTCAAGGTGAAGAATCTGGTGCCATAAGTTAACGTGTTGCCTCACGTGCTGCGCAACATAGCAACGTTAAAAGCGTTTTAACATGGAGTATCTGTTGTGTAGGGGAGCTGCAGTGAATCTATGCTAGGTCCAGAGGTCTTTGTTTGGTGAAGAGGGAGGAAGGGGATATCCACCTCTGCATTGGCCCAAAGGAGGCATATGTCACCTGTGTATTTCACTAGCAGCATGCTGTTCTCTGTGTCTTTGAGTGATGCAGGGTTTCTTGACAAACCAAGCACTAACCCTAGTCTCTTTTCTCAGGAACTTCATCTCGGTCTCTTTGTACACAGCGTTGGGGCATATTTTACTGGAAGAGACCCAGGTGCAGGGCCACCAGGACCCCTTTCCACCTAATGGCCAACACAGAGGCCAAGCGGAGGGAGTTGGGCTCCAAGAGAAAGAGACAGTCGAAGTACAACAACTCTTTGGTGAGTCGCCATCCTGACTATTAATTTCATTTGTGTCACTGCTAGGCCAGCTCATGAAAGCAAGTGGAGAACATATTGTCCCAGTTTGGCAGAGAAAGTCCTGGTTAATCCTCTATCACCCCACTTTTTCAGAGGCTTTCAAAAATGTCCCGTTCCTTTCTCCTCCTCCCACTTTCCCCCTTTTCCTCAGCTCTCTTGGATTGCTGCAAAATGACTTCCAAGGTGTATGGACCCCTTCAACTCAAAAGGGGGGATAGGAGAGGAGATAGATTGCCAGGGTCTTCCCTTGCCGGGAGGCTGAGGCAAAAGCAAACTGCTGTGCCCTTCCTAGTATGTTTGATCTTCCTCATAAACAACCTTGGCCATCCTCACCACCTTCTGGTGTTGCTTGTCCACATGTGCATTGCTTTTCCTTTCTGTGCAATGTTGGGGATATGGGAGACCATCTCTGGATCTAAATTGGGGGTGGGCCCAGTGGCCCTCAAGTCCAGAGTGCTCCCCAGAACTGTTTTTTAAAAATGACATTTGCCTCCAAAATTTGGCAAGAAATGGCTATATGCACCATAATTCTCTTGTGGCTAAATGTTCTATATGTGTTGGGAATGTCAGTATCCTAATCCATCCTCAATATCCCAGCCATGGCCTAAATTATACTGTTCATTATATTGTATATTATGTTGAAAATATCTGAGACAAACTGGATCTCAAAGGCAGTACCTTTTTTGCATATGTATGATGGGTATGATGGGCACAAACGGGACAAAGTCTTTAATGGATATCTATTGAGGAAACCTTTCATTAATAACTGGCTAACTGTGAAAAAATGTTTTACATTGGACTTTCACTTTGGGTTTCCCCACAGGAGGCTTTTTTAGGCCAATGGGGAAAAGATCAGAAATGGATAAGGTACAGAGAAATATGAACTCATGATAATGAAGGAAATGTTATATTAAGATTAAAGGAAGAAATCATAACTAAACTAGGCCATATGAATTGGTTGAATTATATCCAACTTAAAGAAGGAATCATAGAATCGTAGAATTGGAAGAGACCACAAGGGCCATCAAGTCCAACCCCCTGCCATGCAGGAATTCACCATCAAAGCATGCCCAACAGTCTGCAAAGGAATCTTGTAGCACCTTGAAACCAACTAAAAGTAAGAGATTGGCAACATGAACCTTCATGGCCTGGTGCCCAATTCATCATATGCATGATAAGACCTTGTCACAATAGGTTTACCAAGCCAGATTTACAAAGGATAAGAGTTTATTTGGTTTTGAGAAAGAATATAATGAATATTAATGAAAGAAGATGAAAAAATATATTATGTAAAATATATAACATCTTACTGAAAAGATCCCTTGAAGAAGTGGAAATTAATGATTCTATGACAAAATGGGCACAAGAATTGGGATACAATTTAGATTTGGAAAAATGGGAAGAAGCTAGATTAAAAACAAAATAATTACTGTAGCACAAAAAATAAAAGAAATTTATTTGAAAGTTGTAAATAGATGGTATCAAACACCATACTCACTAGAAAAAATTATAAATTAAAGGATAACCGGTGTTGGAGATGCCAAAAAGAAATGGGTACATATTTACATATGTGGTGGCAAAGCACATATATAAAGTCTTTTTGGGTGAAGATTCATTTGGAAATAAAGTTAATATTAAAAATTGATTTTGAGTTTGGACCAGAAATATATCTGTTAAGCAAGACCTCATTACTAGACCCAGAGGAAGAAAGGAAATATTGGGAAATATTATTATACTTAATATCGGCTGCCAGAAGGATAATAGCAAAGAACTGGAAATTACCTATAATAATCCCACAAATGGAGACTTGGCAAAACGAAATTCAAGAATTGAAAGATCTAGACAGATTAACAGCATTAATAAACAAGAAGGATATGGTTAAATGGGGAAAGGATTGGGAAGCTGTAAGACTTTATTTAGCCGCTGCTCAGTAAGGAGAGGTACAAGAAACAAAACCTTTCTATTCATACCTAGAGATAGGGGAATAAGATGTTGTATTAAAAGATAAAATTATACAGTTTCTTGTGGAGAGTTATCAGGAATAAGCCTAACAGATTTATAGCTTGTTGATATATGTTTTTATTTATCTTGTTGTAAACATGCAAGCTTTGTAAAAAAAAAAAAAAAAAGATGTATTACCACAATAAAAAAAGGGGGGAAAGGCAGTAGCTTTTTGCTTGCTAACAGAATTTAAACTTTATTTCCTGGACTGAATTCTGAAGTGATGAAATAATATTTGGATGCACCATGTGCTTTCCTCCCCTTTTGCTTAGTCACTCTCTGGATGAGGGCTATTTTCTATTTCAGGTGACCTTTGCGGATGTGGCAGTATATTTCTCAGAGGATGAATGGAAACTGTTGACCAAGAAACAGAGACTGATGTACAATTATGTAATGATGGACAATTATGAAAATGTGGTTTCTGTAGGTAAGGAACCTGAATCCGTTGCTCGTTCTATAAAGACTGAGGGTCCTTTCATACTATATTATCATGTTGCTTTGGTTCCACTAGAATAATAGAATCATAGAGTTGGAATAGACCACAAGGGCCATCCAGTTCAACCCCCTTCTGCCATGCTGGAATACACATTCAAATCACCCCCAAGAGATGGCCATCCAGCCTCTCTTTAAAGACCTCCAAAGAAGAGGACTCCATCAAACTCTAAGGGAGTATATTCCACTGTCAAAGAGCTCTTACTGTCATGAAGTTCCTCCTACTATTTTGGTGGAACCTCTTTCCCTGTGTCTTGCATCCATTGTAGTGTCTCCTTTTCTCTGTAGCAGCAAAAAGCAAGCCTGCTGCTTGCGCAACATGACACCCTTTCAAATATTTAAACATGGCTATCATATCCACTCTTTATTTTCTTTTCTCCAGGATAAACATAACCAGCTTTCTAAGCTGCTCCTCATAGAGCTTGATGGCTTTCATACCCTTCACCACTTTGGTTGGCCTCCTTTGGACATGCTCCAATTTGTCAACATCCTTTTTGAATTGTGGGGCCCAGAACTGGACACAGGATTATTCCAAGGGAGGCCTGACCAAAGCAGAATAAAGTGGCACCATTACTTCCCTTGATCTAGAAACTATTCCTGTATTGATGCAGCCTAGAATCACATGGGCCTTTGTAGCTGCCTCATCACACTGTTGGCCCATGTTCAACTTGCGATCTACTAGGAGTCCTAGATCCCTTTCAAGCCTAGTTTAATTGTGATAGCAACATCCTGTAGAATATTTGAATCTGTAGTTCACTGAGGCACTATTGCTCTCCAGTTTCTAAGAATTCTAAATACTCCATCCTAAACTGCCTATTATAGGATTTTGTGGGGAAAAGCCATAGAGATTAATGCTTTTCTCACCCAAATGGTACTCAGCACATCCCTGGGCAAGTTTCCTACCTCTTTTGGCCCCTCTTCCATCCTTTAAAGGCTCTGGAGAGTCTTCTTGGGGGAAAGACCTCCCTTGGGTCTGCAATGGCTCAGAGAGGGCCCAAAAGTGGCAAAATGGCCTCCATTTCCCCAAAGGGATGCTGTGGGATGTTGAGGGGCAAAATATTATTTCACTCACCTCCCCCAGGCAATACAATGTGGGGTTGCCCCTGAGGTCTCCTCCAAACCCCATCAGTAGTCCATTCCTATCTTATAATGTTTTAAGGCTGCTCCCTGGTGCTTGACCCTCACCAAAATTGGAGTCCAAGTCCCAGCCCCCTTGCTCTGCCTTTGCCAATTAGTTATTTGTATATTGCTTATCCTGCCATTATCAACCAATGAGCCTCAAAGTATCCTTTTTTTGAATCACACTCTGTGGGTATGTGTCTGTGATAGAGAGACGGAGAGAAAGTGAAAAATTGAAAGGCAGGGAAGCTGAATATGAGATGCTGAAGCAGTGCAGATGGCAAGAGGGAAGGTTGGGGAGCAGAGGGAGAAAGGGAAGGGGATCAGGCTATGGGAGCCAGGAGGGGAAGGCAGGAGCAAAGCCAGGATCGCCTAGCTCTGTGCGGAGAGGAAGGGACCTCTGGGAAGGGCCAGGAGAGAGGCCTTGGGGATTGGGAGGCAGCCACCAACCTGACAGATTTTAAGAACTGAACTGGTGAGAACCGGCTCAAGTCCTTGTTTTCAAACATATTAAGGGGTTCCATTTAGAAATTATGAGCAATGTCTATGAATAGAGGAAAAGGCAACAGAAAAATTCCTTTTTCTCTAATGTTTCTTTTCCAACCTGAGCTTCCTTAGCTCCATGGTTGATTCCAGAGGCTCTTTGTTACCCGAAATGCTGGAGTCTGGGGAGGACACTCCCAAGTGCTATGCTTTTAGGGGAATTTCATATTTAGCTCAAAGGAGAGATTGAGGCAACAGTGGCCTCGGGAGTCATCCCGTTCCGCCCCCCCCCCCCCCCCGGCATTAGGGGAACTCAGTGTATTCTCAAGCCCTGTTTACATGAATGGTGCTCCGCGCAGTGGAATGTCCGTGCCCGGCACAGTCACAGGCGCCATTAACCCTTATGGGGCACACCTCCCTTTTTCCTAGTGTGGCTTTTAGTGTATGCTGAAATCCACCCAAGGCGTGCCCGCATGTGACATAGGTGCACTGTACACGCTTGCACACACATATAAGTGTTCACACGCACACACAAGAACTAGGTAACAAAGGTGGGAGTGGTGAATAGATGTTAGGCTTTGCTAATGGTAATACATAACCTAGACAGAACTTGATTCCAATTGCTGAGGGTCCACAATGGGGAGAGAAGTCAGTAACTCCCAAGGCAAGTGGAGCTGGTGAGTGTAGTGAGATGTTTAGCAATGTAAACCAACAGAGAGTCTGTCTGCAACAAGACATGATGCTCCCAGATGCAGCTCAACTTAGCAAAGTATGGAAAAAAAATTCCAGGTACAGGTTTTGGCAATGCACTGACTACTTTTCACACTTAAAAATAAGTCACAGACACAGTTGATTTCATCTGAATCTTTGGGAGTTCTCTATCTTGAGTTGCAAAATAATAAAAGTATTTGCAAGCTCTCCTCTCTGACTTCCATCATGCTCGCCATCTCTTGTATATACAACTCCAATCCAATCCTATACACAGCAATTCACATGTGAGGAGTATACTGTATTGGCTGTGATTCATCTCCTGGTGCCACACAGCATGAAGCATCCTCTGCAGTTAGCTTGCATCATGCCATGTGCTCTGACTTAAGAATCTATGGCAGTCTCACAGGAAATGATGCCACCTGTCAATCAAAATATTTTTACTCATGTTTAATGGAATATTTTTTCAACAGCTCTTTGACTATCAGCTTCCACTGACTCCCTCAAGGCAGTCCCCATCCAGTCTCTTCTTTGCTAGCTCATATGAGTAAGGATACAATCGTTCCATGTATTTAGGGGCATAAGCAGCAGGGCATTGCTCAGGTCACCCACTCCAACTTTATTAATTTAATATCAAATAGGTGTTGTGGATGATAGGCTTTAAAAGGTTGTGACAGAATAGAGTAAGGCAGAGGAGCCAGATTTTGTTAACAATTCAGATTTATTCAAAGCTAGCTGTCCTCAGTAGAATTCCCATTCTAACAAAACTGAGGCCCAGAGCCAAAGAAAATGGCTACCTTTATAGGAAAACAAACAATGAAAACTCATCTTCATCACTTTATTGGGCACTTCACACTCCAAACATATACATTTCCAACAATCATAGTTTAGATACATGAATACATTTAAATATACTTTAAAATACCTTTGGCTACACCCCATTGCCCCTTATCAGATATGGTGGCACTCAGAGGAACCTCTGCCAGTGAAATTACATTCTATATCAGTCTTTTCCTAATGCTCTTTGTTGTCTTTAAGTGCTTGGACAAATGCTTCACCTTGAACAACTTCACATCTGCCCCCCTTCTGCATTCCACTCTCCCAGAGGCCTCTATTCTAAAATGTGTACTTTGGTTCACTCTCATACTTTATTCCATCTATATATACATTGATTCTTGCATATTACCAAACACTGATATTTGGGTTTCTTCACCTCATAGAGAGGTGGGCTTGGGCTAAAACGTTCCTCTCTTAAATCTGATATTCAGTATTATCTGTCATTATCCTTCTTTACAGAAGAACTTGTCAGTCATGAGAGAGTCCACACATCAGAGAAGCCATACAACTGCCAGCATTGTGGGAAACATTTTGCTTACAAGTCGATCCTTGTCAGGCATCAGAGAGTCCACACCGGAGAGAAGCCATGCAAATGCCACCATTGTGGGAAATGTTTTTATTTGAAGTCAAACTTAGTGACACATCAGAGAGTCCACACAGGGGAGAAGCCATACAAATGCCAGCATTGTGGGAAATGTTTTTCTCAAAAGTCCCACCTACTAACACACCAGAGAATCCACACAGGAGAGAAGCCATACAAATGCCAGCATTGTGGGAAAGGTTTTTCTCAGAAGTCAATCCTAGTGAGACATCAGAGAGTCCACACAGGAGAGAAGCCATACAAATGCCAGCATTGTGGTAAATGTTTTTCTTCAAAGTCAGACCTAGTGAAACATCAGAGAGTCCACACAGGAGAGAAGCCATACAAATGCCAGCGCTGTAGGAAATGTTTTCCTCAGAAGTCACACCTAGTGGCACATCAGAGAGTCCACAGAGGAGAGAAGCCATACAAATGCCACCATTGTGGAAAATGTTTTTCTCAGAAGTCACACCTAGTGAAACATCAGAGAGTCCACACAGGAGAGAAGCCACACAAATCCTAACATTATATTTGTCAATAACGAATACAACAAATATATTTTCAATCCAGCAGTGCAAAGAAAAGGCCCTTGTGATCTTATTTGTAAAATTTGTCTGTAAATATGTCTCTATGTTTTCAATTTGGATTTTGTTAAGTTTAGGTTTTAATTGCCAATAGTATAGATAATTGCCCTACTGACACACCAGAGAATCCACACGGGAGAGAAGCCATACAAATGCCAGCATTGTGAGAAATGTTTCTCTTTGAAGGGAGACTTAGTGAGACATCAGAGAGTCCACACAGGAGAAAAGCCATACAAATGCCAGCATTGTGGGAACTGTTTTTCTCAGCTGTCAGCCCTACTGACACACCAGAGAGTCCACACAGGAGAGAAGCCATACAAATGCCAGCATTGTGGGAACTGTTTTTCTCACCAGTCAACCCTACTGACACACCAGAGAATCCACACAGGAGAGAAGCCATACGAATGCCAGCATTGTGGGAACTGTTTTTCTCAGCTGTCAACCCTACTGACACACCAGAGAATCCACACAGGAGAGAAGCCATACAAATGCCAGCATTGTGGGAACTGTTTTTCTCACCAGTCAACCCTACTGACACACCAGAGAATCCACACAGGAGAGAAGCCATACGAATGCCAGCATTGTGGGAACTGTTTTTCTCAGCTGTCAACCCTACTGACACACCAGAGAATCCACACAGGAGAAAAGCCATACAAATGCCAGCATTGTGGGAACTGTTTTTCTCACCAGTCAACCCTACTGACACACCAGAGAATCCACACAGGAGAGAAGCCATACAAATGCCAGCATTGTGGGAACTGTTTTTCTCAGCTGTCAACCCTACTAACACACCAGAGAATCCACACAGGAGAGAAGCCATACAAATGCCAGCATTGTGGGAACTGTTTTTCTCAGCTGTCAACCCTACTGACACACCAGAGAATCCACACAGGAGAGAAGCCATACAAATGCCAGCATTGTGGGAACTGTTTTTCTCAGCTGTCAACCCTACTGACACACCAGAGAGTCCACACAGGAGAGAAGCCATACAAATGCCAGCATTGTGGGAACTGTTTTTCTCAGCTGTCAACCCTATTGACACACCAGAGAATCCACACAGGAGAGAAGCCATACAAATGCCAGCATTGTGGGAACTGTTTTTCTCGGCAGTCAACCCTACTGACACACCAGAGAATCCACACAGGAGAGAAGCCACACAAATCCAAGCAGTGAACCAACATTATTTTTTGTAACGAAGGAATACAAAAATGTTTTTTCAATCCACTGGTTCTAAGAAACGGCCCTTATGATTTTATATGTACGGTTTGTCTGTCCATATGTCTGTTTATATTTTAAAGTTATGTTTTGTTAAGTTTAGGTTTTAATTGCTACTAGTATAGATAATTGCTTTGGGTTATAAATTTGGCTGGGGATTATGGGTCATGGTTTAGGTTAGTTAGACGGGGGGCTGGGATTTGTTGGAGCTAGCTAGAATACCAATGATAGCATTCAGAATTTGTGGGATGTTGGCTGAAGAAAGTTGGGGACCGGTAGTAACAGAAAGGGAGCTAGCTTCTTCAAATGTCTGGGGCAGGGAGAGATTGTGCGTGTGAGAAGGATGGCAAAGTGGGGCTGGTTAATAGTGGGGGATGGATGGTGGGGATTGTAGGTGGGGGCTAGGTTTGGTAGAAGGTGGAGTTTTTGGTTTTGGGTTTCAATATATCCTTTGGCTTGGGGAGGGCAGTTCTGGCTTAAACACTGAATTTCTGACTATGTGTTTTCAATAAAGTTCTTTGCTATTTCAACACATTGGACTCTTTGATGCACAGAAGTTCTGAATTTGCACAAAACTGACACCTTCTTCTCTCCTCAGCCCTCAGCTCCATTCCCAGTTATAAGAACAGGCCGCCAGCAGAATGAACAGCAGCAGCAGTAAGGCCCTGGTGATCCCTGTGCATGATCAGAAGGGGCCTTTCGATGTATGTGTGCTTGTGCAGTCTCACACCTGAAGCCATTGCTGCTTTCACAGTCTGTTCTGAGAAAGGCAAGGAAGTGGGGAGAGCTCTCGTTCTATTGAAGGAATGGCTAGAGGGTCTCCCAGGGGGGGAGGGCTCGGGGTTATAAGAAGGAAGAAAGCCCCTCTTCTCTCCCCAAAGAAAGGGGAGAGGGCTTCCCAGGCCTCCTCTCCTTCTTTCTTTCCCTTTGTTCTCCTCAGGGGATTCCTTGAGGCCTAGGTAATTGGGGGGTTATTAGGAGAAAAGAGGGCAGGAGGGACCCTTGGAGAGAGGTATGGCCATGGAGGGGATCAGGATCCAAAGGTAAAAAGGGCTTTGAGGAGCCCCCTTCCTCCTGGAAACTGGGGCAGAGGAAAGACCCTCCATTCTTATGCCTCATTGGAAATAACATTTTTTGGGTGGGAGGAGTTTTCCCTGGGGTCTTGTGGAAGGGGCTCTATCTGGGCAGGAGAGAAGAGCCCAAATTTAGGACACAGACAAGAGAAGGCAGATGGAGGGACCCAAAGCCCCCTCTGGAAGAGGGACACCCCCATGGTAACCTCGGAACTAGGCATAGAGGCCCACAAGATTTGGATTTTCCTTCACAACAACCCTGCAAAGGAGGAAAAGGAGAAAGACCTTCAGCCCCTGAAAGATTACCCCCCTCCCGGTTCTGGGAAAATGCTGAAAGGGCCTTGGACCCCCTTGAAGGGATGTAGGTTAAAGGATGGGAAGGAGGAGGGAGGGAGGGAAAGTGCCAAGGGCAGAGAAGCATAAAGGGACTGCTGAAGTGGGGAGCATCTGGGACCTGATCCAGAAATCCACCTCCCAGAACCCATTGTTAGAGCCCACCACAGCTCAGTGTGATGCTTTAAATGACCATTTCGCACAGGGGTAGGCAACCTTTTTGAGCCGGGGGCCGGGTTGCTGTCCCTCAGACAACTGGGGGGCCGAAGCCAAAAAATAAATAATTAAATATTTTTTTTAAAAAAAATTAAATATATAAATAAACCAGGACAAATGTAGGACAAAATTTTCAAATGGAAGACACTTTTTTTAATAAAATGGAGGACACGCGAAAAAATTTGCTGATTTTTAAAAAAATGTTAATATAAATGCATGTTTCTGAGGCTTCTATAGACAATTGCCCCCCAAAGGCCCCGGCGGCAATCGGCGGCAGGACCGGGCTGGGGCCGGTCCCAAGGCCTTGCTGGGCCGCATCTGGCCCACGGGCCGCAGGTTGCCTACCCCTGATTTCGCAGATAAAATCTCTCACAGAAGAACCAACTTCGATACCAGCATAAGATGATGATAATAATAATAATAATAATAGATTTATTTCTAGGTTACAACAATAAAATACATTGAGATTACAATAACATCCAAAAGAAATCAATCCCTATGCCCACCCCGATCCCAATACTAAAACTGGATTAAACAATGATAGTATAAAAACAGTAAAACAGTAAAAACATTCGATTAGAGGCTATAGGTGAGGTGTCCAGTGACTCTGTGAATAAGATCATACTGGATCATTTTGAATCTGTGAGTACCAAGTATGTGGACAAGCTCCTTGGAAGTGTGAAGAAGACAAATTGCCCTCTCGACCCTTGCCTTTCATGGCTGGTCATCCAAGGAGGAGATGCTTTGAGGACTCACCTGAGATATATCATAGATGCATCTCTTAGTTAAGGCTATTTTCCATCTTGCTTAAAAGAAGCGGTGATATGGCCTCTTCTGAAAAAGCCCTCCCTAGATCCCTTGGACATGAAGAATTACAGACCGGTCTCCCATCTTCCATTTCTAAACAAGGTGATTGAGAAGGCAGTTGCTCTTCAACACCAAGTAGTCTTGGAAGAATCAGATTATCTAGACCCATTTCAAACTGGCTTCAGGATGGGATACAGAGTCAAGATTGCTATGCTCACCTTAGATGATCTCCACTTGAGTATTGACAGGGGAAGTGTGACCCTGTTGATGCTTTTGGACCTCTCAGTGGCTTTTGATACTAGTGAACATGGCATCCTTCTGGAACTCCTGAGAGAATTGGGAATAGGGGCCAATGCATTGCAATGGTTCCGGTCCTATTTCTCAAGCAGATTCCAGATGGAGATGCTTGGGGACAGTTGCTCCTCTAAAAAGGAGCTTAAATCCAGCATTCCCCAGGGTGCCTTCCTATCCCCAATGCTATTCAGCATCTACATGAAACCACCAAGAGGGTTCATCCAGAGGCATTGGGTGGGTGCTATCAGTATGCTCATGACATCCAGAGATATCTCAGTGTCAACTAAAGAAGGCATCTCCCTCTGAATGAATGTCTTGAGGCAGCAATGGGCTGGATAAGGAAAGAAAAGAATGAAACTGAATCCAGATAAAACGGAGGTGCATGTTGTTGGAGGTCCTAATCTGGGTATGGAGGTTTGTCAACCGGTCCTGGATGGAGTCACATTTCCCCTAAAGGACTGTGTTTGCAGTTTGGGGGTGCTCCTGAATCCATTGCTCCAGATGTCAGCTCAGATAGATGCGATGGCCAAGAATGCCTGTTATCATCTTTGACTGATACACCAACTGCGTCCCTTCCTGGAACCTGAAGACCTAAAAACTATGGTGCATGCACTGGTAACCTCACATCTTGACTTCTGTAATGTGCTCTACATAGGGCTACCCTTATATCAAGTCCGGAAACTTCAACTAATCCAAAATATGGCAGCCAGAGTGGTCACTGGAAGATCTAGAGGTGATCATATCACACCTATACTAACCTCTCTTCACTGGCTGCCCATTAATTTCCGGGGACAGTATAAGGAGTTGGTTATAACCTTTAAAGCCCTTCATGGTTTGGGTCCAGCTTACTTACAGGATCCTCTTTTCCCACGCAATCTGCCCCACACATTGAGGTCCTCTAGTAAAAGGTTACTGCAGCCAACCATAACAAGGCTCTCTGCATTTACCCAGAGGACCCTCTCTTCTGCTGCTCCCAGTTTATGGAATGGCCTCCGGAAGAGGTCTGATATATCACCCGTCTTGAAGGCTTTAAAAAGGCGATCAAGACGTATATCTTCCGGCAGGCCTTTTCAGATTAACATTACAGCAATCTCCAATTAATTGAATAAATTGTTCAACAACTGCTCTAACTGCCTCTGCTCTGTTTTTAATAATTATTTTAATAATTGTTTAAGAATTTAATTGTATTTTAATGTGGATGGGAGGAATTGGGAGAGTTTTGGATGCAACAATGATAAGTTGCTATTGTATTTTACTTATGCTTTTACTGTTAGCCTCTTTGATCTGTTTGGAGAAGTGCAATAATAATAATAATAATAATAATAATAATAATAATAATAATACAATGATTTGTTAAATAACCAAGGCAATATGATTAAATTAAAAACATTAGAGGAAATAAGAGAAGAAGGTAAACAATGTAATGGGCTTATTTTCAGGCAAATAAGAGAGAGGTTTTTGTTGGATATGAAAACATATGGAACAGAAATAATTAGTACAGAAATACTAGGAAATGTGCTTGCTATCAGGAAATGTTCACTTGTGAGATTGTATACAATCCTGTTAAAACATGAGATGGAATCTGAAGTGGTTAAAGAAAACATGGTTCAATGGCCAAGAAACCAGGACACAATATTGAGATGGAAGAATGGCCTAAGTCAACTTAGGCCACTAGATACCAGTCTAACAGGATGAAGCTCCTTCATTGTATGAAATTTGTTTTTTTGGTGAAATGCAATAATGGATTGGATATCTATATGTTTTTTATATGTATATTATTTTGGAAATTTAATAAAGATTATTTAAAAAAAAAAAGAGATGGAAGAATGGGAGTTAACCTGGAAAAGGAGGATAAAATACACAGCTTCCCAAGCCCTAAGGAAAAACTACTACAAAATATTTTTTGAATGGTATTTTAAACATGAAAACGTTGGTTTTCTGACTGTCCAAGGCATTGAATTAATTGGGGGGAAGAGAGTTCAGTAAAAAGTTTAGGGTGGATTTAATGTTGCCCTGCCCTGACCTCTGTTACTTAAAGGATAAATTCTCAGTGGGGAGGAATAACTAACTCTCTTTCCAATACAGCCAGATGCAAACACGCTGCCCAAGTCTAAAACACCATGGAAAGTGCATAGGCTTCTTATGTACCTTTTCAGTTAGTTCCAGGTCATCCTCTGATTCTATGAGATCCATGTTTCTGCAGCCATGCCAGTAAGATCCCAGCGGCAAATGTGAGTCATACTCCAATCCGCATTCAACATCCAAATGGGCTGCTTTGACTCCGTAGGTCAGAGAAAACCTGTCCATTTGAACAAAGAGTAGAAAGATGAGCTGGTGCCCCTTTTCCATATTGCGTCTTTTCTCCTAAGGCCAATAACCTATTGCATAAAAGTGCCCCAGACTCACTTGGCTCCCTTCCTCTGGGTCAGAAAGAATTGTCTAGTTCAGGATCACCGTCTCTTCTTCATTTTGCATGATGCCTTTCTCATTCATCTTAAGGCCAGACAATTTTGTGGAGGGGCCTTTCTTCTTTCCAAGTCCTTTGTCTGGAGAAGATTTTTTTTAAAGGATAAGAACAGTCTAACAAATAAATACAATTTTACCTCAGCAAATTAAGTGAAACTCAGAAAAAGCATCATAGGATATATCAGGCAGAACTCACTTCATCATGTAAACTTTTAACAGGTTAACTAGTGATTAAGTTGAAGGCAGTTCTCCATTTGTCTGTGTTCAAAGGAGGTTTGTCATAGGCCACCTCCACCGTTTAACTGTGGATGAAAAAGCCCAGCAGCCTATATGCCTAGAAAAGAAATTGAGGGCACCTTCCTGGTAGGATTTTTCTTGAACTGCCTCCCAAATAATATGTCTTCTGTGAAAGATTACAAGCCTTGTGTTTTTTAAGAAGCAAATCTGTGTCTAAACATGGCTATGAAAGAGGTTCATACATTTCTAAATGGGGTTGAGAAAGTGGAAGGAGACACGGTTTTCTCCTTCTCTCTTCTTGCTTGATCTTGGGGTCATTTAGTGGAGATGGGAAATTCAGGACAGACAGCAGCAAAACAAAAACCACATTTCACACATTTCATGTAAACTTTGTCAGACTGTGACTTCCATATTATTGGGGCATTGAATTTCCTCCAGGTTTTCATCCATGGGGCTGGAGCCCATTTCCAAAATAGAGTCAGCCCCAGAGAGAGCTCAGACTAAAAGACAGAGCAGATTCACCAACCCACTAACATGGAAGTCTCCATTCACTACTGTCTATGTGATATAACTCCAAGCCATTGTCCTCCAATGTCCTCTTTCCCTCCCAGTTAACATTTGTAGATTGTCCCTTGCAGATCTTGGAGAACGAACCTCCAACCGAAGGAACAGCAATATCCTTATTTTACTACCATGGGTTCTTTTTTAAACAACACTTTTGTTCATTCTTTATTTTGTATCCTAAGCCACCTTGAGACTCACCCATGGGAAAAAGGTGGGATGAAATGTAATAGATAACACAACCATACAGTTCAAAGAAGGTACAATAGGAATGAATGACTAAGAAGGATGCTTTCAGGTGAGATCAACCAGTCCAACTTGTGATGCCTTCACAAAGCAGGAGTAGGTTCCACTGTAAGGAAGACAGTACTCAAAACACTAACATAAAATAGGAAACAGGCAAACTAACCCAGAGAAATGCTCTTGTCCTGAGGTCTCTCCTCCTTCTCTCAGCCTCAACTGACTCAACTCCCACCTTGGCCAAGATTCTCAGTTCTTTCCAGGGAAACCAACCAAAGAAACACATTCTCATTGGTCCCATCTGACCACTTCTCCATGAGTCCAATTACATGGGTTGCGTTTCTCTTAATAGGATGATTTCAACTGCTTTTTAACATTTCACAGTCAGCTCTCAGTATCCACAGATTCTGCATCTCAATATATCCCCAAAAGCCATCCTTGATTTTGCCATTTTATGTAAGGCTCATCATACTACAACCCCATTGTTTGTAATAGGACTTGAACATCCATGGATTTTGGTTACTAAGTGGGGTCCTGGAACCAAACCTCAGCAGATACTGAGGTCAAACTGTAAATAATGTTCAAATTCTTTTTATTTTCAGAATAAACAGCCATACAATCAATAAAATTACAATTCAAACATACATCACACTTGTTCTTATTTTTGTTCTTATTATTACCATCTACATCTTTCTCCTTCCTACCTCCTTTATTCTTTAAACCACATGTGAAAACTAGATTGGGTGGAGAGGCTGAGGGGAGAACTATCTATGCAGGGTAGCCGGGGTATCGGTATCAATAACTGTGTCGGTGACAGTGAAAAGCCCTAATCTGGAAAGGCCTGCCAAAAGAGATCCATTTTAACAAGCTTTTAAAAGGCTTCTAAGGTGGTGATGTGAAGGATCTCTTCCAGAAGGTCATTCCAAAGCCTAGGAGTGGCAGAAGAAAAGGTCCTCTGGGTTGTTGTATCGCAATGGTAGGCAACCTTTTTGAGCCAGGGGCCGGGTTGCTGTCCCTCAGAAAACTAGGGAGCCAAAGCCAAATAAATAAATAAATAAATAAATAATTTTTTAAAAAAGTAATTAAATAAATAAACTGGGACAAATGTAGGACAAAATTTTCAAATGGAGGATGCTTTTTTTAAATGGAGGACACGCAAAAAAAATTGCTGATTTTTTAAAAAATGTTAATATACATTTATGTTTCGGAGGCTTCTATAGACAATTGCCCTTCTTGCCCACCGCTTGCCCCCCTTGCCTGCCGCTTGCCCCCCCTTGCCCACCTCCTCCTGATAGGCCAAAGGCCCCACGCCCTCACGCGACAGGCCAAAGGCTCTGGTGGCAATCGGCAGCGCGACCAGGTGGGGGCCGGTCCCAAGGCCTTGCCGGGCCGCATCCGTCCCATGGGCCGCAGGTTGCCTACCCCTGTTGTAGCCAATCTAGCCTTCTTGGGCTTCAGGAGACTTTTTCCAGTGTGAGAGGATTGTGTGGAAGAAGGCACTCCTGCAAGTAGTCAAGACCCAAGCCATGAAGGGCTTTAAAGGTTACAACCAAAGCGTTCGATTCTGTTAGGTGGGATTTCATGTTTTGCTTACTAAAAATTATGAACATGGGAAATAACTTTGTGAGGAATGTGGAGGAAATATATTCTAAACAAACGGCAAGATTAATATTAAATGGTGAACAATCAGAAGATTTTGATATTAAGAGAGGAACAAGGCAAGGCTGCCCCCTCTCCCCCCTCCTGTTTATTATAATACTGGAATATTTGTTAAATAATATTAGGAGAAATAAAGAAATCAGAAGATTTAGAGTAAAAGGAAGAGAACTTAAAATACAAGCGTTTGAGGACGACTTGTTGGTTATAGTGGAGGAACCCCTCCGTCATGTGGAAAGTTTGATGAAGGAAATAAATGTGTTTGGCAGGTTATCTGGCATTAATATAAATAGAGAAAAGTCTAAAATAATCACTAAAAATATGACTAATATTGAGAAAGAAATATTGCATAAAAAACGGGATGTGAAGTGACTAAAAAGGTCAGATATTTGGGAATATATATTTCGGATAATAATATGAATCTATACGATAATAATTACAAAGAAATGTGGAGTAACATCAAGGGAAAATTAAATAAATGGAAGTATCTAAATCTATCATTACTGGGAAGAATTAACGCCATCAAAATGTCAGTCCTACCTAAGATTCTATATCTTTTTTCAAATTGACCAATTAATATTAATAATAAAACGTTAGATCAATGGAATAAAGATTTAAAGAACTTCATTTGGAAGGGGGGCAAAGCCAGAATTAAATGGAACTGTTTGAAGGAAAGGAAAGAAAATGGAGGATGTGTGCTCCCTGATCTTAAACTATATAAACAAGCTTGCAATCTGAGCTGGTTGGAGGAGTGGATTAGACTAAAAGATAAAGATATATTAAATTGGGAGGGTGCGGATCTTAGGTATGGCTGGCATGGATATCTTTGGTATGGTAAGGACAGCATTAATAAAGACTTCTATAATAATCCGATAAGGAGGGCCCTGATGAACACATGGAAACTAATCAAAAATAAGTTTTATATAAATGTGCCGGCATGGGTTTCAACTCAGGAAGCCTTCGCTAACAGATGGGATAGGCAAGATGAATGGATAACATATAAGGACCTGCTTGATGTTAAAGATGGTAAGGAAATATGTATTAAAACTAGGGATGTGCTTTCAGGAGAAGGGAAAAATCTAAATTGGTTTAGTTATTACCAAATAAAAATGAGATTTGATAATGATAAGAAAGTAATTGGAATTGAGACAAAATTATCAGAATTAGATAAACTTCTTTTGGAAAATGAGGAAAAAAAGATAACTAAATATTATAATATTTTAAGGCAAAGAGACTTAGGCCTGTTCCAGATTGCCAAATAAAGCTGCTTGGGGTCTCTTTGGAGGTATGCTATTTAAATGATGCATGGGTCCTAAGAGTCCGGAGGTTGCACCAAAGCCACACTCCATTGCTAAGCACAGGAGTGCAGCTTTGATGCAGCTTCCAGATTCTTTGGATGCATGCATCATTTAAACAGCATGCCTCCAAAGAGACCCCAAGCAGCTTTATTTTGGCAGTCTGTAACAGGCCTTAGAGATGGAACCGATCAATCAATACATGGTGGATTGGGCCAGGGACTTTGGAAGAGAAATCCCCATGGAGGCATGGGAAATGGCGTGGAAAAGGACAAATGGTTTCACAAAATGTTTGGATTATAAGGAGAACTTCATTAAGATCAGTCACAGATGGTATTATACCGCGGCAAGATTGAAAAGAATGTTTAAATTAGAGAGTGATAAATGTTGGCGATGTCAAAAGGAAAAGGTGTCAGTGGTGCACATGTGGTGGGGATGTGAAAAGATAAAACCTTTCTGGAACAATATACATGGTATAATCCAACAGGTATTTAATATTAGTTATAAAAGAAACCGGAGATTTATTTACTAAATATGACTTATTTTGTGAAAAGAGAAGATGAAAGAAGATATTGGAAAATAATTTTATATATGATAACGTCAGCAAGATTAATCATAGCTAAACATTGGAAAGACTCTGAAGAGCTGCAAATTGAGGAATGGTTGTCAAAATTAAATAACATCAAGCAGTTAGATTTGATCTCATATAGACTTGACGAGGATAAAAAAGAGAAAATGTAACTGGAATGGGAAAAATTAATGTTATTTTTGCAAAAAAGATGGGGTTTGGAGGAAAGACTGGTCGAATGGATAATATAAATGAATGTAGGTCACTATTAAAGAAATATTTGTGTGTGAAGTGGAAAACAAAATATTTATGACCAGCTCTTTTGGTTTTTCTTAACAAGGCTACAGATAGTTAAAGATGTTGGGAGAATACATAAAAGACTATGCAACACAAATTGTTTGGCTTCTTTTTATTTTTCACCTATTTAAGGGTTGTATATAAGATTAGCAAGAAGGTATATAGAAAGATGTTAGTAGTATAAAGAAGATTTGCAAAGACAGGAAGTTATTAAAAAGTTTTTTTTTTATTTTATTTTTTTGATTGATGTGAACAAAAGTTTTACTGTTTTAAGGCAAAAAGCATATACTAATGCCTCTTCTTAGAATTCCAGGAAATACTACTGCTACTATGACTACTATAGTCATTTCTCTTTCCTTCGCCTCTCTCCTTCCTTTCAGAGCAACAGATGCAAGCTCCAGGAAAAGAGATTCAACCTCAACATCAGAAGGAACTTCTTGACAATAAGGGCTGTTCAACAGTGGAACAAACTCCCTTGGAGTGTAGTGGAGCCTCCTTCCTTGGAAGTCTTTAAGCAGAGGCTGGATGGCCATCTGTCATTGGGGATGCTTTGATTTGGATTTCCTGCATGGCAGGGGGTTGGACTGGATGGCCCTTGCGGTCTCTTCCAACTCTACGATTCTATGATTCTATATGACCCAGGATTCTGTTGGCTGGAACCATGATAGTTAAAGTGGGATAAATCTGCAATAACAGTGGCCCAGACACACTCTTAGTCATATTTAACTTTGACCAGGAGGGTAGGTAATGCATAGTCTTCTGGATAGCTGTGCTGGCTAGAAGTGATGGGAGCTGAAAAATACATGTTTTCCAGCCATGTATTGACTAAAGTCTGGATCCAATAGACAGGGAGTAAGCCCCACTGAATACACTAAGAGTGACTTCCAGGCAATGATATATGATTTTGTACTACAAACCTACACCACATGCAAAGTAAGAATATCAATTCCCCTGTTCACAAATGTTTTATAAGGATTGAAACAACACGTGGCCAGCACTTCACAACACTATGAATTGTATTGAAATAATAAATAAATAAATAAATAAATAAATAAATAAATAAATAAATAATTTAGTATTATTTGCTATTACATAGCACTTCGAGAAGATGAACGAGTGGTATTTTATAAAGGAATGAAGAAAGAGAAGTGGGGAAGAAAGAGAAACAGTAAATAGATACTGTGTAATATTGAAGTATTGCTACAATGTAATATTGTTCAATATGGTTTACTGTGTAATAATATGCTATGTAGTATTTATTTCTATGTAAAATTAATAAAAAATAATAAAACAAATAAAGGTTACAACCAACACCTTGTATCTTGCCCAGACACTAATGGGCAGCCAATGGAGGGATTTAAGATCCGGTGTAATGTGGGCAGTTCTAGAAACTACAAACTACAAATTCCATGATTTCACAGGATGTTGCTATAAAAATTAAATTGGAGCCAGTGTTGCATGCAATGTAGCTTTCTAGAGCACTTGCCCCATTCTATAGGAATGGCAATGGGTCCTTACCCACAGAGGACACATTTTCATAGGTTTCCATTATCACCTCTTTGTACAGAAATTTCTGCTTTGGACTCAAGAGTGGTCCTTCCTCCTCTGAGAAGAAGACTGCCACATCTCAAAAGGTGATCTGCAATAGAAAATAGCCTTCGCTGAAAGACAGAGGATTGTAAATAACACCCCCACTGCATCCTAGTCAGTCAAATTCCCAATGGCTCCACCACAAAAAAGGAGGTCTGGACACTAACCCTTCCGGAGGTCTTCTTTCCTCCAGTTTCTTCCACAAAGGAGGAATTGAGGGTCCTTTCTCTTCTCTCCCTTCCTCTGGAAGCCATCTTGGTTCTTTCCACACCTGCAGAAAATACAAAGTGTTTTTATGTGCACACATTTATGCAATCTTTCACAGACCACTGAAAATACAATTCAACAGCGCTAAGGGCAAATCAAACCTGAACCTGCCCTAAAATTCAAAATAAATCTGTTGGAAAGCAGGATATAAATTAGTGATTATATTATTATTATTATTATTATTATTATTATTATTACTATTATTAGTCTCACCTCCAAATCCTCAGAGAGAGAATCTAGTGAATGCTGAAATACTAAGACAGTTCACTGGGCCTTTCGGGGCGTAGAGACCAGCATCCTTAGCCAGCATGAGGGCGAAGATGGCGTCTGCACAGCGCACTCCCTGACTCTTCACGCATGCCGGTGTGACGCTGCCCACTGCACCACATTGCAGGTGATGTCACGGCATTCATCTGGCGCTACATCCAGATGATGCAGTGCCAAAGGAGTGCAGAAAAGCCACACCATTGGTGAATATGGCACTTTCCCCCCGGCACAGAAAGGGGCTCCTTTTTGCACCACGGAAAGGCTACATCAGGGCCACAGCGTAGCCTTACCATAATGCAAAAAGGAGTTGCAAAAAACAGCATGTTTGCCCTGGCCCTGATCTGGCGCTAAAAGGGGCAGCTTGTACATCCCCTTAATTTCCAGAAAATGGGGCTAGGATTGGAGTCCTAGGGTTGGCCCCAGCCTTCATCACTCCAAAGATGTCAATAGGAGGAGGGCTGGGTGGGACTCATGTGTCTGATTGATTTTAATGGGTCTATTTTTTATTTTTTTTCTTAAAATAAGCTACATAAAATCATACTGTATAGATAGACAGCAATAACAACAACAACCCAATAAGAACCATAGCAATCACAATATTAAATGTCTATATTTAATGTTTCCCATTGCCTTCTTCTAAGGCTGAGAGAGTGTGACCCAGTCATCCTGCAAGTTTCTATGTTGGAGCTGAGATTCAAACCCTGATCTCCAAAGTCATAGTTCCACTATGCTCAAACCACTAGGTGACATTGGCACCTACAACATGGACATCGTTTCACTGGGTCATTGGATGTCATGGACTTGGCCCAGCTTCCTCATCCATGGAGGTCAGCCTGAGATCACAATGGGATAGTCTCAATGCTTCAGGCAAAGAGCATCAGACTGAAGTCACAATGGGAGAGTCCCAATGCTTCAGGCAAGGAGCATCAGCTGCCCTCGGTTCGCCTCTCACATCTTCCTCCTCCGTATCTTTAACTTGGGCACCATCCACTTCATAAGGTCCTTTAATTCCTTTATGTCTTCCTCCATTCGATAAACGTCTACCTGGGGTTCTTCTGTCCTGGGGCGGCTATCAAGCGACTTCCCCACTGCCAGGTCCCAGGCTGTCACTCTCCCCCCAATGGCCTTCCTTTCCCCAGTCTGGGGCCGGAAACCCAAATCCTCCAGTGGTGGCCTGGATGGTGTGAGCTTCAGGAGGTTTCCCAGTCTTGGGCTTGGCCCCTAGTTCCTCTGAAGAAGGCACCTGCTCCTCCACCACCGGGATCTCCAGAACCACTGGGTTCCCCAAGGACTCTTCTTGTTCCTGGGTCTCCATTGGAGTTAAAAGTGTGATACTTTGCAATCGGTGAGATCTGGAGTCAGTCCTGTGCTCAAAAATAAATCTCATTTGAAACAAAAGAAGCTTTATTGATGAATCCAGGCAGAAACATCCATTAACACCTTTTTGCAAAGTCTGAAGTCCAAAGGAACTTGCTCAACCCCTCCCTAAGCCAGCCCCCAATTCCCAAACTAAAGCAACACAAGCGGAGGTTGCATAGATACCAAGGTTGTTTATAGTTCCCCTTCCCTTTTCCCAGACAGCCTCACCTTGAAGAGCGGTCTTCCCAAGCCAGCTTCACTCCTCCTTGATAACCATTCTCCAGCTGCAACCCCAGCCCCTCTCCAAACGCCCTCCTTCATCTAAAAGCCCCTCTATCTGTCTTTCTAAAATCTTCCACTACATGCTTTCTATAACTACCTACACTACCTACTATGAACTACAACTGTAATTCCTACTTTAACTCTAATAATCAAACCCTAATATTTTTACTGTTTATGACAGAACCCTTATACACTGTTTCTGACATGCAATGGCCCAGTCCCAATCCTTCAGGTAAAGAGCACCACCCTGAAGTCACAATAGTACCATCTCAATTCTTCAGGCAAGGAAACTCAGGCTGAGATCAGAACTAACGGTGCGCGCCTCTGCCAGCCTTCTGTAGAATTTAAAGTTGAGACTCCTCCCAGCAGTGACTCCCAGAATGCAATAATTCAAAGTATAAGGTTTGTGCTTATTATATTTTCATATGGTATCATATTATGTGGAGATTGATAGGGTTTTATATTATAGATAGCTATCTATATAGTTAAGCCATAATGTTAATGAAAACCGTTGTGTGGCTGAGTTCTGTGGTCCAAGGCCAGAGGTGCAGTGGTTGAGAAAAGGCACATGAGAGCTTAATTGCTTTTAGAAAAGTGCCAGAATCCCAGATGGGAGGACACTGGGCAGAAAAGGGCGGGAGAACGCTGTGCGGGAAAGGGCTATCCAATCAATTAGCTTTATTGGTGAATGGAGTGCGGTGGATTCATATGGTTATAAAAGGGATATGTTGATACTTTCTTTCATTCCTAACAAAAAACTCACTTCCATTAGTACTGCCTTTTGTGTTGCAAGAGGGGCTGCAATTAAGACCCTGACAGATATCTCTCTCCCCTTCCATTCACCCTGCTATCCCAAAAGGGCTGGAGAGCCAACCACAGAACCTTTCCCTGCTCTTGTGTAATGCCAGGTCAGTCCAAAATAAAACGCACATAGTCTATGATCTCCTACTGGACTAAGAGGCTGACTTGGCTTGTTTCACGGAGACCTGGCTGGGTGATGATAGCGCAGCCACCTGGGATCGGGCCTTACCATCCGGGTTCTCCATCAGAGAGCAGGTAAGGGGAGTGCCTTTGGTCCATAAAGACAATCTTTGCTTGAGCAGGATACCTATCCGTATGATGGACCACATCTAATGCATTTACCTAAGCTTAAAGACTAGGGAAAGTCTGGGGATTCTGTCGGTTTAAGGTCCGTCCTGTTCCTTAACAGACTCCCTAGCCAAGCTGAGACAACTAGTCACTGAGCTGCTGCTGGAGTCACCTAGGCTTTTGGTCTTGGGCGATCGCAACATCTCCTCGATGCCCCTCCTCAGCATGCGCAGGGATTGCCAGGGCCTAGGTACTGCTGCTGCTTATTCAGCTAAGGCCTTTGTGGGAAAAGAAGGTATGCGTTGGGGGTTCAGCGGCCTCCTCTTCCTTCCCTCCTTTCCTCCTTTGAAGAGACCGCAATAGAGCTCAAGGTGCAGAGGGAAAGGCAGGAAAGGAAGGCTCTGCTTTGGAAATCAAGCTCTCTGTATGTATCTTCTATGTCTGTGTATGTGTTTGCCTCTGCTGTTCTTATGGCTGGGAATGGAGCTGAGGACTGAAGAGAGAAGAAAGTGTCCATTTTGGGCAAATTCAGAACTTCTGTGCATCAGAGTCCAGTGTGTTGAAATAGCAAAGAACTTTATTGAGAACACTTAGGAATTCAGTGTTTGAGCCAGAACTGCCCATTCCAAGCAAATACATTAAAACTTCAAAACCTAAAACTCCACCCTCTTCCAAACCAACCCCCCCACCTCCAATTCCCACAGTCCATGCCCCAAAGGTAACAAGCCCCTCTTTGCCATTCCCAGAAACTAGACCCCTTTCTGTTAATACCGGCCTCCAACTTTCTTCAGCCAACATTGCAAAAGCTATCATTGCTATAATTATTCTAGATAGCTGCAACAAATCCCAGCCCCCCATCTAGCAAACCTATACCATGACCCACAATCCCCAGCCAAATTTGTAACCCAAAGCAACGATCTATACTATTAGCAAATAAAACCTAAACTTATCGAAATACAACTTTAAAATACAAACAGACATATGGACAGACAAACCTTACAAACAAAATCACAAGGGCCTTTTCGTAGCACCTCTGAATTAAAAATATATTTTTTGTATTCCTTATTGATAAAAATAATGTTAGTTCACTGCTGGGATTTGTGTTGCTTCTCTCCTGTGTGGCCTCTCTGATGTGTCACTAGGATTGATTTACGAGAAAAGCATTTCCAACAATGCTGGCATTTGTATGGCTTCTCTCCTGTGTGGACTCTCTGATATGTCACTAGGTGTGACTTCCGAGAAAAACATTTCCCACAATGCTGGCATTTGTATGGCTTCGCTCCTGTGTGGACTCTCTGATGTTTCACTAGGTGTGACTTAAAAGAAAAACATTTCCCACAATGCTGGCATTTGTATGGCTTCTCTCCTGTGTGGACTCTTTCATGACTGACAAGTTCTTCTGTAAACAAGGAAAATGAGAGACAAGACAATCTCAGCGTTAAGAGAGGAAGATGTTACCCAAAGATTTAGCTCCACGTTCACCCCTCCCTATTTCAGATTAAATTAATAAAGTTGGTGTGAGTGACCCTGTTCTGGATACCCCCAAATCCATATAATGATTGTATCCTTACCCATAGGAGCTAGCAAAGAAGAGATTGAGGGAACTTTTATGAGAAAATAACTGGAATCAGAGAGTTAGGCTGGTGAAACATATTCCATTAAATATATGTAAAGATATTTTGATTAAAAAGTGGCATCATATCCTGTGAGACTGCCATAGAGTACAGAGTCAGAGCCCAAGGGATGATGCGACCTAACTGCAGAGGACACTTCATGCTGTTTGGCTCCAGGAGATGACTCCCAACCAATACAGTATACAGCTCACATGCGGATTGGTGTAGATTGGACCAGAGTTGTGTGTACAAGAGATGGTGAAGTTGATGGAAGTCAGAGAGGAGAGCTGGCAAATATTTGTATTATTTTGCAACTCAAAATAGAGAACCTACAAGTATTTCGATGAAATCAACTGCGTTTGTGTCTTATTTTTAAGTGAAAAGTGGCCAGTGCTTTGCCAATATCTATATCTGGACATCTGTTTCCATACTCTGCTATGTTATTCTTGGCTGCATCTGGGAGCATTACCCTCAGATTGTGCTGTATATCGGCTTGTTAATGTGATCAGAATTCAGAGCCAAGAAGGACCAAGATCCAGTGTGCTAATCCTTTTTGTCTGAGATATTTGCATCAAGCACCCATTACATTCAATTTGGTTTCAAACCATTCTCTCCCCCAGGAATCTTTCTAAAGCAATTTAAACGTTTTTGAACACTCGGTTTCTGACCCCAAGAAACAACCACAGTATAAATATCTGCCCAGACTGGCTGTTCTTTTACGTCAGTCCAATTACAGACAGACAGTCTGTCAGTTTACATTGCTAAACACCTCAATGCACTCACCAGCCCCACTTGCCTTTGGAGTTACTGACTTCTCTCCCCTTTCTGGACCCTCAGCAATTGCAATCAAGATCCATCTAGGTAAAGTTTTACCATTAGCAAAGCCTCACACTATTCACCACTCCCACCTTTGTTACCTAGTTCAGGTGTGTATGTGTGTGTGTGTATGTGTGTGTGAACACTTATATCTGTATGTGCGTGTGTATGCGGGTATTTTGCTTTTCCCCTAAATAAAACATAAAAACCTATTTCAAATGCCTTTGAAGTTCTCTGTGCTTCCAGGCCTAGTATAGTTGGGCTGAATTCCAAGGTCGCTCTTGCCCCAACCAAATTATATGTCTGCTTTCAGCTAAGTACCAAATTCTCCCTAAAAGCATAGTACTTGCGGGTGTCTTCCCCAGACTTCAGCATTCTGGGTAACAAAGGGCCTCTGGAATCAACCATGGAACTAAGCAAGCTCAGGTAGGAAAAGAATCCTAAGAGAAAAATGTAGGTTTTGTGTCCTTCTTTCCTCCCTTCATAGGTATCACTCATAATTGCTAAATGCAACCCCTAAATATGTCTGAAAACAAAGATTTGAACCAATTCTCAGAGGTTCCCTCAAACCAGTTCATAAAATCTGTCAGGTTTGTGGCTGGCTCCCAATCCCCAAGACCCCTCTCCTTTGGTGTCTCTCCAATAGTGCCTCACTAAACTTCGCATTCAGATATTCTACAGGATGTTGCTATCACAATTAAACTACGCTTGGAAGGGATATAGGACTCCTAGTAGACCACCAGTTGAACATGGGCCAACAGTGTGATGCGGCAGCTAAAAAGGCCCATGTGATTCTAGGCTGCATCAATACGAGTATAGTTTCTAGATCAAGGGAAGTAATAGTGCCACTCTATTCTGCTTTGGTCAGGCCTCACTTGGAATAATCCTGTGTCCAGTTCTGGGCCCCACAATTCAAAAAGGATGTTGACAATTGGAACATGCCCAGAGGAGAGTAACCAAAGTGGTGAAGGATTTGGAAACCATCAAGCCCTATGTGGAGCGACTTAGACAGCTGGGAATGCTTACCCTGGAGAAAAGAAAGTTAAGAGTGGATATGATATCCTTGTTTAAATATCGGAAAGAGTCGTATTGAGGATGGAGCAAGCATACTTTCTGCTGCTACAGAAAAAAGGAGACACCACAATGGATGCAAGCCACAGGGAAAGAGGTTCCACCGAAATATTAGAAGGAACTTTGGGACAGTAAGAGCTCTTCGACAGTGGAATATACTCCCTTAGAGTTTGGCAGAGTCCTCTTCTTTGGAGGTCTTTAAACAGAGGCAGAAGGGGGTTGAACAGGATGGCCCTTGTGGTCTATTTCAACTCTAGTTCTAGTGGAATCATAGCAACATGGTAATTAAGCATAAAGGCGACTTCAGTCTTCATAGAAAAGACAATGGATTCCAGTTCCTTACCCACAGAGGCCACATTTTCATAATTCTCCATCATCACATAACTGTACATCAGTCTCTGCTTGTTTGTTAACAGTTTCCATTCCTCCTCAGTGAAATATACAGCCACATCTGCAAAGGTCACCTGCAACAGAAAATAGCCCTCATCCAGAAAGTGACTAAGCAAAAGGGGAGGAAAGCACATGGTGCATCCAAATATTATTTCATCACTTCACAATTCAGTCCAGGAAATAAACTTTAAATTCTGTCAGCAAGAAAAAAAGCTACTGCCTTCGAGATCCAGTTTGTCTTGAATCCTTTCAATATAATATACAATATAATACACAATATAATTTAGGCCATGTCTGGGATATAGAGGATGGATTATGATACTCACTATCCCAACACATACAGTACATTTAGCCACCAAAGAATTATAGTGCATTTAGATATTTCTTGCCACATTTCAGAGGCCAAAGTTAATTTTAACAAACTGTTTTGGGGAGCACTGTGGGCTTGAGGGCCACTGGGACCACCCCATATTTAGACCCAGACATGTTCTACCATGTCCCCCAACATTTCACAGATGGGAAAAGGAAGACACATGTGGACAAGCAACACCAAAAGGTGGTCAAGATGGCCAAAGTTGTTTATGAAGAAGATCACACAAGCTAGGAAGTGCACAACAGTTTGCTTTTGCTTCAGTCTCCTGGGAAGGGCAATATCCTGCCTCTTTCTTTCCCCTCCTCTCCCCACTTTTGAGTTGATGGGGGGCAAACTGAATGGCATTCAGGAGCTGAAGTGAGCTGAGAAGGGGGAAAGTGGGAGGAGGGGAGACCAACCGGGACATGTTTGGAAGCGCCTGAAAAAGTGGGGCGACAGAGGATTAACCAGGACTGTCTCTGCTAAATTGGGAGAGTATGTTCCCCGCTTGCTTTCATGAACTATCCCAGCAGTGACACAGATGAAACTAATAGTCAAGAACCTCGACTCACCAAAGAGTTCTTGTACTTCTGCATGCTCTTTCTCTTGGAGCCCAACTCCCTCCGCTTGGCCTCTGTGTCGGCCATCAGGTGGGCAGGGGTCCTGGTGGTCTGGCCCTTGGGTCACTTCCAGCAAAAGGTGCCCCAAAGCTGTGTCCAAGGGGCCGAGATGCAGTTCCTGAGAAAAGAGTCCAGAGATTCAAAAAAGGACACAAATTGGATCTCCCATAAAGAATTAATCCAAATAGATAGAACTGGTTATAGAGTAAAGACAAGAGAAGATCCTAATGATCAGGGTTATGATCTTTCATGGTTCTTTTACAGACAATTAAGAAAGCTCTTCCTAATGGATAAAAAACAATCCGGTATTTGCAAATCAGACTCTGATCTAGAACAAGAAATTATGTCAAATAAAGATGCCTTGTTAGCAAGACTTTATAATTGTATTCTTAAAATCTATACAGAAGAAGTTATTAAAGAAAATATGATCAGATGGTCTCAAAACTTTGGTTTTGTAATTGAATTAGACCAATGGGAATACACTTGGAAAAAAAGATTGAACTATACTTGCAGCCAAAACATCAAACAGAGAGTTATTATAAAACATTTTGATGGTATTTAACACCAGAGAGAATAAGCAAGATGTATAAGCATTGCAGTAATTTGTGTTGGCATTGTGAAAAGGAGCAGGGCTCAATCTATCAAATGTGGTGGAATTGTGGGAAAGCGATACAATTTTGGAAGTTGATTTATTATTAGTTTCCAGGCCTATTAGTTTCTGGGCACAGTACAAGGTGTTGATTATAACCTTTAAAAACCTACATGGCTTGGGTCCAACCTATTTGAGGGATCGCCTGCTTCCATATAATCTGCCCCACTGCACCCTCAGGTCCTCTGGGAGGAATCTATTGCAGCCTTTAAAAACCAGACTGTGTAAATTTACAGCGCTTCATAAATAAAGGTTAATAATAATAATAATAATAATAATAATGGTACCCTCCTCTCCTTAAAAAAGTATTAAATCCAAAGCAATATTTAAAAAACAGAAAAAACAACAAACAAACAAACAAAATGGACAAACTCTCAAGAGGAATTAGATAGGAGCCTCCTTCTCTCTCTGGAGCCTCAGGAGAGAAAGAGAGGCCTCTGCTCAACTGAGACTCAGAGAAGGTTCTGGAACATTATTCCCCTCAGTCACAAGCAGCACAAAATGGCCGCCAGAACACAAAATGGCCGCCAGAACACAAAATGGCCGCCGGAACACAAAATGGCCGCCAGAACACAAAATGGCCTCCGGAACACAAAATGGCCGCCAGAACACAAAATGGCCTCCGGAACACAAAATGGCCGCCAGAACACAAAATGGCCGCCAGAACACAAAATGGCCTCTGGAACACAAAATGGCTGCCAGAACACAAAATGGCCTCTGGAACACAAAATGGCTGCGTTTTCCTAAGCACTTGGCATTTGGCAGTTTGAGGCCTTCAGGGAACCCAAAATGGAGGATGAAGGGGCCCCAAAGTCAGAAGGATCCTCAAACAGGATTTCCAAACCTTAACAACACCTAAAATGCCAAACCAAAAGTACATTCCCAGAGTTCCATAGCACTGAGCCATGGCCATTACAGTGGTGCAGAACAAGAAGGCCCAGTGATGGTGGCATTAATGATGATTAAGGTCTGGGGGCAGCTCTATCCTCCCCCCCAGGCCTGATATCATCATCATCATCATCATCATCATCATCATCATCATCATCATCTTTGCTACAACATGAGAGCCACCATTAAAAGCATTGAAATTCCCTTTGGGAGTCCCACTCTCCCACCTTCAGAGAGAGTGGGCCATGCTTAGAAGGACTGCTGGGCCTCCTTCCTCCCCACCTTAATGGCAGTGGCCAAAGGAAAGCAGCAGCAGTAGAACCAAGCCAGACCCAGCCAGACCTCAGGGCAGCAGTGAAGCCTAGTGGTTCCAGGCCTTGTCTCTCTGCTGTCGCTTCACTTCACTTCACTCCCCTCTCTCTCCTTCCTTCCTTCCTCCCTTAATGTCTGTCTGTCTCCTTCTCCCTCTAAAACTCTACTCCTCTCTCACTCTTCTGCGCGCAAAACTAAATAGAGAAGCTGAAGCTCCACCTCTTCTTGAAGCTGGCCAATGGGGCAGAGCAGCTGGAAGACCACGCCCACTGCCCCAGACTCACATTTTGTGTTCTGGCGGCCATTTTGTTCTGCTTGTGACTGTGGAGAATATTGTTCCAGAACCTTCTCTGAGGCCTCAGTTGAACAGAGTCCTCTCTTTCTCTCCTGAGGCTCCAGAGGGAGAAGGAGGCCAAGCTCCTTGGGCCAAAAGTGTGTCTCTTTGTGTGTCTTTTGTGTCTCTTTTCTGAGAGGGTTTTGTTACACAGTTCTGCTCCTTCTGGGGAACATGGGTTTTAAAAGGGATCAGAAATGGGAGGATAGTTTTAATACAAGCCTTATTATTATTCTTCACAAACATTGGGCTTTGGCTTCTAAGAGGAGGATAGTCCCCCAAACAAGGCCAAAAGTAGCTCCTTTGGGAGTTTTTAAAAGTCTCCTCAGTTTTCTCATTAAGAGATTTTTATGGATGAAGGAAGTTGACAAACCCGACCATCTCATATTACCAAGAATAAAACAAACAAATATAGAAACAAACAAACAACAACAAAAATAAGGATTAGACAGAAAAACAAAGTGCTTACTTTTTTTAAAGTAAAACCATTATTAAGAGGGTAAAAACCAGACTTGGGTGCTTCGACCCTTTTACAGCCAGCTCAGGCTGTATCTGTACTGCAGATATATTCCAGTTCGAAACTGTGTTAACTCTCCTGGCTCCATCCTGTGGAATCCTGGGATTTGTAGTTTGTTTTGGCACCAGAGATCCAGAGCCACCCCAAAGCAAGGCTCTCCAGGGCTCTCTTGGCCCTCCTTTGCTTGCGAATACTGACTATCTCAGGGAGTCTCAATATTAGAGCATCAGGAAAACCTTTAGGTATTGTTAAGGTTGGGAAATCCTGTTTGGTGTCACTTCTGACTTTAGGGACTTTACATCCTCCATTATGGGTTTCCTGAAGGCCTCAAACTGCCAACTGTGAAGTGCTAAGGTTGAGGTGGCCATTTTGTGTTCTGGCAGCCATTTTGTGGCCCAGCAGCCATTTTGAGACTGGCCCATTGTGACCTCAGTCTGATGCTCCTTACCTGAAGCATTGATAGTGTCCCATTGTGATCTCAGGCTGATGCTCCTTTCCTGAAGACTGAGACTGGCCCATTGTGATCTCAGACTCAAGCTCCTTGCCTTAAAGATTTAGATAGGACTATTATGAGTTGAGGCTGGTGCTCTTTAGCTGAAGGATTGAGACTGGCCCATTGTGACTTCAGCCTGAAGCACCTTCTCTGAAGGATTGAGAATGGCCCATTGTGACCTAAGGCTGATGCTCCTACCCTCATGCATTGAGTCGGCCCATTTTGATTTCAGGCTGATGCACCTTGCTTGAAGTATTCAGATGGTGCTATTTTTTACTTCAGGTTGCTGCTCCTTACCTTAAGCATTAAGACTGTCCCATTGTAATCTCAGAATCAGAGAATTAGAGAATCATAGAGTTGGAAGAGACCTCTGGGGCCATCCAGTCCCCCCTGCCATGGAGGAACTCTCAATCAAAGCATAGTGAGAGATGGCCATCCAGCCCCTATTTAAAAACCTCCAAGGAAGGAGACTCCAATACACTCTGAGGAAGGAGTGTGTCCCAATGTCCCTCCTAATTCTGAGGTGGAATCTCTTTTCCTGGAGCTTGCATCCATTCCTCCGGTTCTTGTTCTCTGGAGCAGCAGAAAACAAGTTTGCTCCCTGCACAATATGGCATCCCTTCAAATATTTAAACAGGGCTGTCATATCATCTCTTAACCTTCACTTCTCCAGGCTAAACATCCACAGTTCCCTAAGTCGTTCCTCATAGGATATGGTTTCCAGACCACTATTTTAGTCGCCCTCCTTTGGATGCACTTCAGTTTCTCAACATCCTTTTTGAATTGTGGGGCCCAGAATGGGACACAATATTCCAGGTAGGGCCTGACCAGAGTAGAATAGAATGGGACTATTACTTCCCTTCATCTAGACACTATACTTCTATTGATGCAGGCTAAAATTGCATTTGCCTTGTTAGCTGCTGCATCACACTGTTGACTCATGTTCAACTTGTGGTCTACTTAGACTCCTAGATCCCTTTCACACATAGTTTCATTCATCCAGGTGCCCCCCATTCTGTATCTGTGCATTTTATTTTTATGCCCTTAATGCAGTAACTTACATTTCTCTGTGTCAAATTTCATTTTGTTAGCTTTGGCTCAGTTTTCTAGTCTGTTCAGGTCATTTTGAATTTTGATCCTGTCCTCTGGGATTTTAGTTACACCTCCTAATTTTGTGCCATCTGCAAATTTGATATGTATGCCCCTATTTCTGTCCTCCAAGTCATTGATAAAGATGTTGAATAGCCCTGGGCCCAGGACAGAGCCCCACAGGACACCCCACTGGTCACTTCTCTCCAGGATGAAAAGGAGCCACTGTTGACTATCCTTTGGGTTTGGCCAGTCAACCAATTATAAATCCATGTAACAGTTTCCTTGTCTAGCTTGTTTCATGTTTTTGTTTTATATACTGTTTAATTTGGTTAACTATTAAGGGACATAGCTATGAGATTCTATGATATGGGGTGCACTATAAACCTTTTGATAAATGAACAAGTATTTCAATCCTATATATACATATCATCAGACATAACTCCAGAGAATGTTAGCCTTTTGGATGCCACAAGGTTCCTCTCATTCTTCAGAGCAAGAAGCAACACTTCAGCTGCCTTCTAGAAGATAAAGCAAAAAGGCTTCCAAAAGGACTGAACCCTTGGCCAAGTCACACTCTCTCAGCCTCAGAGGATGGCCATGGGAAACCCACTCTGAAGAAACCTGCCAAGAAAACCCCTTCAGAGACTCCCATAAGGTCACCATAAGACCTGGAAACAACTGGAAGGCAGACACCAAGAGCAACATTGGGAAATAGGGGCAAGCCTTGCCTTGGGAAAGTGTAATGACTGGGCTCCAGTCAATGGAGGTCTTCTTCAGGCAGTAAAGGGAGGTTTATGCAAATGCAGAGTGACATCACTGCTACGGAAGGCTCTCTTGACCAATCAGAGAGCAAGATAAAGCTTCTTCTGGAAGCTTCCATGAGAAGGAGATATAAGGCCTGAGAGACCAAGAGACAGTTGGGGGAATTGTGTCGGTTGGAGATCGAGAGAGAGAGAGTTAAAGAGCGGATCTTGGAAGTTAGCTTGTATGAATTGAACATTATATACTTACAAATATTGTACCTGCAAGGTTCTTAATATCTTGTAGGACTTATATTTTAGTTATATTTTGTTATCTATAATAAATACCTCCTTGGAGTATCTACTACTCAACGCTCCTTTTACACTTCTCTTGGCTCGGTTGATGCTTGGGAAGATCAGTAAAGAAAGAGAAATAAGGTTCCTTAACTGGTCCCAGTGTAGGTTAAGGGAAACCCTTTTATAATTCACTGGATGGAGGCAGCGGGATTTAAGGAAGTTAAGGGTCTGCTGGGCTAAGAGCCATAATGTCTAAATATCTAACTAACAATTTGTAATCCACTCTGATAGCCTTTTGGCTGAAGAGAGGGATATAAAAACATTATTATTATTATTATTATTATTATTATTATTATTATTACAGGGCTGCAGTTTGGCTGCTTGGACGACCGGAGATCATCACAGTGAGTCAGTTGGAAAAGCCCATCTCACTCCAGAAAATAAAGGTACTTGAGGAGTTTGTACTCTACGTCTTTCTGTAATAGTAGCTACACAACTGATAATAGCATTTGCGACATTTAGGATTTTAAAAACAAATATGGCGGATTTAAATGCTGCTTTAAAACCTCTTTCCATCTGCCAGCTGTGCCCTGGTTTTGGGGGGAAATCAGAAAGTGTTGGGAGGGAGGGACTGCCAACAGAATTAGGAGATGCATTGCAGGCTATGGACAGTTTGCAGCCAAGAAAGGTCCAAAACACACGGCAGCAATAGTCCAGTTTGAGAGCGCTTTCACTGCCCTGGCCCAGTGCTAGGGAATCCTGGGTAAGGGAGTTTACTGTGGCACCAGAGCACTCTGACAGAGAAGGCTTGATGTCTCACAAAATGACATTTCCCAGAATTCCTTAGCACTGAGCCAGGGCAGTTAAAGCGGTCTCAGATTGGATTATTGCTGCAGTGTGTTTCGGACTTAGTTGACCCTTGGCAAGTCACACACTCTCAGCCTCAGAGGATGGCAATGGCAACCCCTCTCTGAAGATACCTACCAAGGAAACCCCATGATAAGGTTGCCTTAGGGTTGCCATAAGTTGGACACGACTTGAAGACATACATGAAGAACAGAAAAAAGTCTGTACTTATTTCTCAGGTTGTACATGGGAATGCGAGGCAGTGTGGTGCAATGGTTTGAGTGTTGGGTTGCAACTCTGGAGGCCAGGGTCCAGTGCCTCACTCCTCCATGAAACCAGCTGGGTGCCCTTGGGCAAGAAGCCACACTCTCTCAGCCTCAGGGAAGGCAATGCCAAACCTCCTCTGAACAACTCTTGCCAAGGAAACTCCAGGAGAGGTTCCCCAGAAGTCAGCAATGACTTGGAGCACTCCACAAAACACTACAAAGCCTCAAGGAAGAGCCAGCGTGGTTTAGTGGCTGGAGCACTGGACTATGACCCTGGAGACCAGGGTTCGAATGCCCTCTTGGCCACGGAAACCCACTGAATGACCTTAGGCAAGAAGTAGCACTCTCTCAGCCTCAGAGGGAGGCACTTGCAGAACCTCTTCTGGACAAATCTTGCCAAGAAAAGCCTGAGAAGGGCTTCCCTTAGGGTCGCCATACGTTAGAAACAACTTGGAGGCACACAATGACAACAAGAGCAATAACACCACTAACACAAGGCAGCTAGGGAGAAAAGAAGGAAGGAAGAAGGAAAGTAACAAAGAAAAAAAGAAAGAAAGAAAGAAGATAAGAAGATATGGGAGTTGTAGTCCTCGGTTCAGAGGGATTGGAGGGGCCTTACTGCACGGCAGGACCAGTGTTGCTAACAATCCTCAAAAATATTTCCTGGCATGTTTTACCAAAATCCACGGAATCCCCCCCCCCCCCCAAATATTACACGGAATATTCAGTCAAAATCCCTGTAACGTTCCCGTAATGTTAATAATAATAATCGTAATAATAAATGGATGTATTTATATATTTATTAATATGGCAGATCTTTTGCAAATAAACATAACCCTAATTGAATAAAAATAATTGTAACTTATTTCAACTCTCAAAATTACCATTGGACCAAACAAAGAATCTTTCAGTCCTTCTAATACCCTTAAGATATTTATTTTGACATGAAGGGGGTCCAGGAAGCTTTGTGCCAAATAGAAACGTTTTGTGAGACATTGAGCCTTCTCTATCAGAAAGAGCTCTGGTGCCACAATAAACTACATTTCCCAGAATTCCTTAGCACGGAGCCAGGGCAGTTAAAGCGGTCTCAAACTGGATTATTTCTGCAGTGTGTTTTGGACCTTTGTTATTATAAATGCTCAAGATCCAATCCATACTGCAGAAATAATCCAGTTTGAGACTGCTTTAACTGCCCTGGCTCAGTGCTAGGGAACCCTGGGAATTGTAGTTTTCTGAGAAAGAGCTCTGGTGCCAGAATAAACTACAATTCCCATGCATCTGAGGAAGTACGCTTAAGTCTAGGAAAGCTCATGCTGGCAACTTTTCTACAAGATCTATCTCTCTATCATCATCACCATTATTATTATCATTATTAAATCCAAATGCAGCAGAAGAAGTGGACTTAAATTGGCAACACTGATGTACTGTAGACTCTTTCTCTGGGGCTGTGATCTCTAAGTGTGGAGGCAATTCCCTTGTCAAACCAGGGGATCCTGGGAATTGTAGTTTGTTGTGACATGTATGTGTATATATGTGTGTGTGTGTTGTGTGTATATATATGTGTGTGTGTGTGTGTGTGTGTGTGTATAAGAGCCTTGTCTCCCGCACTTCTGCCCTGGCTGAGCTTTTCCTGAGGGCGGGGGGGGGGGGGGGGGGGCGGACGACTACTCTCCTCTCTCTGATTGCCTGAAAACTCTCAGTGTGACTCCCAACAGGACTGGTTGCTCTGTAGCCTCGCTCTCAGAGTCAGGGCCACTGGTGCCAATTTCGGGGGTTTGTCCCGGAAATTGGGTTTTTTTTTTTCAGGGCTGGAGCTGAAATGTGCAAAAGTCCCTGAATCTCCACAGAATAGAGCCAGGCAGGAAATCACACGGAAAGCACTCAAAAATCCCAATTTCCGTGTGAAAGTCACAAAATTGGCAACAGTGTACCTCTGTTCAACTGAGGCTTCAGAGAAGGTTTTGGAACATTCTCCACACTCACAAACAGCACACAAAATGGCCTCCAGAACAAAAAATGGCCACCAGAAAACAAAATGGCTGCCAGAACACAAAATGGCTGTCTCTGCCTGAGTGCTTGGCAGTTGACATTTGAGGCCTTCAGGGGAGAGAGAGACTGAGGGAAGGAGGTCCTGGAGGGAAGGGGCCTTGGGAGATATAGGGCTTTCCTGAGATATTTGGGGTTGCTTCCTAACAAAGGGGTTTCTGGACCCATAAAGGATTTGGGGCAAACTGGTTCTGAAAGGCAGTAGCAGCCTTTTCTCTTGCCAATGGGATTTACAGTGTATTTGCTTGACTGGATCTCCCAGCATCCACATGGCCAGAAAGAGGAGGGGTCCTGCCCTGCATTTCATGGGTCTTAGGCTCTGGGAACGTGTGCCTTTGGCCAGCGTCCGTGTGGCTGGGGCTCCAGAGTCCCTCCTGCCTTGTTCCATATTAACTGCAGGAGGAGCCTGTGAGGGTGGGGCAGGGGGCGGGGCCTTCCAGCTCCTCTGCCCCCATTGGCCAGACTGAAGAAGGGGAGGAGCTTCTGCCTCTCTATTTAGCTCTCTGCGCAGAAGAGTGAGTGAGGAGTAGAGAGTGAGAGACAAGGAGGGAGGAGAGGGACAAGGCTTGGAAGTGGTAGGCTTCACTGCTGTGCTGAGGCCTCCAACTGCCAAGCGCTGAGGTGGAGGTGGCCATTCTGTGTTCCAGCAGCCATTTTGTGCTGCTTGTGACTGTGGGGAATAATGTTCCAGAACCTTCTCTGAGCCTCAGTTGAACAGAGGCCTCTCTTTCTCTCCTGAGGCTCCAGAGTCAGAAGGAGGCCAGGCTCCTTGGGCCAAAAGGAAGGAAGTGTGTCTCTTTGTGGGTCTTTTGTGTATATTTCCTGAGAGGGTTTTCTTATTACACAGCTCTGCTCACCTGTGTATGTCACCAGCAGGATGCTGTTCTCTGTGTCTTTGAGTGCTGCAGAGTTTCTTTCCAAGCCAATCCTAATCCTGGTCCCTTTCCTCAGGAACCTCATCTCGGACTCCTTGTACACGGCTTTGGGCCTCTGTTGCTGGAATTGACCCAAGAGTAGGGCAACCAGGACCCCTGCCCACCTGATGGCCGACACAGAGGCCAAGCAGAGGGGGTTGGGCTCCAAGAGAAGGAGGCTGCGGAGGTACAACAGCTCTTTGGTGAGTCCCCATCCTGGTTATTAGTGTCATGTGTTTCACTGCTGGGCCAGATCATGAAAGCAAGTGGAGAACATACTCTCCCAATTTGGCAGAGACAGTCCTGGTAAATCCTCTGTCACCCCACTTTTTCAGGGGCTTTCAAAAATGTCCCGGTTTTGTTCTCCTCCTCCCACTTTCCCCTTTGTCCTCAGCTCACTTCAGTTCCTACAAAATGAGTGCCAAGGATTTTGAACCCCATCAACTCAAAAGTGGGGAGAGAAGAGGAAAGAAGGGAGCAGGGAGTCCTTGCTAGGAGTCTGAGGCAAAAGCAAACTGCTGTGCCCTTCCCCGCTTTTGTGACCTTCCCCATAAACATCTTTGGCCATCTTGACCACCTTCTGGTGTTGTTTGTCCACGTGTGTCTTTCTTTTTCCATCTGTGAAATGTTGGGGGATATGGGGGAACATCTCTGGATCTAAACTGTTGCCCTCAAGCCCACAGCGTTCTCCAGAACTGTTTTTTAAATATGACATTTGCCACTGAAATTTGGCAACAAATGGATAAATGCACTATAATTCTTTGGTGGCTAAATGTAGTATATGTTTTGGGATAGTCAATATCTTAATCTATCCTCAATATCCCAGCCATAGCCTAAATTATTTTGTTTATATCTTATCTTTGGTTTATATATGATATATTGTGTATATCGAGCTAGAATAGACCCTTTCAATCAACTACTAAATGATTCTTCAACAGATAGGTAAATTCAGCTGATTCAGTGGGTCTACTCTGGTGAGGAACAGAGGCAGTTTTGCTTATGTGAAATCACAATACTTGTGAAACTCAGCTTATTCCACACATGGTTGTAAATCCTATGGGATCAATAGGTCTTCTTGCACTGAGACTAATAGTATGATTCATGCCCTTATCATGGTAATGAAAATCATTTCATGGTTCAGACTGAATAATAGTGAATCAAATATGATTGGATGGGTTATACTTCTAAGATGTAGTGATTGTGTGCAGAGGGATTTTGCAGCACCCTTGAGACCAACTGTGTGAAAGATATTGCAGCATTGAACCTGGTCTGTGCCCCTTCCTCTGGCAACAGTCCCCTGACCCTCTCCTCTCACCCCCCCAGAGCTCAGCCCCAGTGGTAAGTGGGACAGAAACGGGTCTTCCCAGCCACAACACATTGCTATGGGCTACATTCCTCTGGCCATGCAAGCAACTGCAATAGACCATTCCTGGGAGGAACAAGAAGGGATAGGAAATGTCCAAGACCCAGGTAGCCCCCTGTCCTTTTGGACTCTCACTCTGTGGGGCTCTTGCTACTGAGATGGCCTCAGGGAAGGCAGAGCACCTGACTTCTAACCTCTGGTGATGGTGGGACTGGGGTGTCTTTTCCAGGCATTCCTCACCCTCCTCAAGGGCTGCCCCACCTTCGACCAGAGCCAGTAATGCAGCCACCATGGTTCTCCAGCTCTGGCAGAGTTTGTCCTTCAGCCCTCCCTGTTAGCTCACCATTTCCTCCAAAGGAGGCCATACTTGAAGGCCACAGACCCAGTCAGTCCCTTGGAAGGGACAGAGAGCTGGGGGGCTCTGGAAGAAAATGGAGTGGGGTGAACCCAGGAGGAAATGGATGGGAAACAGGATGATGTGAAAAGACCTTCCTATTGACACCCAGAGAATGTCAGAAACTCAGAGCTTTGCTTCCCAGATTTTATCCTACACAAACACACACACAATTGACATATCCAGCGGGAGCCATGTTGGCCATATAGCAGTAGCATCCCAAATCCACAAATCTAGGATATCGGATATGTTATATGGATGTGAATATACCACATTTTAGGCTTCACGGGAGAATGATAAAGAGAAGGCCAATGGATGGGACCTGTACTATTGGAGGTTGCTACCTCCAACAAAGGTTTTAAAATATCTTTTAAATTGGGACAGCATTGGCATGTTTTACCTTATCAACACCTACAAGTTTTCCTGTGTAAAAGCATGGAGCCTGCCTGAGAAATTCAGTTTTCTCTTCCAAACAGAGGGGCTTGTAGCCTCACAAAGGATTCGAGACAAACTGGATTTCAAAGGCAGTAGCTTTTTGCTTGCTAACATTATTTAAAGTTTGTTTCCTGGGATAAATTCTGAAGTAATGAAATAATATTTGGGATGCACCGTGTGCTTTCCTTCCCTTTTATTAGTCACTCTGTGGATCAGGGCTATTTTCTATTTCAGGTGACTTTTGCGGATGTGGCGATATATTTCACCGAGGATGAATGGAAACTCTTGACAAAGAAGCAGAGACTTCTGTACAGCGATGTTATGATGGCGAATTATGAGAATGTGGCCTCTGTGGGTAAGGAACTTGACTCCACTGCCCTTCCTGTGAAGACTGAAGGTCCTTTCATACTACATTGTTATGGTGTTATGTTTCTACTTTAGAATTATGGAATCATAGAGTTGGAATAGGCAACAAGGGCCATCCAGTTAAACCCCTGGCCATGCAGGAATACACATTCAAAGCACCCCCAACAGATAGTCATCCAGCCTTTGTTTAAAGATCTCCAAAGGAGGAACGCTTTAGAAATAAATCTTAATAATAATAACAATGGCTCAGTACAGATTAGAAGAAAGGGGTGGCCACAGGCTGTCCCTTTCTCCTCCGGATCATTGCCGCAGCAACCTCATGGCTGAAAGAACGATCTGCAGCCAAAAGGAGCTCAGAAATGGAACTCCTTCCTGTGATGCCACCAAGGCGCCATTTGCACCTTGGAGCGTCACGGTGATATCTCTTATGCGCCGTGCTGTTTGGACGCGTCACACAAGACACGTCATGGATGCATGCGCCGTATGGATGGCGCTGCGTCAAGATTGTGCTGCCCATAAGTATTAGGCTTTGGGAGTGTGCAGTTACTGCACGCTCCCAAACCCTAAAATCACCGCCGGCATGCCACAAAGTGCCCATTTGTACCAGGCCAATAATAACAATAATGATACTCCACCACGTTCAGAGGAAGTATATTGCACTCTCGAACAGCCCTTACTGTCAGCAAGTTCCTCCTAATCTTTAGGTGGCATCTCTTTTCCTGTGGCTTGCATCCACTGTTCCTCTCCTTTTCTCTGGAATAGGAGAAAGCAAGCTTGATCCATCAAGGTGACATCTCTTCAAATATTTGAACAGGGCTATTATATCCACTCTTAACCTTCTCTTCTCCTGGATAAATATAGCCAGCTCCTAAGCCACTTCTCATAGGGCTTGATGGTTTTCAGTTCCTTCACCTTTTTGGTTGCCCTCCTTTGGATACTCTCCAGATTCTCAACATCCTTTTTGAATTGTGGTGCCAAGAACTAGACACAGGGTTATTTCAAGTGAGGCCTGACCAAAGCAGAATAGAGTGGCACTATTACTTCTCTTGATCTAGACACTATACTTTTATTGATAAAGCCTAGGATCATATTGACCTTTTTAGCTGCCTCATGTTTAACTTGTGGTCTACTATGAGTCCTAAGCTACTTTCACACGTAGTTTAATTGTCATAACAATATCCTGTGTAATCTTGGAATTTGTAGTTTGGTGAGGCACTATTGCTCTCCACTTTCTAAGGATTCTAAATATCCCATTCTAAACTGCCAATTCTAGGATTCTGTGGGAAGGAACTATGGAAATAAATGCTTTTCACCCACAAATGCTCCTCAGCACATCCCTGAGTAGGGCTGTTTACAGACCGCCCCATTGGGGTGGCCTGTACCCGCCCCTTTCATCAACGGATCGGGGCCTCAGCTGCCACAGCGGCAGCCCTGAGGCCCCAATCTGCCGCTTTTCCAGGCCGTGGCCTGGAAAAAGTGTCCTTGGGGCTTCAAGCCCCAAGGACACCCCAACAGCGGTGGGGAAAGGAGAAAGGGGCTGCTCGGCACCTTTCTCTTTTGTATCGCTGGCGCAGCTTTCTAAAGGCTGCGCCAGTGACACAAATGAACGAAGGAGCTCCGAAATGGAGTTCCTTCCTGCGCCGTGGAAAGGGCGCCACAAGCGCCCTTTCGCGACGCCAGGACGTCATGTCCATGCTGCTCCGTTTGGAGTCAGCACGATCGTGACGTCCTAATGGGCACCACCATCTGCATGTAGAATGGGCGCCACCATTGTGTACGTACTGTGTGTGTACTAGGGTTGGGGGCGTCTGAAAGAGATGCCCCCGGGCAACCCTAGTATGTACATATTACGTACTAGGGTGCCCTTCTGGAAAGGGCCAATGTTTCCTGGCTTTTTTAGCCCTTCTTCCAGGCTTTTCAGGCTCAGGAGTGTCTTCTTGGGGAAAAGGCCTCCCTTGGCCCTACAATGGCTCAGAGAGAGCCCAATAGTGGCAAAATGGCCTCTTTTCCCCCAAAAGGATGCTGTGGGATATTGAGGACCAAAATAGTATTTCATTTCACCCCCAGACAATACAATGTTAGGTTGCTCCTGAGATCCTCTGTGGCCAGTGTGACCCCCCCATCCCCAACATTAGGCCATCTCTGTCTTATAGATGCCTTAAGGCTGGCACTTGACCCTCACCAAAATTGGAGACCAGATCCCCAGCCCCCTTGCTCTTGCTTTCCCAATGACTTATTTGTATATTGATTATCCTGCCTTTCTCAACAAATGGGACTCAGAATGTCCCTTTTGTGCATCACATGCTGTGGATGTGTGTCTGTGATAGAGAGATGGAGGGAATGGGAAAAACAGAAAGGCAGGAAAGAGATGCTGAAGGAGAAATGGTAAAGCAGTGCGGATGGGCAAGAGGGAAGGTTGGAGAGTGGAGGGAGAAAGGGAACAGGTCTCTGGGAGCCAGGAAAGGAAAGCAGGAGCAAAGCCAGGATTGCCTAGCTCTGTGTTGTTGTTGTTGTTGTTGTTGTTGTTGTTATTATTATTATTATTAACCTTTATTTATAAAGCGCTGTAAATTTACACAGCGCTGTACATACAATCTTTTTAATTGGACGGTTCCCTGCCCTCTGTCTTACAATCTAAAAAGACATGACACAGAAGGAGAAGGGAGTGGTGGTGGCTAAGGGGCCTGTCTACTAAGATAATACATATAAAATACATAGCAATACCGGAAATGATTCAATAAAACAGACAAGAAAAGAACATCAAATAGCAAGTGACAATTATGCAATGCCTGGGAACGCTTCTCTGAACAGGATGGTCTTCAGCTCCGTTTTGAAGCTGGTTAATGAAGTGATGGCTCTTGCTCGCGGGGGAAGAAGGTTCCAGGAGTGAGGGGCAGCGAGTGAGAAGGGGCGAATCCTAGATGGGGCAGAGGAAATCCTGGGCTGGGACAGCAGGCTTGACTACCAGAAGGGAGGGCCCTAGTGGGAAGGTGAGGGGAAATAAGGTGAGGTATGTGGACAGGAAAGGACCTCTGGGAAGGGTCAAGAGAGGGGCCTTGGGGATTGGGAGGCAGCCACCAACCTGACAGGTTTTAAGAACTGAACTGGTGAGAACCGGCTCAGACCCTGGTTTTCAGACATATTAAGGGCTTCCATTTAGCAATTATGAACAATGTCTATGAAGAAAGGAAAGGCAACACAAAAATTCCTTTTTCTCTAATGTTTCTTTTTCCTACCTGAGCTTGCTTAGGGTCTTTTACCTGAAATGCTGGAGTTTGGGGAAGACACCTGCAAGTGCTATGCTTTTAGGGGAATTAGATACTTAGCTCAAAGGGGAGATATAGTTTGATTGAGGCAACAGTGACCTCAGGATCCAGCAAAGCTATAGCAGGTCTGCAATCACACAGAACTCCAGAGGCATTTGAAAGGCAAAATGCACACACATGCACACAGAGAATTATGTAACAAAGGTGGGAGTGGTGAATAAATGTAAGACTTTGCTAATGGTAATATGTTGCCTGGATGGATCTCAATCCCAGTTGCTGAGAATCCGGAATGGGGAGAGAAGTCAGTAGCTCCCATGGCAAGTCGGGTTGGAGAGTGTATTGAGGTGCTTAGCCATGTAAACCGACAGAGGATCCTATCGCATGGGATAAAAAAGCCAGCTTAACTTTTCTGAACCGAATTCTGATTCGGGCTGCATCCGGGTCCTATGTAAATCTCCGCTAAATCCACCAGCCAAATCCATCCTGGATTCAGCCCAAATCCCTGCAGCACTTCAGGGCCATTTTTTAATGTTGGAAGCTTCCGCTTAAAAAAGAGGGGGATGGCTGAGCATGCCTCGGACACAGGCTACATCTGGGATGGATTTGGCCAATAGATTCAGCAGTGATTTACATAAGATTGGACCCGGACATAGCCCAAATTAAAATTCTCTTTGGGAAAGGTACCCTGTCTTTCTTACCCCATGCAATAGGGAGCAGAGTGTCTGCCTGCAACTGGACTGAGGCTGAAGAACAGCCACTAGGAGCAGATATTTATGCTGTAATTGTTCCTTAGTGGCAGAAACTGAGGGTATGAAAGGTTTAAATTGCTTTAGAATGTTTCCTGGGTGAGGAAAGAATGGTCTGAAACCAAATTTAATGCAATGAGGGCTTGGTTTAAGCTCTCCCCATTTACTGTGACTTCCTTCACTCTGTCCATCACTTCTTCTCTTAAATTAATGAGGAGAATTAAATTAAATTAAATTAAAATTATATTCTGGCCTCAAAAAGAAGAGCCCTCCCTCCGCCCCAACTGTCATCATCAGACCTGGGAGGGAGTGAAAAAGACAGGCCCAATTTCCATCAGGCCTAACTGTGAATTTTACTGTAACTCACATCGCTCTCTTTTATTTTACTGTATTTTATTTATTTTTGTATTTTATTTTATTCTCTTTATTTTTATTGTTGTAACCCGCCTGGATTCCTTGTGATTGGGCAGGCTATAAATAAATCATCAGCATCATTATTATTATTGGTGCAAGTACCTCAGACAAAAGGGATTAGCACACTGATTCTCAGAGCCTTTTTCTGACTATTTCCTTTCAGTCCCATTCCTTAGCCATAATCCCTTCAACCTCTACAGACATAAATGGATCATGCAGCTAAATCCACTCATTTTCTCAAGGCAGGTTCTCCTACAATCTCTTCTTTGCTACCTCCTATGAGTAGGGATCCATACCTGCAAAAATGCTAAATTCAGGGCACCCACTCCAACTTTATTAATTTTATATCAAATAGGGAAGGGTTAACAGGTGGCTAAATCTTGGGGTAACACATTCCTCTCTTGATTCAGAGAGTCAGTCTTCTGTGTCATTGTTCTTTTTTTCTTTTCAGAAGAACATGTCAGTCTTGAGAGAGTCCATACATGTGAGAGGCCACATAAATGCCAGCACTGTGGGAAATGGTTTTCTTCAAAGTCAGACCTTGTGAGACATCAGAGAGTCCACACAGGAGAGAAGCCATTCAAATGCCAGCATTGTGGGAAATGTTTTTCTTGGAAGTCAAACCTAGTGACACATTTGAGAATCCACACAGGAGAGAAGCGATTCAAATGCCAGCATTGTGGGAAATGTTTTTGTTGGAAGCCACACCTAGTGAAACATTTGAGAATCCACACAGGAGTGAAGCCATTCAGATGCCAGCATTGTGGGAAATGTTTCTCTCAGAAGTCAAACCTAGTGACACATCAGAGAGTCCACACAGGAGAGAAGCCATACAAATGCCAGCATTGTGGGAAAGGTTTTTCTCAGACATCAAGCCTCCTGATTCATCTGAGAATCCACACAGGAGAGAAGCCACACAAATGCCAGCATTGTGGGAAATGTTTTGCCTATAAGCCAGTCCTTGTCATGCATCGAAGAGTCCACACGGGAGAGAAGCCATTCAAATGCCAGCATTGTGGGAAAGGTTTCTCTCAGAAGTCAAACCTAGTGAAACATCAGAGAGTCCACACAGGAGAGAAGCCACACAAATGCCAGCATTGTGGGAAAGGTTTCTCTCAGAAGTCATACCTAGTGAGACATCAGAGAGTCCACACAGGAGAGAAGCCATACAAATGTCAGCATTGTGGGAAATGTTTCTCTTCGAAGTCAAACTTAGTGATACATCAGAGAGTCCATGCAGGAGAGAAACCACATAAATGCCAGCAGTGAACTAACACTGTTTTTGTTAAGAAGTATTACAAGAAAAATATTTTCAATGCATTGGTGATAAGAGAAAGCCCTTGTGATTTTGTTTTTAAGGGTTGTCTGTTCATAAAGTTATTGATTTTGGTATGTTGTTGTTTTTATTTTTTTTATAGAATTCTAGAATAAGAATGGACCACAAGACCCATGCAGTCCAACCCCCGACACACAGGATGACAAAGCATGGATTTATAGGATTCTGGCTTTGTAAGGCACCACAAGCACCTTCTAGTCCAAGCCCCTGCCATATAGGAAGATGTAGCATGGTGGGTAGGTGTGTTATGTGTGAATATGACAGAATTAGAAGATGAAGGATGAGATGAAGGATCTGGCACAGAGAAGCAAGAAAAACTCAAAGTGAATATGCAATAGATAAAGACACCATAATGCAAGGACATGAAACCGAATGTACTAAATGAAGAATGGCCTTTGTATAACACAACTTGATGTAAAGAGCACCAGAACAAGAACGGAATGGGAACAAGACGTCACTCATCAGGAAAAATGATGCACATATTAAAAAGCATAAAGGAATCTTCAAAACCATGGTGATAGTGTGCCAAAATCAGCTGGAACTGGCACCCATCGCTCTTTCAGAAAACTGATGGACCTCTGGGAAGATTTGTGTGCATGAGCATTGTATGAATGTGTGCATGATTTGAGGCCTCTTGATATGTAATATATTAGAATGAATGTCCCTAATGTTAGAATAAATGTTACATACAAAGTGTTTGAACCCAGATCTGGTCTCTTATGTGTCTGATTAAAAGTTTTATAGTCCAATTCTGTATTTACTCACCACTCTAGATGTAAAGAAGAACACCTAGATTGGTGACAGGAGTGTGATCTCTCATTTCACCTTCTGGAGCTTCTGCACTGATCCCTGAAAGCGGAAAGAGAACTAACCAAGCAGTGGGGACACACTTCCTTTGTTAACCCATTACGATTCCACTATAAGAGACAGGCTTTGGAGTTCTGATCCACTGCCAGCCGTAAGGTTTGGGTTAAAATATGGGGGCTCGCTCATCGCCTGCAGCCTCTGGTTCCGTTGGAGGCAGGGCTTCTTCTCCAGCATCACCTGGAACAACGGACCAGAACAATGGACAACAACAGATGTATGTGGCATGTGTGTTTGTGCATATACCTCTGTATATATACATCTGTATATATATGTATGTATGTGGAGGCATCTCTATCTAAGTGCATTCAGACTTATACTTTTAAGAGCCTACACACACAGACATGGAATGTTTAAAGTCTATAGATCTTGCATACAATACCCATAGATACATCTATACATACCCATAGATACCTGTGTACGCACATGTATTTTTATATATATATATATATATATAGAGAGAGAGAGAGAGAGATGCAAACACATGTACACATTTATGTTGGATCATATATATATGATTTATATATTTATATATACTCTTCTACTTGCATACAATTTAAACATAAGGAAATGCATAGAGGAATATGTAAGTACATATGAATGCGCATGTATACACCCCACAGGTTCTGGTCAACATCAGCATGTAGATATAATTATAATTGTATACATGTTTACTTCCGGTCATAACAGCATAACTGCCCTGCGACTCCTGCAACTGGAATGTCTATACTTTGTGATGTTTTTATGATATGTATTTTACACATGATTGTCTCCTCTGAGTTGCTGCCGTTGGCTAGAGTCCGCACCCTCCCACCATCCCTGGCCCTGATTGGCTGGAATCGCACTCCTTCCCACCATCCCTGGCCCTGATTGGCTGGAATCGCACTCCTTCCCACCATTCCTGGCCCTGATTGGCTGGAATCCCAGTCCCTCCCGCCATCCCTGGCGCTGATTAGCTGGAATCCCAGTCCCTCCCACCATTCCTGGCCCTGATTGGCTGGAATCCCAGTCCCTCCCACCATCCCTGGCCCTGATTGGCTGGAATCCCAGTCTCTCCCAGCATCCCTGGCCCTGATTGGCTGGAATCCCAGTCCCTCCCACCATCCCTGGCCCTGATTGGCTGGAATCCCAGTCCCTCCCACAATCCTTGGCCCTGATTGGCTGGATTCCCTGTCACTCCCACAGTCTCTGGCTCTGATTGGCTGGAATCCCAGTCCTTCCCACCATCCCTGGCCCTGATTGGCAAGAATCCCAGTCCCTCCCACAATCCTTGGCCCTGATTGGCTGGATTCCCTGTCCCTCCCACAGTCTCTGGCTCTGATTGGCTGGAATCCCAGTCCTTCCCACCATCCCTGGCCCTGATTGGCAAGAATCCCAGTCCCACCCACAATCCTTGGCCCTGATTGGCTGGATTCCCTGTCCCTCCCACAGTCTCTGGCTCTGATTGGCTGGAATTCCTGTCCATCCCACCATCCCTGGCCCTGATTGGCTAGAATCTCAGCCCCTGCCTCCTTGTTTTCTGGCAGCCATTTTGTGTTCTGGTGGCCATTTTGTGCTGCTTGTGACTCTGGGGAATAATGTTACAGAACCTTCTCTGAGTCTCAGTTGAACAGAGTCCTCTCTTTCTCTCCTGAGGCTCCAGAGTCAGAAGGAGGCCAGGCTCCTTGGGCCAAAAGGAAGGAAGTGTGTCTCTTTGTGTCTCTTTTCTGAGAGGGTTTTCTTATTACACAGCTCTGCTCCTTCTGGGGAACATGGGTTTTAAAAGGGATCAGAAATAGGAAGATAGTTGTAATACAATCCTTATTCTTATTATTCACAAACATTGGGCTTTGGCTTCTAAGAGGAGGCTAGTCCCCCCAAAAAGTATAGTTCAATCTTTTTTTCCAAGTTTATTCCCAATGGTCTAATTCAATTACAAAACCAAAGTTTTGACACCATCTGATCATAGTTTCTCTAATAAAATTCTCTTGTGTACAGATTTTAAGAATACAATTATAAAGTCTTGCTAACAAGGCATCTTTATTCAACATTATTTCTTGTTCTAGATCAGATTCTGATTTGGCAATACCGGATTGTTTTTTATCCATTAGGAAGAGCTCTCTAATTGTCTGTAAAAGAACCATGAAAGATCATAGCCCTGATCATTAGGATCTTCTTTAAGATGAATGTACTCCCCAAAATGATTTTCCTCTTTCAAAGCCTCCCTATTATAATTAGTGATGTCCCATTCAAACAATGGGAGAGAGATCTATCTAAATTTATTTGGAATGGGGAAAAGCCCAGAATTAAAATGAAAATATTGTATGATTCGGTGAATAGGGGGGGAATGGCACTTCCAAGTTTAAAATGGTACTACCAGGAATGCTCTTTAGATTGGATTCTGGATTGGGTAAGGTTAGAAAAATTCGAATTAAAATTTGGCTTACATGGATACTTAATCTATGACAAAATAAAATTAGATACAATTTTTAATAATCGTATTATCAGAAAATCTTTACTACGGATCTGGCAAAACTTTAAGAGAAAGTGGTGTCCTAAATCCCCTTATGGGCATCAATGAACGAGGCTATGTTTGGAAGGGAGCAATATAAAAAGGATGATTGAGTGACTTACAATGATATTACTAAAATGGTTGAGGGAAATAGGATTATGAAAACACAGGAGGAATTACAAGATGAGGATATTATTAGTAACTGGTTTGCCTACAGACAAATCCGGGAACGCTTTCTAGTGGATACAAAAGAGGAAGGAATTGGGGAGGGTGACCTAAATCTAGAAAAGATTATAAAAGACCCAAAAAAACAAATTTCAAATTTATATAAATTAAAATATTGGAATATGAATTAGAATCTGAAACAGTAAAAGAATTCATGATTAAATGGGCCAAAGATATAAATGAAACAATACAATTGGATGAATGGGAAAATCTTTGGAGGGGAAAAATAAAAAATATGATAAGTGTTGACGTAAAAGAAAACATATCTAAGTCCATGTATCGGTGGTACTTTACCCCACTTAGATTGGCAAAAATGTTTAAAAAAATAAAAATTTGTGTTGGAAATGTAACAAAGAGACAGGTAGCTATTTACATATTTGGTGGAATTGTCCGACAGCGAAACAATTTTGGAAAAAGATACATATCGAAATGAAAAATAATTTGGATTAAAGGGAAGACCGACCGTTAAATTTTACCTCCTAAATATATTTGACATCAAGGAATACGGTAAAGAAATAAATGAAAAAGTATTATTGTATGCTTTGGCCACAGCTAGAACTGAAATATTTAAGGATGGATAAGCTAATAATAAAAGGGGAAAGTAGAAAACGCTAATGTATTAGGATGTTTGAATAAGATATTTCTTTTTTATATAGGATTTAATAGGGGAAAAGGGTTTTTGTAGAGTCCAGTTGAAATAATTAAGATAATAAAGGACTAACGAGATAAGTCAGTAATCTAGGAAGTAAACAACTTTATTAAGAACTGAAGAAAAATATCTTATAGGATGTAGTGGAATGTATTTTAATTAATGTGAATAAGATTGTATTGTACTTTTTTTCTTTTAGAATGTTTAATAAAATTTATATTAAAAAAAGAAGAAAAAAAGAGACACAAAAGACACACAAAGAGACACACTTCCTTCCTTTTGGCCCAAGGAGCCTGGCCTCCTTCTGACTCTGGAGCCTCAGGAGAGAAAGAGTGGACTCTGTTCAACTGAGGCCTCAGAGAAGGTTCCTGAACATTGTTCCCCACAGTCACAACCAGCACAAAATGGCCTCCAGAACACAAAATGGCTGCCAGAACAAAATATGAGTCTATGGCAGGGGGCAGGGTCTTCCAGGTCCTCTGCCCCATTGGCCAGCCTCAAAAAGAGGCAGAGCTTCTGCTTCTCTATTTAGCTCTGCGTGCGGAAGAGAGAGCAGCAGAGTTTTAGAGGGAGAAAGAGATAGACAGACAGACAGGAAGGAGAGAGAGAGAGAGAGGGGAGGAGTGAAGCAACAGCAGAGAGACAAGGCCTGGAACTACTAGGCTTTACTGCTGCCCTGAGGTCCGGCTGGGCCTGGCTTGGTTCTACTATTTCTGCTGCTTTTCTTTGGCCACTGCCATTAAGGAGGGGAGGAAGGAGGCCCAGCAGTCCTTCTAGGCATGGCCCACTCTCTCTGAAGGTGGCAGAGTGGGACTCCCCAAAGGGATTTCAATGCTTTTAATGGTGGCTCTCATGCTGTAGCAAAGATGATGATGATGATATTATCAGGTCTGGGGGAGGGATGGAGCTGCCGCCTTAATCATCATTAATGCCACCATCACTAGGCATTCTTGCTTTGCACCACTGTAATGGCCATGGCTCAGTGCTATGGAACTCTGGGAATGTTCTTTTGGTTTGGCATTTTAGGTGTTGTTAAGGTTTGGAAATCCTGTTTGGGGTCCCTTCCGACTTTGGGGCCCTTTTGTCCTCCATTTTGGGTTCCCAGAAGGCCAGAACTGCCAAGCGCTGAGGCAGAGGCAGCCATTTTGTGTTCCAGTGGCCATTTTGTGCTTCTTGTGACTGTAGGGAATAATGTTCTGGAACCTTCTCTGAGGCCTCAGTTGAACAGAGGCTTCTCTTTCTCTCCTGAGGCTCCAGAGAGAGAAGGAGGCCAGGCTCCTTGGGCCAGAAGGGAGGAAGTGTGTCCCTTTGCCTCTGGCCCTCCATTTTGGGGCGAAGGAAGGAAGGGAGGGAGGGAGGGACCTGTGGGGGTCTGAGGAAGGGGAGGCAGGGACTCAGGGCCAGTGGGGAGGCTGTCCATTGGAGGCTGGGAGAGAGAGGTGGAGAATGAGACCCTCCCTTTGGGCCCTAGCTGGGGAGGGTCCTACTGGTCCTTTCCTCCCCCTTTGGGAAAGGAGACCCCCTCAGCCCCCTGGACTCACTCCTGCCACTCATTCCTAGAATGGCTGGGACTCAGAGGGGTTTCTTAGGCATTGTCACCTTCTGTCCTCCATAGCCATTGGCACTGACCTTTCCCCATTGCCTTCCCTCCCTCAGCCCTGTGGACCTCCTCCTCCTTCGCACTCAGAGCAACCCTTCTTATGGCTGAGGAGACGGCCTCTGAACCAGGGAAGCTCCGGCCATAAAGGACTGCGGAAGAGGCCTTTCTGGGGCTGCAGGAGTCAGGGTCTTTGTGTTGAAGGTAGGTGTTTATTCCTGGAGCTGAAAGGGGACCTTTTTTTAAATCTTTCAGTCCAGGATTGTGTGGAAGGGTTGCCGCTGAGAGACTGAGCCCATGATTTGCAGGCTTAAATGTTAGAAAATGACACGTGTGTGACCACAAGACCAGCTGTGAGCTAAGTATTGTAAACAGTCAAATTCCAGTGGCAGTTAACAGTTGACACTTGCATTATGGAATGTTGATGCTGCCAGTCCTTCTGAGAGAGTGTGTCAATTATGACAGTTGGATGTTAGAGTAACCGCCTCTCTGTTTTGTTGTTATTGTTGATTGGTTGACAAAGTAACTTATTTATTAAAGCCCTCGTGTAGGGTGAAAGCTTGAAGTGCTATTGTTCTTATTTCTCAAGCCGGGAGCTCAAGACCATTTGCAGTGGTGAAGAAATATTTTCCTTGAATATCTTTGCAGACATCTCTTCAGATTCCCTCTCCGTGGCGTCCTGTTGACGTGGTTCAACTTTTTCAGGTGGTCATGGTGGACAGAGCGCATCTTTCCACGCCCCAACAATAAAGCCCCAAATTCAGTCTCTGGCAGCATTGTCTTCCCAGAAGGTGGAAGTGAGATTTCCAGACCCCAGACACACAGTGCGCCAGTGAGTCCTTTGTGTGGGGATTGTGTGTGTACATGCTGTTTACTAGAGCTTTGTAAGTTACTAGTTTCACTGGGTTTATAAAATGAATTTACATATCCCCAAAATGAGTATAGAAATAGAAAGAAATAGATTAAATGGACTGATCACAGCAGCAGAAATCATTGAAGTAATAAGAAAAAGTTTAAAAAAGGGAAAACACGAGGACTGATGGCTTCACCGTCAGTTATTATAAAGTATTTGAGGATCAATTGTTAACACCACTCAAATTAAAATTAAATGCCATCAAAGAAAACCATTATCCTGAAACATGGAAACAATATAATATAACTTTGCTGTTAAAAGAAGATAGAGATGCATCTGAGGTAAAGAGCTATAATTTCTTTATTAAATATGGATTATAAACTATTTTCTATGATTTTTGCCGATAGACTCAAAAAATTTCTTAAAGACTGGATTCAAAAGGACCAATTGGGATTTCTCCCTCACAGACAACTCAGTGATAACATACAAAGCATCTTAAATATAATTCAATATTTTGAAAGGCACAACAAAAAACAACTTGCACTTCTCTTTGTTGATTTAGAAAAGGCCTTCAATAACATAGGATGGGATATGTTATTTGCGACACTTGAAAAATCGCAATAGGAGCTTCTTTTTTAAGATGGATAAAGGCAATGTATAAAGATCAAAGAGCCAAACTAATTATTAACTATTAAAAAACCAGAGGAATTTAAGATTTCTAAAGGTAAATGGCAAGCTTTCCCACTTTCACCCTTTTTGTTCATTCTGATCCTTGAAGCACTGAATAATAGGATAAGATTAGAAAATAAGATCAATGGGATAAAAATTAAAAACAACTGAGTTTAAAATGAGAGTCTTCTCAGACGACATTTGTATTCCCTGGAGAATCCAGAAAAGAGCACAAGACAATTGATGAATGTAATAGTGGGATTGGAATATGTTTCAGGACTAAAAGTAAACAGAGACAAAACAACATTAATAACACAAAATATGGGGAAAAGGAAGAACAAATCCTGGAAGAAATTAGTGGATTTAAAGTGAGAAAGAAAGTTACATATTTAGGAATAAATGTAACAAATAAAAACTCATATCCATTTCAGAATAACTATGAGACACATGGAAGGAAATCAGAAAAGACCTAGAAAAATGGGGGAAATTACACTTATCGCTATTAGGAACAATATCACTGATCCAAATGAGTTTCCTTCCTGAAATACTATTTCTGTTTCAAGCGATACCCATCATCCAGAATGAAAAACCATTGAATCTATGGCAAAAGGAAATCTCAAAATGTATTTGGAATTAAAAAAGAGCTAGGATAAAAACGAAAATACTTTGTGATGACAAAAGTAGAGGAGGTCTGGGTTTACCAAACTTAAAACTTTATTATGCTGCTTGTTGTTTAGTTTGGATTAGACAATGGGTTCTGTTAGAGAAAGAACAATTGTTATGTCTGGAGGGTGAACATTTAAGATTTGGGTTGAATGGATACCTAATTTACGGTAAAGAGAAAGTTCATAAAGAAAGCAGAAATCATTTAGTAAGAAAAGCTCTTTTGAAGATCTGGGGGAAAAACAAGTGTAGAATAAGCCCAAAAATACCTTTATGGTGTTTGCCACATGAGGCTCTTTTTGGGAGGAAAAGTATCCATAAAACTAACTGGTTAAGATACAAGGATGTACTGAAAGAATTGCAAGGAAAACTAGAGATCAAAACACAAGAAGAACCTAAAGAATCTGGCCTAGATTGTCACTGGTATCTTTATCGTCAAATGAGGGAGAGGTTTAAAATAGATGTGAAATTAGAAAGAATACAAAATGAAACATGGGAATTGTGGAAGCCATGCTCCATGTTCATTCCATGCCTGATGAGAGTGTTGGGTGCGAGGCATTGGAGAAGCATCCAGCTGTGTTTCTCTAGCCAGAAGCCAAAGGAAGGCATTCTCCTCTGAAGGCCACTGGGGAGGTCAGGAGGTTTCAGCAGATGATGCGCTCATTTCACATCTAGCTACAGGGACATAGCCAGGGTCCTCTCCAATTCCCCATCCCCTGACCCCCCTCCACTCTCACAAGGCATGGAGTGTCAGGACCATGGAGAACAGGTCTCAGGAAATGACATGCATGTGGCCACTAGGGGGAGCTGTTGTGGAAGTCATTGACAGCTCTAGTGGCAGTTAGATGTCTCAGCATTTAAACAGTACATCATTGGAATGTTGATGCAACTGTCAACTGTCATTCTCAACTGTCACTGAGGAAGAGTCAGACAGTGTGTGCCTCAGAGTGGGTTGTTACTGGTGTGGATGGTGGAGGGTGTCGATGTATATAGTGTTGTACACAGTGGAACTTCTTATATGCATAAAAGACTCATCTGAGAGAAGATTACAGTGTCTCTTTGCTCATTGAGAAAGCGACAGGTGTTTCTTCAGCTCACAATCTACTGACTACAGTCAAGGTGGAGTATCTGGCGTCATATGTTAACGTGTTGCCTCACGTGCTGCGCAACATAGCAACGTCAAAAGTGTTTTAACATGGAGTATGTGTTGTGTAGGAGAGTTGCAGTGAAGCTATGCTAGGTCCATGGGGCTTTGTTTGGTGAAGAGGGAGGAAAGAGATACCCACCTCTGCATTGGCCCAAAGGAGGCATATGTCACCTGAGTATCTCACTAGCAGCATGCTGTTCTCTGTGTCTTTGAGTGATGCAGGATTTCTTGACAAACCAAGCCTAACCCTAGTCTCTTTTCTCAGGAACTTCATCTCGGTCTCCTTGTACACAGCTTTGGGACATATTTTGCTGGAAGAGACCCAAGTGCAGTGCCACCAAGATCACCCCTCCCCTGCCCAACTAATGGCCAACACAGAGGCCAAGCAGAGGAAGTTGGGCTCCAAGAGAAAGAGGCTGTTGAAGTACAACAACTCTTTGGTGAGTTGCCATCCTGACTATTAGTTTCATTTGTGTCATTGTTGGGCCAGTTCATGAAAGTGAGTGGAGAACATATTGTTCCAATTTGGCAAAGAAAGTGCTGGTTAATCCTCTGTCATCCCACTTTTTCAGGGGCTTTAAAAAATGTCCCAGTTTCTCTATCCTCCTCCCACTTTCCCCCTTCTCCTCAGCTCTCTTGAGTTGCTGCAAAATGACTTCCAAGGTGTTTGCACCCCATCAACTCAAAAGGGGGGAGAGGAGATAAGTTGCCAGGGTCTTCCCTTGCCAGGAGGCTGAGGCAAAAGCAAATTGCTGTGCCCTTCCTAGCTTGTGTGATCTTCCTCATAAACAACTTTGGCCATCTTCACCGCCTTCGGGTGTTGCTTGTGCACATGTGCCTTGCTTTTCCTGTCTGTGAAATGTTGGGGATAGGGGAGACCATCTCTGGATCTAAATTGGGGATGGGCCCAGTGGCCCTCAAGTCCAGAGTGCTCCCCAGAACTGTTTTTTAAAAAGGAAGCCACCCACCTCGGCGGGCCGGCCCGGTTGCCGCTGAGGGACGTCCCCGCAGCGGGAAAGGGTCCTTCCCAGCGAGCGGCTCCCAGCAGCTTTGGCGCAGGGGCCGCTCGAGCCGTGATTGGCTCCGGGGGGGACCATAGGTGGGACTTCCACCCGCGCTGTTGGGACTACAGGTCCCAGCAGACATCGCAGGAGGAAGGGCCCGCCGATTGGGCGGCGTCATCGGATGGCGCCGCCCGTTGATTTGGGGAAGGGTCGGGAGGTGGGCGTTGCAGCCCTTTCCAGGCCTCCCATTGGTTCGTGGGCCTACAAAAGGCCCACGAGGCGGCAAGGCGGGCGCCATTGCCAAGGAGCTCACCCACCCACCCTCCCTATGTGGGTTGTGCTATTGTCACAACTTTGTGGGGCGGTTGCATAGGTCTTGGATCTGGTGGGCGTGGTTTCCAGGGCTGCGTAGCACTGGATCGGGAGTCCATCCAGACAGGGAGGTGCTGCAAGAGAGGCGGTGTTGCCATTGCGGGGGCATCATCAACACAGCGTCCCCGGTGGCAAGGGATAGTTATGTGTCGATGCACATCTGCGGATATGTGATCAATCGCTTGGGCGACCATTGGTACAGGAGCGTAAAAGAAATCCCTTGCCATCCCGAAGCTTGGCCATGACCAAGCACTGGGGTTCATCCACTCAGCACTGGGCTGATGAATGACAGATCCAGACCTCATGCATTGGAGCCAACCCTACCTTATGGATTGGGGATATACCTTTTGTTATGCTAATAAAGTTGTGGCCTTTCCTCCAAATATGTGCTGTTCTCTTTTGTCCGTGGCGGCGTCCCTCTTAGGCAAATGACATTTCCTCTGAAATTTGGCAAGAAATGGCTAATTGCACCATAATTCTTTTGTAGCTAAATGTACTATATATGTGTTGGAAATGCCAGTATCCAAATCCATCCTCAGTATCCCAGCCATGGTCTAAATTATATTTTTTGTTATATTTTATATTATATTTAAAAGATTCAAGACAAACTGGATCTCAAAGGCAGTAGCTTTTTTGCATATGTATGTTGGGTATGATGGGCACAAACGGGACAAAGTCTTTAAAGAACATCTATTGAGGAAACCTTTCATTAATAACTGGGTAACTGTGAAAAAATGTTTTACATTGGACTTCCACTTTGGGTTTCCCCATAGGAGGCTTTTTTAGGCCAATGGGGAAAAGATCAGAGACATATTAACTCATAATAATGAAGGAAATGTTATATTAAGGTTAAAGGAAGAAATCATATCTAAAATAGGCCATATGAACTGGTTGAATTATATTCAACTTGAAAAAGGAATCATAGAATCATAGAATTGTAGAGTTGGAAGAGACCACAAGGGCCATCAAGTCCAACCCCTGCCATGCAGGAATTCACAATCAAAGCATGCCCAACAGTATGCAAAGGAATCTTGTAGCACCTTGAAACCAACTAAATGGAAGAGATTTTCAACATGAACCTTCATGGCCTTGTGCCCAATTCATCATGTGCATGATAGACCTTGTCACAATAGGTCTACCAAGCCAGATTTACACAGGATAAGAGTTTATTTGGTTTTGAGAAAAAATATAATGAATATTAATGAAAGAAGATGAAAAAGATATATTATGTAAAATATATAACATCTTACTGAAAAGATCCCTTGAAGAAGTGGAAATTAAAGGTTCGATGACAAAATGGGCACAAGAGTTGGGATACAATTTAGACGTGGAAAAATGGGGAAAAGCTAGATTAAAAACAAAAAAAATTACTGTAGCACAAAAAAATAAAAGAAAATTATTTTAAAGTTGTAAATAGATGATATCAAACTCAATTATAAATTAAAGGATAACTGGTGTTGGATATGCCAAAAAGAAATGGGTACATATTTGCATATGTGGTGGCAAAGCACATATATAAAGTCATTTTGGGTGAAGATTCATTTGGAAATAAAGTTAATATTAAAAATTGATTTTGAGTTTGGACCAGAAATATATCTGTTAAACAAGACCTTATTACTAGACCCAGAGGAAGAAAGGAAATATTGGGAAATATTATTATACTTAATATCGGCTGCCAGAAGGATAATAACAAAGAACTGGAAATTACCTATAATAATCCCACAAACAGAGACTTGCCAAAACGAAATCCAGGAATTGAAAGATCTAGACAGATTAACAGCATTAATAAACAAGAAGGATATGGTTAAATGGGAAAAGGATTGGGAAGCTGTCAGACTTTATTTAACGGCTGCTCAATACCTCAAGGAGAGGTAAAAGAAACAAAACCTTTTTACAGTTTCTTGTGGAGAGTTATCAGGTATAAGCCTAATATATAACAGATTTGTAGCTTGTTGATATATGTTTTTATTTATCTTGTTGTAAAAATGCAAGCTTTGTAAAAAGAGAGATATATTACCACAATAAAAAAGGGAGGAAAAGACAGTAGCTTTTTGCTTGCTAACAGAATTTAAAGTTTATTTCCTGGACTGAATTCTGAGGTGATGAAATAATATTTGGATGCACCATGTGCTTCCCTCCCCTTTTCTTAGTCACTCTCTGGATGAGGGCTATTTCCTATTTTAGGTGACCTTTGCGGATGTGGCGGTCTATTTCACTGAGGATGAATGGAATCTGTTGACGAAGAAACAGAGACTTATGTACAATTATGTAATGATGGACAATTATGAGAATGTGGCTTCTGTAGGTAAGGAACCAGAATCCATTGCTCTTTCTATAAAGACTGAGGGCCCTTTCATACTGTATTATCATGTCGCTATGGTTCAACTAGAATTATAGAATCGTAGAGTTGGAATAGACCACAAGGGACATCCAGTTCAACTCCCTTCTGCCATGCAGGAATACACATTCAAATCACCACCAAGAGATGGCCACCCAGCCTCTCTTTAAAGACCTCCGCCAAACTCTAAGGGAGTATATTCCACTGTCAAAGAGCTCTTACTGTCACGAAGTTCCTCCTAATGTTTAGGTGGACCCTCTTTCGCTGTGACTTGCATCCATCGTGCTGTTTCCTTTTCTCTGTAGCTGAAAAAAAGCAAGCCTGCTCCTTGCACAAGATGACACCCTTTCAACTATTTAAACATGGATATCATATCCACTCTTTATCTTCTTTTCTCCAGGCTAAACATAACCACCTCTCTAAGCTGCTCCTCATAGAGCTTGATGGCTTCCATACCCTTCACCACTTTGGTTGCCCTCCTTCGGACATGCTCCAATTTGTCAACATCCTTTTTGAATTGTGGGGCCCAGAACTGGACACAGGATTATTCCAAGTGAGGCCTGACCAAAACAGAATAGAGTGGCACTATTACTTCCCTTGATCTAGAAACTATTCTTGCATAGATGCAGCCTAGAATCACATTGGCCTTTTTAGCTGCCGCATCACACTGTTGGCCCATGTTCAACTTGCGGTCTACTAGGAGTCCTAGATCCCTTTCAAGCCTAGTTTAATTGTGATAGCAACATCCTGTAGAATATTTGAATCTGTACTTCAGTGAGGCACTATTGCTCTCTAGTGTCTAAGGATCCTAAACTGCCAATTCTAGGATTTTGTGGAAAGAAGCCATGGAGATTAATGCTTTTCACACCCAAATGCTACTCAGCACATCCCTGAGCAAGTTTCCTACCATTTTTGGCCCTTCCTCTATCCTTTTAAGGCTATGGAGAGTTTTCTTGGGGGAAAGCCCTCACTTGGGCCTGCAATGGCTCAGAGAGGGCCCAACAGTGGCAAAATGGCCTCCTCTGCCCTAAACAGATGCTGTTGGATGTTGGGGGCAAAATATTATTTCATCCCCCCCAGGCAATACGGTTGCCCCTGAGATCTCCTCCAAACCTCATCAGTAGTCCATGCCTGTCTTATAGATGTTTTAAGGCTGCTCCCTGGCACTTGACCCTCACCAAAATTTGAGTCCAGGTCCCAGCCCCCTTACTCTGACTTTGCCAATGACTTATTGGAATCTGACTCCAACTTAATTTAATATCAAACAGGGAGGAGTAAACATAGGGCTAAATCTTGAGCTAACACTTTCCTCTCTTAACTCTGATATTCAGTATTATCTATCATTGTCCTTCTTTACAGAAGAACTTGTCAGTCATGGGAGAGTCCACACATCAGAGAAGCCATACAACTGCCAGCATTGTGGGAAATGTTTTTCTCAGTACTCAAACCTACTGACACACCAGAGAGTCCACACAGGGGAAAAGCCATACAAATGCCAGCATTGTGGGAAAGGTTTTTCTCAGAAGTCAAACCTAGTGACACACCAGAGAGCCCACACAGGAGAGAAGCCATACAAATGCCATCATTGTGGGAAATGTTTTTCTCAGCAGACACACCTAGTGACACACCAGAGAATCCACACAGGAGAGAAGCCATACAAATGCCAGCATTGTGGGAAATGTTTTTCTCGGCAGTCAAGCCTAATGACACACCAGATAATCCACACAGGAGAGAAACCATACAAATGCCAGCATTGTGGGAAATGTTGTTTGTCAAAGTCACACCTAGTGACACATCAGAGAGTCCATACGGGAGAGAAGCCATACAAATGCCAGCATTGTGGGAAATGTTTTTCTCAGCAGTCAAGCCTAATGACACACCAGAGAATCCACACAGGAGAGAAACCATACAAATGCCAGCATTGTGGGAACTGTTTTTCTTTGAAGTCAAACCTATTGAAACATCAGAGAATCCACACAGGAGAGAAGCCATACAAATGTCAGCATTGTGGAAAATGCTTTTCTTGGAGGTCAGGCCTATGCAGTCACCAGAGAGGCTACACAGGAGAGGAGCCACACACATCCAAGCAGTGAACGAACATTATTTTTGTGAAGAAGGAATACAAAAATACTGTTTCAATCTGGCAGTGATGAGAAAAGGCCCTCATGATTTTATTTGTACATTTTTTTCTGTCCATATGTCTGTTTATGTTTTAATGTTATGTTTTGTTAAGTTTAGGTTTTAATTGCTGCTAGTATAGATAATTGTTTTGGGTTATAAATTTGGCTGGGGATTATGAGTCATGGTATAGGTTAGTTAGATGGGGGGCTGGGATTTGTTGCAACTGGCAAGTATAGCAATGATAGCATTCTGAATATGGAATGTTGGCTGGTAGTAGTAACAGAAAGGGAGCTTGCTTCTTCAAATGTCTGGGGCAGGGAGAGATTGTGCATGTGAGAAGGATGGCAAAGTGGGGCTGGTTAATAGTGAGGGATAGATGGTGGGAATTGTAGGTGGGGGCTGGGTTTGGTAGAAGGTGGAGTTTTAGGTTTTGGGGTTTCAATATATTCTGGGCAGTTCTGGCTTAAACATATTTCTGATATGTGTTTTCAATAAAGGTCTTTGCTGTTTCAACACACTGGATTCTTTGATGCACAGAATTTGTGAATATGCACAAAACTGACACTTTCTTCTCTCCTCAATCCTCAGCTCCATTCCCAGCTGTAAGAACAGCAGAGACAAACATACATCTATCTATCTATCTATCTATCTATCTATCTATCTATCTATCTATCTACAGTATACACAGAGCTACTATTTCCAAAGCAGAGCCTTCCTTTCCTGCCTTTCCTGGGCTCCATTGCGGCCTCTTAAAAAATTTCCTCAAAAGAAGGAAGGAAGGAAGGAAGAAGGAAGGAAGGGGAGGCTGCTGAACCCTCGTACACTCCTCCTTCCCTCAAAGGCCACCAGTGGAATAAACAGCAGCAGCAGTAAGGCCCTGGTGGTCCCTGCACATGATCAGAAGGGGCCTTTGGATGTATGTGTGCATGCGCAGTCTCAGACTCAGACCTGAAGCCATTGCTGCCCTCACAGTCTGTTCTGAGGGATGGAAATGGGGGACAACCCTTGTTCGTTTAGAGGAATGGCTTGAGGATCTTCGGGGGGGGGTTGGGGGTTATAAGAAGGAAGGAAGCCCCTCTTCCCTCAAAGAAAGCTCTTCCCTCAAAGAAAGGTACGGGGCTTCCAGGCCTCCTCTCCCTCTTCCCTTCCTTGCCTCCTCCTCGGAGGATTCCTTGGGGCCCAGGTACTTGGGGGTTATTATGAGAAAAGAGGGCGGGGGTTCCCTTAAAGAGAGGCATGGCCATGGAAGGGATCATGATCCAAATATAAAAAGGTCTTTGAGGAGCCCCCTCCCTCCTGGAAAGTGGAGCAGAGGAAAGACCCTGGAATAATGTGTCCAGTTCTGGGCACCATAATTTAAAAATGATGTGGAGAAAGTGGAACGTGTCCAAAGGAGTGTGACTAAAATGGTGAAAGGTCTGGAAACCATGCCCTATGAAGAACACCTTAGCGAACTGGGGGTGTTTAGCCTGGAGAAGAGACGGTTAAGAGGTGATATGATAGCCCTGTTTAAATACTTGAAGGGATGTAATATTGAGGAGGGAGGAAGCTTGTTTTCTAATGCTTCAGAGACTTGGACCCGGAACAATGGATGCAAGCTCCAGGAAAAGAGATTTCACCTCAACATTAAGAAGAAGGAACTGACAGTAAGAGCTATTTGACACTGGAACACACTCCTTCCTCAGAGTGCAGCCGAGTCTCCTTCCTCAGAGGTCTTTAAACAGAGGCTGGATGGCCATCTGTCGGGGATGCTTTGATTGAGATTTCCTGCATGGCATAATAGGGTTGGACTGGATGGCCCTTGGGGTCTCTTCCAACTCTATGATTCTATGAGTGTATACAGAATAGCCCCCAGAATTCCAAAGCATGGAGCCATCAATCTGCATTAATCCTACAGTGTAGGTGCAGCTTTATTATCTGTCTTTTATTGCTCTTTGTCCATATGAGCAAGAAGGGGAATGGCATCTGCCTGCATTGAGATACTTCACTATCATCTTAACTGAGAAGCTCTACAGACCACCCCAAAGGGACGGCCTGCAGTCGCCCCTTTTTGCGATGGATCAGGGCTGCGGCAGGCTCACCCCGTGGCCCTGATCTGGCCTGTCAAGGGTGCGAAAAGGAGCCGCAAAAAGCAGCTCCTTTTTGCACCCTCAAAAGGGCCACCATAGCCGCATTGCCATAGTTATTCAGCACTTATTTGGGGCTGCGTGATGTGGAGCAGCACATGGCATCCGGGCATCCTGGGAGGCAGAGTTGGGCATGCAACTTGAGGACACTATGCCCTGACACTGCCCCTATGCCAGCCTTAATGGCCGGTGTGTACAGGGCCTGAGTAACATCAGAGGCAGCATGTAGGCCTGTGGCTCCATCGCAGAGTGGTTTGAGCACTGGTTTATGACTCTGGAGACCAGGGTTCGAATCGTAGCCCAACCATGAAAGCCACTGAGTGACCGTAGTCAGGCTACACTCTCTCAGCCTCAGAGGATGATCAAGGCAAAGCCCCTCTGAAGAAATGTGACAAGAAACCTCCTGATAGGGTTGCCATAAGTCAGAAATGATTTGAAGGCACACAACAACAGTTATTTATTCGTTTATTGTAACCTAAAACATAACATAAACTAATGACATGACATACAAAATGACATAAAATATATAATAAGAATTCCTTTCATTCTCTTTCTCTCCTTCCTAAGATATCTATGCTTGGTGTTTATACATATTTTTGGTAATGTTCCTTCCTTATATACACATGATAATAGATAATAATAAAGGCTGCACCTACAATGTAGAATCAATGCTGTTACTTATATACAAGTGATTTTTGGATCTATCTTAAATATATGGATCATCCCAAATTCTGAATACAACAGCTTCTCTTACTTAATCCTGAAAACCAAGAATTGACATTTCTCCCAACATGTTACTTAAGTATTTCATTACCAGTTCCCAAATACTGACAAGTTTCCCCAGAGTTTCGGGTTTCATGGCTTTTATATGGGGTAGATGTATTAGATAATGCGTTTTCACTTTTGTATGTTTTTAACCTTAATTTTAAACTGTTTTAATGGTCTTATTTTAAATTGGTTTTTAAAAATTGTTTTAAAGGCGTTTTATCTTGAGAGCCGCCTTGGGAGAAACGCGCTGTATAAATAAATAAACAAATGCATGAGACATATCCATTTGTCTCTTTCAGCCATTTCCAAAAGTTTTAATGACCAATCCTGCACCAGAAAGATTGAACTCTCTTTCCATTTCGATGCTATTAAGATTCTGGCTACCAATGTCACATAACTCAATATCTTAGCATCTCTGCCGGACGAAGAAGCCAGTGAAGCTTTGAAAGTTTGCACGATGCAACTTTTTTCCCATTTTGGGAGGCCAATAAAGGTATATATTTTGTATTGTGGACAAGTCTTGGTTTCCAAATCTTTAATCATCTTCACTCATCCTTCCCTGGAGACATTATTCCAGCTTGCCCACATCCTCTTGAATCTTGGTGTCCAGAACTGGATACAGGATTCCAGCAGAGGCTTGACCAGAGTAGAATACAGTGGCACTATTACTTCCTATGATCTAGAGTCCTGCTGATTCAGCCTGGAATCATTCTAGCTTTTCTGCCTGCTACTCCACACAGTTGACATGTTTAGCTTTGCGTCTACTAAGACCCCAAGATCTGTTTCACATGTGCTCTTTTCAAGCAAGGTGTCACCCATCCCAAGTTGAGCCTGTCATACTTTGGACATGCCATGAGAAGACTTGAATCACTAGAAAAAGACAATAAAGCTTGGCAAGGTAGACCACGGGAGCCAGGGTGGAGTAATGGACTCCTCCTGCCCTTCCCCTGGCCTCCAGTTCTGGACGATGGATCTGGAGACCAGGGTTCAAATCCCCGCTTGGCCATGTAAACCCACTGAGTGATCTTGGGCAAGTCATACGCTCTCAGCCTCAAGGGAAAGCCATGGCAAACCTCCTCTGAACAAATCTTACAAGAAAACCCCATGATAGGTTCACCTTGGGGTCACCGTGACATCCTGCATTTTGCATTGCCTTGACCTCCTTTGCGGTGATGCTGAACATTTCTAGGTCCGCATGCCGGGGGCGGGGCTTATGCCCTCTGTGGGTGGGACTTCTGCCATCCATGGGCAGGGCTTCCACCATCGGAGGCGGGGCTTCCAGGGCAGGAAGAGACAGCTAGAAGCCAGGGGAAATTAGGGGGGTGACGGGCACGTGCTTTTGCTCCTGCTGCTCCTGCCCTTCCCCTGGCCTCCAGCTGTCTCTCAGCTGGGGGAGAGTAAGGGCCCCTGGTGGGGAGGAGCAATGGGCCTCTGCTGCCCTCCGTGAGGCTTTGCCAGTCCTGAGCTGTACTTCCAGGGACCATTGGATTTGATTCAAATTTCTGCATGTGTTTCGCTTCAAATGGTTTTAAAAGGCTGCTGGCTCTTCTCTTTTAATTTGCCATATTTTAAAATACAGATTAAGCCCACTTAAATCACTCTTGTCTTAAATTGCATTGCCATCTTGTGGCACATGTGAGACTAACTGAGCAACAGAAGTTGAAGCATAAACTTTTGTAGACTTGGTCTCCGTCCTCAGATGCATGGAGTCAAGAGGTGCCCAGGAAAGACCTTAGATCCTTCCTGAGCACCCTCTCACTCCTTGCATCTGCCGAAGGAGATCAAGTCTACAAAAGCTGATGCTAAAACATCTTTCGAAGGCAAAAGGCCTGGTCCAGCTCCTCTTGGCTTCTCCACTGGGTTTTTGGCACAACTGGCCTCACTTTTATCTTTCACACAATCCTTTTTCTCCTCCATTTCTGGACTAAATTCAGCAGGTAGTCAACTCGGGCTTGGAGCTGCTTCTCCTGTGGCCTTTTGTATCTCTCAACTAACATGACCTTTGGATGGGAAAATAAAGAACAAAAAGAAAATAAAATCTCACTTAGTTTTTAATTAAAATTCCCTGCCAGAGCAGGAGAAGCAAGAGTTGGAAGGTGAGAGTCTGAACCTGATGTGAACATTGTTTTCTGGGAGCAGGTTGTAGGTGACACATCTGGTTCACATGGTCATCATGGTATTACTGGTTGTTCTTTTGTACCTGGAAAACAACAATGCATGCTCTTTGGTTGCAGTTTTTCTCCTTCTCATTCTGTATTAATAAACATAACACTGAGAAATAACAGACACGTAAAGCTAATGATGCAATAATCAAACAAATGAGTTTCGACAACAATTTCCAAATCATGTCAGATAGGAAAACCCAGCAAGACAAATCATTTGGACCTGTGTACCTTTCTACAAATAGATGCAGGAGGTTTAAAGGGAGATGTGTCTATTTTTGTTTACATATGCAATGCAGATATCCCAAATCTCTAACAAAAATGTTGTATAGTGAAATATTCTCTTGTATCTGGGAAATGTCTAATTAACAATTTGTAAGCCACTCTGATAGCCTTGGTTGAAGAGCGGGGCATAAGTAAACTATTATTATTATTAGTTGTGTGTTTATTTTGGTAAGGAATTAACTTTATATACTTTTTCCCCCAGTAGTGATAGGCATTGATCTGCACCTTTTAATATATCTAAATGATAGGCTCTGACCTGCACCTTGATATCAAAAGTGCATCTTGACCTGAGTAGCTGTATGGCTCTAGCATGGGACCTAAATAACAGGTTCCCACTGAAACAAGGGGAAGCCATGGGTTTTGATATGTAAATGAATTTCCTTTCCCAGCTCTGAAGATGGGTGAGATCATGCCAGGAGCTGCTTAGCTGCTATCAGGCAGATGTCTTAAGGAAGTGTTTCTCTCTTGTGATTGAAGGGGAGCCATTTGAATCAAAGGAATGCTATTTGCATAGCCATTTGGGTCCCTACTCTAGCAGAAACATTTGTTAAGATCAAAACATGGACCCAAGATGTGAAATACACTTCAAACAGTTTCAGACTGATTGCCCTTTGTCTAGAGACCCTGTTAAACCCTTAAAAGGTCTCCTAAATTTAGGGATGTGCTGCTGCCAGCCACTCTCAGCTGCCTCCCTCACCCAGGTCAGTCACCGCCTGTCTCTGGTCATTTTGCCGCCAACATCTATGTCAGTTTGAAGTCAGAGTCGCTCTGACCTGGTCTGCTAAGTCTTAAATATTAAGCAGACTTACAAACCCTCACATAAATTGGACTTCCCAAGACAGAACCTCTACATCAGGTGACTATTACCATGAGAAAAGCCTATTATCTATCCCACATCTACCAGGTTATTTCCTGAGCCTTGTATGAATGCATGTGCGTATGCTCCTGTGCGTGTTTGAACTCCTGTTTCCAATAAAAGAGACATTGATTGTACTTGGAGCCTCTGCCTCGTTTCTGGATTTCTAGTTCCTGGTATCCAGATCGAAGGCACGAATCCTGAGGTGTAGTAAAGGCCTCCTCTTGTGACCTTCAGCTAATTAAATTCCCCATTGATAATAAGGTCACTGTTCACTGTTACAGTAGAAAGGTGGTATGTAAATAAATCTGGCTTCTTGCCTCATGAAATTCATTGAACGGCTCTCACTAAAGACAAAGTTCTGTGTCCCATTATGTCTAAGCCCCTTAGTGGCTTTCATCTTAGTGGGAAAGTGAATCCATGATGGTTTTAATCTTGACTGTCCAAGGCATTGAATTTATTGGGGGAAGAGAGTTCAGTAAAAAGTTTGGGGTGGATTTAATGTTCCCCTGCCCTGACCTCCCTTACTTTAAGGATAAATGCTCAGTGGGGAGGAATAACTAACTCTCTTTGCAAGACAGCCAGATGTGAACACGCTGCCCAACTCTAAAACACATGGAAAGTGCATAGGCTTCTTCTGTACCTTGTCAGCTAGTTCCAGGTCATCCTCTGATTCTATGAGATCCATGTTCCTGTAGCCCTGCCAGTAAGATCCCAGAGGCAAATGTGAGTCATCCTCCAATCCGCATTCAACGTCCAAATAGGCTGCTTTGACTCCGTAGGTCAGAGAAAACCTGTCCATTTGAACAAAGAGTAGAAAGATGAGCTGGTGCCCCTTTTCCATATTGCAGCTTTTCTCCTAAGGCCAAGAACCTCTTGCATAAAAGTGTCCCAGACTCACTTGGCTCCCTTCCTCTGGGTCAGAAAGAATTGTCTGGTTCACGATCGCCGTCTCTTCTTCATTTCGCATGATGCCTTTGTCATTCATCTTAAGGTCAGACAATTTTGTGGAGGGATCTTTCTTCTTTCCAAGTCCTTTGTCTGGAGAAGATTTTTTTTAAGTATAAGAACAGTCTAACAAATAAACACAATTTTACCTGAGCAAATTAAGTGAAACTAAGGAGAAGCATCATAGGATCTATCAGGAAGAACTCTCTTCATCATGTAAACTTTTAACAGGTTCACTAGTGGTCAAGTTGAAGGCAGTTCTTCGTTGGTCTGTGTTCAAAGGAGGTTTGTCATAGGCCACCTCCACCGTTTAACTGTGGATGAAAAAGCCCACCAGCCTATATGCCTAGAAAAGAAATTGAGGGCACCTTCCTGGTAGGATTTTTCTTGAACTGCCTCCCAAATAATATGTCTTCTGTGAAAGATTACAAGCCTTGTGTTTTTTAAGGAGCCAAACTGTGTCTAAGCATTGCCAAGGAAGAGGTTCATACATTTCTAAATGGGGTTGAGAAAGTGGAAGGAGAGACAGTTTTCTCCTTCTCTCTTCTTGCTTGATCTTGGGGTCATTTAGTGGAGATGGGAAATTCAGGACAGACAACAGCAAAACAAAAACCACATTTCACACAGTTCATGTAAACTTTGACAGACTGTGACTTCCATATTATTGGGGCATTGAATTTCCTCCAGGTTTTCATCCATGGGGCTGGAGCCCATTTCCAAAATAGAGTCAGCACCAGAGAGAGCTCAGACTAAAAGACAGAGCAGATTCACCAACCCACTAACATGGAAGTCTCCATTCACTACTGTCTATGTGATATAACTCCAAGCCATTGTCCTCCAATGTCCTCTTTCCTTCCCAGTTCACATTTGTAGATTATCCCTTGCAGATCTTGGAGAATGAACTTCCAACCGAAGGAAGAGCAATATCCTTATTTTACTAGCATGTGTTCTTTTTAAAGAAATGCTTTTGTTCATTCTATATTTTGTATTCTGATCCACCTTGAGACCCACCCATGGGAGAAAGGTGGGATGAAATGTAATAAATAACACAACCATACAGTTCAAAGAGTGTACAATAGGAATGAATGGATAAGAAGGATGCTTTCAGGTGAGATCAACCAGTCCAACGTGATGCCTTCACAAAGCAGGAGTAGGTTCCACTGTAAGAAAGACAGCACTCTAAACACTAACATAGAATAGGAAACAGGCAAACTAACCCAGAGAAATGCTCTTGTCCTGAGGTCTCTCCTCCTTCTCTCAGCCTCAACTGACTCAACTCCCACCTTGGCCAAGATTCTCAGTTCTTTCCAGGGAAACCAACCAAAGAAACACATTCTCCTTGGTTCCATCTGACCACTTCTCCATGAGTCCAATTACATGGGTTGCATTCCTCTTAATAGGAGGATTTCAACTGCTTTTTAACCTTTCACAGTCAGCTCTCAGGATCCACAGATTCTGCATCTCATTATATCCCCCAAAAGCCAACCTTGATTTTGCCATTTTATGTAAGGCACATCATACTACAACCCCATTGTTTGTAATAGGACTTGAACATCCAGGGATTTTGGTTACTAAGTGGGGTCCTGAAACCAAACCTCAGCAGATACTGAGGTCAAACTGTAAATAATGTTCAAATTCTTTTAGTTTTCAGAATAAACAACCATACAATCAATAAAATTATAATTCAAAAATACATCACACTTGTTCTTATTTTTGTTCTTATTATTACCATCTACATCTTTCTCCTTCCTACCTCCTTTATTCTTTAAACCACATGTGAAGACTAGATTGGGTGGAGAGGCTGAGGGGAGAACTTCTATCTATGCAAGGTAGCCGGGGTATCGATATCAATAACAGTGTCGGTGACAGTGAAAAGCCCTAATCTGGAAAGGCCTGCCGAAAGAGATCCATCTTAACAGCCTTTTTAAAGGCTTCTAAGGTGGTGACGTGACGGATCTCTTCCGGAAGGTCATCCCAAAGCCTAGGAGTGGAAGAAAAAAAGGTCCTCTGGGTTGCTGTAGCCAATCTAGTCTTCTTAGGCTTTAGGAGATTTTTTTCCAGTGCAGGGAGGATTGTGTGGAAGAAGGCACTCCTGCAAGTAGTCTGGACCCAAGCCATGTAAGGCTTTAAAGGTTACAACCAACACCTTGTATCTTACTCAGACACTAATGGGCAGCCAGTGGAGGGATTTAAGAACCGGTGTAATGTGGGCAGTTCTAGAAACTACAAATTCCATGATTTCACAAGATGTTGCTATAATAATTAAATTAGAACCAGTGTTGCATGCAATGTAGCATTCTAGAGCACTTGCCCTCATTCTATAGGAAGGGCAATAGGTCCTTACCCACAGAGGACACATTTTCATAGGTTTCCATCATCACCTCGTTGTACAGAAATTCCTGCTTTGGACTCAAGAGTGGCCATTCCTCCTCTGTGAAGAACACTGCCACATCTCAAAAGGTGATCTGCAATAGAAAATAGCCTTTGCTGAAAGAGAGAGGATTGTAAATAACACCCCCATTGCATCCTAGTCAGTCAAATTCCCAATGGCTCCACCACAAAAAAGGAGGTCTGGACACTAACCTGTCCGGAGGTCTTCTTTCCTCCAGTTTCTTCCACAAAGGAGGAATTGAGGGTTGTTTCTCTTCTTTCCCTTCCTTTGGAAGCATCTTGGTTCTTTCCACACCTGCAGAAAATACAAAGTGTTTTTATGTGCACACATTTATGCACATTTCACAGACCACGGAAAGTACAATTCAACAGCGCTAAGGGCAAATCAAACCTGAATCTTCCCTAAATTCAAAATAAATCCTTTGGAAAGAAGGATATAAATTAGTGATGATATTATTATTATCATTATTATTATTAGTATTAGTATTATTAGTCTCATCTCTAAACCCTCAGAGAGAGAATCTTCTCAATGCTGGAAGACTAAGACAGTTCACTGGGCCTTTCGGGGCATAGAGACCAGCATCATTAGCCGGCATGAGGGCAAAGGTGGCGTCTGCACAGCGCACTCCCTGACTCTTCCCGCATGCTGGTTTGACGCTGCACACTGCACCACATCACAGGTGACAACACGACGTTTCTCTGGTGCTACATCCAGTTGACGCAGTGCCAAAGGAGTGCAGAAAAGCCGCACCATTGGCAGATATGGCACTTTTTCCCCGGCGCAGAAAGGAGCTCCTTTTTGCACCACGGAAAGAGCAGATCAGGGCCACAGGGTAACCTTATCATTGTGCAAAAAGGAGCTGCAAAAAGCAGCATGTTTGCCATGGTCCTGATCTGGTGCTAAAAGGGGCGGCCTGTACATCCCCTTAATTTCCAGAAAATGGGGCTAGGATTGGAGTCCTAGGGTTGGCCCCAGCCTTCATCACTCCCAAAGAGGTCAATAGGAGGAGGGCTGGGTGGGACTCATGTGTCTGATTGATTTTAATGGGTCTATTCTTTTCTTCCAATAATCTATATGAAATCATAATGTATAGCTAGACAGGAATAACAATAACAACAACCCAGTAAGAACAACTATAGCAATTGCAATATTTAAATGTCTATATTTAATGTTCCCCATTGCCTTCCCCTAAGGCTGAGAGAGTGTGACTTGTCCAGTCACCCAGTGAGTTTCTATGTTGGAGCTGGGATTCAAACCCTGATCTCCAGAGTCATAGTTCCACTATGCTCAGACCACTAGGCCACACTGGCTCCTATAACATGGACATCATTTCACTGGGCCATTGTATGTCATGGACTTGGCCCAGCTTCCTCATCCATGGAGGTCATTTTATAAGCCCCTTCTTCTCCTCCATTTCCAGGCCCAGCTCCTTCTGCATACCCTCCGACTCTCCCAGTTTGGCAGGGACCCTCCCCTGGTTCATCCTCTGCCCTCCCACCTTTTCAGCTGCTCTTCAAAGGCCACAGTTTCCTCCTCCTGCTGCCATTTCTCCCCTTCTCTTCAGCTCACTGCCATTGCTGCAAACTGAGTCCAAAGGGCAAAAGGAGTCTGCCCTCCATGAAGACAGCAGAGGAGAAAGGAGATGAGGGGCCCTTCCCAGAGGCTCAGGCAAAAGCAAACAGCTGCAGTCTCTCCTAGTTTGCCTCTCCTTCCTCTGAAAGAACCTTGCAGTCTTGATCATATTCTGAGGTTGTTTGGTCCCAGCCTCCCTTTGATTCTCTTGGATCCCTCTCCAAAATCTCATGGCCCCACAGAGACTCCCAAGAGAGGAGAGGAGGCCTGGCAGCCGGAGAAGAGGGGAGGAGGAGGGGGGCTTCCTTGCATCCGGCCCCCAAAGCTGCCTCCCTACAGAAGACCCTCCAGACCCCCATCCTTGGCTCCAAAATGGGGGCTCTTCCCCCTCAGCCATCCTTCTCTCAGAGGAACCAAATTTGCCCCCCCCCCATCGCCATCTTGAGGCACCCATCTTCCCTTTCCTGCGAAGGAAACCCAGAAGGAGCCCTTCTTCTTCCTAAGCAGCCAACGGTCAAAGCCACCAGCCTTCTAGAACCCTATTCAGGCTCCAAGCCAACCGCCAGCCTTTCCCAGAATTCCACGCTCTCCCTCCTCCCAGCGGAGGAGACCGGGAGACGGAGCAATGGGTGCAAACGACAGGAGAAGAGAGTTTGTTCTCTTAAACTTGTAATTCCAGTTGTGTCCCTTTATGAGGGAGAATGGGATGATATTATTATTATTATTATTATTATTATTATTATTATTACCAACAACAATAATTATGGTAATTAGCTTCTTGTTTCCAAAACCACAGAGCCTTGTGAAATCTCAGACTGTGTTTATCACACAGAGGCTTTTGCAGCTCAGATCCGAAGCCACTGCGAGTCCAACGATGCGAATTCAGGCGACAACGTTTTGTGTTATCACACGCGATTCCTTTCTTCTTCTTTTTAAATAAAGTTTATTGAGTTTAAAATAAAACATACATACATACATCTTTCTAAAAACAACCGACAGTTACATTGACAAGGTATATGATATATCAATATTTGTATGTAGCCTTTTATCCTCAGAGGTTCAACAGTCAGTTCTTTGGCTTCTCCCATCTCATACCTTCTTCAGATCATCTACTTGCTCCTTTTATCTTTCTCACTCATCCAACTAATCACACTTTCCCGTGTCTCTTCCTCCTCGTTCATACATACTCTAACCTTCTTCACATACTTAATCTTCTCTCTTCTCTTTACGAATCTGCCTCTGAATCTACATCTTCTACACACTTTGCTAATCTATCAACTACTTCTTCTAACGTTCTCATCTTCTGCACTAAAAGACTTCCGCCTCCATTGATTTATAAAGCTTAGTCCTCTCTTGCAATCCACTTCTCTTCTGTCGGTTCAGTTGTCCATTTGAAGTATAAGTTCTAGAAGATGGTCTGTTTACTGATATGAAATGATAGAAATGGATAAACTCTCCTTTAGGATTAAAGAAGGCTCCTGGGAGACTGTTCCTAAGGACTGGTGCAAAGTCTTAGAACACATTAAGAAGAAATGGGGTGATATAATTATATGCTATTATCAGCTAGATCTTGGGATACTATGTTAGAGGTTAAAGAGATGATTACTTTTCTCTCTCTGAAAACATGCTGGAAGAAATCTATTGGTTTACTTTGTTGTTGGAACGCTTTACCCTTTACTATAATTCTGCATTTGGGGAAAATAGTTATTCTTCAAGACTGGGCAGCTCTTTCGATCTCCATTTCTTTGCATACAGGATCCTGGCGATAGAAACCATATACATTAAGGTTTTCTCATGTTTCTTATCCAGATTACCTTCAAACATCCCTAATAACGCCCTTCAGGGGTTAATGGAAGTAGGAACCTATAGCTTTGTTACATTTCCAGCATGTATTATTTGTATTTTTATGTATTTTAGCCAATTTTGCTGGTGCTAGATGCCATCTGAAATACATCTTGTACCAATGTTCCCTAAGGTTTTGGGCCGCTGTCAATTTAATGCTTTGATTCCATGCTTTTCCCCATTGATTGAAATTGATAGTGTGACCACAGTCTTTGCCCAATTTTATCATTGATTCCTTGATTATTTCTTGCTCTGAGTCCCAGATTAGCAACACCTTTTATATTTTACCATCAGACCTTTTTGATATCCTTTGATCAATAAAAGCTTTTCTAGCTCTGAACTATCATCTTTTTTCTCCCGTGATTTTAGGTCTTGCTGCGTTTTGGAGTATATTTGTTGATATTCAAACCAATTCAGGTTAAAACCTTGTAAGTTTAAATCTTTTTGTGTTTTAATTTCTATTTCTTCACCCTTAAACTTTAAGAGATCGTCATAAATAATCCAATTCCCTTCTCTCTCCATTTTCGTTCTGTAAATGGCTTCTAAGGCGAGGCCCATTTTGGGAATCCCATAACTATCCGACCTTTATACTTGTTCCAAATCTTAAACAACGCATGTCTAATACAAGGATTGTTAATCGAGGGATGTGCTTTTTCTTTGCCATATAAGAGAAAAGCATACCTTCCAAATTTAAGGCCTTCGCCTTCCAATTCTCATGATTCTTTATCCTGCAAATTAATCCAGTTTTTAATTAGCCTCATCATATAATTTAATATTTGGAACCATTAACCCTCCTCTTTCCTTTGCGTCTTGTAAGACATTTAGTTTTACTCCAGGGTTTTCCCTCCCAAATGAAGTTTGTTAAATCCTTTTGCCAATTCTTAAGCATTTTCTCTGGGATTATAATAGGGAGAGTTTGAAATAAAAAGAGGGTTTTAGGTACTATGTTCATTATAAAGGCAGCTTTCTTACCTAAGAAGATAACTGCAGTTTATTCCAATTATTAATTTCATTGTAATTGTTTTTCCACAGAGAGCCATAGTTATTCCCAAAGAGTTCATTTGTTTTATTTGAAATAATTAATCCTAAATATCTAATTTTTCCCTTAAACTTCAATTCCATTGAATCCGGTTACTTTGGACATTTGTTCTTTATTCATATTTTTCGTTAAAATCGCAGATTTTGGTAAATTCACTCTGAAACCACTAAAGTCTCCAATGTTTTTTAGAGCCTTGTTAAGCTTATCTGCATTATCTAAGGGCTCCTCTAGATCTATAAACAAATCATCCGCATAGGCTTTTATTTCATATGTATGTTTTTTAATTGTTACTCCCTTCAAATCAATATCCAATTTTACCTTCCTAATTAAGATCTCAATCACAACTAAGAAGAGAAGGGGAGATAAGGGGCATCCTTGACGCGTTCCCTTTTTAATTGGAAAGGAGGGGGTTTTCTCTCCGTTTCTTAAAATATTAGCCTTTTGATCCGAATACAATCTCTCTATCCATCTATGAAAACTATCTCCTATATTCATCGCCTCTAAGATTTTAAACATTGTGTTCCAGTTTACAGAATCGGATGCTTTTTGTAGGTCTAAAAGAAATAAACCTGGCTGCTTGCCATTATGTCTATGATAGTCCTCCAAAATATTCAAAGCATGCCGTCTTTTCTCTTTTAGTTGTCTTCCAGGGAGAAAACCTTTCTGATCTACATCAGTAATTTTACTTAAGATCTTTTAAAATCTTTTAGCCAAAATTGCTGTGTATATTTTGTAGTCGGAGTTTAATAATGAGAGAGGCCTATAATTAGCGGAGTCATCGTCTGCTTTGCCTTCTTTCACAATTAAGGTAACATTCGCTTCTTTCCATGTATCTGGTCTTTTACCAGTAAGAGCTTCTTTGGAAACTTGGCATAACTCTTCCTTAAATGCTTTATACAAATCTAAGGGAAAGCCATCTGGGGTTTTATGGGCTTTCCCTTCCTCTATGGCTTCTAAAATTTCATCCATAGTTATATCTGGCTCTAAGAAATTTCTTTGCTCTTCGTCTAGTTTCACTCTTTCTTCTATGTTACACCAATCGAGTAAGTTTTCCACCTTGAGATTTTCACTTCCGTATAAGTTTTTGAAGTATTCAAAGAAGGTCTGTTTAATATCCTCTTGTCTTGATAATATTTTCCCGTCTTTCTTGATTTTTAAAATTTAGTTTCTATTTCTCTTCTCTTTTAATTTAAGGGCGAACCATCTCCCTTCCTTCTTGGCATGATCAAAACAGTCTAATTGGGGGCTCCTTCCGTGGGGCTTCTGCAGTGATTCCAAAGTGACCCTCATTTTGGCGAAATCGCTAACAAGTGAATGCACAGAAATGGCTTCCAAACTCACTCCGATTCCACTCCGAATTGGTCTGGTGTGGAATGCAACTTTGCTTCTGCTCTGTTTCACCACCACAAACCCCCCGGTTGCAAATTTCCCATGATGCAGCACTGCAATTCCCCCCATTTCCTTCCGGTGGTCCTTTCGTTTTCAGGGCAACCGAGGGGAGGGGGGAATGGGCAGCCAGTGGGAGCGGAGGAAGGTCCAGGTAAAGGGAAGAACAGTATATAAAACAAAAACATGAAACAAGATAGACAAGGTAACTGTTACATGGATTTGTAATTGGTTGACCGGCCGAACCCAGAGGTTGCTCAGCAATGGCTCCTTTTCATCCTGGAGAGAAGTGACCAGTGGGGTGTCCAGTGGGGTTCTGTCCGGAGCCCAGTGCTATTCAACATCTTTATCAATGACTTGGATGACAGAAATGGGGGCATACTTATCAAATTTGCAGATGACACCAAAGTAGGAGTAGTAGCTAATTCCCCAGAGGACAGGATCAAAATTCAAAAGGACCTGAATAGACCAGAAAGCTGGGCCAAAGTTAACAAAATGAAATTCAACATGAAGAAATGTAAGGTATTGCATTAAGGCCAGAAAAATGAAATGCACAGATATAGGATTATGGGGGACACCTTGATGAATGAAACTATGTGTGAAATGGATCTAGGAGTCCAAGAAGACCAAAAGTTGAACATGAGTCAACAGTGCGATGCAGCAGCTAAAAAGGCCAGTGCAATTTTAGGCTGCATCAATAGAAGTATAGTGTCTAGAAAAATCAAGGGAAGTAATAGTGCCACTCTATTGTGCTTTGGTCAGAGCCCACCTGAGGCCCTCACTCCTGGAACCTTCTTCCCCCGCGAGCAAGATCCATCACTTCTTTAACCAGCTTCAAAACGGAGTTGAAGACCATCCTGTTCAGGGCAGCGTTCCCAGGCATTGCATAATTGTCACTTGCTATTTGATGTTCTTTTGTTGTCTGTTTTATTGAATCATTTCCTGTATTGCTATGTATTTTATATGTATTATCCTACTAGAGAGGCCCCTTCCCCACCACCACTCCCTTTGTGTCGTGTCTTTTTAGATTGTAAGCCTGAGGGCAGGGAACCGTCCAATTATAAAGATTGTCTGTACAGCGCTGTGTAAATTTACAGCACTTTATAAATAAAGGTTAACAACAACAACAACAACAACAACAACAACAGTTCTGGGCACCACTATTCAAAAAGGATGTTGAGAAACTGAAGCGTGTCCAAAGGAAGGTGACTAAAATGGTGAAGGATTTGGAAACCAAAGATCACAATGGGACAGTCTCAATGCTTCAGGCAAGGAGCATCAGACTGAAGTCACAATGGGACAGTCTCAATGCTTAAGGCAAAGAGCATGAGACTGAAGTCACAATGGGACAGTCTCAATGCTTCAGGCAAGGAGCATCAGACTGAAGTCACAATGGGACAGTCTCAATGCTTAAGGCAAAGAGCATGAGACTGAAGTCACAATGGGACAGTCTCAATGCTTCAGGCAAAGAGCATCAGACTGAAGTCACAATGGGACAGTCTCAATGCTTAAGGCAAAGAGCATGAGACTGAAGTCACAATGGGACAGTCTCAATGCTTCAGGCAAGGAGCATCAGACTGAAGTCACAATGGGACAGTCTCAATGCTTCAGGCAAGGAGCATCAGACTGAAGTCACAATGGGACAGTCTCAATGCTTCAGGCAAGGAGCATCAGACTGAAGTCACAATGGGACAGTCTCAATGCTTCAGGCAAGGAGCATCAGACTGAAGTCACAATGGGACAGTCTCAATGCTTAAGGCAAAGAGCATCAGACTGAAGTCACAATAGGACAGTCTCAATGCTTCAGGTAAAGAGCATCAGACTGAAGTCACAAAGGGACAGTCTCAATGCTTCAGGCAAAGAGTATCAGACTGAAGTCACAATGGGACAGTCTCAATGCTTCAGGCAAGGAGCATCAGCTTCCCTCGGTTCGCGTCTGACATCTTTCTCCTCCGCATCTTTAACTTGGGCACCATCCACTTCATAAGGTCCTTTAATTCCTTTATGTCTTCCTCCATTCGATAAACGTCTACCTGGTGTTCTTCTGTCCTGGGGCAGCTATCAAGCGACTCCCCCACTGCCAGGTCCCAGGCTGTCACTCTGCCCCCCGACGGCCTTCCTTTCCCCAGTCTGGGGCCAGAAACCCAAATCCTCCAGTGGTGGCCTGGATGGTGTGAGCTTCAGGAGGTTTCCCAGTCTTGGGCATGGCTCCTAGTTCCTCTGAAGAAGGCACTGCTCCTCCACCACTGGGATCTCCAGAACCACCGGGTTCCCCAAGAACTCTTATTGTTCCTGGGTCTCCATTGGAGTTAAAACTGTGAGACCTGGAGTCAGTCCTGTGCTCAGAAAATAAAACTCATTTGAAACAAAAGAAGCTTTATTGATGAATCCAGGCAGAAACATCCATTAACACGGTTTTGCAAAGTCGAAGTCCAAAGGAACCTGCTGAACCCCTCCCTAAGCCAGACCCCAATTCCCAAGCTAAAGCAACACAAGCGGAGGTTGCATAGATCCCAAGGTTGTCTCTACTTCCCTTCCCTTCTCCCAGACAGCCTCACCTTGAAGAGCGGTGTTCCCAAGCCAGCTTCACTCCTCCTTGATAACCATCCTCCAGCTGCAACCCCAGCCCCTCTCCAAAAGCCCTCCTTCATCTAAAAGCCACTCCATCTGCCCTTCTATCATTTTCCATGATGTGCTTTCTATCACCCATCACTCTACACTACCTACTATGAACTACAACTCCTACTTTAATAAGCAAACCCTAATATTTTTACCCTTTATGACAGAACTCTTATACACTAGTCCTGACACGCAATGGGCCAGTCCCAATCCTTCAGGTATACAGCACCAGTCTGAAGTGACAATTCTCCTGTCTCAATCCTTCAGGCAAGGAGCATCAGCATAAAGGCACAATGGGCCAGTCTCAGTCTTTCAGGCAAGGAGCATCAGCGTGAAGTCATAATGAACCTGAGTTCAAATTGGGCCAGTCTGAATCCTTCAAGCAAGGAGCATTGGCCTGAGGTTGCAATGGGCCAGTCTAAATCCTTCACGTAAAAGAGCACCCCTCTGAAGTCACAGTACTACTATCTCAATTATTCAGGCAAAGAGCATCAGCCTGAGGTCACAATATGTCATGTATTCATGCATTTATTGATTTAGGGATTCATGCCATAAGGGTTATAGGTTTAGGTTTAAATTAGAGTTAAGACAGATGGGATTTATGGTGGGTTAAAATAATATGTTTGAATATGTGCTTTAATAGAAGATACTAGAAAGAGGTAGAGAGATCATGGCTAAAGAATGTGCTTCTTTGCTAGGATTGGAATGTGTGGGAATCACCCTTCTAACAGAGCCTTGAGTTTAAAAGACTGGTCTCTGGAAAAGGAGGAGGGAACATAGAGAGTCATTGGTGTTGTTATATTGTATTATGTTGTTATGGGTTTATGCTTATTATATTTTCATATGGTACCATATTAGATTGGGATTGATGGGGTTTCATATTAGATAGATAGATAGATAGATAGATAGATAGATAGATAGATATTGTTAAGCCATAATGTTAATTAAAACTGTTGTGTGGCTGAGCTCTGTGGTCCAAGGCCAGAGGTTCAGTGGTTGAGAAAAGGCACATGAGAACTTAATTGTCTTTAGAACAGCTGCCAAAATCTCAGATGGGAGGACACTGCGCAGGAAAGGGCTACCCAATTAATTGGCTTTATTGGTGAATGGGGTGGGGTTAATTGATATGGTTATAAAAGTGATATGTTTATACTTTCTTTCATTCCTGCCAAATAAAGTCCCTTCTATTGCATGTATCTTCTTCAATAAAAGCTGTTCTTTTTCAAAGTACTGCCTTTTGTGTTGCAAGAGGGGCTGCAATTAGGACCCTGACAGATATATCTCTCCCCTTCCATTCACCCTGCTTTCCCAAAAGACCTGGAGAGCATACCAAAACAACCACAGAACCTTTCCCTGCTCTTGTGTAATGCCAGGTCAGTCAAAAATAAAACACACATAGTCCATGATCTCCTATTGGATGAAGAGGCTGACCTGGCTTGTTTCATGGAGACCTGGCTGGGTGATGAGAGCTCAGCCACCTGGGATCAGGCCTTACCAGCCGGGTTCTCCATCAGTGAGAAGGTAAAGGGAGTGCCTTTGGTCCATAAAGACAATCTTGCTTTGGCCAGGATACGTATCCGTACGATGGACCAATCGAATGTATTTGCCTCAGCTTAAAGACTAGGGAAAGTCTGGGGATTGTGTTGATTTAATGTCCACCCCGTTCCTTAACATAAATACTCTCTGGAAAAGATAACATCAGAATTATCACAAACCAGGGAAAGAGTGACATTCCTGGAGGAAGAATATTAAAAATTGGGAAAAGAGATAGAGAGATTAACAGAAGAACATACTGAAGATACAGCAGAAAAAATTAAATTAGAGCAAAGATTTAGGGAGAGATATCTTGGAATAAGAGGTCTTCCTGAACAGAAGGACGAAGATCTACATAAAAGGATAATACCGGCCTTGGCTGAATTTATGGACCTAGATAATGAATCTTTTCTCCTTGAGGTGGACAAGATGTTAGAGTAAGCTCCTGGGTTGCAAAACAGAAGAGTCTGCCCAGAGATATTGTGATGTATTTTGTTAGGACTCAAATGAAAGAAGCAATTCTTCAACAACACTTTCATACAAGATTCAAAACCAAAGAAAGTGAACTTTTATTGTTGAAAGATATCTCTGGGAAACTGTTAAGGAAGAGGAAGGAATATGGACCACTGACTAAGGTTTTGCGCAGCAATGGAATCTACTACAAATGGGAACTAACTCAGGGCCTATCTTTTACATTCAAGCAAAAAAGATACCAAATCAACTCGGTACAAAAAGAAAGACATTTTCTACATGAGAATGAAAAAGAACTTAATAAAGGGGACAGTCGGAAAGAAGAAAGAAACAACCCCAGAAAAGGAGAAGAGGATAAGGAGGAAGAGAGCTTAGAAGAAGAAACAGAAGAAGGAGAATTGCTTAGGAAACCAAACACAAGAAAGGACGATATAAATGGAGAATATGAGGATGAAACAGGAAAAGACGGACATCCTATCATTGAATGTTAAAGGAATTAACAGCCCAAAAAGACAAGGTAAACTTTTCCATTATTGAGGGAAACAGAGACAATGTAATTTGCCTTCAGGAAAATCCTATAAAGGAAGAGGATATAAGATTGTTGGAAAACGCCAAATTGGGGAAAGAATACATAGCAGCCTCAAAAAAGAGGGGAAAAGGTGTAGTGATGTATGTAAAGGATAAATGAGAATCTAAAGAGGTATTCTCAGACCCCAATGGATACTTGGTTGGTGTAGAAGTTACTTTACAAGACCAAAGGATCCTAATGGTGGGAGTTTATGTACCCTTAGGAAATAAAGGCCTGTTCTTTGAAAAATGGAAAAAACAAATGCCAGACTGTATGTGCGATAGGACCTTAATGATGGGAGATTTGGCCAGTGTCCGTGTGGCTGGGGCTCCAGGGTCCCTCAGTCCCTTCCTGCCTTCTTCCATATTACAGTGGATCCTTGTTATACGCTGGGCTTTGGTTCCAAGATCCCCTGTGTATAACAAAATCCGTGTATGCTCAAGTCCCATTAAGTATAATGACATAGCAAAATGGTGTCCCTAATAAAAAATGGAACATCAAGGTAAATTTATACTTTTTTGGAACATTTTCAAACCGTGTATGCTTGAATCCATGTATAAAAATCCGTCTATAAGAAGGGCCGACTGTAACTGCAGGAGGAGCCTGTGAGGGTGGGGCAGGGGGAGGGGCCTTCCAGCTCCTCTGCCCCTATTGGCCAGAATGAAGAAGGGGAGGAGCTTCTGCCTCTCTATTTAGCTCTGTGCGCAGAAGAGTGAGTGAGGAGTAGAGAGTGAGAAGGGGTTAGAGAGAGACAAGGAGGAAGGAGAGAGACAAAGACAAGGAGGGAAGGAAGGAGGACAGTGGAGAGGGACAAGGCCTGGAAGCGGTAGGCTTCACTGCTGTGCTGAGGTCTCCAACTGCCAAGCGCTGAGTTGGAGGTGGCCATTTTGTGTTCCAGAGGCCATTTTGTGTTCCGGTGGCCATTTTGTGTTCCAGTGGCCATTTTGTGTTCCAGAGGCCATTTTGTGTTCCGGTGGCCATTTTGTGTTCCGGAGGCCATTTTGTGTTCCGGTGGCCATTTTGTGTTCCGGAGGCCATTTTGTGTTCCGGAGGCCATTTTGTGTTCCGGTGGCCATTTTGTGTTCCGGTGGCCATTTTGTGTTCCGGTGGCCATTTTGTGTTCCAGTGGCCATTTTGTGTTCCGGTGGCCATTTTGTGTGCTGCTTGTGATTGTGGGGAATAATGTTCCGGAACCTTCTCTGAGGCCTCTTCAGTTGAACAGAGGCTCCTCTTTCTCTTCTGAGGCTCCAGAGTCAGAAGGAGGCCAGGCTCCTTGGGCCAAAAGGAAGGAAGTGTGTCCCTTTGTGTGTCTTTTGTGTCTCTTTTCTGAGAGGGTTTTCTTATAACACACCTCTGCTCCTTCTGGGGAACTTGGGTTTTAAAAGGGGTCAGAAATGGGGAGGATAGGTTTAATACAAGCCTTATTATTATTCTTCACAAACATTGGGCTTTGGCTCCTAAGAGGAGGATTGTCCCCCCAAAAAGGCCAAAAGTGGCTCCTTTGGGAGGTTTTAAAAGTCTGTCTAGTTTTCTTATTGAGAGATTTTCAGGGAAGAAGGAAGGAGACATACCAGAATAACTCATATTACCAAGAATGAAACAAGACATGGGTGCTTCTACCCTTTTACAAGCAACTCTGGCTGTATCTGCACTGAAGAAATAATCCAGTTTGAAATCGCTTTAACTCTCCTGGCTCCATTTTGTGGAATCCTGGGATTTGTAGTTTGTTGTGGCATGAGAACTCTCTGGCAGAGAATGTAAAATCCCAGGATTCCATAGCACTGAGTGGTTAAACCGGTGTCAAAGTGCCTTATTTCTATAGTGCGGATGCAGCCTTCTTGGGAAAAGGGCTGATGATGGGGAAAAGCACAGGGGGACTCTGGAGGTTTCAGCAGATGATTCATTTATTTATGATGCACTCATTTCACATCTAGCTACAGGGACATAACCAGGGCCCTCTCCAATTCCCCATCCCCTAATCCCTCACCACTCTAAGAAGGCATGGAGTATCTGTTGTGTAGGGGAGCTGTAGTGAATCTATGCTAGGTCCAGGGGGCTTTGTTTGGTGCAGAGGGAGGAAGGGGATGCCCACCTCTGCATCGGCCCAAAGTAGGCATGTGTCACGTGTGTATCTCACCAGCAGGATGCTGTTCTCTGTGTCTTTGAGTGCTGCAGGGTTTCTTGCCAAGCCAATCCTAACCCTGGTCCCTTTTCTCAGGAACTCCATCTCAGCCTCTTTGGACACGGCTTTGGGCCTCTCTTGCTGGAAGTGACCAAGAACAGGGCCACCAGGACCCCCTGCCCTCCTGATGGCCAACACAGAGGCCAAGCGGAGGGAGTTGGGCTCCAACAGAAAGAGTCTGCCGAAGTACAACAGCTCTTTGGTGAGTCACTATCCTATTAGCTTCATCTGTGTCACTTCTGGGCCAATTTATGAAAGGAAGCAAATAATATACTGTCCGAGTTTGGCAGAGACAGTCCTGGTTAATCCTCTGTCACCCCACTTTTTCAGGGGCTTTTAAAAATTTCCTGGCTGCTCTCTCCTCCTCCCATTTCCCCCTTCTCAGCTCACTTCAGTTCCTAAGTGCAATTGAGTTTGCACTCCATCAATTCAAAAGTGGGGAGAGGAGAGGAAAAAGGAGACGGGATATGGCCCTTCCCAGGAGGCTGAAGCAAAAGCAAACTGCTGTGCCTTTCCTAGCTTGTGTGATCTTCCTCATAAACAACTTTGGCCATCTTTACTGCCTTCTGGGTTGCTTCTCCACATGTCTCTTGTTTTTCTCATCAATGAAATGTTGGGGGCTATGGGAGAATGTCTCTGGATATAAATTGGGGGTGGGCCCAGTGACCCTTAAGCCCAGAGTGCTCCCCAGAACTGCTTTATAAAAATGACATTTGCCTCCAAAATGTGGCAAGAAATGTCTAAATGCACCATAATTCTTTGGTGGCTAAATGTACTCTATGTGTTGGGATAGTCAGTATCCTAATCCATCATCAATATCCCAGCCATAGCCTAAATTATATTGTTTATTATATTTCATATTATATTGAAAAGATTCGAGACAAACTGGATCTCAAAGGCAGTAGCTTTTTTCTGGCTGACAGCATTTAAAGTTTATTTCCTGGACTGAATTCTAAAGAGATCAAATAATATTTGGATGCACCATGTGCTTTCCTCCCCTTTTGCTTAGTCACTCTCTGGATGAGGGCTATTTTCTGTTGCAGGTGACCTTTGCGGATGTAGCAGTATATTTCACTGAGGAGGAATGGAAACTGTTGACGAAGAAGCAGAGACTGATGTACAGTTCTGTAATGATGGAAAATTACGAGAATGTGGCCTCTGTGGGTAAGGAACCGGAATCCACTAGCATTATAGAATCATAGAGTTGGAATAGACCACAAGGGCCATCCAGTTCAACCCTCTTCTGCCATGCAGGAATACACATTCCAAGCACCATCCAGCCTCTGTTTAAAGACCTCCAAAGAAGAGGACTCCACCAAACTCTAAGGGAGTATATTCCACTGTCGAAGAGCTCTTACTGTTCCAAAGTTCCTCCTAATGTTTAGGTGGAACCTCTTTCTCTGTCGTTTGCATCCATTGTGGTGTCTCTTTTTCTCTGAAGCAGCAAAAGGCAAGCTTGCTCCATCCTCAATACAACCCCTTCCAATATTTGAACATGGATATCATATCCACTCTTAACTTTTTTTTTCTCCAGGGTAATCATACCTAGCTCTCTAAGCCACCCCTCATAGGGCTTGATGGTTTCCAGATCCTTCACCATTTTGGTTGCCCTCCTCTGGACATGTTCCAACCTGTCAACATCCTTTTTGAATTTCGGAGGCCAGAACTGTACACAGGATTATTCCAAGTAAGGCCTGACCAAAGCTGAATAGAGCGGCATTATTACTTCCCTTGATCTAGAAGCTATACTCGTATTGATGCAGCCTAGAATCACATTGGCCTTTTTAGCTGCCGCATTACACTGTTGGTCCAAGTTCAACTTGTGGTCTACTAGGAGTCCTAGATCCCTTTGAAGCATAGTTTAATTGTGATAGCAACATCCTGTAGAATATTTGAATTTGTAGTTTAGTGAGGCACTATTGCTTTCCACTTTATAAGGATTCTAAATACTGCATTGTAAAGTGCCAATTGTCAGAAGCAGGTTCTGTGGTTCATCCAGAATGGTATTAGGGTTTAGGGGGGATTGTTAGTAGTTTAAATGCTAGTAGTTTTAAGTAGTTACTAAGGATATTGGGGCCTAGAATGGCTTCAGGGAAGGGAAGCAGTTGTGGAGGCTATTAACTGCCTGGTCTGTGAACTCTGGGTGGCAGACATGCCCCAGTGGGGAGAGGCGCATGTGAACGGTGGAAGAAGAAGGCAAAAGGTACCTTGGCAGCCGGGCTGGTTAGGGGCTGAAGGGGAGGAAAAGGGAGGAGCGTGAAGGTAGTTAATGATGGAGGGAAAAGGTTTAGACACTTCAGAGACAGCTTAGACTTATTAATGGATCCTTTTGCCTGAGTTTCTCAATAAACCTTTTGGTGGAAGCAAAGAACTTTTTAATTCTGAAGCTAAGTTCTGGCCCCAGATATCTCACCAAAGCTAGGATTTTGTAGGAAGACAGCATGGAGATTACTAGTAATGCATTTCTCATTGAAATGGTAGCACATCTCTGAGTATTTTTCCTTTTTTGGCCCTCTTCCAGCCTTTTGAGGTTCTGCTTCACTTCCCCAAAGGGATGCAATGGGATACTGAGGCACAAAACTTTATTCCTATTTTAAGGCAATACAATGTGTGGTTGCCCCTGAGATCCCCTGGGGGCCAATGTGACGCCCCCAATCCCCAACAGTAGCCCATCCCTGTCTTAGAGATGTCTTAATACTGCTCCCTGGTGCTTGATCCTCACCAAAACAGAAGTCCAGGTCCCAGCCCCCTTGCTTTGCCTTTCCCAATGAGTAATTTGTATATGGATTATCCTGCCTTTCTCAACAAATGAGCTTCAAAGTGTCCCTTTTATGCATCACATAAATGGGTGTGTGTCTGTGATAGAGAGAAGGAGTGAATGTGAAAAACAGAAAGACAAGAAAGAGATGGTGAAGGTGAAATACTGAAGCAGTGCAGATGGGCAAGAGGGAAGGTTGGAAAGCAGAGGGGAAAAGGGAAGGGGATCAGGCTTAAGAGGGGGATGAAATGCACAGATATAGGACGGGGGACACCTGGCTGAATGAAACTACATGCGAAAGGGTTCTAGGAGTCCAAGTAAACCACAAGTTGAACATGAGTCAACAGTGTGATGCGGCAGCTAACAAGGCCAATGCGATTTTAGGTTGCATCAATAGAAGTATAATGCCTAGATCAAGGGAAGTAATAGTGCCATTCTATTCTGCTTTGGTCAGGCCTCACCTGGAATATTGTGTCCAGTTCTGGGCACCACAATTCAAAAAGGATGTGGAGAAACTGGAGCATGTCCAAAGAAGGGCGACTAAAATGGTGCAGGATTTGGAAACTATGAGGAACGACTTGGGTAACTAGGGATGTTTAGCCTGGAGAAGAGAAGGTTAAGGGGTGATATGATAGCCCTGTTTAAATATTTGAAGGAATGTCAAGCTTGTTTTCTGCTGCTCCAGAGACTAGAACACGGAACAATGGATGCAAACTGCAGTAAAAGAGATTCCACTTCAACATTAGAAGGAACATCCTGACAGTAAGGTCTGTTCGACAATGGAACAAACTCCCTCTGAGATTTAGGTGGAGTCTCCTTTCTTAGAGATCTTCAAACAGAGGCTGGATGGCCATCTGTCAGGGATGCTTTGATTCCTACATGGCAGAATGTGGTTGGACTGGATAGCCCTTGTAGTCTCTTCCATCTCTATGATTCTAGGCCTCTGGGAGCCAGGAGGGGGAGGCAGGAGCAAAGCCAGGATCGCCTAGCTCTGTGCGGAGAGAAAGGGACCTCTGGGAAGGACCAGGAGAGGGGCCTTGGGGATTGGGAGGCAGCCACCAACCTCACAGATTATACTGATAATAATAATAAGTTTTATTTGTATTTACCTTCCTCTCTCAATGGAGTGAGGCAGTATTACAACCGTAAAATAGCCACAAAACAACAATAGCATCCAATTTACACACAGTAAAACAACAAAACGCTTAAAACACAATTTGGAACAAATAAAAACATCATTTAAAATGCACAGTTGTTATCAGAAGTGGGATTTTTCCTTAAGTTCTTTACAAGAGGTCAGCTGGATAAGCCTGCCGGAAAGGATCCGTCTTAAGTGCTTTCTTGAAAGCATCCAAGGTGGTGTTAAGACGGATCTCCTCCGGCAAGTTGTTCCATAACTTGGGGGCTATGGCTGCGTATGCTCTGTGAGAAGTTGTTCTTAGCCTGACCTTTGGGTAATCTAATAGATTCTTCCCAGATGTTCTGAGAGTGAGGGGCGGATGGTGTAGGGAGAGGCGTTCCCTCAAGTAGCTCAGGCCCAAGCCATGTAGGGCTTAAAGGTAATAAGCAACGCTTGGTATTGCGCCCGGAAGCTAATTGGCAGCCAATGTAGGGATACTGGTGTTATATGGTCTGACCTAGATGTTCAGGTGACCAATCTGGCTGCCACGTTTTCAACTGACTGAAGCTTCCAAACTTGGTACAAAGGTAGCCCCATGTAGAACACTGAATTTAGGAAATGAACTTGAAATCAGGCCCTTGTTTTCATACTTATTAAGGGTTCCATTTAGCAATTATGAGCAATGTCTATGAAGAGTGGAAAGGGTGACAAAAAAACTCCTTTTTCTCTAATGCTTCTTTTCCAACCTGAGCTTGCTTAGCTCCGTGGTTGATTCCAGAGGCCCTTTGTCACTCGAAATGCTGGAGTCTGGGGAGAAGACCCACAAGTGCTATGCTTTTAGGAGAATTTCATCCTTAGCTCAAAGGGGAGATTGAGGCAACAGTGACCTCGGGATTCATCCCAACTATACCAGGCCCAGAAGCACACAGAACTCCAGAGGCGTTTCAAATAGGCTTTTGTGTTTTATTTAGGGGGAAAGCAAAATACATGCACGCACACACACATATACACATATAGGTGTTCACACACCACATGCGAGAACTAGGTAACAAAGGTGGGAGTGGTGAATAGCGTAAGGCTTTGCTAATGGTAATACATTACCTAGATGGATCTTGATTCCAATTGCTGAGGGTTCAGAAAGGGGAGAGAAGTCAATAACTGCTATAGCAAGTGGGGCTGGTGAGTGTAGTGAGGTGTTTAGCAATGTAAACCAACGGAGTGTAAGTCTGCAAATGGACTGATGCTGAAGAACAGCCAGTTGGGGCTGATATTTATACTGAAATTGTTGCTTGGGGGCAGAAACCGAGCATTCAAAAAGGTTTAAATAGCTTTAGGATGTTTCCTGGGTGGGGAAAGAATTGTCTGAAACTGAATTAAATTAAATGGGTGCTTGGCGGAAATACTTCAGCCAAAAAGGATTATCACACCAGCTTTTAGGTCCTTCTTGGCTCTGAATTCTGGTCCCATTCAAAGCCAATGTATAGCACAGTCTGAAGGCGACACTCCCAGAGTTCAATAATAACATAGCAGAGTACAGTAGCAAATCTCCAGATATAGCTATTGGCAATGCATTAACCACTTTCCACACTTAAAAATAACTCACAGACACAGTTGATTTCCTCCAAGTCCTTGGAGATTCTTTAGCTTGAGTTGCAATAGAAAACAAATATGTACCAGCTCTCCTCTCTGACTTTCATTAACTTCACAATCTCTTGTACACACAACTCCAACCCACATCAATCCACATGTGAGCTGTATACTGTATTGGTTGTGAGTCATCTCCTGGTGACACACAGCATGAAGCATCCTCTGCAGTTAGCTTGCATCATGCCATGTGCTCTGACTCAACACTCTATGGCAGTCTCACAGGAAATGATGCCACTTTTTAATCAAAGTACTTTTACATATATATATTGGAATATTTTTCAAATGCTTGACTATCTGCTTCTACTGATTTCCGCATGACAGTTCCCCTTCAATTTCTTCTTTGGTAGCTCTGAGTAAGGATACAGTCATTATATGGATTTGGGGCATCCAGAACAGGGTCATGTTCAGTTCACTCACACCAACATTATTAATTTAATCTCAGATAGGGAGGGATGAACGTGGGGCTAAATCTTGGGGCAACACTTTCCTCTCTTAACACTGAGATTCAGTCTTGTCTGTCATTGTCCTCCTTTACAGAAGAATTTGTCAGTCACAAGAGAGTCCACACAGGAGAGAAGCCATACAAATGCCAGCATTGTGGGAAATGTTTTTCTTCCAAGTCATACCTATTGGTGCATCAGAGAGTTCACACAGGAGAGAAGCCATACAAATGCCAGCATTGTGGGAAATGTTTTTCTTCAAAGTCATACCTATTGGCGCATCAGAGAGTCCACAGAGGAGAGAACCCAAACAAATGCCAGGATTGTGGGAAATGTTTTTCTTCCAAGTCATATCTATTGGCACATCAGACAGTCCACACAGGAGAGAAGCCTTACAAATGCCAGCATTGTGGGAAATGTTTTTCTTTGAAGTCAGACCTAGTGAGACATCAGAGAGTCCACACAGGAGAGAAGCCATACAAATGTCAGCATTGTGGGAAATGTTTTTCTTTGAAGTCATACCTATTGGCACATCAGAGAGTCCACACAGGAGAGAAGCCATACAAATGCCAGCGTTGTGGGAAAGGTTTTTCTTCCAAGTCATACCTATTGGCACATCAGAGAGTCCACACAGGAGAGAAGCCATGCAAATGCCAGCATTGTGGGAGATGTTTTTCTAATAAGTCAAACCTAGTGAGACATCAGAGAATCCACACAGGAGAGAAGCCACACAAATTCCAGAAATGAACTAAGATTATATTTATCAAGAAGCAAAACAAAGAATATATTTTAAATCTTGTGGTGATAAGAAAAAGCCCTTGTGATTTCGTGTGTTAGGTTTGTGTGTCCATATGCCTGTTTATGTTTTTCAATTATATTTTGTTATTTTGAGGTTTTAATTGCCTTTATTATAGATTATTGCTTTCGTTTATAAATTTGAGTGGGGGTCATGGTGGTGGAATAGGTTAGTTAAACAGAGGGGTGGGATTGGCTGCAGCTGGTTAGAACAGTTATGAGAATGATAGCATTTGGAATTTGTTCGATGTTGGCTGAAGAAAGTTGGGGACAGGTATTAACAGAAAGGGCTAGTTTGTGGGAATGGCAAAGGGGGCCTTGTTATCTGTGGGGCATAGACTGTGGGAATTGGAGGTGGGGGCCAGATTTGGACGAGTGTGATGTTTTAGGTTTTGGGTTTTTAATGTTTGGTTTGGGGAGGGCAGCTCTGACTTAAACACTGAATTTCTGATTATGTGTTTGAAATAAAGTTTTTGTTGTTTCAACACACTGGACTCATTCATGTACAGAAATTCTGCATTTGCACAAAATGTACCCTTTCTTCTCTCCTCAGCCCTCAGCTCCATTCCCAGCCATAAAAACAGAGGCAAAGACACATATATACTCAGAGAGACAGAGCTATATGTACAAACCAGAGCCTTCCCAGCCTTTCCCTCCTGAGTCCAGCTCCGCAGCTTGGTCTCCATTCTGGAAGGAAGGAAAAAAGGCCGTAGTCCTTCCCTTCTTCCAAAGGCCGACAATGGAATAAACAGCAGCAGCAGCAAAGGCCTTACAATCCCTGCGCATGCTGAGAAGGGGTCTTTGGGGCATCTGAAAGGAATGAAAGTGCCAAGGGAAGAGAAGCATAAAGGGACTGCTGAAGTCGGGGGGGAGGATTTGGGACCTGTTTCAGGCACCTTCCTCCTGGAACCCATTATTAGAGCCTTCCACAGCTTACTATGATACTTTAAATGACTATTTCACAGAAAATATCTCTCAGATAAGAGCCAAATTGGACATCAGCATTATTGCGGAGGCTATAAGTGAGGTGTCCATGAGTAAGATCATACTGGATCAATTTGAATCTGAGTACTGAGGATGTGGACAAGCTCCTTGTAAGTGTGAAGAGGAGAACTTGCCCTCCTGACCCTTGCCCTTTTTATATCACCTGAGATATATCATAGATACATCTCTTAGTTAGGGCTATTTTCCATCATGTTTAAAAGAAGCAGTGTTACAGCTGTTTATGGAAAAGCCCTCCCTAGATCCCTTGGAGATGAACAATTACAGACCGGTCTCCCGTCTTCCATTTCTAACCAACATAATTTTGAGGATAGTTGCTCTTCATCTCCAAGCGGTCTTGGATGAAACAGATTATCTGGACGCATTTCAAACTGGCTTCAGGATGGGATACGGAGTCGAAACTGTTATGGTTGCCTTAGTAAATGATCTTTGCTTCAAGGGGGGGGATGTAACTTACCAAACTTTAAGGTGTATTATTATGCAGCTTGTCTCAAATGGTTAGAAGAATGGTTCAAATTAGAAAACAAGAATTTATTGAATATAGAAAAAGCTAACCTGAATCTTGGTATACATGTGTATATGTGCTATACAAAACCAAAATATAATAATGCTTTTAACCATCATGTTATAAGAAGATCATTGCTTAAAGTATGGTATAAAATGAGACATCAGTTTTGGGTGTAATTGCAAGAGGCCTATTACAATAGAACAAAGGACAAAGATACTCCATGGCTAAGATATGGAGATTTAATAAATAAAACACCAGAAGGAAAATACAATATGAAATCTATGGAAGAACTTAATGAAAGAGGAAACATGAAGGACTGGTTTTTATACAACCAATTAAACAATCGTTTTAAGGCAGACAATAAAGCTCCTGAGTTAACGATGGATAACAATGAAATAGATAAAATTATGATGGACAAAAAAGGTAAACACATATCAAATATTATAAGTTATTAAAAGAAAGAGATCTAGAAGATGAAATTATTAAAGACAGCATGGTAAGATGGGCACGTGATATAAATAAAACTATAACTATAGAGGAATGGGGGAAATCATGGAAAGGAACAAATAAATTCACTCTGTGCCAAAACTATAAAGAAAATGATATCAAAATGTTATACAGGTGGTATCTAACCCCCCCAAAAACCCACCAGATATACAAAGCTGGCAATACTAAGTGCTGGAAATGCGGGGAACCCGAGGGAAGCTTCTTTCATATTGGTGGACATGCATTAAAGCTAAAGGATTCTGGCAAAGGATTCATGGAAGCATCTAAAACATTCTGGATATAAATATTTCCTTTGAACCCAATTTATTTTTACTAAACATGACACACAACATAAAGTCAGCAAAATACAATAGCATTATTTTATATATGGTCTCATGTGCAAGGATCTTATTTGCTCAAGTTTGGAAATCTGCAATTAATCCTTCTATCGAAGATTGGTTGATTAAGATATATGAAGCTAGAAATGTGGACATAGTATCTGCCTTACTAAGAGGGAAATCAAAGGAATATTTAGAAATGGAATGGAGTTGTCTTAAACATTTGAAGAAAAAAGTGATAACATTCCGTTAAATTAATAGTTAATGTTTGGTCGATATTTGGTAATTTAAATACTATCATAGGAATACCTCAGTGTAATAAACATTTTTCAAAATATAAAAAGGAAAACCCACATCATTGTTGTGGGGAGCGCCACACACCGAGTTGCTATAGCCACATTCTGTGCTGCTCCTGGCCTGGTGAGCGATTGACAGTTCGAGGGTGGCGACACGCTCCAACGCTGCAGTGGGAAAAGGAAGTGTTTAGACTTTGCTTGTTGTTTCTTGCTCCCTTCACCCTTAATAATAAGTTTTATTTATAAACCGCTTTTCCGCAGTGATCAAAGCAGTGTACAGGTAAAAATTGCAATGACAGAGTAGATAATACAGAATAAAAATTGCAATACATAAATAAAACTGCAATAAAAACATTACAGTTATACAAATTAAAACCATTACATCAAATCCAAGATAGCTGAGTGCAGTCGATAGTACAATACATATAGGGGGGAGTCACATGATATCAAGGAACTTTGGGGAAGGCTTGCCAAAACAAGAAGGTCTTGAGTCTCTTTTTAAAGCGATCCAGGGAGGTGGTGGAGTGGAGCTCATTGGGAAGGGTGTTCCAGATCCTAGGGGCCGAGATGGAAAAGGCCCTTTGCGAGGTTGACACATATCTCTCCATCGGGATCCTCAGCAAATTCTTCCCGGCTGACCTGAGCGTACAGGGCAGATTATATGGGGAGAAGTGGTCCTCCAAGTACCCTGGGCCCAAGCCATTTAGGGCTTTATAGGTAATAACCAACACCTTGTATTGAGCCCGGAAGCAGACAGGCAACCAATGAAGATCTTTCAAGATAGGTGTTATATGGTCTGACCTGGAACCTCCAGTGACCAACCTAGCTGCCATATTTTGCACTAATTGAAGCTTCCGGGTTTGGTACAAGGGTTGCCCCATGTAGAGCGCATTGCAGAAGTCTAATCGAGAGGTTACCAGAGCATGTACTACAGTTTCGAGGTCCCTCTGGTCCAGATAGGGGCGCAGTTGGCGTATCAGCCGAAGCTGATAACAAGCGCTCCTGACCGTCGCATCCACCTGAGATGACAGGTGGAGCGACAAGTCCAGGAGCACACCCAAATTGCGAACTGAGTCCTTCAAGGGGAGCATGACCCCATTCAGGACAGGGTGGCAAATCTCACTACCTGGACCCGGGGAACCTATCACCAGTACTTCCGTTTTCTCTGGATTCAGACTGAGTTTGTTTTCCCTTATCCAGCCCATTACCGACTCCAAGCAGGCATCCAGAGGAGAGATGCCATCCCTAGTAACTGCATCAGTCGGAGACACAGAGAAGCAGATCTGGGTGTCATCAGAGTACTGATAACACCGCGCCCCATCTCTCTGGATGATCTCTCCCAGCAGTTTCATGTAAATGTTGAATAGCATGGGGGACAGAATGGCTCCTTGAGGGACACCAGATGTAAGCGCCCTCTTATTGGAGCACACGTCCCCCAGCCGCACCATCTGGAATCTACGCGAGAGGTAGGAATGGAACCACTGGAGCGCAGTGCCCCTGATTCCCAACTCCCCCAGGCGTTCCAGAAGGATACCATGGTTGATGGTATCGAAAGCCGCTGAGATGTCCAAAGGCACTAACAGGGACACGCTTCCCCTATCCATGCTCAGACAGAGATCATCGACTAAGGCAACCATGGCAGTCTCAACTCCATAGCCCGCCCAGAAGCCGGTTTGAAATTGGTCTAGAAAATCCGTTTCATCCAAGATCGTTTGGAGTTGGAAGGCAACCCCCCTCTCGATCACCTTACCCAAAAAAGGCAGCAGCGAGACCAGCCGATAGTTATTATAAATCAGGGGGTCTAAGGAGGGTTTTTTAAGTAGAGGTTTTACAACTGCTAATTTCAATTGTGATGGAAATCGTCCCTCTCTTAGAGATGTATTGATTATGCGGTGCAGCATAGATGTCACCACCGTTGCCCCCTGAGCTGCCAGCCATGAGGGGCAGGGATCGAGAGAGCATGTTGTCTTCCTGACACTTCTAAGAATCTTGTCCACATCCTCGGTACTAACAAACTCGAAATGATCCAGTTTAACGGAGTCCACGGAAGCTCCGGACACCTCTCTTATAGCATCTGAAAAAATACTGGCGTCAAGATCAGCCCTTATCCGAGATATTTTGTCCGCGAAGAAGTTGTTAAATTTGTCACAGCAGGCTTTGGATGGCTCTAAGATAGGGTTCAGGGAGGGGGGCAGATGAGTTAGCTCCCTCACTACCCTGAACAGCTCTGCCGGATGCGACTCCACGGACACAATACGTTTCTAGTTTTTTGTGGTGTGGCTCCAAGTCATTGTCGACTTCTGGGGAGTCTCTCCTGGGGTTTCCTTGGCAAGAGTTGTTCAGAAGAGGTTTGCCATTGCCTTCCCTGACGCTGAGAGAGTGTGACTTCTTGCCCAAGGGACCCAGCTGGTTTCATGGAGGAGTGGGGCACTGGACCCTGGCCTCCGTAGTTACAACCCAACACTCAAACCACTGCACCACACTGCCTGCCATTCCCATGTCCAACCTGTGAAATAACATCCAGTGAATTATAAAAGGATTTCCCTTAACCTACACTGGGACCAGTTAAGGAACCTTATTTCTGCTTCTTTACTGATCTTCCCAAGCATCAACTGAGCCAAGACACGTGTAAAAGGAGCATTGAGTAGTAGATACTCCAAGGAGGTATTTATTATAGATATCAAAATATAACTAAAATATAAGTCATACAAGATATTAAGAATCTTGCAGGTACAATATTTGTAAGTATATAATGTTCAATTCATACAAGTTATTAAAACAATAAATAAACCTAAGCGTCCAATTCTGAGACTAACTTCCAAGATCCGCTCTTTAACTCTCTCTCTCGATCTCCAACCGACACAATTCCCCCAACTGTCTCTTGGTCTCTCAGGCCTTATATCTCCTTCTCAGGGAAGCTTCCAGAAGGACCTTTATCTTGCTCTCTGATTGGTCAAGTGAGCCTTCCGTTGCAGTGATGTCATTCTGCATTTGCATAAACCTCCCTTTACTGCCTGAAGAAGACCTCCATTGACTGGAGCCCAGTCATTACACAAACACTTCAAGGGTTTGTGCCTAATGACGACTAAACCGCTTCTAAACTGCGTCCAAACCGCTCCTAGTCTCCTGGACGCTCAGAAACGCCTCGCAAACGAAGCCAGAAGCGGTGTACCATAAGCGGAGAGACAAGACGCGCGGCTTAAGGAAACCTAGAGCGTCCAGCAACAGCGTCATCTCTTTGCCTGGAGCCATTGCAGTGGAATTTTCATCCTTGGAGCCAAATGGGGCAGAGGAGCCTGTCCTTCTTGCTGAGAAGAAACAACAGATTGAACAGCAACCATGCCCTCCAGACTTTCTGACCAAAGAATGCCTTTCAACAGCCCATACTGTTATCTCAGTGTATGAACTCGTAAACAAAAAACTGGGAATCAACTGAAGTGTCTTAAACTCCCCTTTGATAACTTTATACCAAAAGCTCCAGCTCTATAAGAAAGCTTGGCTCAATCCAGCAGCACAGGACCCAGAAAGGAAGGAAAGCTGGGCTGCAAAGAGAACAGAATCCATGATCCTAGGAGCAGTTCAGCAGCTGTTTCAAAGGAGCTGGGAAAGGAAAACGCAAGAGGACTCTGCAAGCACACCAAGCCATGCTGCAAATGGCCTAGGATTGATCAAGCAATGGCAGATGGAGTTCCTATAGAGCTATTAGACTTTCTGTGAGCCAGCTTCTACATAGACACCCCTATAGCATTGATATGCTTGCTGTGGAGTGGCTTCCCAGTATATTTGCACATAAGAGTATTGTGCTAACATTGGAACCGTCTTCAATTCCTCTTCCGTTGGTGAAAATGAAGGGTCTTTTGACCAACTTTCAAATAATACCCAGGTGAGTTTAAAGTGATAGTACGACTTCCCCTCACACTTCCGCTGTTATGAGGCCAACGTCTAAGGCACTTTTAAAACAGAGAAGACACATCCACTAGAACATAATGGAGTCAATGAGCGCTAGCTGTGAAGACAAAGAAAGAGAAGGAATTTTGGGGCGATCTATTCTGCCTCCTTTGGATTCTACTATTCTTTCAGAAGGGATTTTTCTTTTTTAATTTCCTGTCTGATTTTAACTCTTAAGGTTTCTCCTTTTTCTCTGGCAGCAATGAAGATTGGGGCTAGATCTATTGCCGATATTGCTGTTGATTGCTTTGAGGACGCCCTCATTTAGTTATAGTGTTGTTGTCTATATTTTAACCGAATTGAATTTTAAACCTTTTACATGCAAGATTATTATGTAATTTACTTGTGTTGTACTTTTATTATGCTGTTCCTACAGCTGTATTGTATTTTAACATTTTGTATGCAAATGGCCTTTGGTCTAAGTATTAATAACTGATTGATTGCTAATGTTCTAATTGCAAGGCTTAATTGATTTGTGGCTTCAACTGGCAAAGATTGCAGGGGAATCACTCTCTACTCTGCATCCTCCATCTGGCTAGAAACAAGGAGGCTAAATTACATCTTCTTCATCCTGTCTCTCTAAGGAAGTGGAAAAGAATATTCTTCTCAGTTCCCAATGATCCGGGAAGAGCCAGTTAAAAATGTCAGTCTTCATTTCCACACAGGAAAATATATTGTGAATATCTGAATGTCAAGCTGAAGGCAACTGTGGTTGGTACTTTATGCATTAGGCTGAATGGCATTGCTAGAGGCCCTGCCCCAGGAGCTAGGATTCAGCTCCCAAACCTCAGGTCCTGGGAGGATTCAGGGAGAGCTTATGGGAGCCAATGGGGAACGTTGCCTTCTCCTCCTGGTTGCTTTCCTGCACTCTTTTGTCAGGCTTGAAGACAACACAAGGTCAGTTCATGTAGTAATTCTGAAGGAAGAAGAGAGTTCAACTGAAAATCAACTCTAGGATGGGATGGGTTGGGAAAGAAGGACTCAGGCTCTTAGACTTTTCCTGACCGCTTTTAAGTTCCCAGTGAGAGTGGGTTTGTTCTTCATTGGAATCCTATTCTTGGAGGTTTACAGACAAGAGAGTCTTCTCAAAGACTAAGGGTTTTTCCCCCAAATCCCTCTGCTTCTCCCTCCCAGAGAACATGGCTTCCCTTTGACATCTAGCTATGATGCTGAGTACTACACAAAGATCTCCCCATCTCCCTTCTTGAAATGGTTCTGTTTCTGGAGGGAGAAAACCAACCCTTCTTTCCACAAAGTTGTGGCCAGCCTTGCTCCAAGATGCCATGACAGTCCCTGGTGTAGAGAGGCCTGTGGGGAGGATGGCATGGACCCACGGAGGGTGGGTTTCCCCACTGTCTCTTGGCTAAAGAGAGCCTCCATGTCGAGAGGCAGGCAGCCGTTTCCTTCTGAATCCCAGCTGCCCAGGAGGAGAGCAACCTCAGCAGAGGAAGGCTCTCCCTTTGGAGCAATGGAAAGGCATTTCTTGGCCTGGCTCTTCCTGGGAAAAGGAGACGGGGCTCGCTGGACTTTTTCTGGACCCTTGGCTTATTTGGCTGTTTAGTAGGGCTAGCGCAAGGTGAGCTTATGGCAGAAGGAGGAGAACCGGCTTATGATGTTCTTCAGATGCAAAAAAGAAAGACTGGTTTGTCCTCAGAAACCCACCTTCGGATGGGAAAGGAGACAGAGCAAAGAGGCTGTTCTGTACTTTCCAGTCCCCAAAGGCTGGCTCTTGCATGTGAGGATGAGCTAACCACAATCCATGTGGGATTTGCAGCATAGAGAGAGGCATTTAGAAATCCAAGCCAGAGAGACCTAGTGCTTCCCAAACTACATATCCGACCATTTCATAGCATGTAAGCATTAAAATTCAAAAAAGAAATAGTGCTGTAACAGTGTAGTGTGAAAGAACTCTTTGATTCCACTTTATCTGTTTAGACTACATCTTACGGGATCCTAGGATTTGTAGTGTAGTCGGCACTAGGACCTTCTTGCAGAAAACTCCAAGTATCCCTTCCAAATGTGCAAAGCCTGAGGGATTCTCTACAGTGTTGTCATATCAGTTAAAGTAGAATCCTTGTGGTGTAATTCTCTGGGCATCAGACCAAAGGAACCATTTAATAGGACCTGTTGAAATCCACATTCCTGTTGGAGTACTCTGCAAACACAGCCAATGACCTCAAGCGGCTGAGAGGTCTGTCCCTTTCTCTTCCTGCCAGACCCTGAAACCAATCCTGGCCAGCTCCATCAGGGCTAGCCTGGAAGAAGAGACTCCTCCCTCCATAACTGTCATCTTCCGGCCTGCAAGGGAGTTGACCAGGCAGGCCCAACTCCATCAGAGCTAGCCTGGAAGAAGAGAGTCATCCCTCCATAGCTGCCATCCTCCAGCCTGCGAGGGAGTTGACCTGGCAGGCCCAGCTCCATCACGGCTAACCTGAAGGAAGAGAATCCTCCATCCATAACTGCCATCTTCCGGTGTGAGAGGGAGTTGACCAGGCAGGCCCAGCTCCATCAGGGCTAGCCTGAAGAAGAAGAGTCCTCCCTCCAGTCCATCTGCCTTGGTCCAGGCCTCAGAGGGAGAGAAGAACCACTGGACCTCATCCCCTTTCCCTCCACCATTCCCTTCTCCTTTTGTGTTGTGTCTTTTAGATTGTAAGCCTGAAGGCAGGGAAGAGTCTAATTAAAAATAATAATTGTAAGCTTCTCTGATAGCTTTTAGGGCTGAAGGACGGGGTATAAATACCATAAATAAATAAATAAGGTGCCCTCAAGGTTTTGTCCAAGCGGCTCTCAGCCCCTTGCAGACTGTCCCTTCCCTGAGTCTTGCTCTCCTGGAGGCTCAGAGGGGATTCTGGGGGGCCTGGGCACCTCCTCTTCTTAGGGACCCTGAGCCCCAAGTTCAGCTGACAAACGGTAATTTGCCCACGATGAACCCACCTCCCCCCCTCTGTCCTGGCACATGCCTTAGGAAACCTCTTCCATGGAAATTAGGGAGCTCCTAATCTTAGTGGAAATGGGAACCTCTGGAATTTTTCTCTTTTTCCCAGCTGGAAAGCAAGGCATCGTTGGAAATCTCTTCCAAGGACAAGAGGTATTTGTTTGTCATTTTGTTGTTGTTGTTGTGTGCCTTCTCGGTGTTGCCAACGTATGGCAACCCTAAGGTGAACCTATCACACGGTTTTCTTGACAACATTTGTTCAGAGCGGGTTTGCTCTTGTCTTCCTCTGAGGCTGAGAGAGTGTGACTTGCCCAAGGCTAGCCAATGAGTTTCTATGGCAAAGTGAGGACTTGAACCTAGGTCTCCCAGAGTCCATTCCACCATGCTGGCACATTGCTCCTTACTATTAAATACTAAGGCATTCTACATCTATGGGCTGTTCTGTGCCACAGAGGTGACACCGGTTTCTGTCCTGGGCCCAGAGCTTTTCAACATCTTTATCAAGGACTTGGATGAAGGAACAGAGAGCCTGCTTCTCAAATTGACAGATGAGGCCAAATTAGGAGGAGTAGCTAATACCCCAGAGGAGAGGATCAATATCCATAGTAACCTTAATAGATTAGAAAGCTGGGCCGAAATGAACAAAATCAATTTCAGCAGGGAGAAATGTAAGGCACTGCATTTAGGGAGAAGAAATGCCATGCACAGATATAGGACACTGGTTTGGTCAGGCCTCACCTGGCATAATCCTGTGTCCAGTTCTGGGCACTACAATTCGAAAAGGATGTTGAGAAGCTGGAGTGTGTTCAGATGAGGGCAACCAAAATGGTGAAGGGTCTTGAAACCATAAAACCCTATGAGAAGAGACTTAGGGAGCTGGGTATGTTTAGCCTGGATGAGAGAGACAGTTAAGAGGGGATATGAAAGCCCTGTTGAACATATTTGAACGTCATATTGAGGAGGGAGCAAGCTTGTTTTCTGTTCCTCCAGAGAACAGCAAAATGGAGAAATGGATGCAAACTCCAGGAAAAAAGCTTCCAGCTCAAAATGAGAAAGAACTTCCTGACAGTAATTCCCTGAAGTCACCATGTTGGGGGCAGCGAAAGTGTGGGTTGAAGGCTGCAGAAAGTGGTGGCATGTGGGGGGCTTGGAGGGGGGGTTTTTTTGAGGAGGAGGAGGATTTGGGTGAAGAAAAAAAAAGGGTCTCCTATTCCCACCCTGATTTGCTGAGGGAGGGGGGTGTCCTGATGCACAAACATATTCCCCCACATTTGACTGCAAAGCTCCCCCATCTCTGCCTCCCTCCCAGCCCAATGCTATTCCAACACAAGAAGAGAGATGACAGGGGTTTAATTCCTTTGAAAATGTTCAAGGATTTGTCCATGGAGAAGAACATTCAGTACTGGAAACCAGTGGAAACCAGAGACGCCTTTACAATGGGGCAAAAAGGAAAAACATACTAGTGCTCCAACAGAAAAAGAGGAGGTTGCTTGTATTGATTTTATGGGAACTTGTCTTCCTTCCTTCCTTTCTTCCTTCCTGCCCCATCTTTACCTGGGATCTTCTTTCAGGGCCAAAGGAGAGCTTTTCAGAAAGAAAGAAAGAATTATTATTGTTATTATTATTATTATTATTTCTTATCTGCATCTCTCCATGGATGGAGGCAGGGAACAATGACAGACCAAACAATACACAATATCAGTTAAGAAGACAACTTCAGTTCAAACATCCATCCATCGAAAAGAAAAAGGAGACACAGATGTATTAAACCATCCACCTTTTAAACTGATCAAAGTTTACAGTTTTAGAAAACTGCCAGGACAGGCCTGCTGCTGAAAGAGACCAGTTTTCAATGACATTTTAAGAATTAATTATAAATTAATGAAGAACGAAGGAAGGAAAGAGAGATCAGAAACACACACCTCCCTTTTAGGGTCTCCTTTCCTTTTTGGGGGGAGGGTGTTATTGGGGGGAAACTAAACCAAGTTGGGGAGGACTAGGTCCAAATAGGTTTATTGCTCCCCAAGTGAAGATGAAACAAGTAATGACAAGGTAATGCTATGTAATGAGAAGAAAAGGTCTATGTACAAAGAGCAATTATAATATACAAATCAGCTTCAATTTACCTAGTCTGAATAACATACTGATATCATGCAGAATAACATCTAAAAAATGATAATGTAGGAGCTAACTTCAGTTTATTACTATGAATAACCTACTAATCTAGGTAATACAGAATAATATCTACAAAAAATAATATAAACAAGGGCAATTGTGAGTACAGGTACACAAAGGCTTCAGTACAATGACATACACATCGATAAGAATGGACTAAAACAAAACAACAAAAGGAACAATTACAAGACACAAACTGCCTCCAATATCTCTGCTCCAGGTGACCTGCTAAAATAGATGAACTGAAACTAAATAAGTGGCATTATCCCTGTCTTTGCGAATTAATGGAGGACCTTTCAAGACAAAAGGTCTTCCTCAGCCACAATGGAGAGGCTGTCATCTGAGATACTCTAGTTCTTCCTCCTTCAAAAAATGTGCCAGGTACGTCTTTTGCAGCCAGTCTTCCTGTTCTCTCCTGCAGGAAACCTGTCCTGGTTTTGGGATCTTCTGGGGAGGCCCTGGTTGCTGTCCCACGGACCTCTCAGGTGCATTTGGGGGGGAGGCAGGAGAGGGCTGCTTGGGGGCTGCTCTCAGGATTTGGGACCCCTTCTTATTCTTGCCATTTTCATTAATCCCTCCCCTTTTCAATGTAAATCCTTTGTATATATTTCCCCAGATATTGCCATTTCTTTCCTACAATACATAGTAATCTTCATTATAATATTGGCGCTTATAATATCATCTCCCCTCCGTCTATGGGGTTGCAAAGGGTGGGGGCTTCCTTTCCTGGGGAGGGCATGATCTAGATCTTCCCTGTCTATGGGGCTTGCAGAAGAAGGCTCCAGGCAGAGGGGATGGTGGCCCAATATAGGCACCCTAACGTTTTCCCAAATGAGCACATTCTCCGTCTCTCTGTCCAGAGGCAGAGCCCCTTTCCCCCAAATGGCTACCGAGGGATTCCTATCTAGATGCCCCCTTTATGCCTTCTCTTTCCTTGGCACTTTCCTTCCTTTAACCTCCATCCCTTCAAGGAAGGGATCTTTCAGGCAAAGAACTAACAATGGCTTTCATGCCCTTTCTGTATGTTCCCAGGAGGAGGACCATTGATCTCTCTGCTGGCCCTCCTCTGCAGGGTTGTTGTGAAGGGTAAGTAAAGGATGTGTGTGTGTGTGTGTGTGTGTGGGGGGTAATCCAGATCCTGTAGGCCTCTAAGCCTAGTTGCCAGGGGGATGTCCCTCTCCCCAGAAGGGGATTTGAGCTCCCTCCGTCTGCCAGCTCTTGGCTTTGGCCTAAATCTGGGCTCTTCTCTGCCCCACAGACAGAGTCCCCTTCCCCCAGAGAAAACCCCTTCCCCCCAGAAAACTGTTGTTTCCAATGCTATTGAAGCCTATGCTGTCTGATGCTTTTTTTTTGTCACAAAAGTCTTTTGACTGGGAGCCTCCCCTCTTCTGAACCCCATCCCAGCCCCCCAGAGATGAAGAGGGTGCCCCATTGGAAGACCAAAGAAAGGGGCTTGCCAGTCCTCATCTCCTCCCAAATGAAGAGGAAGGGAGGAGGGTCTGTCCTCTGCCCTACTTTCCAGGACAGAGGGGCTCCTCAAAGCCCCCTTTTCATCTGAATGACCCTGCCCCCTCCCCCCATGGCCATGTCTCTCCTCAAGGGCCCCCTGCCCCCTTTTCTCATACACTTTCATACACTTTCTTCCCTTGAGGAGACTTGGAGGATGTGTTTGCCTCTGTTCTTCTTATGGCTGGGAACTGAGTTGAGGACTGAGAAGAGAAGAAAGTGTGTTTTGTCCAAATTCAGAACTTCTGTGCATCAAAGAGTCCAACGTGTTGAAACAACAAATAATTTTATTGAGAACACATAATCAGAAATCCAGCATTTAAGCCAGAATCGCCCTCCCCAAGCCAAAGAAAACATTGAAACCCCAAAACCTAAAATCCCACCCTCTTCCAAACCTAGCCCCCACCTCCCATTCCCAGAGACTATGCCCCACAGTTAACCAGCCCCCCTTTGCCATTCTCAGAAACTAACTCCTTTCTCTTAATCATTCCCATAACTATTCTAGCCAGCTGTAAAACATCCCAGCCCCCCCCCCCCCCCCCCCACATCTAGGTAAGCTATACCACAAATCATAATCCCCAGCCAAGTTTATAATCCAAAACAGTTATCTATATTACAGTGCACCTGCTTCATATGCGGCATTCAGTATATGGTGAAAGCCACATGGGAGCACAAGTGGCGGGGCGTCTCATTCGGATGATGGAGGTGCGGGCCCATGGCGCATGGGCGCCATGGCACCACCAGATGCACAAGCCCCATTCACTTGAATAGGGCTGCATGTGCGGTATTTTGCTTATCTGGGGGGGGGGGGGGGGGTGTTCCGGAACGGATCTCCCACCTAAGCCAAGGGCAGAATGTAAAGACAATTAAAACCTAAACTTAACAAAATGTAACTTTAAAAGATAAACAGACATATGCACAGATAAACCACAGACATACGGACAGACAAACATTACAATCCAAATCGTAACGGCCTTTTCACCACTGGATTGAAAATAAATTTTCTGCAATCCTTCTTGAAAAAAATATTAGTTCAATGCTGGCATTTGTTTGGCTTCTGTCCTGTGTGGATGCTCTGATGTCTCTCTAGGTGTGACTTCAGTGAAAAACCTTTCCCACAATGCTGGCATTTGTATGGCTTCTCTCCTGTGTGGACTCTCTGATGTGTCACTAAGTGTGACTTCTGAGGAAAACTTTTCTCACAATGCTGGCATTTGTATGGCTTCTCTCCAGTGTGGACTCTCTGATGTTTCACTAGGTCTGATTAAGAAGAAAAACATTTCCCACAATGCTGGCAATTGTATGGCTTCTCTCCTGTGTGGACTCTCTGATGTGTCTCTAGGTGCGCCTTTGAAGAAAAATATTTCACACAATGCTGGCATTTGTATGGCTTCTCTCCTGTGTGGACTCTCTGATGTGTCTCTAGGTGCGCCTTTGAAGAAAAACATTTCACACAATGCTGGCATTTGTATGGCTTCTCTCCTGTGTGGACTCTCTGATGTGTCTCTAGGTGCGCCTTTGAAGAAAAACATTTCACACAATGCTGGCATTTGTATGGCTTCTCTCCTGTGTGGACTCTATGATGTTTCACCAGGTCTGACTTAGAAGAAAAACATTTCCCACAATGCTGGCATTTGTATGGCTTCTCTCCTGTGTGGACTCTCTGATGTGTCACTAGGTTTGACTTTGAAGAAAAACATTTCACACAATGCCGGCATTTGTATGGCTTCTCTCCTGTGTGGACTCTCTGATGCATGTCAAGCATTGACTTGTAAGGAAAACATTTTCCACAATGCTGGCATTTATGTGACTTCTTTCCTGTGTGGACTCTCTCATGACTCAAATGTTTTTCTGTAAAGAAAGACAATGACAGATGAGACTGAAAATCAGAGTTAAGAGAGGAGGGTGTTACCCCATGATTTGCCCTCATTAACCCGTCCTTATTAGAGATTAAAGTAAGAAAGTTTATGTGAGTAACCCAAGCATGACCCTGCTACTTATGTCCCTAAATCCATGGTATGATTGTATCCTTACGTATAGGAGCTAGCAAAGAATGGGGACTGCCTTGAGGGAATCGGTGGAAGCAGGTAGTCAAAGGACTGTTGAAAAAAATATTCCATTAACCATGTGCAAAAATACTTTGATTGACAGGTGAAATCATATCCTGTGAGACTCCCATAGAGTCCTGAGTCAGAGCCCAAGGCATGATGGAAACTAACTGCAGAGGTCATTTCATGCTGTTTGGCACCAGGAGATGACTCACAACCAATATAGTATGCAGCTCACATGCAGATTGGTGTGGATTGGATTGGAGTTCTGTGTACAAGAGATGGTGAAGTTGATGGAAGTCGGAGAGGAGAGCTTGCAAATAGTTGTATCATTTTGCAACTCAAGAGAGAGAACCTCCAAGGATTTTGATGAAATCAACTGTGTCTGTCACTTATTTTTCACTGTGGAAAGTGGTCAGTGCATTGCCAATATCTATATCTGGATATCTGCTTCTGTACTCTGCTATGTTATTATTGTGCTGCATCTGGCAGTATCACCCTCAGATTGTGCTGTATATTGGTTTTTCAACGCGACTGGAATTCAGAGCCAAGATGCACCTGAGAGCCAGTGTGCTAATCCTTTGTCTGTGATATTTGCACCAAGCACCCATTGCATTGAATTTGGTTTCAGACCATTCTTCCCCCCAGGAAACATTCTGAAGCGATTTAATCCTTGTTGAACACTCAGTTTCTTCCCCCAAGCAACAATTACAGTATAAATATCTGTCCTGGATGGCTGTTCTTTGATGTCAGTCCAATTACAGACAGACAGTCTGTCTGTTTACATGGCTGAGCACCTCAATGCACTCGCCAACCCCACTTGTTGCAGGAGCTCCTGACTTCTCTTCCCATTTTGAACCCTCAGCAATTGGAATCCAGATCTGCCTAGGTAAAGTATTACCATTATGAAAGTCTTACATCTCTTGACCACTCCCACCTGATATCTAGTTGTTGTCCATGTGTGAACCCTTATGTGTCTGTGTGTTTTGCTTTTCCCCTGAATAAAACAAAAAACCTATTTCAAATGCCTTTGGAGTTCTGTGTGCTTCTGGGCCTGGTATAGTTGGGCTTGAATCCCGAGGTCACTATTGCCCCAACCAAACTATATCTCTCTTTTCAGCTAAGTACCAAATTCCCCTAAAAGCATCACACTTGCAAGTGCCCTTCCCAAACTCCAGCATTTTGGATAACAAAGGGCCTCTGGAATCAACCATGGAGCTAAACAAACTCAGGTTGGAGAAAAACATTAGAGAAAAAGGAATTTTTGTGTCACCTTTCCTCTCTTCATAGACATTGCTTGATAACTGCTATATGGAGCCCCTTAATATCCCTGAAAACAAGGGCCTGAGCCATGTTCTCACCAGTTCACTCAATCCAGTTCTTAAAATCTGTCAGGTTGGTGGCTGCCTCCCAATCCCCAAAGCCCCTCTCCTGGCCCTTCCCAGAGGTCCCTTCCTCTCCACACAAAGCTAGGCGATTCTGGCTTTGCTCCTGCCTTCTCCTCCTGGCTCCCAGATGCCTGATCCCCTTCCTTTTCTCCCTCCGCTCCCCAACCTTCCCTCTTGCCATCTGCACTGCTTCAGTATTTCACCTTCAGCATCTCTTCCCTGCCTTTTTATTTTTCACATTCCTTCCATTTCTCTATCACAGACAGAAAAACACCCACAGAGAGTGTGTGATGCATAAAAGGGACACTTTGAGGCCCATTTGTTGAGAAAGGCAGTATAATCAATATACAAATAATTCATTGGGAAAGGCAGAGCAAATGGGTTTGGGACCTGGACTCCAATTTTGGTGAGGGTCAAGTGCCAGAGAGTAGCCATAAAACAGCCTTAAGACATCTCTAAGGAGTTTATCGAACATGAGGAATTTCTCTTAATTTCGAATGAAAAGAAAGTAGGGCCAGAACGCATTCACATCAAGTTGCTAGTTTAGCGCAATTATGTGAATGTGTATTGTGTTCGAACTGGCTCCCCCTTGCCCGAAAATAGCATGCCATGGCCCGAATTTGCATGTGGCAGTCTATCACGCAATAACGTGAAACCACATGATTGCATTCAGATTGCCATCAGAATATACTTCCAATTCCCCTTGTCTGATAAACTCCTAAGACAGGGATGGACTACTGTTGTTGATGGGGGAGGTGGTCATATTGGACCCCAGGGGATCTCAGGGCACCTCCACATGGTATTTCCTTGAGGGGGGGGAATAAATAATATTTTGCCCCTCAATATCCGATAGCATTCCTTTGGGGAAGTGGTATCCATTTTGCCACTGTTCTATGAGCCACTGCAGGGCCAAGGCATGCATTTTACCCAAGAAGCCTCTCCAGACTCTCAAAAGGCGGGAATAGGGGCCAAAAAAGCAAGGAAACTTGGTCAGGGATAGCCTAAGGAGCATTTGGAGCCAAAAAGCAATTCTCTCCATGGTTCCTTCCAATAAAATCTTAGAATTGACAGTTTAAATTAGGATATTTAGAATCCTTAGATAGTGGAGAGCGATAGTGTCTCTCTAAATTACAAATTCCAAGATTTCACAAAAAGTTGCTATGACAGGTAAACTATGTGTGAAAGGGATGTAGGAGTCCTGGTAGACCACAACTCAAACATGTGTCAACAGTGTGATGCAGCAACTAAAAAGGCCAATGTGATCCTAGGCAACATCAATACGAGTATAGTGTTATGTCAGTGGGTTGGACTGGATAGCTCTTCTAGTTTCTTTCAACTCTAAGATTCTATGTTATTGATTAAGGGAAGTAATAGTGCAACTCTATTCTGCTTTCGTCAGGCCCTCACTTGGAATACTGTGTCCACTTCTGGTCACAATTCAAAACGGATGTTGATAAGCTGGAGTGTATCCAAAGGAGAGCAATGAAAATGGTGAAGGGTCTGGAAACCATCAAGCCCTATGAGGAGTGGTTTAGGGAGCTGGGAATGTTTAGCCTGGATACCTAGCTAATACCCCAGAGGACAGGATCATAATTCAAAATGACTTGAATAGACTAGAAAGCTGGGCCAAAGCTAACAAAATGAAATTCAATACGGAGAAAAATAAGTTATTGTACGTAGGGCGGAAATATGAAATGCACAGATATAGGATGGGGGAAACCTGGCTGAATGAAACTACTTGTGAAAGGTATCTAGGAGTCCCAGTAGACCACAAGTTGAACATGAGTTAACAGTGCGATGCGGCAGCTAACAAGGCCAATGCAATTTTAGGCTGCATCAACAGAAGTATAGTGTCTAGATCAAGGGAAGTAATAGTGTCACTCTATTCTGCATTGGTCAGGCCTCACCTGGAATACCGTGTCCAGTTTTGGGCACCACAATTCAAAACGTATGTTGAGAAACTGGAACACGTCCAAAGGAGGGCAACTAAAATGGCTGGATGGCCATCTGTCAGGGATGCTTTGATTTGGATTTCCTACATGGCAGATGGTTGGAGTGGATGTCCCTTATGGTCTCTTCCAACTCTAAGATTCTATGACTCTATTCCAGCTCTATGATTCTATAATTCTAAAGTGGAATCATAGTGCCATGATAATGTAGAATGAAAGGGCCCTCAGTCTTCATAGTAAGGGCAATGAATTCAGCTTCCTTACCCACAGAGGCCACATTCTCGTAATTCTCCATCATCACATCCTTGTACATAAGTCTCTGCTTCTTCGTCAGCAGTTTCCATTCCTCCTCAGTGAAATATACTGCCACATCCTCAAAGGTTACCTGCAAAAGAAAATAGCCTTCATTCACAGAATGACTAACAAGAAAAAAAAAAAAAGGGGGGGGGGGCACATGATGCATCCCAAAATCATTTGATCACCTCAGAATTTAGTCCAGGAAAGAAACTTTAAATTCTGTTAGCAAGAAAAAAAGCTATTGATTTTGAAATCCAGTTTGTCTCAAATTCTTTCAATATAACATACAATATAAGAAACAATATAATTTAGGCCATAGGTGGGATATTGATGATGGATTAGGATATTGATTATCCCGACACTTTTGTACATTGAGCCTCCAAAGATTATAGTGCATGTAGCCATTTGTTGCCAAATTTCAGAGGCAAATGTCATTTTTAAAAAGCTGTTCTGGGGAGCACTGTGGGCTTGAGGGCCATGGGGCCACCCCCACTTTATATCCAGAGACACTCTCCCATATCACCCAATGTTTCACAGCTGGGAAAAACAAGACACATATGGACAAGCAATGCCAGAAAGTGGTGAAGATGGTCAAAGTTGTTTATGAGGAAGATCACACAAGTGGGAAAGGGCACAGCAGTTTGCTTTTGCCTCAGACTCCTAGCAAAGCAAAGTCCCTGCCCCCTTCTTTCTTCTCCTCTCCCCACTTTTGAGTTGATGGGGTGCAAACTCCTTGGCATCCATTATGCAGAAACTGAAGTGAGCTGAAGGGGGAAAGTGGGTGGAAGAGAAAGAAACAAGGACTTTTTAAAAGCCCCCGAAATAATGGGGTGACAGAGGATTAACCAGGACTGTCTCTGCCAAAATTGAACATTATTTTATTTGCTTCCTTTCATAAATTGGCCCAGAAGTGACACAGATGAAGCTATAAGGATAGTGACTCACCAAAGGGTTGTTGTACCTCGGTAGCCTCTTTCTGTTGGAGCCCAACTCTCTCCGCTTGGCCTCTGTGTCAGTCATCAGGTGGGCAGGGGGTCCTGGTGGTCTTGCACTTGGTCACTTCCAGAAAAAGAGGCCCAAAGCTGTGTACAAGGAGGACGAGATGGAGTTCATGAGAAAAGGGACCAGGGTTAGGATTGGCTTGGCAAGAAACCCTGCAGCACTCAAAGACACAGAGAACAGCATCCTGCTGGTGACATATGCAGGTGACATATGTCTCCTTTGGGCCGATGCAGAGATGGGTATCCCCTTCCTCCCTCTGCACCAAACAAAGCTCCCTAGACCTAGCATAGATTCACTGCAGCTTCCCTACACAACAGATACTCCATGCCTTCTTAGAGTGGTGGGGGATTAGTGGATGGGGAATTGGAGAGGGCCCTGGTTATGTCCCCGTAGATAGATGTGAAACAAGTGCATCATAAATAAATAAACAAATAAATAACCTGCTGAAACCTCCAGAGGTCCCCAATGCTTTTTCCCATCATCAGCCCCTTTCCCAGGAAGGCTGCATCTGCACTATAGAAATAAGGCACTTTGACACCGCTTTAACCGCTCAGTGCTATGGAATCCTGGGATTTTACCTTTGGACACTTAGCCTTCTCTGCCAGAGAGCTCTCATGCCACAACAAACTACAAATCCCAGGATTCCATAGGATGGAAATAGGAGAGTTAACAGACTTTAGAACTGGATTATTTCTGCAGTGCAGATGCAGCCTGAGTCGGTTTTAAAAGGGTAGAAGCACCCATGTCTTGTTTTTACCCTCCTAATAATGGTTTTCCTTTTAAAAAATAAGTAGTTTGTTTTAGTCTCTAATTGTTATTCTTCTTGTTGTTTGTTTGTTTGTATGTTTGTTTGTTTCATTCTTGGTAATCTGAGTTATTCTGGTCTGTCTCCTTCCTTCTTGCCTGAAAATCTATTAATAAGGAAACTGGGGAGACTTTTAAAACCTCCCAAAGGAGCCACTTTTGGCCTTTTTTGGGGGAGAAGCCTCCTCTTAGAAGCCAAAGCCCAATGCTTGTGAAGAAGAAGAATAAGGCTTGTATTTAAACTATCCTCCCCATTTCTAGTCCCTTTTAAAACCCATGTTCCCCAGAAGGTGCAGAGCTGTGTAATAAGAAAACCCTCTCAGAATAGACACACAAAAGAGACACAAAGAGACACACTTCCTTCCTTTTGGCCCCAGGAGCCTGGCCTCCTTCTCTCTCTGGAGCCTCAGGAGAGAAAGAGAGGCCTCTGTTCAACTGAGGCCTCAGAGAAGGTTCTGGAACGTTGTTCCCCACAGTCACAAGCAGCACAAAATGGCCACCAGAACACAAAATGGCTGCTGGAACACAAAATGTCTGCCTCTGCCTGAGCGCTTGGCAGTTTGAGGCCTTCAGGGAACCCAAAATGGAGGATGAAAGGGCCCCAAAGTCAGAAAGGGACCCCAAACAGCATTTCCAAACCTTAACAACAGCTGAAATCTTTCCTGATGCTATAATACAGAGACTCACTGAGATACTCTTTATAAATACACTGGTGCCTCGGGATACGAAATGATCGGGTTACGAAATTTCCGGGTTACGAAAAACCTGGATTGGAAAAAACTGTTTCGGGTTACGAAATATTTTTTGGGTTACGAAATTCATTTCGGCGCGAAATTCAAATGTTGCAAAGTGCAGCTATAGGCTTTCCAGGGCTAACGGAAAGCTAAGGGGGCTGGGTTAGGGGTTAGCTTTGGCGCGAATTTTGAATTTCGTTAGCAGCAGTGATTGGCTTGAGAAATCAAGCTGATCATCTGGATTGGCTAACAAAATTGGGGGGGTGGCCTGGCTTCAGAAACAAAAGCCGGCCTCCATTGATCTGCTCCTTTGTCTGGCCTTGTGGACTGGAGAGGAAGAGTTGGTTCTGCACTCTAACTCTTTATTCCAGTAGAGGTTTGGACTTTTTCTGGCTTTCTGCCTTTGGACTTGTTCTGGCTTATCTGCCGTTGGACTGTACTGTACACTTCGGATCAAGACCTGCCATCAGGAATTTCTCTACAGGTAGGTGGATGGATTTTTACCTTCTTCTTGTGGGGTGAGACAGTGTGACCATGCTTTTTCTGTGGGGTGGTGGTTTGGTTTGCTCATGGCTGTGATGTTTTCAAAGTGTGGTGTGTGAGTTTTGCAAGTTTGGCCATGATTTGATGTGGGCCAGACAGTGTGACATTGGGGTTGCATTTTCAGATTTTGGGTTCCTGGCCCTTGGGTTAGTGTTCTTGGGTGCTTTGGTCATGGCTGTGATGATTTCAAAGTGTGGGCATCGATTTTTGCAAGTTTGGCCATGATTTGATGTGGGCCAGAGAGTGTGACTTTGGGGTTGCATTTTCAGATTTTGGGTTCCTGGCCCTTGGGTTAGTGTTCTGGGGTGGTTTGGTCATGGCTGTGATGATTTCAAAGTGTGGGCATCGATTTTTGCAAGTTTGGCCATGATTTGATGTGGGCCAGAGAGTGTGACTTTGGGGTTGCATTTTCAGATTTTGGGTTCCTGGCCCTTGGGTTAGTGTTCTTGGGTGCTTTGGTCATGGCTGTGATGATTTCAAAGTGTGGGCATCGATTTTTGCAAGTTTGGCCATGATTTGATGTGGGCCAGAGAGTGTGACTTTGGGGTTGCATTTTCAGATTTTGGGTTCCTGGCCCTTGGGTTAGTGTTCTGGGGTGGTTTGGTCATGGCTGTGATGATTTCAAAGTGTGGTGTGTGAGTTTTGCAAGTTTGGCCATGATTTGATGTGGGCCAGAGAGTGTGACCTTGGGGTTGCATTTTCAGATTCTGGGTTCCTGGCCCTTGGGTTAGTGTTCTTGGGTGCTTTGGTCATGGCTGTGATGATTTCAAAGTGTGGTGTGTGAGTTTTGCAAGTTTGGCCATGATTTGATGTGGGCCAGAGAGTGTGACCTTGGGGTTGCATTTTCAGATTTTGGGTTCCTGGCCCTTGGGTTAGTGTTCTTGGGTGCTTTGGTCATGGCTGTGATGATTTCAAAGTGTGGGATGTGAGTTTTGCATGTTTGGCCTTGATTTGATGTGGGCCAGAGAGTGTGACCTTGGGGTTGCATTTTCAGATTTTGGGTTCCTGGCCCTTGGGTTAGTGTTCTTGGGTGCTTTGGTCATGGCTGTGATGATTTCAAAGTGTGGGATGTGAGTTTTGCATGTTTGGCCTTGATTTGATGTGGGCCAGAGAGTGTGACCATGGGGTTGCATTTTTAGATTTGGGGTTTCTGGCCTTTGAGTTTGGGTTCTGGGGTGCTTTGGTCATGGCTGTGATGATTTCAAAGTGTGGTGTGTGAGTTTTGCAAGTTTGGCCATGATTTGATGTGGGCCAGAGAGTGTGACCTTGGGGTTGCATTTTCAGATTTTGGGTTCCTGGCCCTTGGGTTAGTGTTCTTGGGTGCTTTGGTCATGGCTGTGATGATTTCAAAGTGTGGGATGTGAGTTTTGCATGTTTGGCCTTGATTTGATGTGGGCCAGAGAGTGTGACCATGGGGTTGCATTTTTAGATTTGGGGTTTCTGGCCTTTGAGTTTGGGTTCTGGGGTGCTTTGGTCATGGCTGTGATGATTTCAAAGTGTGGGATGTGAGTTTTGCATGTTTGGCCTTGATTTGATGTGGGCCAGAGAGTGTGACCATGGGGTTGCATTTTTAGATTTGGGGTTTCTGGCCTTTGAGTTTGGGTTCTGGGGTGCTTTGGTCATGGCTGTGATGATTTCAAAGTGTGGGATGTGAGTTTTGCATGTTTGGCCTTGATTTGATGTGGGCCAGAGAGTGTGACCATGGGGTTGCATTTTTAGATTTGGGGTTTCTGGCCTTTGAGTTTGGGTTCTGGGGTGCTTTGGTCATGGCTGTGATGATTTGAGAGTGTGGGGTGTGAGTTTTGCAAGTTTGGGCCAGAGAGTGTGACCATGGGGGTGGGGGTGGTTTCCAATTGTGGCTTTTGCTCAGTGCCTGTGCCTTTTGTCCTTTTTAGGCTTGAGCTATGGCTCCCAAGAAAGCCACAGATAAAAGCGGCGGTGACAAAAAGAAGAGGGCTCCCTTGTCCTTGGAGGACAAGAAGGAAATCATCGCCAAGCATGAGAGGGGCGTGCGCTTGGTGGACATTGCCAAGGAGTATGGACGAAACCCTTCGACAATTGACACTGTCCTCAAGCAGAAGGAGGCCATCAGAGCCGTTGTGGCTCCTGCGAAAGGCGTGACTACGATTGCCAAGCAGAGGACACCAAAGCACGAGGAGATAGAGCGCCTGCTGCTCCTCTGGATTAAAGAAAAGGAGCGAGTCGGGGACACTGTGACCACCTCGGTCATCTGTGAGAAGGCCACCACCATTTTTGAAGACCTGGCCAGCAAGGAGGCAGGCGAAGGAACTTCTTCCCAGGAGGAGCCAGCCACCCCGGAATTCAAAGCATCACGTGGCTGGTTTGAAAGGTTCAAAAGGAGGACCGGGATCCACTCTGTCGTCCGTCACGGCGAGGCGTCCAGCGCAGACCACCAGGCCGCTGAAGCATTTGTCATCGAGTTCAAGGCCATGGTGGAGGAGGAAGGCTACGTCCCGCAGCAAGTGTTCAATTGCGACGAGACGGGCCTCTTCTGGAAGAAGATGCCTCGCCGCACCTACATCACCCAGGAGGAGAGGAGATTGCCAGGCCACAAGCCTATGAAGGACCGCTTCACACTTGCGTTGTGTGCGAATGCCAGCGGGGACTGTAAGATCAAGCCCCTGTTGGTGTACCACTCTGAAAATCCAAGGGCCTTCAAGGCACACAACATTCAAAAGGACAGGTTGCCAGTGATGTGGCGTTCCAATGGCCGCGCATGGGTCACACGCCTCCTTTTCGTGGAGTGGATCAACAGTGTCTTCGCCCCGACTGTGAAGCGGTACCTGGAGGAAGAGGATTTGCCCTTGAAGTGCCTCCTCCTTTTGGACAATGCTCCTGCGCACCCGCATGGCCTGGAAAAGGACATCCTTGATGAGTTCTCCTTCATCAAGGTCCAGTTTCTGCCGCCCAACACGACCTCCCTCTTGCAACCCATGGACCAGCAGGTCATTGCCAACTTCAAGAAGATCTACACCAAGCACCTCTTCAAGCGGTGTTTTGATGTAACGGAGAGCACACAGCTGACCCTGCGAGAGTTCTGGAAGCAGCATTTTGATATCGTCGTGTGCTTGAAGATGGTGGACTTGGCCTGGCAGGAGATCACCAGGCGCAACCTGATTGCTGCGTGGAGGAAGCTGTGGCCTGATGCTTCTTCCTTGGAAGGGTCACAGACCGAGGGTGCTGAGCCAGGTGAAGAAGAAGAGGTTGCTGAGATTGTCTCCATCGCAAGGTCCCTGGGACTTGACGTGGACAACGAGGACGTGGAGGAACTCATCGAGGAGCACAGCGAGGACCTGACAACAGAGGACCTGAAGGCCTTGGCGGCCATGCAACACTCGGCCGTGGATGAGGACGTGCTCCATTTTGACAGGGGCCAGGAGGAGGAGGCTGCGGGGGCATTTTTGCCAACGGCAGAAATTAAAGACATTTTGCGGCAATTCCACAATGTGTCTTCTTATGTTGAGAAGCATCATCCTGAGAAGGTGCTCACCAGCCATGCCATTGCCCATTTTGATAATGTCTGCCTTAGCCATTTTAGGAACCTGCTTAAGGGCCGGCAAAAGCAGACATCCTTGGACCAGTTCTTCACAAAAGAGGGAGAACCGTCATCCAAGAAGGGCAAAGGTGCTCAGGACCCTTAAAAAAAACACCAAATTTAAAAAAAAATGTTGTTAAAATGGTTAACTTTGTTAAAATGGTTAACTTTGTTAAATTGGTTGAATTGGTTAAATTGGTTGAATTGGTTAAATTGGTTAAATTGGTTGAATTGGTTGAATTGGTTAAATTGGTTGAATTGGTTAAAATGGTTAAATTGGTTGAATTGGTTAAATTGGTTTAAATTTGGTTTTTTGGCTGCCCCTCTCCTCCTCCTCCTCCTCCTCCCTCACTCTGAGATGCCAGGACCAGCAAAGATAAGTCAAAACCTTTTTTTTCTTTATCCTTTAGAAACTTTAGAATGGACCTGCATGTCATTCTTAAGCTCTTTAGTGCCTCAGGCAACTTTGTATTACATTGTATTGTAGGGTACTTAGCTTAATAGGCCTCTATTGTACCTTTGTTTTCACTTGCAGGTTCAGTCTGAGGTCATAGAACGCATTAGTTATTTTCAATGGAAAATGTGTTTCGGGTTACGAAATTTTCGGGTTGCGAAAGGAATAGCGGAACGAATTAATTTCGTAACCCGAGGTACCAGTGTATGTCTTTTAATACAATAAAGATTTAAAAAAGAAACCTTCTGGGTGACCTTGGGGAAGTCGCACTCTCTCAGCCTCAAGGGAAGGCAATGGCAAAGCTCCTCTGAACAAATCTTGCCAAGAACAATCCAGGATAGCGTCGCCATAAGTCAGAAACCACTTCAAGACACAGAACAAAAACAATGGTTGTTTTAATGGTTAGAACCTGCCTTGTGTCCCAAATCAGGGGAAGCAGAATATTAATGAAAACGGCAAGACTAAGAAGGGGTCCCAACTCCTGAGAGGAGCCCCCAAGCAGCCCTCTCCTGCCTTCCCCCCAAATGCACCTGAGAGTTTCGTGGGACAGCAACCAGGGCCTCCCCAGAAGATCCCAAAACCAGGACAGGTTTCATGCAGGAAAGTAGAGGAAGATGGGTTGCAAAATACGTCTCTGGCACATTTCTTGAATGAGGAAGTACTAGAGTATCTCAGATGACAGCCTGCTCCCTTGCGGCTGAGGAAGGCCTTTTGTCTTGAAACGTCCTCCATCAGTTCCCAAAGACAGGGATAACAGCACTTTATTCAGTTTCATATCATCTATTTTAGCATGTCACCTAGAGCAGATATATTGGAGGGAGTTTGTGTCTTGTAATTGTTCCTTTTGTTGTTTTGTTGTAGCCCATTCTTAATTATATGTATTGTCATTGTACTGAAGCCTTTGTGTAACTGTACTCACAATTGCCCTTGTTTATATACAGTCATTCTGTATTACTTACATTAGTAGGTTATTCATAGTAATAAACTGAAATTAGTTTTTACATTATCATTGTTTAGATGTTATTCTGCATTACATCAGTATGTTATTCAGAGTAGATAAATTGAAGCTGATTTGTGTATTGTAATTGTTCTTTGTATACATACCTTTTCCTCTCATTACATAGCATTACTTTCTTATTACATGTTTCATGTTCACTTAGAATCATAGAATCATAGAGTTGGAAGCGACTACAAGGGCCATCCAGTCCAACCCCATTCTGCCATGCAGGAAATTTCAATCAAAGCATCCCCGACAGATGGCCATCCAGCCTCTCTTTAAAGACTTCCAAGGATCACTGCACTCCGAGGAAGGAGTGTCTCCCAATGTCGAACAGCCCTCACTGTCAGGAAATTCCTCCTAATGTTGAGCTGGAATCTCTTTTCCTGTAGATTGCATCCATTGTTCAGGGTCCTAGTCTCTGGAGCAGCAGAAAACAAGCTTACTCTCTCCTCAATATGACATCCCTTCAAATATTTAAACAAGGCTCTCATATCACCTTCTCTTCTCCAGGATAAACATCCCCAGCTCCCTAAGTCGTTCCTCATAGGGCATGGATTCCAGATCCTTCACCATTTTAGTCGCCCTCCTTTGGACACGCTGCAGTTTCTCAATGTCTTTTTTGAATTGTGGCGCCCAGAACTGGACACAATATTCTAGGTGGGGCCTGACCAAAGCAGAATACAGTGGCACTATTACTTCTCTTGATCTTGACACTATACTTCTATTGATGCAGCCGAAAATCGCATTGGCCTTGTTAGCTGCCTCATCACACTGTTGACTCATGTTAAACTTGAGGTCTACTTGGACTCCTAGATCCCTTTCACACAGAGTTTCATTCATCCAGGTGTACCTCATCCTATATCTCTGCATTTCATATTTCCACCCTAAGTGCAATACCAAACATTTCTCCGTGTCGAATTTCATTTTGTTAGCTTTAGCCCAGCTTTCTAGTCTATTCAGAACATTTTGAATTTTGATCCTGTCTTCTGGGGTATTAGCTACTCCTCGTAATTTGGTTTCATCTGCAAATTTGATAAGTATGCCCCCAATTCTGTCATCCAAGTCCTTGATAAAGATGTTGAATAGCACTGGGCCCAGGACAGAGCCCCACTGGACACCCCACTGGTCACTTCTCTCCAGGATGAAAAGGAGCCACTGTTGAATATCCTTTGGGTTTGGCCAGTCAACCAATTATAAATCCATGTAACAAGTTGCCTTGTCTAGCTTGTTTCATGTTTTTGTTTTATATACTGTTTAATTTGGTTAACTGCTATTAAGAGACATATCTATGAGAGTCTATGATAAGGGGTGCACTATAAACCTTTTAATAAACGAACAGGTATTTCAATTCTATATAACCATATTATCAGACATAACTCCAGAGAATGTTAGTCTTTTGGATGCCAGAACGTCCCTCTCTTTCTTCAGAGCAAGAAGCAACACTTCAGCTGCCTTCTAGAAGATAAAGCAAAAAGGCTTCCAAAAGAACTGAAGCCTTGGGCAAGTCACACTGTCTCAGCCTCAGAGGATGGCCATGGGAAACCCACTCTGAAGGAACCTGCCAAGAAAACCCCTTCAGAGACTCCCATAAGGTCACCATAAGACCTGGAAACAACTGGAAGGCAGACACCAAGAACAACATTAGAAATAGGTGCAAGCCTTCCCTTGGGAAAGTGCAATGACTGGGCTAAAGTCAATGGAGGTCTTCTTCAGGCAGAAAAGGGAGGTTTATGCAAATGCAGAATGACATCACTGCTACGGAAGGCTCTCTTGACCAATCAGAGAGCAAGATAAAGGTTCTTCTGGAAGCTTCCGTGAGAAGGAGATATAAGGCCTGAGAGACCAAGAGACAGTTGGGAGAATTGTGTCGGTTGGAGATCGAGAGAGAGAGAGTTAAAGAGCGGATCTTGGAAGTTAGTCTCAGAATTGGACACTTGGGTTTATTTATTATTTTAATAGCTTGTATGAATTGAATATTATATACTTACAAATATTGTATCTGCAAGACTCTTAATCTCTTGTATGACTTATATTTTAGTTATATTTTGTTATTTATAATAAAGATCTCCTTGGAGTATCTACTACTCGATGCTCCTTTTACATGTGTTTTGGCTCAGTTGATGCTTGGGAAGATCAGTAAAGAAGTAGAAATAAGGTTCCTTAACTGGTCCCAGTGAAGTTTAAGAGAAGTCCTTTCATAATTCACTGGATGATGGCAGCGTGATTTAAGGAGTTTAAGGGTCTGCTGGGCTAAGAGCCATAATGTCTAAATGTCTAATTAACAATTTGTAAGCCACTCTGATAGCCTTTTGGCTGAAGAGAGGGGTATAAAACTATTATTATTATTATTATTATTATTACAGGGCCGCGGTTTGGCTGCTTGGACCACCGGAGATCATCACAGTGAGTCACTTGGAAAAGCCCATCTCACTCCAGAAAATAAAGGTACTTGAGGAGTTTGCACTCTACGTCTTTCTGTAATAATAGCTACAAAACTGATAATAGCATTTGGGACATTTAGTCTTTTAAAAACAAATATGGCAGATTTAAATGCTGCTTTGAAACCTCTTTCCATCTGCCAGCTTTGCGCTGGTTTTGGGGGGAAATGAAAAAGTGTTGGGAGGGAGGGACTCCCAACAGAATTAGGAGATGCATTGCAGGCTATGGACAGTTTGCGGCCAAGTAAGGTCCAAAACACACGGCAGCAATAGTCCATTTTGAGAGCGCTTTAACTGCCCTGGCCCAGTGCTAGGGAATCCTGGGAACTGGAGTTTATTGTGGCACCAGAGCCCTCTGACAGAGAAGGCTCAATGTCTCACAAAACTACATCTCCCACAATACCCTAGCACTGAGCCAGGGCAGTTCAAGCAATCTCAGATTGGATTATTGCTGCAGTGTGTTTTGGACTTAGGTGCCCCTTGGCAAGTCACACTCTCTCAGCCTGAGAGGAATGGCATCCCCTCGCTGAATAAACCTGCCAAGGAAACCCCATGATAAGTTTGCCTTAGGGTTGCCATAAATTGGATTAGACTTGAAGACACACATGAAGAACAGAAAATGTCTGCAGTTATTTCACAAGTTGTACATGGGAATGGGAGGCAGTGTGGTACAGTGGTTTGAGTGTTGGGTTACAACTCTGGAGTCCAGGCTCCAGTGCCCCACTCCTCCATGAAACCAGCTGGGTCCCTTGGGCAAGAAGTCACACTCTCTCAGCCTCAGAGAAAGGCAATGGCAAACCTCCTCTGAACAACTCTTGCCAAGAAAACCCCAGGGAAGGCTCCCCAGAAGTCGGCAATGACTTAGAGCCACTCCACAAAAAACTACAAAGCCTCAAGAAAGAGCCAGCGGTGGTTTAGTGGCTGGAGCATTGGACTATGACCCTGGAGCCCAGGGTCCGAATGCCCTCTTGGCCACAGAAATCCACTGAGTGACCTTAGGCAAGAAGTCACACTCTCTCAGCCTCAGAGGGAGGCACTTGCAAAACCACTTCTGGACAAATCTTGCCAAGAAAAGCCTTCAATGGACTTCCCTTAGGGTCACCATAAGTCAGAAACAACTTAGAAGCACAGAACGACAACAAGAGCAGTAACAGCACTAACACAAGGCAGCTTGGGAGAAAAGAAGGAAGGAAGGAAGAAGGAAAGTAACAAAAAAAGAAAGAAAGAAAGAAAGAAAGAAAGAAAGAAAGAAGACTTGGGAGTTGTAGTCCTCGGTTGAGAGGGATTGGAGTGGCCTTACTGCAGGGCAGGACCAGTGTTGGTAAGAAGCCTTGAACTTATTTCCCGGCATGTTTTACCAAAATCCATGGAATCCACCCCATATTACACGGAATATTCAGTCAAAATCCCTTGAAAGTTCCCGTAATGTTAATAATAATAATAATAATAATAATAATAATAATAATAGGATTTATTTATATTTTTACTAATATGGTGGATCTTTAGCAAATAAATGTAAACCTAATTGAATAAAAATAATTGTAACTTATTTCAACTCTCAAAATTACCATTGGACCAAACAAAGAATCTTTCAGTCCTTCTAATACCTTTAAGATACTTATTTGGACATGAAGGGGGGGCCAGGAAGATTTATGCAAAATAGAAACGTGTTCGGCTGCAACCACACTGCAGAAATAATCCAGTTTGACACCCCTTTAATTGCCCAGGCTCAGTGCTATGGAATCCTGGGAATTCTAGTTCTGTGAGACATTGAACCTTCTCTCTCAGCAAACTCTGGTATGATAACAAACTACAATTACTGGGACTTCATAGCACTGGGCCATGGCAGTTAAAACGGTATGAAACTGGATTGTCTCTGGAGTGAAGATGCAGCCTGAGTTGGTTCCAAGACACACTGCAGAAATAATCCAGTTCAAGACCACTTTAGCTGCCGTGGCTCAGTGCTAGGGAACCCTGGGAATTGTAGTTTTGTGAGAAAGAGCTCTGGTGCCACAATAAACTACAATTCCCATACATCTGAGGAAGTACGCTTAAGTCTAGGAAAGCTCATGCTGCCAACTTTTCTTTTAGTGAGTCTCAAATGTGCTACACGATCTATCTATCTATCTATCTATCTATCTATCTATCTATCTATCTATCATCATCATCATCACCATTATTATTATCATTATTAAATTCAAATGCAGCTGAAAAAGTGGACTTAAATTGGCAATGCTGATATACTATAGAGACTCTTTCTCTGGCGCTGTGATCTGGAAGCGTGGAGGCAATTCCCTTGTCAAATCAGGGAATCCTGGGAATTGTAGTTTGTTGTGACACGTATGTATATATACAGTATATGTATGTGTATATATGTCTGTGTGTGTGTGTGTGTGTGTGTGTGTATATATATATATATATATATATATATATATATATAATGTGTGTATATGTGTGTCTGTGTGTGTATCTGTGTGTATTTATGCATGTTCCACTGAGGACTCAGAGAAGGTTCTAGAACATACTCCATAGTCACAAACAGCACACAAAATGGCCGCCAGTGTGGCTGGGGCTCCAGGGTCCCTCAGTCCCTCCTGCCTTGTTCCATATTAACTGCAGGAGGAGCCTGTGAGGGTGGGGCAGGGGGGTGGGGCCTCCCAGCTCCTCTGCTCCCATTGGCCAGATTAAAGAAGGGGAGGAGCTTGTGCCTCTCTATTTAGCTCTGCACGCGGAAGAGTGAGTGAGAAGGGGACGGAGGGAGGAAAGGAAGGAGAGAGAGAGAGAGAGAGAGAGAGAGAGAAGGAGGAAGGAAGGAAGGAGGCAGAGAGAGAGGGGAGACGGAGCAGAGGGACAAGGCCTGGAAGTTGTAGGTTTCACTACTGCACTGAGGCCTCCAAGTGCTGAGCCAGAGGTGGCCATTTTGTGTTCTGGCAGCCATTTTGTTCTGCTTGTGATTGTGGGGAATAATGTTCCAGAACCTTCTCTGAAGCCTCAGTTGAACAGAGGCTTCTCTTTCTCTCCTGAGGATCCAGAGTCAGAAGGAGGCCAGGCTCCTTGGGCCAAAAGGAAAGAAGTGTGTCCCTTTGTGTGTCTTTTGTGTGTCTTTTCTGAGAGGGTTTTCGTAATACACTGCTCTGCTCCTTCTGGGGAACATGGGTTTTCAAAGGGATCAGAAATGGGGAGGAGAGTTTTAATACAAGCCTTATTCTTCTTCTTCACAAGCATTGGGCTTTGGCTTCTAAGAGGAGGCTAGTCCCCCAAAAAGGCCAAAAGGCTCCTTTGGGAGGTTTTAAGAGTCTCCCCAGTTTCCTTATTAATAGATTTTTAGGCAAGAAGGAAGGAGACAGACCAGAATAACTCATATCACCAAGAATGAAACATAAAACAAACAACAAAAATAAGGATTATAGACTAAAACAAACTACTTAATTTTTTAAAGGAAAACCATTATTAGGAGGGTAAAAACAAGACATGGGTGCTTCTATCCTTTTACAATCGACTCAGGATGTATCTGCACTGCAGAAATAATCCAGTTTGAAACTCCTGGCTCCATTCTATGGAATCCTGGGATTTGTAGTTTGTTGTGGCATGAGAACTCTCTGGCAGAGAAGGCTAAGTGTCCTAAAGGTAAAATCCCAGGATTCCATAGCACTGAGCAGTTAAAGCGGTGTCAAAGTGCCTTATTTCTATAGTGTGCATGCAGCCTTCTTGTGAAAGGGGCTGATGCTGGGGAAAAGCACTGGGGACCTCTGCAGGTTTCAGCAGATGGTTTATTTATTTATGATGGACTGATTTCACATCTATCTATGGGGACATAGCCAGGGGCCTCTCTAATTCCCCATCCCCTAATCCCCCCCCCCACTATAATAAGGCATGGAGTATCTGTTGAGTAGGGGAGCTGAAGTAAATCTATGCTAGGTCCAGGGAGCTTTCTTTGGTGCAGAGGGAGGAAGGGGATGCCCACCTCTGCATTGGGCCAAAGGAGGCATTTGTCACCTGCGTATGTCTCCAGCAGGATGCTGTTCTTTGTGTCTTTGAGTGCTGCAGGGTTTCTTGCCAAGTCAATCCTAATCCTGGTCCCTTTTCTCAGGACCTTCATCTCGGCCTCCTTGGACACGGCTTTGGGCCTCTCTTTCTGGAATTGACCAAGTGCAGGGCCACAAGGACCCCCTGCCCACCTGATGACTGACACAGAGGCCAAGCGGAGGGAGTTGTGCTCGAAGAGAAAGAGGCTCCTGAGGTACAACAACTCTTTGGTAAGTTGCCATCCTTACTAGTAGTTTCATCTATGTCTGGTCCGGCTCATGAAAGCAAGCAGAGAACATACTGTCCCAGTTTGGCAGAAAGAGTCCTGGGTAATCCTCTGTCACCTCATTTTTTTAGGGGCTTAGAAAATGTCCTATTTCTCTCTCCTCCTCCCACTTTCCCCATTCTCCTCAGGTCAGTTCAGTTGCTGAAAAATTTGTTCCAAATTCAAAAGAGTGTTCATCCCTTCCACTCAAAAGAGGGGAGAAGGGAGGAGAGGAGGAAGCAGGGTCTTGCCCTTGCCAGGAGACGGAGGCAAAAGCAAACTGCGGTACCCTTCCTCGCTTGTGTGATCTTTATCATACAACTTTGGCCATCTTGACCACCTTCTGGTGTTGCTTAGCCACATGTGTCTTGCTTTCCTCATCTGTGAAATGCTGGGGGATATGGGAGAATATGTCTAGGCCTAAATTGAGGGTGGGCCCAGTGGCTCTCAGACCCAGAGCACTCCCCAGAACTGTTTTTAACAATGAAATATACCTCTGAAATTAGGTGAGATATGGCTAAATGCACTATAATTCATTGGTGACTAAATGTACTATACATGTTGGGATACTCAGTATCCTAATCAATCAATAATATTCCAGAAATGGCCTAAATTATATTCTTTATTATATTGTATATTATATTGATAGGATTCGAGACAAACTGGATCTCAAAGGCTGCAGCTTTTTTCTGGCTTGCAGAATTTAAAGTTTATTTCCTGGACTGAATTCTAAAGTGATCAAATAATATTTGCAATGCACCATGTGCTTTCCTCCCCTTTTGTTTAGTCACTCTCTGGATGAGGGCTATTTTCTGTTGCAGGTGACCTTTGCGGATGTGGCGGTATATTTCACCGAAGAGGAATGGAAAATGTTGACGAAGAAGCAGAAACTTATGTACAGTAATGTGATGATGGAGAATTACGAGAATGTGGCCTCTGTGGGTAAGGAACCTGAATCCATTGCACTTCCTGTGAAGACTGAGGGCCCTTTCATAATTTACTGTCAGAGCGCTATGATTCGGCTTTAGAATGATATAATCAAAGAGTTGAAACAGACCACAAGGACCATCCGTTTCAGTCTTCTGCCATGCAGGAATAGACATTCAAAGCACCCCCCCAAGAGATGGCCATCCAACTTCTGTTTAAAGACCTCCAAAGAAAGAGACTCCACCAAACTCTGAGGGAGTAAATTCCACTGTTGAAGAGCCCTTACTCTCAGGAGGTTCCTCCTAAAGTTTAAGAGGAATCTCTTGTCCCTGTGGCTTGCATCCATTGTTCCATGTCCTTTTCTCTGTAGTAGCAGAAAGCAAGCCTGCTCCATCCTGAATATGACATCTCTTCAAATATTTGAACAGGGCTGTCATATCCACTCTTAACCTTCTCTTCTCCAAGCTAAACATACCCAGCTCCCTAAGTCATTCCTCAGAGAGCATGGTTTCCAAACCATTCATCATTTTGGTTTCCCTCCTCTGGACATGCTCCAGCTTCTCAACATCTGTTTGAATTGTCGTCCCAGAACTGGACACAGGATTATTGCAAGTGAGCCCTGACCAAAACAGAATAGAGTGGCACTATTACTTTCCTTGATCTTGACACTATACTCCTATTGATACAGCCTAGGATCACATTGGTCTTTTTAGCTGCTGCATCACACTGTTGACACATGTTCAACTTGTGCTCTACTACCATTCCTAGTTCCCTTTCACACGTAATTTAATTGTCATAACAACTTCCTACGGAATCTTGGAATTTCTAGTTTTAGTGAGGCACTATTGTTCTCCACTTTGTAAGGTTTCTAAATATCCAATCCTAAACTGCCAATTCTGGAATGTTGTGGGACGCAAGCGCTATGCTTTTAGGGGAGTTTGGTACTAATCTCAATAGAGCGAAATAGTTTTACTGGGGCAATAGTGACCTCTGGACTCAGCCAATCTATAGCAGTTCCTGAATCAAACAGATCTTCAGTGGGATTTGAAATAGGTTTTTGTGTTTTATTTAGGGGGAAAGCAAAACACACAGACGCATATATATAAGTGTTCATGCACACACGCAAGAACTAGGTAACAAAGGTGGAGTGGTGAATAGATGTAAGGCTTTGATAATGGTGATACGTTATCTATCCAGATCTTTATTCCAATTGTTGAGGATTTGAAATAAGGAGAGGTCCGTAGTTCCCATGACAATTGGGGTTGGTGAGTGCATTGAAGTGTTTAGCCATGAAAACAAACAAAGTGTCTATCTGTAACTGGACTGACACCGAAGAACAGCAAGTCGGGGCTGATATTTATACTGAAATTGGTTTCTGCTTGGGAGCAGAAACTGTGGGTTCAGAAAGGTTTATATCACTTTAGAATATTTCCTTTGTGGGGGAAGAATGGTGTGAAACAAACTGAATGCAAAGGGTGTTTGATGCAAATACATCAGACAAAAGGCATTAGCTCACCGCCTCTCAGATTCTTGTTGGCTCTGAATTTTGATCGCGTTCACAAGCCAATGTACGCTACAATCTGAGGGTGATGCACCCAAATACAGCTCAAAAATATCATAGCAGAGTACGGACGCAAATATCCAGATATAGGCATTGGCAATGCAATGACGACTTTTCACACTTAAAAATAAGTCACAAACACAGTCGATTTCATTGAAATCCTTGGAGCTTCTCTATCTTGAGTTGCAAAATGATACAGCTATTTGCAAGCTCTCCTCTCCGACTTCCATCAACTTCACCATCCCTGGTACACACAACTCCAATCCAATCCACTCCAATCCGCTTGCGAGCTGCATACTGTATTGGTTGTGAGTCCTCTCCTGGTGCCAAACAGCATGAAGCATCCTCTGCAGTTAGCTTGCAACATGCCTTGGGCTCTGACTCAGCATTCAGTGGCCGTCTCACAGGATATGATGCCACCTGTCAATCAAAGTATTTTTGCACATGTTTAATTGATTTTTTTTTCAACAGTCCTTTGACTATCTTCTTCCACTGATTCCCTCAAGGCAGTTCCCATATGGTCTCTTCTTTGCTAGCTCCTAGGAGTAAGAATGCAACTGTTCAATGGATTTAGGGGCATAAGCATCAGGGTCATGATTAGGTTACTCACAGCAACTTTATTAATTTAATCTCTAAGAAGGAGGGATTAATGAGGGCTAAATCATGCAGTAACACCCTCCTCTGTTAAGTCTGATTTTCAGTCTCATCTGTAATTGTCCTTCTTTACAGAAAAACATTTGAGTCATGAGAGAGTCCACACAGGAAAGAGGTCACATAAATGCCAGCATTGTGGGAAACATTTTGCTTACAAGTCAATCCTAGTCATGCATCAGAGGGTCCACACAGGAGAGAAGCCATACAAATGCCAGCATTGTGGGAAAGGTTTTTCTCAGAAGTCAATCCTAATGATACATCAGAGAGTCCACACAAGAGAGAAGCCATACAAATGCCAGCGTTGTGGGAAATGTTTTTCTCAGAAGTCAATCCTAATGATACATCAGAGAGTCCACACAGGAGAGAAGCCATACAAATGCCACCATTGTGGGAAATGTTTTCCTCAGAAGTCACACCTAGTGGCACATCAGAGAGTCCACAGAGTAGAGAAGCCACACAAATCCTAACATTATATTTGTCAATAACGAATACAAAAAATATATTTTCAATCCCGCAGTGCAAAGAAAAGGCCCTTGTGATCTTATTTGTAAAATTTGTCTGTCAATATGTCTCTATGTTTTTAAGTTGGATTTTGTTACGTTTAGGTTTTAATTGCCAATAGTATAGATAATTGCTTTGGTTTGTCAGTTTGGCTGGGGATTGTGGGTTGTGGTATAGGTTAGGTAGATGGGAGGTTGGGATTTGTTGCAGCTGGTTAGAATAGTTATGGGAATTATAGCTTTTGCAATGTGTGGGATTTTGGCTTAAGAAAGTTGGGGGCAGGTATTAACAGAAAGCGCTAGTTTCTGGGAATGGCAAAAGGGGGCCTTGTTACCTGTGGGACAGAGACTGTGGGAATTGGAGGTGGGGGCTAGGTTTGGAAGAGGGTCATGTTTTAGGTTTTAGGGGTTTAAATGTATTGTTTGGATTGGAGTGGTCAGTTCTGGCTTAAACACTGATTTTCTATGTGTTCTCAATAAAGTTCTTTACTGTTTCAACACACTGGACTTTGATGCACAGAATTTCTGAATTTGCCCAAAACTGACCCTTTCTTCTCTCCTCAGTTCTCTTCTCCATTCCCAGCCATAAGAACAGCACAGACACACAGACACAAACATACAGGATACACAGAGAGAGCTATATTTCCAAAGCAGAGCCTTCCTTTCATGTCTTTCCCTCCTGAGTCCAGCACTGCACCTTGGCCTCCATCGCGGTCTCCTCAAAGGAAGAAAGGAGGGAAGGAAGGGGAGGCCACTGAACCCCGGCGCATACCTTCCTTTCCCACAAAGGCCGCCAGCAGAATAAGCAGCAGCATCTAGGACCTGGCAATTCCTGCGCATGCTGAGGAGGGGCCTTTGGGACTATATGCGCCTGCACAGTCTCAGCCCCAGAAGCCATTGCTGCCCTCACAGTCTGTTCTGAGGGAGGGAGGGAAGTGGGGAGAGCCCTTGTTTATTCAGAGGAATGGCTGGAGGGGAGAAGCCCCTCTTCTCCCCCCAAAGAAAGGCAGGGGTCCTGCAAGGCCTCCTCTCCCTCTTTCCTTCCCTGCCCCCTCCTTGGGGGATTCCTTGGGTCCCGGGTACTTGGGGGGTTATTATGAAAAATGAGGGCCAGGGGGACCCTTGGAGAGAGGCATGGCCATGGAGGGGAGGGGGATCCAAAGGTAAAAAGGTCTTTGAGGAGCCCCCTCCCTCGTGGAAAGTGGGGCCAAGGAGAGACCCTCTCTTCTGATGCTTCATTTGGGGAAGAGTTTTGTGCCAAATAGAAAGCATCGCACAGGATAGGATTCAATAGCATTTTTCTTGGGAGGGGAGTTTTCTCTGGAGTCCTGGGGGAGGAGGCTCTGGTGGGGAGAGAAGAGCCAAAATCCTCTTGGCCAAAGCCAAGAGGAGGGAGACGGAGGGACCTCAAAACTCTGGTAATCCCCTGTCAACCTGGGAAGTAGGCTTAGAGACCCACAGGATCCAGATTGGGCACCCTCCCTCACATACTTCACAACAACCCTGCAGAGGAGGACCAACAGACAGACCCACAGCCTCAGAAACACCCCCCCCCCCAGTTCTGGGAGCATACTGAAAGGGCTTTTGACCCCCTTGAAGAGATGTTATTATTATTATTATTATTATTATTATTACTTATATTCCACCTTTTTTCAATGGAATCAAAGAGGATTACAGTAATAAAATAACATACAATTGAAGAAATACAATTAAAATTCCAAACCCCCAACCCTTCTCCCAATTATAAAAACATTAATCAACCTTTAAAAATCCTATTAAACAGCAAGAAAATTTAAAACTTTCATAACACAATACAGTAAAAAATTTTTATTCGGGCAAGAAATGGGTCATTTTCTGAAGGAGAGAGGGAAGGGCAGGAACGATATACATCAATAGCAATTTCCATAAGAGTAACAATGGCAAGGGTAAGGGTCAGGGGGAGGGGGAGGCAAGTCAATAGATCTCATCTAATCTGGAAAGAGGTCCGTCTTAATAGCCCTCTTAAAGGCTTCCAAGGTGTTAATAGGACGGATCTCATCTGGCAAGTCGTTCCAGAGTGAACCAACACCTTGTATCTTGCCCCGAAACTAATGGGCAGCCAGTGGAGGGATTTAAGAACCCGTGTAATGTGGGCAGTTCTAGAAGAGCCCATAACCAACCTGTCTGCCATATTCTGTACCAATTGAAGTTTCTGAACTTGGCACAAGTCCCATGTAGAGTGTGTTACAGAAGTCGAGCCAAGAGGTGACCAGCGCATGTACTACTGTTTCAAGGTCTCCCTGCTCCTCGCCCCATGTCCCCAGATGATCTCACCCAGCAGCTTCATGTAAATGTTGAATAGCACTGGGGACAGAATCATGCTTTGAGAGATGCCCGACTTGAGCTCCCTCTTGGATGAAGAACTGTCCCTAAGTGACAGGAATCTGCCCGAGATGTAGGACCTGAACCACTGGAAAGCAGTGCCCCAATTCCCAACTCTCCCATATGTTCCAGAAGGATACTGTGGTCAATGGTATTGAAGGCTGGTGAGAGGCCTTCAATAGCACCAGCAGGGTCACACTTCCTCTTTTCAAAGAGCTGTTGATGCTCAAACGGAGATCACCGACTAATGTGACCATGGCTGTCTCAACTCTGTAACCCATCCTAAATCCAGTTTGAAATGGATGTAGAGAAATCCATTTCTTCCAAGACTGCTTGGAGTTGAATGGCGACTGCCCTCTCCATTACCTTGCCTAAGAATATTAAGATCCAAACTGGCCTGTAATTGTTTCTGTCCAGAGGGTCAAGGGAAGGCTTTTTGTAGAAGTGGTTTAACCACCGCCTCTTTGAAGCAAGATGGAAGAAAGCCTTCCCTGAAAGATGCATTAGTTATATTTTTAGCAGCATCTTGATGTTGTCTCCCCCTGGACGGCCAGCCAAGATGGGCAAGGATTGAGAGAGCAAGTCATCGTTTTCATACTCCCAAGGAGCTTCTCCTCATCCACTGTACTAATGACTCAAATTGATCCAGAATAATAGTATGGGCAGAGGCTCTGGATACCTCTCCTGTCACTTCTGTTGTAAGGCCAGCATCCAAATCGGCTCTCATCTGAGAGATTTTGTCCGTGAAGTAGTTATTAAAAGCATCACAGCAGGCTTTTGTAGGTTCTAATAAAGAGTTCAGGGTTCTGGAAGCTATATATTAAATGGGACAGTGTTGAAAGATATGTAGTTTGGCAAATGGGTGATATAACCCAAGAAAATGGTTTAGTTCACAGAGACTGGAAGAATCTTAAAGTAAAAGTTGAAAGAATAGATGTGTATATGCAGAACATGTTCACGTCTATAAACTTCGCTGTCAAACATACTGGTGGCGACCAGATGACAGACAAGCGTTGGTGGGACCCCAAAAGCCATCAACCAACTGGAAAAGGAGATTCAACAGAGGGAAAAAGACCAAAGATTGTGATGAACTATCTAGAGAACGGGATGATTTTGATAAGGGACACTTTACGGTCTACAGAAGATGATGTAAAGATTGCTCAACGCACTCAAGGAATGTGGTCCAGTGAAACAGGAGGAAGCAAAGACTTTTTACTAGATGAAGTGTTAAGTCCACAGCCGGTAAAAAGAAACACGTGGTCGGTTACAAGGACTGATCCAGAGAAGACTCCTAAAAAGGACAAGGATATAATTGAGTTGATAGACTAGAAAACCAATATATTGTTGTTTGCCATTAGTATAATGGAAGATGAAATGTTTTCAAAACCATACTGGGAACGGGGCAAAGTAGTTGGAGATGATGCTCCATCAGCCTTTAATCCAATAAGAGAAAAGGGTTAAAAGATTAAATATGTTTGATAACAACATTTAAATGGAACATATAAAGATCTAAAGTTGGGGAAAAAGGTTATTTAAGTGATATTAAAATATTAAAACCCAACAAGTGATATGGGCTGTGGTTATAATATTCTAAACATATAAGAAAATGATGGTAAGTTGTTATAACAGGTAGAACTGATATTAGACATATGTTTAAAAGGGGAACATACAGGAAAATACCAAAGATATTTAAGTTGGAAATGGTTATTGATAAAACAAGTATATGAAGTATATCACATGTGTCACCTGATGTGTGTATAATGTTATATATAATGGCTAAGTATAATTGATAACTGGGAGTTCCTTGGACCATAGAACCGTTTGGTTCTGTGTCTCAATGAACCTATTAAAGGGGGGAGGCGTGTGACGGACTGACTTACAAACCAACCAATCAGAAGCCATAGACTCTAAGCCAATCAGGTGCTGGCTGAGGAGTTTGAAGCTTCCACTTGGCAGTTGGGTGGAGTCAGTTAGGGTTTGCAATCCTGAGGGATGAAGCGGGAGTTCAGTGGGAGATAGTTATAGAGAGGATGGGAACAGTAGAGTCCAAGAGAGGACTGGGTTCCCATAGTTCCTGAGGGATGGTTACTTAAGGAACTGCTTTGTCCAGAGAGGGACAGGATTAGTTCTGGAGAGTCTAGAAGAGAGACTCAGTAGAACCAGACTCAGGAAGAGGGCTTTGGCTTACATCATTTCTTGAGTGATAGTATAGCCTGTGTGGCAGAGTTGTTGTTATTATTATTATTATTATTAATTATTATTACTATAGAGTTAAAACCAGCCCTGTATATATGTAACAAAAGAAGACATAGTAACAACTCCATCTCAAAGATACCTTTGCCTGTTCTGTTTTAAAAATAAACTTATATCCTTGTTTAACCAGCCGCTTGGTCTGTGTTTTAAAATCCATCCACACGACTGTCCTTCAAACACCCAAAGAGGTGTCGGGTCAAGATAGAAGAGAGGATTGTGAATCGTTACGTCATCTATTAGAGATTTAAATCTGATTCTAGGTCTTTTCCTGCCCAGATGAATTTTTGCAGGTCCTTCTGCTGTTCTAAAAATGGTTTGTCATTAAGAAGGATAGTATAGTCTGAAATGAAAATAGTAATTTAAGCCCTACATTAATTTTAACTGCCGCGATCCTTCCCAAGAGGGATAGATTGAGTTTAGCCCATCTATTGGGATCTTGGTTGATATCACCCCATATATTTCTTGTAGCTGTTTTTAAAGAGGTCTCGGTTTTTAGAGGTGAACTCAACACCTAGATATTTCACCTTTTCTTCCACTTTAAAGCCAGTCTCCTCTTGTAGATTTTCCTGATCATTCTTTTGTTAAATTCATTGGTAAAATGTTTGTCTTATCCCTTTTAATCCGGAAACCTGAATGCTGTCCCTATTCCTTTAATTTATAAAGTAGGGGATTAACACTTTCTATTGGGTCAGATAAGTATATCACCACGTCGTCCGCGTATAGTTTAAGTCTGTACTCTTCCTGTTTTATTTCCAGGCCTTTGGTCTTCTTATCTTCTTTAATGCTAGGACTCAGAGTCTCTAAAGTGGCCATAAATAACAAAGGTGAGAGGGGTATCTCTCTTATTATCCCCATGAATAATAAGTCTCAATGTTTGTTTTCTATAGATTGCTTCTATCCAGCTGATAAAGTTATCTCCTAGATCCATTTTTCTTAAGGCTTCCAGGATGAAGTTCCAATTAACTTCATCAAACGCCTTTTCGGCCTCAAGAAAAATCATAGCTGCTTTTTAATCTGTTTTCTTCTCATAGAAGTCTATAATATCTATTAAATTCCTCGTTTCTAAGGTGCCTTTTTGGGAGGAAGCCCTTTCGGTCTTCGTTTATGATATTTTGTAGGGTTTTCTAAAATCTTTCTGCTAAGACCATTGCGAAGATTTTATAATCGTTATTAAGGAGAGAAATGGGTCTGAAATGTTTCACCTCCAGCACCTCCTTACTTTCTTTAGGAATCAGTGCAATATCATCTATCTTCCGAGAGTCAGGCGTTCTTCTTTGTGAGAGTCTATTCGTTTAATTAGCTCTTTCTGTAAGCTCTTGTAATACATTGTGCTTAGGCCTTCTGTCCCTGGCGCTTTGGATGCCTTGGTTTTACTGATTGCTTCTAGCACCTCAGGAGCCATTATTGGTTTATTAAGTTCGATTCTCTGTTCTTCATCAATCTTTACTACGTCTTCTCTGTCCAAAGATTCTTGTATCCTCTCCTGGGAAATATATTCTTCTTTGTGTAGGTTTGTGAAATATTTATATACGCATTCTTTCATATCTTTTTGGGTGGAATAAATCTTGTCCCCTTCTTTAACACTTGAAAAGATCCATTTCTCCTTTTCCTTTTTCAGTTTCCATGCTAACCATTTCACAGGTTTATTAGCATTCTCAAAGTGTTTCTGTTTGACGTATCTTAATTATTTCTCCTGGTCTTCTATTAGCCATGTGGATATTTCCTTTTGAATCTTCTTAATCTGTTGTTGAATCATTTTGTTTTGGGGGTTTTCTTTAAGTAATTGTTCCTTATCCTTTAACTTTTCCTGTAGTTCTTTCCAATTCTTTTCTCTATTTGTTTTCCTTTCGTAAGATTGTTTCAAAGAGAAACCCCTCATTTCCGCTTTGCTTGTGTCTCAGACGATCTCTGGGCTGACTTCTCCATTCAGATTTTATTCAAAGAAGGATTTAAGTGGGTTTGTTTTTGCTTTACCTAGAATATTTCCGTCTTTTAACAAAGTCTCATCTAGTCTCCATATCAGTTCCTTAGGTTTATTCTTCAAAGACAATAAAATTGGGTCGTGATCCAATAGGATTTTTGGTAGGGTTTCTACTGCTTCCACCATTGTGCTAATAGTTGGGGAAGTGAAGAACATATCTATTCTTGACCAGGATTGATGGGTGTTTGAAAAGAACGTGAATCCTTAGAGAGACTATACTTGATTCTAATGCAAAGGCTGCTTTTAACTCAAAGAAAGATTTCCCTTGCTTTGAGTATGTTTTGTTGTCTGCTTTTCTATCTATCTGGGGGTCTATCAGTCTATTCCAATCTCTCATCATTAAGGGCCTATCGCACATACGGTCTGGCATTTGTTTTTTCTATTTTCCAAAGAACAGGCCTTTATTTTCTAAGGGTACATAAACTCCCACCATTAGGATCCTTTGGTCTTGTAAAGTAACTTCTACACCAACCAAGTATCCATTGGGGTCTGAGAATACCTCTTTAGATTCTCATTTATCCTATACATATGTCACTACACCTTTTCCCTTCTTTTTTGAGGCTGCTATGTATTCTTTCCCCAATTTGGCGTTCTTCAACAAATGAGTACCCAGACTGTTGGAGGCAAATTAGCTTATTGCTAATTAGCTTACTTGCTGTTCACTGCTATGATCTTTGGAATAGCAGTATATAAATAAAACAAATTATTATTATTATTATTATTATTATTATTATTATTATTATTTATATGGGTTTCCTGAAGGCAAATGACATCAACTCTCTGTTTCCCTCAGTAATGAAAAAGTTTACCTCATTTTTTGGGCTGTTGATTCCTTTAACATTCGATGATAGGATGTCCGTCTTTTCCCGTTTCATCCTCATATTCTCCATCTATATCGTCCTCTCTTGTGTTTGGTTTCCTAAACAGTTCTCCTTCTGTTTCTTCTTCTAAGCTCTTTCCTCCTTATCCTCTTCTGCTTTTCCAGGGTTGTTTCTTTCAACTTTCTGACTGTCTCCTTAAGTTCTTTCTCATTCTCATGTAGAAAATGTCTTGCTTTTTGTACCGAGTTGATTTGGTATCTTTTTTGCTTGAATTAAAAAGATAGGCCCTGAGTTAGTTCCCATTTGTAGCAGATTCCATTGCTGTGCAAAACCTTAGTCAGTGGTCCATATTCCTTCCTCTTCCTTAACACTTTCCCAGAGATATCTTTCAACAATAAAATTTCATTTTCTTCAATTCTGAATCTTGTATGAAAATGTTGTTGTAGAATTGCTTCTTTGAGTCCTAACAAAATAAACCACGATATCTCTGGGCAGTCTCTTCTGTTTTGCAACCCAGGAGCTTACTCTAAACATATTGTCCACCTCAAGGAGAAAAGATTCATTATCTAGGTCCATAAATTCAGCCAAGGCCAGTATTATCCTTTTATATAGATCTTCTTCTGTTCGGGAAGACCTCTTATTCTAAGACATCACTCCCTAAATCTTTGCTCTAATTTAATTCTTTCTGCTGTATCTTCAGTATGTTCTTTTGTTAATCTCTCTATCTCTTTTCCCAATTTTTTATTTTCTTCCTCCAGGGATGTCACTCTTTCCCTGGTTTGCAATAATTCTGATGTTATCTTTTCCAGGGAGTATTTATGTTAAGCAATGGGGTGGACATTAAACCAACAGAATCCCCAGACATTCCCTAGTCTTTAAGCTGAGGCAAATACATTCGATGTTGGTACATCTTACAGATAGGTATCCTGGCCAAAGCAAGATTGTCTTTATGGACCAAAGCGACGTCCCCTTACCTGCTCACTGATGGAGAACCTGGCTGGTAAGGCCTGAGCCCAGGTGGCTGAGCTATCATCACCCAGCCAGGTCTCTGTGAAACAAACCAGGTCAGTCTCTTGGTCCAGTAGGCGATCATGGACTATGTGCATTTTATTTTTGACTGACCTGGAGTTACACAAGAGCAGGGAAAGGTTCTGTGGTTGGTTTGGTATGCTCTCCAGCCCTTTTGGGATAGCAGAGTTAATAGAAGGGGAGAGAGATATCTGTCAGGGTCCTAATTGCAGCCCCTCTTGCAACACAAAAGGCAGTACTTTGAGAAAGGAACAGCTTGTACTGAAGAAGATACATGCAATAGAAGTAACTTTTGTCAAGAATGAAAGAAAGTATTGTCAGGAAAAAGCAACATGGGATATATAATCACAAGAAATATAATATGTATATGAATGTATTTGAAAGTAACATGACACAGCAAAAGCTATTGAAATGGCACATAGGTGTTGCATATAATGTAATTAGAAGTTCCTAAAAGCCAAGGACACATGTGGCAAGGACAAAGTGAAAAGGTGCAAATTGATATCACCTGAAAGTCATTGAGTGGACAGCAATGTATGATGCAATGTGAGGTAAAGATTGAGCCAAGTATGATATGTCAATCATATTGTATGTAAACGCCCAGGAGGTGGCAACTGTATAATGAATGGAGAGACAAATGCCTATATAAGCAATAATGTATGGCAATATTTTTTGTGGGTATTGAGGAGTATAGTAGTGTGAGTTTTGTGAGTAGTGAATTGTTTTGTGCATAGTGTATATATTAGAATAAAAGTAGATCTTTTTAGAAGACTTCTGTGTTGACTGGTGTCTTGAGAGCTGAACAAGAACCAGCAGACTCCAGAGAAGATTGGAAGACATCTTCAGCCAATTCTCAGAGCTACTGGTCAAACTGGTTGTTCTTCCGCTGACCAGGGGGGTGAGAGTGAAAGCCAAGAGAAGAGCTGCAACTCCCATCATCCCTAACATCCATATCCTGCTTCCTTGCCTCAAGAGCACGCACCAAGCATGCACTGATCACGCACCTGTCATGCCAGTCAGATGACCTAGGAGCAAGGCTATCATCAATGATTGTAAGGAAGACAATGGACGGAAGTAAGCAAGATGACAATAAAAGGCCCAGCCAGAAGCCTGGCTGAGGCAAGCTTGTGAGGAGTCTTGTGCACCCCCATTCCTGTCTCTGCGTCTCCTTGCCGCGACAGGAAGGAGTGTACTGGGGTCCAGCAGCCTCCCCTCCCTCCCTCCCTTCGTTCGTTCCTTCCTTCTTTTGAGGAGATTTTGAAGAGGCTGCAATGGAGCCCAGGAAAGGCAGGAAAGGTAGGCTTTGCTTTGGAAATAGTCTCTCTGTGTATACTGTATATACACACATAGATAGATAGATAGATAGATAGATAGATAGATAGATGTGTGTTGTGTTTCTCTCTGCTGTTCTTACAGCTGGGAATGGAGCTGAGGATGGAGGAGAGAAGAAAGTGTCAGTTTTGTGCATATTCACAAATTCTGTGCATCAAAGAATCCAGTGTGTTGAAACAGCAAAGACCTTTATTGAAAACACACATCAGAAATATGTTTAAGCCAGAACTGCCAGAATATATTGAAACTTCAAAACCTAAAACTCCACCTTCTACCAAACCTAGCCCCCACCTACAATTCCCATCATCTATCCCCCACTATGAGCCCCACTTTGCCATCCTTCTCACACACACAATCTCTCCCTGCCCCAGACATTTGAAGAAACTAGCTCCCTTTCTGTTACTACCGGTCCCCAACTTTCTTTGGCTAAAATCCCACAAATTCCAAATGCTATCATTGCTATTCTAGATAGCTGCAACAAATCCCAGCCCCCCTCTAACTAACTTAAACCAATCTTCTTGATTTCTGTACTTTTTATTGTAAAATTTAATAAAGATTATTAAAAAACAAAAATAATGTTCCTTCACTGCTTGGATGTGTGTGGCTCCTCTCCTGTGTAGCCTCTCTGGTGATTGAATAGGCCTGACCTCCAAGAAAAACATTTCCCACAATGCTGGCATTTGTATGGCTTCTCGCCTGTGTGGATTCTCTGGTGTGTCACTAGGCTTGACTTCCAAGAAAAACATTCCCCACAATGCTGGCATTTGTATGGCTTCTCTCCTGTGTGGATTTTCTGGTGTGTCACTAGGCTTGACTTCCAAGAAAAACATTTCTCACAATGCTGGCATTTGTATGGCTTCTCTCCTGTGTGGATTCTCTGGTGTGTCATTAGGCTTAACTTCCAAGAAAAACATTTCTCACAATGCTGGCATTTGTATGGCTTCTCTCCTGTGTGGATTCTCTGATGTTTCAATAGGTCTGACTTCCAAGAAAAACCTTTCCCACAATGCTGGCATTTGTATGGCTTCTCTCCTGTGTGGACTCTCTCATGACTGACAAGTTCTTCTGTAAAGAAGGATAATGACAGATAGTACTGAATATCAAAGAGAGAAAAGTGTTAGCCCAAGATTTAGCCCTATGTTTACTCCCCCCTATTTGATATTAAATTAAGTTGGAGTCAGATCCCAATAACTCATTGCCAAAGGCAGAATAATGGGGCTGGGACCTGGACTCCAATTTTGATGAGGGTCAAGTGTCAGGGAGCAACCTTAAAACATCTATAAGACAGGCATGGAGTACTGATGGGGTTTGGAGGAGATCTCAGGGGCAACCCCCCATTGTATTGCCTGGAAGGGGGGGGGGGAGAAATGAAATAATATTTTGCCCCCAACATCCAACAGCATCCCTTTGGGGAAGTGGAGGCCATTTTGCCACTGTTGGGCCCTCTCTGTGCCATTGCAGGGCCAAGGGAGGTCTTTCCCCCTTAAAAGGATTGAAGAGGGGCCATAAAAGGTAGGAAACCTGCTCAGGAATGTGCTGAGTACCATTTGGGTGTGAAATGCATTAATCTCCATGGCTACTTCCCATAAAATCCTAGAATTGGCAGTTTAAGATGGGGTATTTACAATCCTTAGAAACTGGAGAGCAATAGTGCTTCACTGAACTACAGATTCAAATATTCTACAGAATGTTGCTATCACAATTAAACTAGGCTTGAAAGGGATCTAGGACTCCTACTAGACTGCAAGTTGAACATGGGCCAACAGTGTGATGCGGCAGCTACAAAGGCCCATGTGATTCTAGGCTGCATCTATGCAAGAATAGTTTCTAGATCAAGGGAAGTAATAGTGCCACTCTATTCTGCTTTGGTCAGGCCTCACTTGGAATAATCCTGGTCCAGTTCTGGGCCCCACAATTCAAAAAGGATGTTGACAAATTGGAGCATGTGCAAAGGAGGGCAACCAAAGTGGTAAAGGGTATGGAAACCATCCAGCTCTATGAGGAGCAGCTTAGAGAGGTGGTTATGTTTAGCCTGGAGAAAAGAAGATAAACAGTGGATATGATATCCACGTTTAAATATTTGAAAGGTTCTCATGTTGTACAAGGAGCAGCCTTGCTTTTTGTTGCTACAGAGAAAAGGAGACACCACAACGGATGCAAGCCACAGGGAGAGAGGTTCCACCTAAACATTAGGAGGAACTTCATGACAGTGAGAGCTCTTTGACAGTGGAATATACTCCCTTAGAGTTTGGTGGAGGTCTTTAAAGAGAGGCTGGGTGGCCATCTCTTGTGGGTGATTTGAATGTGTATTCCTGCATGGCAGTACGGGTTGAATTAGATGGCCCTTGTGGTCTATTCCAACTCTATGATTCTATAATTCTAGTGGAACCATAGTGACATGATAATATAGTATGAAAGGGACCTCAGTCTTTGTAGAAAGAGCAATGGATTCAGGTTCCTTACCTACAGAAGCCACATTCTCATAATTGTCCATCATTACATAATTGTACAAATGTTTCTGTTTCTTCGTCAACAGATTCCATTCATCCTCAAAGAAATATACTGCCACATCTGCAAAGGTCACCTGAAATAGAAAATAGCCCTCATCCAGAGAGTGACTAAGCAAAAGGGGAGGAAAACACATGGTGCATTTCAAATATTATTTCATCACTTCAGAATTCAGTCCAGGAAATAAACTTTAAATTCTGTTAGCAAACAAAAAGCTACTGCCTTTGAGATCAGATTGTCTTGAATACTTTCAATATAATATACAATATAATAAAAAATATAATTTAGGCCATGGCTGGGATACAGTTCTGGGGAGCACTCTGGACTTGAGGGACACTGGGCCCACCCCCAATTTAGATCCAGAGGTGGTCTCCCATATCCTCTACATTTCACAGATGGAAAAGCAAGGCACATGTGGACAAGCAACACCAGAAGGTCGTGAGTATGGCCAAGGTTGTTTAGGAGGAAGATCACACAAGCTAGGAAGGGCACAGCAGTTTGGTTTTGCCTCAGCCTCCTGGCAAGGGAAGACCCTGGCAACTTCTCTCTTCTCCCCCTTTTTGAGTTGATGGGGTGCAAACCCCTTGGAAGTCACTTTGCAGCAACCCAAAAGAGATGAGGAGAAGGGGGAAAGTGGGAGGAGGAGAGAGAAACCGGGACATTTTTGAAAGCCACTGAAAAAGTGGGGTGACAGAGGATTAACCAGGACTTTCTCTGCCAAAGTGGGACAAGATGTTCTCCACTTGCTTTCATGAGCTGCCCCAGCAGTGACACAAATGAAACTAATAGTCAGGATGGCGACTCACCAAAGAGTTGTACTTCAACAGCCTCTTTCTCTTGGACCCCAACTCCCTCTGCTTGGCCTCTGTGTTGGCCATTAGGTGGAAAGGGGTCCTGGTGGTCTTGCACTTGGGTCACTTCCAGCAAAATATGGCCCAAAACTGTGTACAAAGAGGCCAAGATGAAGTCCCTGAGAAAAGAGACTAGGGTTAGGCTTGATTTGTCAAGAAATCCTGCATCACTCATAGACACAGAAAACAGCATGGTGCTAGTGAGATACACAGGTGACATATGCCTCCTTTGGGCCAATGCAGAGGTGTGTATCTCTTTCCTCCCTCTTTGTTTGTTTGCACCAAAGAAAGCCCCATGGAGCTAGCATAGATTCACTGCAACTCCCTTACACAACAGATACTCCATGTTAAAATGCTTTTGATGTTGCTATATTGTGCAGCACGTGAGGCAACATGTTAACGTATGGTGCCAGATTCTCCACCTTGACTGTAGTCAGTATCTTGTGAGCTGAAGAAACACCTGTCGCTTTCTCAGTGAGCAAAGAGACACTGTAATCTTCTCTCAGATGAGGCTTTTATTCATATAAGAAGTTCCACTGTGTACAACACTATATACTTTGACACCATCCACCATCCACACCAGTAACAACCCACTCTGAGGCACACACTGTCTGACTCTTCCTCAGAGACAGTTGAGAATGACAGTTGACAGTTGCATCAACATTCCAATGATGCACTGTTTAAATGCTGACACATATAACTGCCACTAGAGCTGTACATGACTTCCACAACAGCTCCATCTAGTGGCCACATGCCTGTCATTCCCTCAGACCTGTTGACCATGGTCCTGACACTCCATGCCTTGTGAGAGTGGAGGGGGGTCAGGGGATGGGGAATTGGAGAGGACCCTGGCTATGTCCCTGTAGCTAGATGTGAAATGAGCGCATCATCTGCTGAAACCTCCTGACCTCCCCAGTGGCCCTCAGAGGAGAATGCCTTCCTTTGGCTTCTGGCTAGAGAAACACAGCTGGATGCTTCTCCAATGCCTCGCACCCAACACTCTCATCAGGCATGGAATGACCATGGAGCATGGCTTCCACAATTCCCATTTTTCATTTTGTATTCCTTCCAATTTCACATCTATTTTAAACCTCTCCCTCATTTGACGATAAAGATACCAGTGACAATCTAGGCCAGATTCTTTAGGTTCTTCTTGTGTTTTGATCTCTAGTTTTCCTTGCGATTCTTTCAGGACATCCTTGTATCTCAACCATTTAGTTTTCTGGATGCTTTTCCTCCCAAAAAGAGCCTCATGTGGCAAACACCATAAAGGTATTTTTGGACATATTCTACACTTGTTTTTCCTCAGATCTTCAATAGAGCTTTTCTTACGAAATGATATCAGGTTTCTTTATGAACTTTCTCTTTACCGTAAATTAGGTATCCATGCCACCCAAATCTTAAATGTTCACCCTCCAGACATAACAACTGTTCATTCTCTAACAAAACCCATTCTCTAATACAAACTAAACAACAAGCAGCATAATAAAGTTTTGAGTTTGGTAAACCCAGCCCTCCTCTACTTTTGTCATCACAAAGTATTTTCGTTTTTATCCTGGCTCTTTTTTTAATTCCAAATAAATTCTGAGATTTCCTTTTGCCATAGATTCAATGGATTTTCATTCTGGATGATGGGTATCGCTTGGAACAGAAACAGTATTTCAGGAAGGAAACTCATTTGGATCAGTGATATTTTTCCTAATAGCAATAAGTGTAATTTCCCCCATTTTTCTAGGTCTTTTCTGATTTCCTTCCATGTGTCTCATAGTTATTCTGAAATGGATATGAGTTTTTTATTTGTTAAATTTATTCCTAGATATTTAACTTTCTTTCCCACTTTAAATCCACTAATTTCTTCCAGTATTTCTTCTTCCTTTTCCCCATATTTTGTGTTATGAATGTTGTTTTGTCTCTGTTTACTTTTAGTCCTGAAACATATTCCAATTCCACTATTACATCCATCAATTGCCTTGTGCTCTTTTCTGGGTTCTCCAGGGAATACAAATGTCGTCTGAGAAGACTCTCATTTTAAAATCAGTTGTTTTTAATTTTTATTCCATTGATCTTATTTTCTAATCTTATCCTATTATTCAGTGCTTGAAGGATCAGAATAAACAAAAGGGGTGATAGTGGGAAAGCTTGCCTTGTACCTTTAGAAATCTTAAATTCCTCTGTTTTTTATAGCTAACAGTTAGTTTGGCTCTTTGATCTTTATACATTGCCTTTATCCATCTATAATAAGAAGCTCCTATTTCCATTTTTAAAGTGTCACAAATAACATATCCCATCCTATGTTATTGAAGGCCTTTTCTAAAAAGATAAGTGTTTTTTTTCGTTGTCCCTTGAAAATATTCAATTATATTTCAGACGTTTTGTATATTACCACTGACTTGTCCTTATGAATCCAGTGTTTAAGAACCTTTTTTTGAGTCTATTGGCCAAAATCATAGAAAATAATTTATAATCCATATTTAATAAGGAAATTAGCCTATGGCTCTTTACCTCAGTTGCATCTCTATCTTGTTTTAACAGCAAAGTTATATTAGCTTGTTTCCATGTTTCAGGATAATGGTTTTCTTTGATGGCATTTTCTTTGATGGCATTTACAGGAAGAAATACCTTTAAACCCTTTGATCTTTTCCCTCAATATGACATGTAAACTGGAAAAGGAAGTAGCTAAAAGATTTCCCAGACTAATTTTGTAGATGGTCCCTCACAGTATTGGAAAAACATCCAAATTCCTAAAATAGAGGAGTGGATAATTAAACTAAGAGAAGCAAAGGGATTGGACATTTTAACCGCAATCATGAGGGATAAACCAGTTGAGAAAACGAAAGAGGACTGGTCATGCTTTGATTTATTTTGTAATAGTAATTATTGATTTACAATCCCAGATATCATATGGAAAGTCTACTTGAACATTAGAGGTTTAACACGTATCGATACCTTGTAGGAATTTAAGTAAATTAAATAAAAGGGTCATCTTAGCTTAACTGGGAAGTAACTTAATAGTACATTTCTGACCGTTTTGTATATCAGGATGTTATTTATTGCATGTTGTATGTCTATGTTATAGGTATTTGTACTTTTTGTTGTTGTAGCTGTATTTGTTATGCAAATGTTTTGGTATTTTTTTTTTCATTTTTGTTTGTAAAGGATTATTTATAAATAAATTACAAAAGAAAAAAAGTGGTTTCCAACCGCATTATTTCTGTAGTTCAGATACAGCCTCAGTCGGTTATGAAGGATAGAAGAACCCAATTCGTACTTTTATCCTGTTAAAAATGGTTTTGCTTTTTTTAAAATAAAAGCAGTTTGCTTTTCTGTCTAATCCTTATTTTTGTTGTTCTTGTTTGTTTCTATGTTTGTTTGTTTCATTCTTGGTAAAATGAGTTATTCTGGTCTGTCTCCTTCCTTCTTGCCTGAAAATCTATTAATAAGGAAACTGGGGGGACTTTAAAATTCCCAAAGGAGCCACTTTTGGCCTTTTTGGGGGGACTAGCCTCCTCTTAGAAGCCAAAGACCAATGTTTGTGAAGAATAAGAATAAGGCTTGTATTAAAACTATGCTCCCCATTTCTGATCCCTTTTAAAACCCATGTTCCCCAGAAGGAGCAGAGCTGTGTAATAAGAAAACCCTCTCAGAAAAGACACACAAAAGACACACAAAGAGACACACTTCCTTCCTTTTGGCCCAAGGAGCCTGGCCTCCTTCTGACTCTGGAGCCTCAGGAGAGAAAGAGGAGCCTCTGTTCAACTGAGACTCAGAGAAGGTTCTGGAACATTATTCCCCACAGTCACAAGCAGCACAAAATGGCCGCCAGAACACAAAATGGCAGCCTCTGCCTGAGCGCTTGGCAGTTGGCAGTTTGAGGCTTTCAGGGAACCCAAAATGGAGGATGAAAGGGCCCCAAAGTCAGAAGGGAACCCAAACAGGATTCCCAAACCTTAACAACACCTAAAATCTTTCCTGATCCTATAATACAGAGACTCACTGAGATACTCTTTATAAATACGTCTTTCCATGTCTTTATAAATAAATAAAATAATACTAATGCTACTACTAATAATAGTAATAATAAGTTACAACCAGGAGATTTCTCCCTGTAGCTTCTCCCCCAGAGGCCTCTGCGTATGCTCAGGAGCCCCTTCTTCTTCTCCTTCTTCTTCCTCTGCAGAATCCTCCAGAGGTCTCTCTGCTCCTCCTCCTCCTTAGGATCTTCCTCTAAGCCTTCCTCCTCCTCCTCCTCCTCCTCCTCCTCCTCAGGTCCTTCTTCTAAGCCTTCCTCTTCCTCCTCCTCTTCCTCAGGCCCTTCCTGTAAGCCCTTCCTCTTCCTCCTCCTCCTCCTCCTCCTCCTGTCACAGGAGTCTCTTTGTGGGTTTTGTTGAAGAGTGTTTACCATTGCCATCATCTGAGGCTGAGAGAGTGTGCCTTGGGGGCTTGGGGTGTGCTGCGTGCCTTGAACTCGTGTCTAGTGACCCTATTCCCAGGGTTTCCTTGCCTTCAGGTTTGCGCTCCACTTTGCCCTTTGTCTTCCACTGAGAGAGTGTCTGCTGCCCAAGGTTCCCCCGCAGTGGGTTTCATGGCCCAGAAAGGATTCCATTTCCTTCATGTGTGTGTGTGTGTGTGTGTGTGTGTGTGTGTGTTGTATGCCTTCCAGCTGGCCATTGGTCTTCCTCTGAGGCTGAGAGAGTGTGACTTACCCAAGGTCACCCATTTTATATAATGGGCCTTGAGCACCCATGGATTTTCTATCCAAACCAAATCCCAAAGGATACCAAGGGCCTATTGTTTTTCCATCTTTTTTTGCAAACAGCAAAGCAGATCTTGCTTGCCTGATCTTTGCATGTTCAAGAACAGTGTTGGGCAAATGCTAAGAGCTGCCTTGTGAGGTTAGTAAGAGGGTCCTGGAAAACAGTCCTCTTCCTCTGGACCCACAGACTCAGAAAGACATGGGCCCCCCAATCAATGGGACCCCTTTCTTTGAGGCTGCCCTAGGCCCAGGAGGGTCTCTCAGGAGAGATTGGGAAAGTGAGCCTTTCAGGAGTTCTGGTCCTTAAAGGTTAATATCTCCAGGCTTTGCCGAGAGGGCAATATTTGGGATTTGGCCAGATCCAGGCTGCAGGTCTCTCTCAGACATGGTTCAAAAACACTGCAGAAATTATGATGATGATGATGATGATGATGATGATGATGATGATGATGATGCTTCCCTTCAAAACCACAGAGCCTTGTGGATGCTCAAATAGTAACAGTGGTCAAAAACACATTGCAAAAATAATCCAGTTTGCAGAAATTAAACCACTTCAACTGCCCTAGTTCAGTGCTCGGGAATCCTGGGAATTTCAGTTTATTATGGCATCTGAGTTGTCTGACAGAGAAGACTAAATATCTCACAAAACTACACTTCCCAGAATTCCCTAGCATTCAGCCAGACAAATAAAGCAGCCCTGAACTTGGACCATTGTTAGCGGTTGGCTTGGAGCCTGAATAGGGTTCTAGAAGGCTGGTGGCTTTGGTCGTTGGCTGATTAGGAAGAAGGGCTCCTTCTGGGTTTCCTTGGCAGGAAAGGAAAGGAAAGGAAAGGAAAGGAAAGGAAAGGAAAGGAAAGGAAAGGAAAGGAAAGGTGGGTGCCTCAAGATGCCGATGGGAGACCCCTAAATTTGGTTCCTTTGTGAGAATGCTGACTGAGGGGGAAGATAAGGGAGATGGATTTGGTCCCCTGGGAGGCCCCAGGGCAGGCAGGGCAGGCCACACAACATTCGCACACTCCCAAGTCAAATCCTGGTTTCCCTTCTTTTGTCCAGGACCTAAACCTGGACCAGAAAGGATCAGGTTTTATTTGCTTTCTTCTCCTGTAACAGGTGTTTTTCCTTGCCCTTTTTACACGTGGCAGTAAAGATACGATACAGCAGGGCCTGGCATTGAGCTTCCAGTTTTCATGCATGATCTTCAGACAGGAGATGAGGCTGCCTCTTCTCCATTTTGGAGGGAGCCCAATTCCAGGAAAGAGGAAAGGGCTCTGTGCAAACATCCAGATCAGATGTGAGAGCAGTAGCTTATTATAATTTGCGAGGCTTAGTTCATTGGTTTCTTCAACTAGAAAAATTGCAGGGGTCTATGGATTGGTTCATTTTCTTGCTTTCTCTCACTTGTGGTGGTACAAGGGCTCACTACTATTCTCTGCATTCGCCATCTGTCTAGAAAGAAGGATGCTAAATTAAATGCTCTTTATCCTGTTTCTAAATTAAGTGAGAAAGAATAATCCTCTCATTTCCCCTGGATTTGGGAATAGACCTTTAAAAATGTCTCCCTTCATTTCCACACGGAAAAGTATACTGTGAATATTTGAATTACAAGCTGTGAGCAACTGTGGTTACATCTTTATGATTTATGATTTTTCATTGAATTCGTAGAATCGTAGAGTTAGAAGAGACCACAAGGGCCATCCAGTCCAACCCCCTGTCATGCAGGAAATTTCAATCAAAGTATACCCGACAGATGGTCATCCAGCCTCTGTTTAAAGACCTCAAAGGAAGGAGAATCCTCCACACTCCGAGGGAGTTTGTTCCACTGTCGGACAGCCCTTACTGTCAGTTGAGGAAGAATCTATTTTCCTGAAGCTTGCATCCATTGTTCCAGGTCCTGTTCTTTGGAGCAGCAGAAAACAAGCTTGCTCCCTCCTCAATACAACATCCCTTCAAAAATTTAAATAGGGCTATCATATCACCTCTTAACCCTCTTTTTTCCAGGCTAAACATCCCCAGATCCCTAAGTCATTCGTCATAGGGCGTGCTTTCCAGACCCTTCACCATTTTAGTCATCCTCCTTTGGACATACTTCAATTTCTCCACATCCTTTTTGAATTGTGCTGCCCAGAACTGGATACAATAATCCAGGTGAAGCCTGACCAGAGCAGAATAGAGTGGCACTATTACTTCCCTTGATCCTAGACACTATACTTCTACTGATGCAGCCTAAAATCGCATTGGCCTTGTTAGCTGCCGCATCGCACTGTTGACTCATGTTCAACTTCTTATCAAATCAAATCAAATCAAACTTTATTGCTTTTGACCAAAGGTCATTGCACAGCACAACAATATAACAATACATACAACAATATAACCATATAAAAATACATGGAAATTATATCTAAAATGCAAGTATCTCATATCTTGTATAGAATTTCTAAACAAACAAGTAACAATTGTCATTATGCATTAAAATTTTGTCAAATATAGTCATCACCTTTACAGTTTATGGCTATCCCTGTTATATACTTATTCCTGATCTTTCTAGCTGCTAAGGCAAACAAAGCTACTTTCCAGGTTACATATTTATTCAGGTCCAATAGAAGATAGAAAATCATATCCTGTGGATTTTGCCTGGGACTGGTTTCTATTATAGGTATAACGAATCTTTCTCTTGGTTCTTGGTAGAGAGGGCAAAATAACATGTAATGAACAAGGTCCTCTACCTCTTGACAACCATATACACAAGTACGTCCTTTTGCAGGAATACCTCTATATCTTCCGTCTCTGTATGCTGTATCCATCATATTTAATCTTAATTCGGTAAAAGCTTTCCGTAAATTTGCAAATGTTAAACTAACAAAGTAATCTGGAAAAATACAGGACTTCTTGAGTTTATAGTATAGGGGGGCACATGAGCACAGATAAGCAGTATGGAGATCTTTTTGTATCGATGTTTCACTTATTATGTTCTTGATAGACTTTATCTGTGCTTCCAATTGGAGTTCATTAATTTCAGCTAATGAAATTCCATATTTGATCATTAATTGCGCAGCCTGATGTACCCAGTTCTTGTTGGGCATGCTGTTATTCAATTCTATCAAACATTTTTTTGGAAGTCTATTATTATCCATCCTCTGTGCTTTGAGCCAATAACATAAAATTCTCTTATCTATAAGGTTTTCTATACTAAGCATGTTGGTTTCCAATCTAAGCATGGCAGTTGGTGTGTCTCTGGGGAGACCCAGCAACGACCTCAAGAAGTAGTTCTGGGGGGGTTCCAGGTTTATATTTGGTTTACCTGTGGCACCCCAAACCTCTGCCCCATATAGAAACTGTGCCGTTGTTTTGGCTTTATATACTATTAAGGCAGGATTTACTAAATTTCCCCCTCTAGTTGCCGCAAACTTTAATGTAGCTTTTGCCGATCTATAGGATTCTACTTTTAAATTTAACAGTTGTTCTTTCCAAGATGTTGTGTCTGAATATACTAGGCCTAAATATCTAAATGATTTTACTTGACTTATAATGTTTCCATCTAAGTGCCAAACATGTTTTTTGGGGCGTCTTCCAAAGACCATAACCTGGGTTTTGTCATAATTAATTGTTAGTTTGTTGTTTTTACAATATGTGCATAGTTTTGCAAGAAGTCTCCTTAGACCTACCTCCGTTCTAGAAATCAATACAATATCATCTGCGTACATAAACAAAGAAATGTTTGTATCAAGAATTATGACAGGGGCATATTGCAAACCCTCCAGATCCTTTACAATGTCATTAATAAAAAAAATTAAATAAGAAAGGAGCTAAAATGCAACCTTGTTTAACTCCTACAGATGTACCAATCTTTGGAGTAAGATGTCCTACCAGGTCCACTTTAACCTGTAACGATGTATCGGAATACAATGACTTTACAAGAAATAATAAACAATGGTCAATATTTGTTTTTTCCAGTTTCTGCCACAACAAAGAACTAGAGATTGAATCAAACACAGATTTCAAGTCAACAAATGCAACATACAATTTTTGTTTCAGGTTATGAACATATTTACACATGAGGAAGTTCAACACAAAACACGAATCAATTGTTGACTTCCCCTTTTGGAAACCGGCTTGTACTTCTGTCAATTGATTATTACTAACTGCCCAGTCTTCAATTTTTCCCAAGAGGTACCTAGCATATAATTTAGAAGCAATATCCAAGAGACTAATGGGCCTATAATTGGCTGGATCTTTCCTGTCACCTTTTTTATATATTGGGGCAATAATACTCAATTGCCAACCTTCATGAATACATCCAGAGCGATTTATATGAGTAAATAGTTTTGCTAGAATCGGGGACCAATATTCCAATTTTGCCCTATATAATTCAATTGGTATCATGTCCTCACCGGGTGCTTTGTTGGTAGATTGTTTGGTGATTATTCCTTTAATTTGATTCACAGTGACATCGGGCCATTCAGGGGTATCTAGTGGTTTGGCAAGACAAATTGATTGTGACGGGTCGTATTGAGGTTTATAGATGTTGGAAAAATGCCTCACCCAGTCTCTTCCTTGCACTGCGGCCTCCAGTACATATTTTGATGTTCTGGAGCCCTGGGCTATTAAGCACCAAAATTTCTGGGAGTCTTTTTGAATAGCTGCCTCTCCTAGTTCTTTCCATTGTGCTTCATGGTATTTTTGTTTCTTTTCTTTAAGTAGTTTTTTATAATTTTGCCGTAGTTGGGCTATCTGTTTTGAGGTGTTTCCTTTGATGCCCTTTGTCTTCAGTTTTCTGATTTCATTAACTAAACTTTATTAAACTCTTTACATTCCTGGTCAAACCATGTCTTAGGATTGATTCTGGTATTTTGGGGCACATAGGTTGAACATAATAAAGGTTTTATTTGTGATATTAAAGCCTGATATGTGCCTATAATCTCATTTGGTTCAACTTTTGGTCTACTTGGACTCCTAGATCCCTTTCACATGTATTTTCATTCAGCCAGGTGTCCCCCATCTTATATCTGTGCATTTCATTTTCCTGCACTTAATGCAGTACCTTACATTCCTCCTTGTCGAATTTCATTTTGTTAGCTTTGGCCCAGCTTTCTGGTCTATTCAGGTCCTTTTGAATTTTGATCTTGTCCTCTGGAGTATTAGCTGCTACTCCTAATTTGGTTTCGTCTGCAAATTTGATGAATATGCGCCCAATTCTGTCATCCAAGTCACTGAGAAATATGTTGAATAGCACTGGGCCAAGGACAGAGCCCCACTGGACATTCCACTAGTCACGCTTTGGGTTCGTCCAGTCAACCAATTACAAATCCATGTAACAGTTACCTTGTCTAGATTGTTTCATGTTTTTGTTTTATATACTGTTTAATTTGGTTAACTGCTATTAGGGTGCATAGCTATGAGATTCTTTGATATGAAACCTTTTAATAAATGAACAGGGATTGCAATCCTGTCTATACATATTATCAGACATAACTCCAGAGAATGTTAGCCTTTTGGATGCCAGAAGGTTCCTCTCATTCTTCAATGCAAGAAGCAACACTTCCGCTGTCTTCTAGAAGATAAAGCAAAAAGGCTTCCAAAAGAACTGAAGCCTTGGACAAGTCTCACTCTCTCAGCCTCAGAGGATGGCCATGGGAAACCCACTCTGAAGAAACCTGCCAAGAAAACCCCTTCAGAGACTCCCATAAGGTCACCATAAGACCTGGAAACAACTGGAAGGCAGACCCCAAGAACAACATTGGGAAATAGGGGCAAGCCATGCCTTGGGAAAGTGTAATGACTGGGCTCCAGTCAATGGAGATCTTCAGGCAGTAAAGGGAGGTTTATGCAAATGCAGAATGACATCACTGCTACGGAAGGCTCTCTTGACCAATCAGAGAGCAAGATGAAGGTTCTTCTGGAAGCTTCCGTGAGAAGGAGATATAAGGCCTGAGAGACCAAGAGACAGTTGGGGGAATTGTGTCGGTTGGAGATCGAGAGAGAGAGTTAAAGAGCGGATCTTGGAAGTTAGTCTCAGAATTGGACGCTTAGGTCTATTTATTAGATTGTATGAATTGAATATTATATACTTACAAATATTGTACCTGCAAGATTCTTAATATCTTGTATGATTTTAGTAATATTTTGTTACTTATAATAAATACCTCCTTAGAGTGTCTACTACTACTTTGTGCTGGTTTTGGGGGGAAATGAGAAAGTGTTGGGAGGGGTTTGGCTGAAGAGAGGGTATAAAATTATTATTATTATTATTATTATTATTATTATTATTATTATTATTACAGGGGCGCAGTGAGTCAGTTGGAAAAGCCCATCTCACTCCAGAAAATAAAGGTATTTCAGGATTTTATACTCTACATCTTTCTGTAATAATAGCTACAAAACTGATAATAGCATTTGGGACATTTAGTCTTTTAAAAACAAATATGGCAGATTTAAATGCTGCTTTAAAACCTCTTTCCATCTGCCAGCTTTGTGCTGGTTTTGGGGGGAAATGAGAAAGTGTTGGGAGGGAGGGACTGCCAACAGAATTAGGAGATGCATTGCAGGCTATGGACAGTTTGCGGCCAAGAAAGGTCCAAAACACACGGCAGCAATAGTCCATTTTGAGAGTGCTTTAACTGCCCTTGCCTCAGTGCTAGGGAATCCTGGGAAATGGAGTTTATTGTGACACCAGAGCTCTCTGACAGAGAAGGCTAAATGTCTCACAAAACTATATTTCCCAGAATTCCCTAGCACTGAGCCAGGGCAGTTAAAGCGGTCTCAGATTGGATTATTGCTATAGTGTGTTTTGGACTTAGGCGATCCTTGGCAAGTCACACTCTCTCAGCCTCAGAGGATGGCAATGGCAACCCTTCTCTGAAGAAACCTGCCAAGGAAACCCCATGATAAGGTTGCCTTAGGGTCGCCATAAGTTGGAAACGAAGACACACATGAACAGAAAAAAGTCTGCATTTATTTCACAGATTGTACATGGGAATGGGAGGCAGTGTGGTCCAGTGCTTTGAGTGTTGGCTTACAACTCTGGAGGCCAGGGTCCAGTGCCCCACTCCTCCATGAAACCAGCTGGGCCCCTTGAGCAAGAAGTCACACTCTCTCAGCCTCAGGGAAGGCAATGGCAAACCTCCTCTGAACAACTCTTGCCAAGCAAACCCCAGGAGAGGCTCCCCAGAAGTCAGAAATGACTTGGAGCCACTCCACAAAACACTACAAAGCCTCAAGAAAGAGCCAGCGTGGTTTAGTGGCTGGAGCATTGGACTATGACCCTGGAGACCAGGGTTCGAATGCCCTCTTGGCCATGGAAACCCACTGAGTGACCTTAGGCAAGAAGTCACACTCTCTCAGCCTCAGAAGGAGGCATTTGCAAAACCACTTCAGGACAAATATTGCCAAGAAAAGCCTGCAAAGGGCTTCCCTTAGGGTCGCCATAAGTCAGAAACAACTTGGAGGCACACAACGACAACAAGAGGAGTAACACCACTAACAGTGCTGAATCACACCTCACAAGCCAGCTATGGAGGGAGAAAGAAAGAAAGAAGATGTGGGAGTTGTAGTCCTTGGTTCAGAGAGATTGGAGGGGCCTTACTGCAGGGCAGGACCCCTCCCCTTTCTGGCCATGTGGATGCTGGGAGATCCAATCCGGGAAATATACTTTAAATCCCATTGGCAGCTTGCCTCAAATCCTTTATGAGGCCAGAAACCCCTTTGTTAGGAAGCGAAGTCCGAGTATCTCAAGAGGCTCTATATCTCCCAAGGCCCCCTCCCTACAGAACCTCCTTCCACTCTTCCTCTCCGTCTCTCTCTCTCCCCTGAAGGCCTCAAACTGCCAAGTGCTGAGGCAGAGGTGGCCATTTTATGTTTCGGCAGCCATTTTGTGTTCCAGAGGCCTGTTTGTGACTGTGGGGAATAATGTTCCAGAACCTTCTCTGAGCCTCAGTTTAACAGAGGCTTCTCTTTCTCTCCTGAGGCTCCAGAGTCAGAAGGAGGCCAGGCTCCTTGGGCCAAAAGGAAGGAAGTGTGTCTCTTTGTGTGTCTTTTGTGTCTCTTTCCTGAGAGGGTTTTCTTATTACAAAGCTCTGCTCCTTCTGGGGAAAATGGGTTTTAAAAGGGTCCAGAAATGGGGAGGATAGTTTTAATACAAGCCTTATTCTTATTCTTCACAAACATTGGGCTTTGGCTTTTAAGAGGAAGCTAGTCCCCCAAAAAAGGCCAAAAATGGCTCCTTTGGGAGGTTTTAAAAGCCTCCCCAGTTTCCTTATTAATAGATTTTCAGGCAAGAAGGAAGGAGACAGACCAGAATAACTCATATTACCAAGAATGAAACAAACAAACATATAAACAAATAACAACAAAAATAAGGATTAGGCACTAAAACAAATTACTTATTTTTTAAAGGAAAACCATTATTAGGAGGGTAAAAAGAAGAATTGGGTGCTTTCTATCCTTTTAAAACCGACTCACGCTGTATCTACACTGCAGAAATAATCCACTTCGAAACCGCATTAACTCTCCTAGCTCCATCCTATGGAATCCTGGGATTTGTAGTTCATTGTGGCATCAGCTATCTGTCACAGAAGGCTAAGTGGCCCAAAGGTAAAATCCCAGGATTCCATAGCACTGAAAGGTTTAAGTGGTGCCAAAGTACTTTATTTCTATAGTGTGGATGCAGCCTTCTTGGGAAAGTGGTTGATGCTGGAGAAAATCAATGGGGACCTCTGGAGGTTTCAGCAGATGATTTATTTGTTTATTTATTTATTTATGATGCACTCATTTCACAACTAGCTATGGGTACATAACCAGGGCCCTCTCCAATTCCCCATCCCCTGATCCCCCACCACCCTAAGAAGGCATGGAGTATCTGTTTTGTAGGGGAACTGCAGTGAATCTATGCTAGGTCTAGGGGGCTTTGTTTGGTGCAGAGGGAGGAAGGGGATGCCCACCTCTGCATCGGCCCAAAGAAGGCATATGTCACCAGCAGGATTCTGTTCTCTTTCAGTGACGCAGGGTTTCTTGCCAAGCCAATCCTAACCCTGGTCCCTTTTCTCAGGAACTTCATCTCGGCCTCCTTGTATACGGCTTTGGGGCCTCTCTTGCTGGAAGTGACCCAAGTGCAGGGCCACCAGGACCCACTGCCCACCTGATGGCCGACAAAGAAGCCAAGCGGAGGGAGTTGGGCTCCAACAGAATGAGGCTGCCCAGGAACAACAGCTCTTTGGTAAGTTGCCATCCTGACTATTCATTTCATCTGTGTCTGGGCCGGCTCATGAAAGCCAGCGAAGAACATACTGTCCCAGTTTGGCCTAGAGAGTCTTGGTTAATCCTTTGTCACCTTATTTTTTCAGGGGCTTTGAAAATGTCCTATTTCTCTCTCCTCCTCCCACTTTCCCCCTTCTCCTCAGGTCAGTTCAGTTGTTGCAAAATGTGTTACAAGTTCAAAATAGTGTGCATCCCATCAACTCAAAAGAGGGGAGAGGGGAGGCGAAAAGGTGGCACGGTCTAGCCCTTGCCAGGAGTCGGAGGCACAAGCAAACTACTGTATCCTTCCTCGCTTGTGTGATCTTCATTGGCCATCTTGATCCCCTTCTGGTGTTGCTTGTCCACATGTGTCTTCCTTTCCCCATCTGAGAAATGCTGGGATGCTGAGAAATATAGAAGAATATCTCTGGACCTAAATTGAGGGTGGACCCAGTGGCCCTCAAGCCCAGAGTACTCCCAAGAACTGTTTTTTAAAAATGAAATTTGCCTCTGAAATTAGGTAAGATATGGCTAAATGCACTATAATTCATTGGTGATTCAATATACTATACATGTTGGGATAGTCAGTATCCTAATCAATCAATAATATCTCAGACATGGCCTAAATTATATTCTTTATTATATTGTATATTATACTGAAAGGATTCAAGACCAACTGGATCTCAAAGGCTGTAGCTTTTTCTTGCTTGCAGAATTTAAAGTTTCTTTCCTGGACTGAATTCTGAAGTATTGAAATAATATTTGCAATGCACCATTTGTTTTCCTCCACTTTTGTTTAGTCACTCTCTGGATGAGGGCTATTTTCTGTTGCAGGTGACCTTTGCAGATGTGGCTGTATATTTCACCAAGGAGGAATGGAAACTATTGACAAAGAAGCAGAAACTTATGTACAGTTCCGTTATGATGGAGAATTATGACAATGTGGCCTCTGTGGGTAAGGAACGTGAATCCATTGCCCTTCCTGTGAAGGCTGAGGACCCTTTCATAATCTATTGTCAGAGCGCTATGATTCCCCTTTAGAATTATAGCATCAAAGAGTTGAAATAGACCACAAGGGCCATCTGGTTCACTCCTCTGCCATGCAGGAATCGACTTTCAAAGCACCCCTGAGAGATGGCCATCCAGCCTCTGTTTAAAGACCTCCAAAGAAAGAGACTCCACCAAACTCTGAGGGAGTATATTCCACTGTTGAAGAGCTCTTACTGTGGGGAAGTTCCTCCTAAAGTTTAAGTGGAATCTCTTGTCCCTGTGGCTTGCATCCATTCTTCCATGTCCTTTTCTCTGGAGTAGGAGAAAGCAAGCCTGCTCCATCCTGAATATGACATCTCTTCAAATATTTGAACAGGGTTGTCATATCCACTCTTAACCATCTCTTCTCCAAGCTAAACATATCCAGCTCCCTAAGTTGTTCCTCAGAGAGCATTGTTTCCAGATTGTTCAACATTTTGGTTTCTTTCTTCTGGACATGCTCCAGCTTCTCAACATCTGTTTGAATTGTGGTGCCCAGAACTGGACACAGGATTATTGCAAGTGAGCCCTGACCAAAATAGAATAGAGTGGCAATTACTTCCCTTGATCTTGACACTATACTCCTGTTGATACAGACTAGGATCACATTGGCCTTTTTAGCTGCTGCGTCACACTGTTGACATATGTTCAACTTGTGTTCTGTTACCATTCCTAGTTCCCTTTCACACGTAATTTAACTGTCATAACAACTTCCTGTGGAATCTTGTAATTTCTAGTTTTAGTGAGGCACTATTGTTCTCCACTTTGTAAGGATTCTCAGTATCCAATCCTAAACTGCCAATTCGGGAATTTTGTGGGAAGGAGTCATGGAGATTAATGCTTTTTGCCCCTAAATGGTCCTCAGCCTATTCCTGAGCAGTTTCCTGGCTTTTGTAGCCCCTCTTCCAGCCTTTTTTGGTTCTGGAGAGGCTGTTTTAATGCTCATCCCTGGCACTTGACCCTCACTAATATCAAAAACCAGGTACCAGACCCCTTGTTCTACCTTTCCTAATGCATTAGTGGTATATTGATTGCCCTGCCTTTCTCAAGAAATGAACCTCAAAGTGTCCCTTTTATGCACCACACTCTGTGGATGTGTGTCTGTAATGGAGAGATGGAAACAATGTGAAAAACAGAAAGGCAGGAAAGAGATGCTGAAGGTGAAATGGTAAAGCAGTGCAGATGGGGAAGAGAGAAAGTTGGAGAGTGGAGGGAGAAAGGGAAGAGGATCAGGCCTCTGGGAGCCAGGAGGCAAAGGCAGGAGCAAAGGCTGGATTGCCTAGCTCTGTGCGGAGAGGAAGGGACCTCTGGGAAGGGCCAGGAGAGAGGCCTTAGGGATTGGGAGGCAGCCACCAACCGGACAGATAATAATAATAGGTTTTATTTATATTTACCTGTAAAATAGCCACAAATCAACAATAGCATCCAATTTACACACAGTAAAAAAACGAGTTGCTTAAAACTCAATTCGGGACAAATAAAAACATCGTATAAATGCACAACTGCGATCAGAAGTGGGATTTTTCCTTAAGCTCTTTACAAGAGGTCGAGTGGGTAAGCCTGCTGGAAGGGATCCGTCTTAAGTGCTTTCTTGAAAGCATCCAAGGTGGTGATAAGATCTCCTCTGGCAAGTTGTTCCATAACTTGGGGGCCATGGCTGTGTACGCTCTGTGGGAAGTTGTTCTTAGCCTGACCTTTGGGTAATCTAATAGATTCTTCCCAGATGTTCTGAGATTGCGGGGCGGATGTGTAGGGAAAAGCGTTCCCTCAAGTAGCTCAGGCCCAAGCCATGTAGGGCTTTAAAGGTAATAACCAACACTTTATATTGCGCCCGGAAGCTAATTGGCAGCCAATGGAGAAATTTTAGAACTGGTGTTATATGGTCTGACCTAGATGTTCCGGTGACCAATCTGGCTGCCGTGTTTTGAACTAACTGAAGCTTCCGAACTTGGTACAAAGTTAGCCCCATGTAGACCACTGAACTTAAGAAATGAACTTGAAATCAGGCCCTTGGTTTCATACATATTAAGGGTTCCATTTAGCAGTTATGAGCAATGTCTATGAAGAGAGGAAAGGGTGACACAAAAATTGCTTTTCCTCTCATGTTTCTTTTCCTTCCTGAGCTTGCTTAGCTCCATGGTTGATTCCAGAGGCCCTTTGTCACTCAAAGTGCTGGAGTCTGGGGAGGACACTCGCAAATGCTATGCTTTTAGGGGAATTTCATACTTAGCTCAAAGGAGAGATTGAGGCAACAGTGACCTCGGGACTCATCCCAACTATACCAGGCCTGAAAGCACAAAAAACTCCAGAGGCATTTCAAATAGGTTTTTGTGTTTTATTTAGGGGAAAAGCAAAATACACACATAGGCCTGTTATGAAGCTGCACCAAAGCTGCACTCCAGTGCTTAGGAATGGAGTGTGGCTTTGGCGCGACCTCCAGACTCTTAGGACCCATGCATCATTAAAATAGCTTACCTCCAAAGAGACCTGAAGCAGCTTTATTTTGGCAGTCTGTAACTGGCCATACACACATATATACAAATATAGGTGTTCACGCACACATACAAGAAATGGATAACAAAGGTGGGAGTGGTGAATAGTGTAAGGCTTTGCTAATGGTAATACATTACCTAGAATAGGTGGATCTTGATTCCAATTGCTGAGGGTTTGAAATGGGAAGAGAAGTCAGGAGCTCATGTGACAAGTGGGGTTGGCAACTGCATTGAGGTGCTTAGCCATGTAAACCGACAGACTGTCTGTCTGTAATTAGACTGAAGTGAAAGAACAGCCAGTCAGGGCAGATATATATACTGTAATTGTTGCTTGGGAGCAGAAACCGAGTGTCCAAAAGGATTTAAATTGCTTTAGAATGTGTCCTGGGGGGAAGAATGGTCTGAAACCAAATTGAATGCAATGGGTGCTTGGAGCAAATAAACCAGACAAAAAGGATTAGCACACTGGCTCTCAGTCCTTCTTGGCTCTGAATTCCTATCATGTTCAGAAGCCAATATCCAGCACAATCTGAGGGTGACACTCCCAGATGCAGCTCAACAATAACATAGCAGAGTACAGAAGCAAATATACAGATATAGATATTGGCAATGCACTGACCACTTTTTACACTAAAAATCTATCTATCTTGAGTTACAAAATAATACAAATATTTGCAAGCTCTCCTCTTCGAGTTCCATCAACTTCACCATCTCTTGTACACACAACTCCAATCCACACCAATCTGCATGTGAGCTGTATACTGTATTGGTTGTGAGTTATCATCCTGGTGCCAAACAGCATGAAGTGACTTCTGCAGTTATCTTGCATCATGCCTTGGGCTCTAACTCAGCACTCTATGGCAGTCTCACAGGATATGATGCCAGCTGTCAATCAAAGTATTTTTGCACATGTTTAATGGAATATTTTTTCAACAGTCCTTTGACTATCTGCTTCCACAGATTCCCTCAAGGCAGTCCTAATCGAGTCTCTTCTTGGCTAGCTGCTATCAGTAAGGATAAAATCATTTCATGGATTTAGGAGCATAAGCAGCAGGGTCATGCTTGGGTTACTCACAGCAAATTTATTAATTTCATCTCAAAAAAAGAGGGGTAAATGAGGGCTAAATCATGGGGTAACAGCCTCCTCTCTTAACTCTGATTTTCAATCTTATGTGTCATTGTCCTTCTTTACAGAAGAACATTTTAGTCATCAGAGAGTCTACACAGCAAAGACGTCACATAAATGCCACCATTGTGGGAAACGTTTTGCTTGCAAGTCAATCCTTGTCATACATCAGAGAATCCACACAGGAGAGAAGCCATACAAATGCCAACATTGTGGGAAATGTTTTTCTCAGAATGCCCACCTAGTGATACATCAAAGAGTCCACACTGGAGAGAATCCATACAAATGCCAGCATTGTGAGAAATGTTTTTCGTCAAAATCAAATCTAGTGATACATCAGAGAGGCCACACTGGAGAGAAGCCATACAAATGCCAGCATTGTGGGAAATGTTTTGCCTGCAAGTCAGTCCTTGTCATGCATCAAAGAGTCCACACTGGAGAGAAGCCATACAAATGCCAGCATTGTGGGAAATGTTTTTCGTCGAAATATTACCTAGAGATACATCAGAGAGGCCACACTGGAGAGAAGCCATACAAATGCCAGCATTGTGGGAAATGTTTTTCGTCGAAATATTACCTAGAGATACATCAGAGAGGCCACACTGGAGAGAAGCCATACAAATGCCAGCATTGTGGGAAATGTTTTTCGTCGAAATATTACCTAGAGATACATCAGAGAGGCCACACTGGAGAGAAGCCATACAAATGCCAGCATTGTGGGAAATGTTTTTCGTCGAAATATTACCTAGAGATACATCAGAGAGGCCACACTGGAGAGAAGCCATACAAATGCCAGCATTGTGGGAAATGTTTTGCCTGCAAGTCAGTCCTTGTCATGCATCAAAGAGTCCACACTGGAGAGAAGCCATACAAATGCCAGCATTGTGGGAAATGTTTTTCGTCGAAATATTACCTAGAGATACATCAGAGAGGCCACACTGGAGAGAAGCCATACAAATGCCAGCATTGTGAGAAATGTTTTTTGTCAAAATCAAATCTAGTGATACATCAGAGAGGCCACACTGGAGAGAAGCCATACAAATGCCAGCATTGTGGGAAATGTTTTTCATCGAAATATTACCTAGAGATACATCAGAGAGGCCACACTGGAGAGAAGCCATACAAATGCCAGCATTGTGAGAAATGTTTTTTGTCAAAATCAAATCTAGTGATACATCAGAGAGGCCACACTGGAGAGAAGCCATACAAATGCCAGCATTGTGGGAAATGTTTTTCATCGAAATATTACCTAGAGATACATCAGAGAGGCCACACAGGAGAGAAGCCATACAAATGCCAGCATTGTGAGAAATGTTTTTTGTCAAAATCAAATCTAGTGATACATCAGAGAGGCCACACTGGAGAGAAGCCATACAAATGCCAGCATTGTGGGAAATGTTTTTCATCGAAATATTACCTAGAGATACATCAGAGAGGCCACACTGGAGAGAAGCCATACAAATGCCAGCATTGTGGGAAATGTTTTTCTCGCAAGTCAGACCTAGTGGGACATCAGAGAGTCCACACAGGAGAGAAGCCACACAAATCCCAGTAGTGAACTAATATTATTTTTGTCAAAAAGGAATACAAAAAATATATTTTCAATGCAGTGGGCTAAGAAAAGGCTGTTGTGATTTTGTTCGTGATGCTCATCTGTCCATATGTCTGTTTATGTTTTGTTAAGTTATATTTTGTTAAGATTAGGTTTTAATTGCTAATAGTATAGATAATGGCTTTGGGTTGTAAATTTGGCTGGGGATTGTGGGTCATGGTATAAGTTAGGTAGATGGGGGGCTGGGATTTGTTGCAGCTGGTTAGAATAGTTATGGGAATGATAGCTTTTGCAATGTGTGGGATGTTGGCTGAAGAAAGTGAAGGCTGATATTAACAGGAAGGGCTAGGTTGCGGGAATGACAAGGGGGGCCTTGTTACCTGTGGGGCATAGACTGTGGGGATTGGAGGTGGGGCTAGGTTTGGAAGAGGGCAATGTTTTAGGTTTTGAACGTTTAATTTATTGTTTGGCTTGAAGTGGGCTGTTCTGGCTTAAACACTGAATTTCTATGTGTTCTCAGTAAAATTCTTTGCTGTTTCAACGCACTGGACTCTTTGATGCACAGAAGTTCTGAATTTGCCGAAAACTGACCCTTTCTTCTCTCCTTAGTCCTCAGCTCCTTTCCCAGCAATAAGAACAGCAGAGGCAAACACACACACACACACACAGGACACACAGGGAAACCTTTTTTTTCCAAACATAGCCTTCCTTTCCTGCCTTTCCCTCCTGAGTCCAGCTCTGCACCTTGGGTTCCATTGCTGTCTCCTCAAAGGAAGAAAGGAGGGAAGGAAGGGGAGGCCACTGAACCCCTGGTGCATACCTTCCTTTCCTGCAAAGGCCGCCAGCGGAATAAGCAGCAGCATCTAGGCCCTGGCAATCACTGCACATGCTGAGGAGAGGCCTTTGGAGTAGGGTTGCCATCCCTGAGGACCTTCAGACCCCCAGTGAGGCCTTCCAGGGCTCCACGATCGCCGGCCCAGGCTTCCTCCCAGGCCGGGAAGGAGGCAGGGGCCGCTCCTCATCGCGGCGATCGCCGCAATGAGAGCAGTCTCCGCTTCCTCCCCAGCTTAGGAGGAAGCCTGGGCCTGGCTCACAGGCCGGGAAGGAGGTGGAGGCCGGCCCCCATCGAGGCGATCGCCGCGATGAGAGCAGTCTCCACTTCCTCCCCGGCTTAGGAGGAAGCCTCGGCCAGCTCCCAGGTCGGGAAGGAGGCGGGGGCCGCCCCTCATCGCGGCGATTGCCGTGAGGGGAAGCGGCCTCCTCCTCCTCCCGGTCTGGGAGGAAGCCTCGTCCGGCTCCCAGGCCGGGAAGGAGGCGGGGGCCGCCCCTCATCGCGGCGATTGCCGCAAGGGGAAGCGGCCTCCTCCTCCTCCCGGTCTGGGAGGAAGCCTCGGCCAGCTCCCAGGCCGGGAAGGAGGCGGGGGCCGCCCCTCATCGTGGCGATCGCCACAGTGGGAAGCGGCCTCCTCCTCCTCCCGGTCTGGGAGGAAGGCTCGGCCGGCTCCCAGGCCGGGAAGGAGGCGGGGGTGCCCCTCATCGCGGAGATTGCCGCAGTGGGAAGCGGCCTCCTCCTCCTCCCTGGCCTCGCGGAGGCCTTGGAGGACCCCGCGGCCGAAGCTCCGACCGCGGAGCTGCCTCCAAGGCCTCGCTGGGGCCCGGGAGGGAGTGTCTCTGCGGCTGGAGCTCCAACCGCGGAGAGCCCTCCCAGGCCTCAGCAAGGCCTTGGAGCCGCCGCGGGGGCTGAGGTGGCCGCGGTGGGCGGGGCCGTCCCGGTTTGAGCGCCAAACCGGACCGGGACTGGGATGGCATCACCCAAACCGGGATTGTCCCACCCCCCGGCGGGATATGGCAACCCTACTTTGGAGGCATCTGCGCATGCACAGTCTCAGCTCCAGAAGCCATTCCTGCCCTCACAGTCTGTTCTGAGGGAGGGAGGGAAGTGGGGAGAGCCCATGTTAATTCAGAGGAATGGCTGGAGGTTCTTCTGCGGGGCCCTTGCGGGGGTTAAGAAGGAAGGAAGCCCCTCTTCTGCCCCAAAGAAAGGCAGGGGTCCTCCCAGGCCTCCTCTCCCTCTTTCCTTCCCTGCCCCCTCCTCAGGGGATTCCTTGGGGCCCAGGTACTTGGGGTGTTATTATGAGAAAAGGGGGGTGGGGACCCTTGGAGAGAGGCATGGCCATACAGGGGAGGGGGATCCAAAGGTAAAAAGGTCTTTGAGGAGCCCCCTCCCTTCTGGAAAGTGGGGCAGAGGAGAGACCCTCCTTTCTGATGCCTCATAGTTTTGTGCCAAATAGAAAGCATCATACAGGATAGGTTTTAATAGCATAGGAAACAATTAGGGGAGGGGTTCCTCTGGAGTCCTGGGGGGAGGGGACTCTGTTTGAGAGGGGAGAAGAGCCAAAATCTAGGCCAAAGCCAAGAGGAGGGAAACGGAGGGACCTAAAAACTCTGGCAATCCCCTGGCAACCTGGGAGCTAGATTTAGAGGTCTTCCCTTCATTCCAAATGCCACTTCCCTGGTCTTGAAGCTGAATAAGGAAATCAGATTACATCGTACTGTTTACAGGCTAGAGTCTGTCATTTTCACATCCTATACACGTTGTTAACCGCCCTTAAACTGGTCCCAAGGCCCCCGACTCATGCTGACCCAGTTGATGAGACATCTCCAAGACCCCTGTCCTCCATTGCTCTGCTTAGGTCCTGCAGATTCATGTCCGTTTATTGACTCTACCCATTGGGCTTGCAGTTTTCTCTACCTTCTACTGTTCCTAGCATTGTTGCCCTTCCTAATGAGTCATGCCTTCTTGTGATGTGTCCAAATACGACAGCCTCAATTTAGTCATCTTGGCTTCCAGAGAGAGATCAGTCTTGATCTGCTTTAGGACCCATTTGTTTGGCTTTTGGGCTGTCCATGGGATCCTTAGCACTTTTCCCCACCATCGCATCTCGAATGAGTTGATTTTCTTCCTGTTGGCTTTTTTAACTGTCCAGTTCTCACATGTGTATAAAGTGATGAGGAATCCCATGACTTGGACGGTTCTAGTTTTAGTGCTCAATTGTTTATCTTTAGGATCTCGTCTAGTTCTTTCATCACTGCCCTCCCCATTCCTAGTCTTCCTTTGATTTCTTGACTGCAGTCTCCATTCTGATCAATGCTTGATCCAAGGAACTCTTTAACTCTTTTGATTTCCTCACAGTCTAAGTTGAATTTATGCAGCTGCTCCACAGTTGTTATTTTTTGTTTTCTTTATTTCTTTAGTTCAGCAGTAATCCTGCCTTTACACTTTCACATCAGCCCTTTTCACATCATATACAAACAGTTACTCAAACATCTAAGCAAAGGCCTGACTTTCAGTGTCACACCACTGATCACAACACACACAGTGGTTTCATGGGCACATACATGTCATCACACACCTCATCATTCCTTTGCTGTTTTGCTTCTTTGTGTGTGAGGATCTGTTTCTCTCACAATTGTTCTTCCTTGCTGATTTTTTTCTTTCTGTCCCCACGGCTTTTCTCTCTATTAATCTCCCTCTTCACTTTCTCTCTTTCTCTGTCTCCTCTCCCTCCATATTTTCCTTCTGTATGAGAAAAAAAGAAACTATGTTCCTGACTCTCTAAGACTTATCCCTCCCTCTCTCACACACAAGTCATTAAGTGCATGTCTGCATCTATTTGAAAAATGGTCAATATGCCCACTGCTACCCCCCCCCCCCAAACGTGGGAGATTTCAGGCGTATGTAATGAGAAGTAACATCCTCGTTAACTACATTACACATGATAACTTTTGTAGATCAGAGAGTGAGCTGGTTTACACAGAATTCAACCCCATTACATGAATGAGCCACATTTTCTTTCTTTAATATGTTTATTGCAGTTACATTCCTGCTTTTCTCCCAAAATGGGATACAAGGTGGCTTACATGGGATTCCTCATCACTTGGGATGAGATCATGGGATTCCTCATCACTTTATACACATGTGAGAACTGGACAGTTTATTTTTAAAATATTCAACTAAAACAATTTGCAAAAGCTATAAAGAAATTAAGCGTCAGCATTGAAAACATGACTAAAACACTGAAAACAAAAATGTAATTAAAACAGTTTATATATATATATGTGTGTGTGTGTGTGTGTGTGTGTGTGTGTATATATATATATATATATATATATATATATATATATATATATCTACAGAGAGAGAGCATACCATGTCACACACTGCAGCTCCATAGTTAAAATCCCAAAGGCTGCCCAAATAGAAATGCCTCCATCTGCCAGAAGAAAGACAGGAGGGAAGGAGCCAAACGGGCTTTCTGTGGAGCCAAGTCCTATCTATTGGGATCAGCCACGGATAAGGCTCTCTCCTGAATCCTTACTAACCATGTCTGTGAGGATGGTGGGACTGTGAGGAAGCCCTCCCTTTAGATGTCAATGCACACCTTGGTTTATATAAAGAGATACGACCTTTCCAGTATTAAGAACAAAAGCTTTATGCTCACAGACGCAGTTTCTCATCTCCACTCCTGCTTTTTCATACCTTGGAAGAAGAGATGGGTCATTCCTTTTATGGCCTTAAACAGACCTCTGTGACATCCAAACATGAACAATGTGATTTCCCTAAATGCAGCGTGACAAAAACCAACCAAATATGAACTAAGGTATCAGATCTTGGTTTGTTTTAACCAGAGTTTACCCATAAAAAACAACACTGTGCCTTCTCAAAAGGATTCTTTAAACTTGAGTAGCTGGAGCTAATTAGTTTGCGTCTTAATACTATCGTGAGGAGGAGGGAAGCCTCAGATCTGACCTAAATGCATTGCTATCACTTCTATCCTGACCGTCTTCAATAAAGTTATTTTATTTATTCAATAAAAAAAGAATTGGAAGCAAATGCTTTCAAGCCCCTTCTCCAACGAGCAAAAAGAGGAGGGCAGAGTATGAGAGCTCAAGGCTCATATACTATTCATGTCACAAGAAACCACGGTTTCCCATTACAATAATACCAGGGCAGCATGTACATTAGATAGGGCTTTAAGCACCAAATGCTGAAAAACACACTCAGTAGCACACAGAAGATATAAGGAAAACTGTCGCATGGAGCAGGTCAGTGTCACCAAGTGTGGAAGAAGAAGGAAAAGTGTATTATATACTGCCTCATATGGAGATCTCTGGTCAGCTATATCAGTAACAGACTTCCCTCGGGTGATATTCTCCTGGCATTTTTGGACTACAAATCCCTATCAGTTCCTAAAGTGGAATGATATACACAAGTTACTGTTCAAAATATCTAGGAGATTGGGGAAAGCTCTGGCTGACTTTTCAGGGACAGGGATAGATCTTTCTTAGCTTCCTTTCTTCATAAGATCCTACACAAAAACTGAACACAGAACCTCCTACATGCAAAGCATGAATGCTGTCAGTGCATTATAGCACCTTTCTTGCAATATGGTAAAAACACATACCAGGACCTATAACTGTAGAACATGAGATACATGATTTGGAGGTGAAGAAGGGACACTCCTTTTTCAACGTGAGATTAGCCCACATGGACAGTAAGAAAATGCTTAAAGAAGTTACAGGTTTATTTAAATAGGGTACTGAAGATGTCACAAGCTTTAGGCTGAAATCATTGGTGACCACTGATGACAAGGGCAATGTCCAGCAGATGACTGACACACAAACAGCCACATTGCACCAAATACTTTAAAAGGAAGCACCAGGGGATGGGGGTGGAAAATCCTTCTCTGTCTACCATTTATTATTATTCCGAGAATACAGTCATTCATTCACTGTCACCCACTGACCACAATTCTCTGCATGGAATAGAATTTGTTGGAAATACAAAACACAGTACAACAGCGATTCAACAAAACAGTGGTGAAAAACAGCAAAGAGAAAACCAGCAGCAGGGAATAAACCTATGGCCAACTTCTGGCAGAGATTCCTAGAGAGAACATATCAGTTGAAACCTCAAATAATCACATCCGCAAAAGTCAAAGCCGCAAACGTAGAAGGCCAACTCTATTCCATAAAGCTAAAAAGCAGCTTCATATTTTTTTGTGCTAGAAAAGGAAAAAGTGTAGAAGGACTATGTATCTTGCAGGTATTACATTGGCATAGAATTTGGGGGAGAAGGCGACTTTCACTGAATTACATCCAAACAGGTGTGTCTGTGAGCGTGTGTGTGCACCATCTTCAAGTTGCCTGTCAACTTATGGTGACCCCATGAATTTCATGCGTCTTCATAGGCAAGGAAAGACTCAGCCATGGCTTTGCTAATCCCTTCCTCTGAAATATAGCCTGCAGCACCTGACCTTTGTTGGCAGTCTCCCATCCATTACTACCCAGGGCTGACTCTGCTTAGCTTCTAAGATCAAGTGGGCATTGGTGCCTTTAGAGTTTTTAGGCCAAATACACCTACACTACAAGCGAATTCCCACAACTCTTGTGCAGCTGCTGGGTCTTCCCAGATACAGACACATCTTGGAAATCCTTGAGAGAAAGGGCAATGGATGGCATTAAGGAGAGCATCACTTTCATCAGACCCAACATGGACCCCTAAGCCTCTTCCTCATGTACTGAAGATAGACAAAATAGAATGGAAAATGGCCATAGTATAGCCATAGTTCAGCATGTTTCCATTTCATTCACTTCAAAAGGAATCATTAATGATGCATTTGGGGCCTATAATTCTATGTGTAATAATCTTGGAGAAGGAAAATAAACCATAGGTTTGGACCACAGATGTATCCCAAAGGAATCAATGGGATCCTTAACTGGATCATACAAAATAAATCTCTCTTACAATGCAACCATTTTCATTTCCTAGCAGCCACTTAGGCATCTTACAAATTCAACATGTTTAATTTAAAAACAGCATCAAAGAGGAAGAGTGGGGCAAACCCGACTTCGAAAGACCCGATAGCGTTGTTGAATATCGACTATAAGATCTTTACTGGGGTATTAGCGAAGAGAATGAAGGAAGTGTTAAACGAGATTATTAAGGACGATCAGAATGGCTTTTTGCCCGGTAGGCAGTTAAGATACAATACTAGGGTAATTCTGAACATTATAGAATACTATGCCTCTCATATTGAAAAAGAAATGGCTTTGTTATTTGTGGATGCTGAGAAGGCTTTTGATAGTATAAGTTGGAAATTTATGTTTTATGTTCTAGAAGACATGGGAATGGGGGAAACATGTTTAGCAAATATTAGACAACTATACACCCAACAAAAGGTACAGATAATTGTAAATGGACAAAAAACGGATCAGGTATTAGTAGAAAAAGGAACCAGACAGGGGTGTCCTCTGTCCCCTTTGCTCTTCATAACTATATTGGAAATTTTAAATAATGCAATTAGGGAGAATAAGAAAATTAGGGGAACTCGGGAGAAAGATCAGGAATACAAGATCCGTGCTTATGCCGATGATATGGTAATTATAATGGAGGACCCTTTGAAAAGTATAGACTTTGTTATGAAGGAGCTGAAAGAATTTGGATATTTATCTGGGATTAATATGAATAAAGAAAAGACAATGATGATTACAAAAAACATGAGAGGAGAAAGGGAGAAAGAATTAGAAAGAAGATCAGGAATAAGGTCGGTTAAAAAAACTAAATATCTAGGAATATGGGTTACAAATAAGAATATTGAATTATATGAGAATAATTACAAAAAAACTTGGACTCAGATAAAAAAGGACCTACAGAGGTGGGACAAGCTAGATATTTCCTGGCTTGGAAGAATAGCAACCGTAAAAATGAACATATTACCAAGGTTGATGTTTCTATTTCAAAACTTACCCATTATTACAAAAGAGACAATACTCATGGATTGGCAGAAAGAAATAAACAAATTCATATGGAAAGGTAAACGTGCAAGAGTTAATGATCGGGTCTTGAAAAAGGAGGCTGTAAAAGGTGGTTGTGGTGTACCTGATTTAAAGTTGTACTATCGGGCATGTGGAATTGTATGGGTGATAGACTGGATAAAGGCAAGCAATTCCAGACTGTTGTGTTTAGAAGCTAGTAATGTTAGATTCGGCTGGCATGCGTACCTTTGGTATAAAAAACAATTGGTAAATAATGATTTTGTTAACCATGCCATCCGAAAATCTTTATTAAAAATCTGGAACGCGGTGAGAAAAATGCTCTACCAAAAAATACCAGGCTGGGTCTCTGTGCAGGAAGCCTTTTTTAGTAGATGGGATAAGAAGCAAAAATGGATTAGATATAAAGATTTATTAAGGACTAATAAGAATGGGGAAATAGAAATAAAGACCAAGGTTGAGTTAGAGAAAGCAGGGATAAATATACATTGGTTTGGATATTTACAAATAAAATCCAAATATAAACAAGATCTGTCCAATGAGGGATTTGAAACTAACGATAATGACTTTGATAAAGTTATTTGGACTCAGGATAAAGGCAAAATAGCCAAAATATATAAATTGTTATTAGCTTGTGAACTGGAGGGGGAAACTGTTACATATAGCATGACCAAATGGGCTCAAGAATTCGGCCGGGTTATTACAATGGAATGCTGGGAAAATTCTTGGAGGAAAACATGTAAATTCACTGCGTCATAGGATTTGAAAGAAAATTATATTAAAGTTTATAACAGATGGTATTACACTCCGGTGAGGATAGCAAGAATGGCTAAAGGTAACAACGATAGATGTTGGAAATGTCTGGAAGAAAAAGGTTCCTATGTACATATGTGGTGGGGTAAAGTACATAATATAATACAAAAAATATTGAATATAAAATTTCCTCTATCACCAGAATTATATGTGCTCAACATGACGTCAACCATGGGAAAGGATATAGAAAAATCTTACTGGAGAATTATGTTATATTTTGTATCGGCGGCAAGAATTTTACTGGCCAAGTATTGGAAAGACAAAAGTGTTCCAGATACAGAAGAATGGCTAAAAAAAGTAATAGAGTTAAGGGAGATGGATAATTTAACGATGATGTTAAGAAATAAAGACAAAGAGAATAGACATTGGAAGTTATTAGATAAGTATGTAAAAAGGCAATGGAAAGTATAAGTGTGAAAGGATAATAAGAGTCCTTGACTTCCAACTGAACAAAAAGAAGAAGAGAAAGAGCTGAGCTTAATAGGCAGAATTTTCTTTTGTTATGGGAAGCAAGGGAGATAAATGTAACAATATACAAATTGTAATTGTATTGAGTTGTATGAAGCTAGATGCTGTTAAATGTAGAGGTATGTAATTGTATTATTTGACATTTTAATCAATAAAAAAATTAAAAAAGAAAAAAAGAAAAAAAAGAAAGACCCATTTAGGATTAGGGCAATTAAGGGAGCTCTTATAGATCACCTATAATAGTATTATAATAGCTACTGCCTCCATTGTTTGTTCATTCTGATCTCAATCCACAATCATTTAATTGTGTGTGCGTGTGTATGTCTGTGTCTATATGCGTGTGTGTGCATATGATCTTACAATACTGTACTCCAAGCATCTGAGAAAGGCTGTATCTGCACTGCAGAGATAATCCAGTTTGGCACCACTTCGACTACCATGGCTCAATGCTATGGAATCCTGGGAAGTGTAGTTTGTTGTGGCACCAGAGCTCTCTGACACAGAAGGCTAACACAAAACTCACAAAACTATCAATCCCAGAATCCCATAGCATTGAGCCAGGGCAGTTAAAGTGGTGTCAGATGAGATGATTTCTGCAGTGCAGATGCAGCTGAAATGAATCACAACCCACAGAAGTGATGCTGAAATAAAACCCTTAAGTCTTTACTTGCTTTGTTGTTATTAGCTACCTTCGACTCAACCCCGACTCACAGCAACGCTGTGGATGAGCCACCTCCAAAGCCCTCTATCCTCCATTGCTCTGCTCAGGTTCCCTTGATTCAGCCCTGTAACCTCCCGAATTATGTCTAGCCATTTGGCATGCAGCCTTCCTCTCTTTCTACTCCCTTCTACCTTTCCTAGCATTATTCTCCTTTTCAATGGTTCATGCCTCCTCATGATGTGGCCAAAATACAACACTCAGTTTAGTCATTTTGGCTTCCGGGGACATTTCAGGCTTGGTCTGTTCTCGGACCCATTTGTCTTTTTGACTCAGCCTTCTTCTCCAGCACCACATCTCAAATGAATTCATGTTCTTCTCATCCACTTTCATTACTGCCCAGCTCTCACAGCCGTACATGGCAACAGGGAATACAATGGACTGGACATTAGTGCTCAGTTGTATATCTTTAGATTTTAGGACCTTGCCCAGTCCCTGCATGGCTACTCTTCCCATTCATAGTCTTGTTTCGATTTCTTGACTGCAGTTTCCCATTCTGATCAATGTTTGCTCCAAGATACAATAAACCTTTTAACTTCCTCATTATCTAGGTTGGATTTATGTACATCTTCCCTAGTCATTATTTTTGTTTTCTCTATGTTCAGTAACAAGCCTGCCTTTGCCATTTCTTCCTTGACCTTCCTTAGTCATTGTTCCAAGTCCGTGGTGTTTTCCAATAGTAGTATTGTATCATCCATGTATCTTAAGATTGCTGATGTTCCTTCCTCTTATCTTCCCTCCTCCTTTTCAAACCAGCTCTTCGTTTATTTTCTGCATGTAAATTGAACAGTTGGGGTGATAAGATTCAGGCTTTTTCCAATTGAGAACTATTCTGTTTCTCCATGTCCTTTTCTGAGAGTAGCCTCTTGTCCTGAGTACAGATTCCTCATCAGGACTATCAGAGGTCTTGGCACTCCCATGGCTTTAAGGGCTTTCCATAGCCTTTCATGATCTATGCAGTCAAAGGCTTTGCTATAATGACCAGTGTTTCATAAACTCTGGTCTTCCAAGTGGTTTGGACTTTACTGGTCAGTAAACGGGGGAGCTGTAATCCTGGGAACAAGTTTAGGAAACACTGCTATAGTCTATTAAGCACACAGTGATTTTCCCCCCTGGAATGCCTCTGTACAGTCACAGAACTACAAATCCCAGAATCCCATATCACTGACAGCCATGGCAGTTAAATGTGGACTATTTCTGCAGTGTAGATGCAACCAAAATGAATTACAACTCATAGAGTTGGAAGAGACCACAAGGGCCATCCAGTCCAACCCCATTCTGCCATGCAGGAACTCTCAATCAAAGCATCCCTGACAGATGGCCATCCAACCTCTGCTTAAAGACCTCCAAGGAAGGAGACTCCACCAAAATCTTGGAGGGAGTTTGTTCCACTGTGAAACAGCCCTTTCTGTCAGGATGTTCCTCCTGATGTTGAGGTGGAAGCTCTTCTCCTGCACTTTGCATCCATAGTCCCTGGAGCAGCAGAAAAGAAGCTTTCTCCCTTCTCAATACGACATCCCTTCTAATATTTAAACAGGGCTATCATACCACCTCTTAAATATCTCTTCTCCAAGCTAAACATCCCTAGTTCCCTAAGTCCTTCCTCATAGGGCTTCCTTTAACTGCCATGGCTCTCAGAGATATGGAATTGTTAGATTTGTAGTTGTGTGACTATACAAGCATTCCGGGGGGGGGGGGAGGGGATCACTCTGTGCTTAATAGACTATAGCACCGTTTCCTAAACTTGGTTTCCAAATCCTGTATAAAAATGTCTGCTTCAGACTCAAGAATGGCCTTTCCTCCTCTTCTGTGAAGAACATTGCGACATCTCAGAAGGTGATCTGTAATAGAAAATAGCCCTCATCCAGAGAGTGATTAAGGAGAGAAGCACAGGGTGAATCCCAAATATGATTTGATCCCTTCAGGATATCATGAGAGTGGGACATATTGGAACATCCTCCCTTCTCTTTTCCTTAGCTCCCTGGATCTTCAAGAAAGGGATAAGAGGGAAAAGACAAGGCCGCAATTTTTGTTCCTGGTCTTCTAGATTTCTTGTGTGATGGGAGACTTTTTTAAGCACATGAAAAGCTTTCCATGTAGGTCCTGACAATCTGCTTTTCTAAACTGATATAAGTCTAGGGCAGCCTCTCCCAATCATCCAAGTTTTATTATTTATGTATTTGATTTCCAGTCTGTTTGGTCAAGTTCTTTTATCACAAAAGGCAGAGAACACCACAGGGCCCTCTTCCCATACTTGACAATGAAAATAGGAAGACCACATATTGAATCATTAGGAATGACTTCTTTCATGATGGCTCCAAAACCAGGAGCTTCACTGCATCAAAATGGAGGAGCAGCCCTGTCTCAAAGCCATGGGCTCAATGCTCTTTTGGGAACAGAAGAAGTCCTCCTGAGGACACTCTGAGGGGCTGCCATTGGCTGGAATCCCAGTCCCTCCCACATCCCACAGAGAATGACATCGCTGCTATGGAAGGCTCTCTTGACCAATCAGAGAGCAAGATGAAGGTTCTTCTGGAAGCTTCCGTGAGAAGGAGATATAAGGCCTGAGAGACCAAGAGACAGTTGGGGGAATTGTGTCGGTTGGAGATCGAGAGAGAGAGAGTTAAAGAGTGGATCTTGGAAGTTAGTCTCAGAATTGGAGGTTTAGGTCTATTTATTCTTTTAATTGCTTGTATGAATTGAATATTATATACTTACAGATATTGTACCTGCAAGACTCTTAATATCTTGTAGGACTTATATTTTACTTATATTTTGTTATCTATAGTAAATACCTCCTTGGAGTAGCTACTACTCACACTCCTTTTACACATGTCTTAGATTGGTTGATGCTTGGGAAGATCAGTAAAGAAGGAGAAATAAGGTTCCTTAACTGGTCCCAGTGTAGGTTAAGGGAAGTCCTTTTATGATTCACTGGATGATGGCAGCGGGATTTGAGGAAGTTAAGGGTCTGCTGGGCTAAGAGCCCTAATGTCTAAATGTCTAATTAACCATTTGTAATCCACTCTGATAGCCTTTTGGCTGAAGAGAGGAGTATAAAACTATTATTATTATTATTATTATTATTATTATTATTATTATTATTCCAGGGCCGCAGTTTGGCTGCTTGGACCACCGGAGATCATCAGAGTGAGTCAGTTGGAAAAGCCCATCTCACTCCAGAAAATAAAGGTACTTGAGGAGTTTGCACTCTGCGTCTTTCTGTAATAATAGCTACAAAACTGATAATAGCATTTGGGACATTTAGTCTTTTAAAAACAAATATGGCAGATTTAAATGCTGCTTTAAAACCTCTTTCCATCTGCCAGCTTTGCGCTGGTTTTGGGGTGAAATGAGAAAGTGTTGGGAGGGAGGGACTGCCAACAGAATTAGGAGATGCATTGCAGGCTATGGACAGTTTGCGGCCAAGAAAGGCCCAAAAGACACGGCAGCAATAGTCCAGTTTGAGAGCGCTTTAACTGCCCTGGTCCAGTGCTAGGGAATCCTGGGAACTGGAGTTTATTGTGGCACCAGAGCTCTCTGACAGAGTAGGCTCAATGTCTCACAAAACTACATTTCCCAGAATTCCATTTTGTGTTCTAGTGGCCATTTTGTTTTCCAGCAGCCATCTTGTGTTCTGGTGGCCTTTTCCTCTTCCGGTGGCCATTTTGTGCTGCTTGTGACTGTGGGGAATAATGTTCCGGAACCTTCTCTGAGCCTCAGTTGAACAAAGGCTTCTCTTTCTCTCCTGAGGCTCCAGAGTCAGAAGGAGGCCAGGCTCCTTGGGCCAAAAGGAAGGAAGTGTGTCTCTTTGTGTGTCTTTTGTGTCTCTTTTCTGAGAGGGTTTTCTTATTACACAGCTCTGCTATTTCTGGGGAACAAGGGTTTTAAAAGGGAGCAGAAATGGGAGGATAGTTTTAATACAAGCCTTATTCTTCTTCTTCACAAACATTGGGCTTTGGCTTCTAAGAGGAGGCTAGTCCCCCAAACAAGGCCAAAAATGGCTCCTTTGGGAGGTTTTAAAAGCCTCCCCAGTTTCCTTATTAATAGATTTTCAGACAAGAAGGAAGGAGACAGACCAGAATAACTCATATTACCAAGAATGAAAGAAATAAACATACAAACAAACAAACAACAAACTGCTTATATTTTTAAAAAGCAAAGCCATCTTTAACAGCATAAAAATCAACTTTGATGCTTTTACAACCGACTCAGGCTGTATTTGCACTACAGAAATAATCCAGTTCTAAAGTGTGTTAACTCTTCTGACTCCATCCTATGGAATCCTGGGATTTCTAGTTTGTTGTGGCATGAGAGCTCTCTGGCAGAGAAGGCTAAGTGTCCAAAGGTAAAATCCCAGGATTCCATAGAACTGAGCGGTTAAAGTGGTGTCAAAGTGCCTTATTTCTGTTGTGTGGAGGACACCTTCTTGGGAAATGGACCGATGATGAGGAAAAGCACTGGGGACGTCTGGAGGTCTCTGCAGATTATTTGTTTATTTATTCATTTATGATGCACCCATTTCACATCCAGCTATAGGGACATAACCAGGGTCCTCTCCAATTCCCCATCCCCTAATCCCCCACCACTCTAAGAAGGCATGGAGTATCTGTTGTGTAGGGGAGCTGCTTCTCAGAGGGGGACAGGAAAAGTCTTAGAGCCCCCATTTCCCATTGGCAGGAGAGGAAAGGTGATTGTGGGGGGCAGGCCTAGAAGGAGGAGGGAAAGGTGGCCATGGGGAGAAGGAGGAAAGGCCTCAATGAATACTTTCTTTTGGGGGAGGTATTGGTCTATGGCATAACGGCAATTGCCTCCCCCCCCATACACAAAGCAATGGCTGCCAAGGCCTTCCCTCCAACCCCTCCTCTGATCCAGGAGGAGACCATGGAGGGACTGGTCTCTGTTGCCTGGCAGAACAACCTCACAGGGTTGTTGTTGTGATTGTGGTTGTGAGGAGAAGAGAAAGGGGCATGGGGGGAGAAGGGGCTCTCCACAAAAAGAAGAAGTGAGAGGGAGGAGTTCCTTTCAGGGGTGCATTAGAGTTTTTTGTGGGGGAAGAGGCCTGTAGCCTTGTTAAGTGAAAGGTCTTGGTTTCCAACGCTTCACCATTTTAGTCGCCCTCCTGGTACAAATTTGATAAAGAAGACCCTCTACTTTTTCATGATGATGATGATGATGATGACGATAGCCCTCTGTATCTACAGATTTCTTTACCTGTGGATTGAACCATTCAAGGCTTGAAAATATAGAAAATAATGTAAATTCCAAGAGCAATTCTTGGTTTTGCCATTTTACATAATAGACGTTGCTTTTGTTGTTGTTATTATTGTGTGTCTCCAAGTCGTTTTGAATTTATGGTGACCCTAAGGCAGGCCTATCACAGGGCTTTCCTTGGCAAATATCTTCAGAATAGCTTTCCTATTGCCTTTCCCTGAGGCTGAGAGAGTGTGACTTGCTCAAGGTCACCCAATGGTTTTCCATGGCAGAGCTGGGATTCCAAATCTGACATAGTTCAGTTATGCTCAAACCAATATGCCACACTGGCTCCTATATTATGGACACCATTTCACTGGGCCATTTCATTTCATGGTCTTGGCCCAGCTTTCTCATCCATGGAGGTCATTTTGCAAGCCCCCTTCTCCTCCTCCATTTCCAGGCCCAGCTCCTTCTGCATGCCTTCCAACTCTCCCAGTTTGGAAGGGACATTCCCCCTGATTCATCCTCTGCCCTCCCACCTTCTCAGCTACTTTTCAAATGTCCTGGTTTCTTCTTCCTCCTCCTGCCATTTCTCCCTTCTCTTCAGCTCATTGCCATTGCTGCAAACTGAGTCCAAAGGGCAAAAGCAGTCTGCCTTCCATGAAGACAGCCAAGGAGAAAGGAGAAGAGGGGCCCTTCCCAGAGGCTCAGACAAAAGCAAACAGCTGCAGCCTCTCCTAGTTTGCTTCTCCTTCTTCAGGAAGAACCTTGCAATCTTGATCATATTCTGAGGTTCCTTGGTCACAGACTCCCTTTGGGATTCCCCTCCAAAATATCATGGCCCCACAGAAACTCCGAAGAGAGGAGAGGAGGCCTGGCAGCCGGAAGAGCCCTTTTCAGATGGAGGATGAGGAGGAGGCTTCTTTGCTTCCATCCCCCAAGGCTGCCTCCCTACAGAAGACCTTCCAGCCCCCCATCATTGACTCCAACCTGGGGGCCTTTCATTCATCATTATCACATAGGAACCAAATTTGAGAGCTCCTCATTGAGGCACCCATCTTTCCTTCACTGCCAGGGAAATCCAGATGAGCCCTTCTTCCTAAGCAGTCAACAGTCAAAGCCACCAGCCTTCTAGAACCCTATTCAGGCTCCAAGCCAACTGCCAGCCTCTCCCAGAATTCCACACGCTCCCTTCCTCCCAGCGGAGGAGACTGGGAGACGGAGCAATGGGTGCAAACTCCAGAACATGAGAGACTCCCCCTCAGCATCTCCCCCCTTTTCCTCTCTTCCCATTTCAAGTCCCTTCCAGGTCTCTCCCACTTTCCAGAGGGGGAGCTGAATTAGTTTAATTCTTTTTACTTTTATTTTAATGTATACTTTTGTATGTTATAATTTAATTTTATTAAACTTGTAATTTCAGTTGTGTCCCTTTATGAGGGGGAATGAGATATTATTATTATTATCATTATTATCATCATCATCAACAACAACAATTATGATAATTAGCTTCTTGTTCCCAAAACCACAGAACCTTGTGAAAAGTCAAAGACTAACAGAGATCAAAAATGCACTGCATAAATACTCCAGTTTGAGACTGCTTTAACTGCCCTGGCTCAATGCTAGGGAATTCTGGGAACTGTAGTTTTGTGAGACATTTAGCCTTCTCTGTCAGAGAGCTGAGGTGCCACAATAAACTACAATCCCCAGGATTCCCTAGCACTGAGCAAAGGCAGTTAAAGCTGTCTGAAAGAGGGTTATTTCTGCCGTGTGATTTGGACCTCTGTTAGCCTTTGAGCTTCCACAAGGCTTTGTGCTTTTGAAGGAAGAGACTCATCATCATCATCATCATCATTATCATCATCATCATCCCTGCAGTGTGTTCTGAACCAGAAATCAGTGGGACTTAACTCCCAGAAAGTGGGGCCAGGATTGCAGTCCTAGGAGGAGGAGGAAGGCATAGAGGAAGGGCCTGAGGAGGAGGAGGAGCAGAGAGGCCTCTGAGGATTCTTCAGGGGAAGAAGGAGAAGGAGAAGGGGCTCCTGGGGGAAAAACCACTGGGAGAACTAGCTCCTGGTTGCAACTTCTTCTTCTTCTTCTTCTTCTTCGTATTATTATTATTATTATTGTTAAATTTTATTTATTTATAAAGACATAAAAATATTTACAAATAGTATCTCAGTGATAGTTTTTTGTGGGTTTTTCAGGCTATGTGGCCATGTTCTAGTATCTCAGTCAGTCTCTGTATTATAGTATCAGCAAAGATTTTAGCTGTTGTTAAAGTCTGGAAATCCTATTTGGGGTCCTTTCCGACTTTGGGGCCCTTTCAACCTCCATTTTGGGTTCCCTGAAGGCCTCAAACTGACAACTGCCAAGCGCTGAGCCATTGGCAGCCATTTTGTGTTCTGGTGGCCATTTTGTGCTGCTTGTGATTGTGGGGAATAATGTTCCAGAACCTTCTCTGAGGCCTCAGTTGAACAGAGGCTTCTCTTTCTTTCTGAGGCTCCAGAGTCAGAAGGAGGCCAGGTTCCTTGGGCCAAAAGGAAGGAAGTGTGTCTCTTTGGCCTGTTACAGACAGTCAAAATAAAGCTGCTTCAAGTCACAGTGGAGGTATGGTGTTTCAATGATGCATGCGTCCTAAGAGTCCAGAAGCCGCACCAAAGCCACACTCCAGACTGGAGCGTGGCTTTGGTGCGACTTCTGGACTCTTAGGACGCATGCATCATTGAAACACCATACCTCCACTGTGACTCGAAGCAGCTTTATTTTGGCTGTCTGTAACAGGCCTTTGTGTGTCTTTTCTTATTACACAGCTCTGCTCCTTCTGGGGAACATGGGTTTTAAAAGGGAACATGGGTTTTAAAAGGGATCAGAAATGGGAAGGATAGTTTTAATACAAGCCTTATTATTATTCTTCATAAACATCGGGCTTTTGCTCCTAAGAGGAGGCTTGTCCCCTCCAAAAAGGCCAAAAGTAGCTCCTTTGGGAGGTTTTAAAATTTTTCCAGTTTCTTATTAAGAGATTTTCACTCAAGAAGGAAGTCATCTCAAATGACCAAATAAAAATAGAAACAAACAAGAACAACAAAAATAAGGATTACAGACTAAAACAAACCACTTATTTTTTAAAAGGAAAACCATTATTTGGAGGGTAAAAACAAGACTTGGGTGCTTCTATCCTTTTACAACCAATTTAGGCTGTATCTGCTCTACAGAAATAATCCAGTTCGAAACCACTTTAACTCTCCTGGCTCTGTCCTGTGGAATCCTGGGATTTGTAGTTCGTTGTGGCACCAGAGCTCTCTGGCAGATAAGGGTAAGTGTCCCAAAGGTAAAATCCCAAGATTCCATAGCACTGAGCGGTTAAAGCGGTGTCAAACTGTTTTATTTCTGCAGTGTGGATGCAGCCTTCTTGGGAAAGGGGCTGATGCTGGAAAGCACTGGGGACCTCTGGAGGTTTCAGCAGATTATTCATTTATTTAGTTATGATGCACTCATTTCACATCCAGCTACAGAGACATAACCAGGGCCCTCTCCAATTCCCCACCCCCTAATCCCCCATCACTCTACTAAGACATGGAGTATCTGTTGTGTAGGGGAGCTGCAGTGAGTGTATGCTAAGTCCAGGGGGCTTTGTTTGGTGCAGAGGGAGGAAGGGGATGCCCACCTCTGCATCGGCCCAAAGGAGGCATGTGTCACCTGCGTATGTCACCAGCAGGATGCTATTCTCTGTGTCTTTGAGTGCTGCAGGGTTTCTTGCCAAGTCAATCCTAACCCTGGTCCCTTTTCTCAGGAACTTCATCTCTGCTTCCTTCTACACGGCTTTGGACCTCTCTTGCTGGAAGTGACCCAAGTGCAAGACCACCAGGACCCCTGCCCACCTGATGGCTGATAGAGAGGCCAAGCAGAGGGAGTTGGGCTCCCAGAGAAAGAGGCTGCGGAGGTACAAGAATTCTTTGGTGAGTTGAAGTTCTTGACTATTAATTTCATCTGTGTCACTGCTAGGTCAGTTCATGAAAGCAAGCGGAGAACATATTCTCCCAATATGGCAGAGACAGTCCTGGTTAACCCCCTGTCACCCCACTTTTTCAGGGACTTTTAAAAATTTCCCGGTTGCTCTCTCCTCCTCCCACTTTCCCCCTTCTCAGCTCACTTCAATTCCTGAGTGCCATTCAGTTTGCACCCCATCAACTCAAAAGTGGGGAGAAGAGAGGAAAGACGGAGGCAGGATATTGCCCTTCCCAGGAGGCTGAAGCAAAAGCAAACTTCTGTGCCCTTCCCTGTTTGTGTGACCTCCCTCATAAACAACTTTGGCCATCTTCACTGCCTTCTGGATTGCTTCTCCACATGTGTCTTGCTTTTCCCATCTCTGCAATATTGGAGGATATGGGGGAACATCTCTGGATCTAAATATGGGGCAGCCCCAGTGGCCCTCAATCCCAGTGTGCTCCCCAAAACTGTTATTAAAAATGACGCTTGCCTCTGAAATGTGGCAAGAAATTTCTAAATGCACTATAATTCTTTGGTGGCTAAAAGTTCTGTATGTATTGGGATAGTGAGTATCCTAATACATCTTCAATATCCCAGCAATGGCCTAAATTATATTGTTTATGATATTAGAATCATAGAGTTGGAAGAGACCACAAGGGCCATCCAGTCCAACCCCCTGCCATGCAGGAACTCTCAATCAAAGCATACACATCAGATGGCCATCCAGCCTCATCTTAAAGACCTCCAAGGAAGGAGACGCCACTGCATTCTGAGGAAGGAGTGTGTTCCACTGTCAAACAGCCCTTACTGTCAGGACGTTCCTCCTAATGTTCAGGTGGAATCTCTTTTCCTGGATCTTGCATCCATTGTTCCGGATCCTGTTTTCTGGAGCAGCAGAAAACAAGCTTGCTCCCTCCTCAATATGACATCCCTTCATATATTTAAACAGGGCTATCATATCACCTCTTAACCTTGTCTTCTCCAGGCTAAACATGTCCAGCTCCCTAAGTATATTATATTGAAAGGATTCGAGACAAACTAGATTTAAAGGCAGCAGGTTTTTGCTTGCTAACATAATTTAAAGTTTATTTCCTGCACTGAATTCTGAAGTGATGAAATAATATTTGGGATACACCATGCGATTTCCTTCCCTTTTCCTTAGTCACTCCCTGGATGAGGGCTATTTTCTGTTGCAGGTGACCTTTGCGGATGTGGCAGTATATTTCACCAAAGACGAATGGAATCTGTTGACGAAGAAGCAGAGGCTTATGTACAATTGTGTAATGATGGAGAATTATGAGAATGTGGCTTCTGTGGGTAAGGAACCTGAATCCATTGTCCTTTCTATGAGACTGAGGTCCCTTTTGTGCTAAATTATCATGGTGCTATGATTCCACTAGCATTATAGAATCATAGAGTTGGAATAAACCACAAGGGCCATCCAGTTGAACCCCCTTCTGCCATGCAGGAATACATTTCCAAACACCATCCAGCCTCTGTTTAAAGACCTCCAAGGAAGAGGATTCCACAAAAGTAAGTCAGCTCTTATCTGAGAGATATTATCTGTGAAATAGTCATTTAAAGCATCACAGTGATCTGTCGTAGGCTCTAATGGTGGGTTCTGGGGGGCAGATGCCTGGATCAGGTTCCAGGTCCCCCCCCCCACACACACACACACACACACTTAAGCCATCCCTTTATGCTTCTCTTCCCTTGGCATTTTCACTCCTTTATTCCTTCCTTCTACTCCTTTTACCTACATCCTTTCAAGGGGGTCCAAGGCCTGTTCAGCATGTTCCCAAAACCGGGAGGAGGCAGATTCAGGGGCTGAGACTGTGCATGCACATTTGCCACCAAAGGCCCCTCTTGAGCATGTGCAGGGATCGCAAAGCCCTAGCTGCTGCTGCTTATTCCATTGTCGGCATTTGGAAGAAGGGAAGGATTACACCCTTCCTTCTTTTTTCCTTCCTTCCTTCCTTCCTTCCGGAACGGAGTCCAAGCTGCGGAGCTGGACTCAGGAGGGAAAGGCTGTGAAGACTCTGCTTTGTACATACAGATCTGTCTCTGTGAGAGTGTGTGTGTGTGTGTGTGTGTGTGTGTGTGTGTGTGTTTGCCTCTGCTGCTCATATGGCTGGGAATGGAGCTGAGGACTGAGAAGAGAAGAAAGGGTCGGTTTTGTGCAAATTCAGAACTTATATGCATCAATGAGTCCATTGTGTTGAAATAACAAAGAACTTTATTAAGAACACATTTATTTGTTCTATTCCAGGCGTTTTGCCATTCTTCCATTTCAATTTTGCATCCCATATCCTGCGCCCGTTTCACCATATACTTTTTTACAGTCTCCTGTTCCATATTCCTGCTCAACAGTAGTTTGTGTCATTTGGATATCTTGTTCTTATCAGGTTGCCAGAACAAATCATCCAATCTGTTTAGTCTAGCTTCGATCCCTATTGTTTTGTTGTCTACCAGAAATCTTTGTTTTAGCTGGTAGGAATTAAACCACTGTCTATTATGTCCATCCTTGTTAATATCTTCCCTAGATCTTATCGACCAATTCCCTGATTGATCCTTCTTAAGCCAATGTTTGTAAGTGAGCCAATTACTGATGCTTATCCATCTATCGAAGAGTGCCTTCTGGACCGAAGTCCGAAGTGGTAACTTAAAACAAAATGTCTTTTTAATCTTGTTCCAAGTGAGTAGTAAAGATTTCCTCATTGGATGATTATTGAAATCTTTATTCATCCCCAACTTCTCATAACATAAGAAGGCGTGCCAACCAAATCTTAACTGCACATCCTCTAGATCAAGCATTTCTTTGTCCTCTAATTTAATCCAGTTTTGTATCCAAATTAGATTACATGCCCAGTAATATAATCTGAAGTCTGGGAGCGAATAGCCCCTCTCTCTGAAGCATCTTTGAGCTCCTCCCATTTAATCCGAGGTTTGTGTCCTTTCCATATGAATTTTTTTAGCTCGGCTTCCCAACCTTTAAATATCCTTAATCTCTATTGGCAAATTTTGTAGCAGAAACATAATTTTCTGTAGAAGTGCCATTTTGATTACAGCAATTCTGCCTAGTAGTGAAAGATTTAACCAGCTCCATCTCCTTAAATTTTATCTTATGTCTTTCCATACCCCTAAATAATTATTGTCTTTAGAAATCCAAATTCCTAAGCAGCTCATTTTCTTTCCTACTTGGAAGCCCGGTTTCCTCTTTCATTCCTCTACCTCTTCTCCAGTCATATATCTAGTTATCAACACTGTCTTGTCTTCATTGATTTTCAGTCCTGTGAATTTGCCGAATTTCTTTAGCTCCTGTAGCAGCGGTTCTCTGCCCCGATTTGGGTCCTCCAAAACTGTTACCATGTCATCCGCAAACGCTCTTATCTTGGTTTCCTTTCCTTTCCTGTTAATGCCTTTTATATTTGGATTACCTTTAATAGAGTAGATCAAAATGTCCATCACTTCTAAGAATATGAGCAGTGATATCGGGCATCCTTGCCTTGTGCCATTATTTACCATACATTCTTGGGATCTTTCTCAGTTGGTAATTAAGCTCTTTGCCGTTTATATATTTGCCTTATTGTCTCCCATTTCCATACTTTTTACCACTTCTATCAAAAAATCCCATCTCACGCTGTCGAAGGCTTTCTCCGTGTCAATAGCAATGATGGCACATTTTTTCTCATTATTCACCTGGTAAAATTCAAGACGATTTATAATCGTTCTGATATTGATCCTAATCTGTCTGCCTGGTAAAAATCCGTTTTTCTCCTTCCCAATTGTCGAATTCAAAATTCCCTTTAGTCTGCTGGCAAGTATTTGTGTGAATCTCTTATAATCAATGTTCAGCAAACTTATTGGTCTATAATTAGTCATTAACAAGCTGTCCTTTCCTTCTTTAGGAATTAAAGTGATACTCGCTAGCTCCCATGAGTCTGGAATCCCCTCTGCATTAATAGAATTAAACCATTTATATCGTGGATCCACTAGTTCCCCTTGAAATATTGTATAATATCTAGCTGTAAATCATCCACTCCAGGGGATTTCCCCTCTTTATAATCTTCTAATCTTCCCTCCGTCTATGGGGCCTGCAAAGGGAGGGGGCTTCCTTTCCTGGGAGGGCATGGTCTAGATCTTCCCTGTCTATGGGGCTTCAAAAGAAGGCTCCAGGGCAGAGGAGAATGTGGCCCAACAGAGAGACCCTAACATTTCCCCAAATGAGCACATTCTCCGTCTCTCTGTCCAGAGGCTGAGCCCTCTTTCCCAAAATGGCTGCTCAGGGGTTTCTATCCAAATGGCCCCTGTCTTTCAGCAGCCCCCTTTATGCCATCTCTTCCCTTGATACTTTCCTTCTTTCCTTCCTTTAACCTCCATCCCTTCAAGGAAGGTGACTTTCAGGCAAAGAACTAACAATGGCTTCCATGTCATTTCTGCATGTTCCCAGAGGAGGATCACTGATCTTTGCGGGGTTGTTGTGAAGGGTAAGGAAAGGATGTGTGTGTGTGTGTGGGGAAACTAATCCACATGCTGTGGGCCTCTAAGGCTAGTTGCCAGGGGGATATCCCTCTCCCCAGAAGGGGCTTTGAGCTCCCTCTTTCTGCCTGCTCTTGGCTTTGGCCTAAATCTGGGCTCTTCTCTCCCCCACAGACACAGCCCTCTTCCCCCAGGGAAAACCTCTTCCCCCCAGAAAGCTGTTGTTTCCAATGCTATTGAAGCCTAAGCTATCTGATGCTTTTTATTTGTCACAAAAGTCTTTTGACTGGGAGCCTCCCCTCTTCCCAGAGATGAAGAGGGTGCCCCCATTGGAAGACCAAAGAGGGGGGCTTGCCAGCCCTTATCTCCCCTCAAATGAGGAGGAAGGGAGGGAGGGTCTCTCCTCTGCCCCACTTTCCAGGAGGGAGGGGCTCCTTAAAGCCCTTTTTACATCTAAAGGACCCTGCCCCCTCCCCCCATGGCTGTGCCTCTCCTCAGGTGCACCCTGCCCCCTTTTTCTCATACATTTCTCTCCTCCACTTCCATCTCTTCCTCCCTCAGAACAGACTGTGAGAGAAGTAATGGCTTCAGAGCCTGAGACTGAGCATGTGCACATGCCCCAAAGGAAAGGGAAGGAGTGCACCCTTCCTTCCTTCCTTCCTTCCTTCCTTCCTTCCTTCCTTTAAGGAGACTTGGAGGATGCCAGAATGGAGTCCAAGGAGGAGCTGGACTCAGGAGGGAAAGGGAAGGAAGGAAGGCTCTGCTTTGTACATATAGCTCTCTCTGTCTGTTTGGTATGTGTTTGTGTATGTTTGCCTCTTTTCTTCTTATGGCTGGGAATGGAGCTGAGGACTGATGAGAGAATAAAGTGTATTTTGTGCAAATTCAGAACTTCTGTGCATCAAAGAGTCCAACACATTGAAACAACAAATAAATTTATTGAGAACACATTATCAGAAATTCAGTGTTTAAACCAAAACTGTCCTCCCCAAGACAAAGAATACATTGAAACCCCAACACCTAAAACCCCACCCTCTTCCAACCCTAGCCCCCACCCTCAGTTCCCACAGTCTATGCCCCAAAGGGAACAAGGCCCCCTTTGCCATTCCCAGAAACTAGACCCCTTTCTGTTAATACCTGCCCCCACCTTTCTTCAGACAACATCGCACACTTTCCAAAAGCTATCATTCCCATAACTATTCTAGCCAGTTGTAAAAAAAATCCCAGCACCCCCTATCTAGCTGACCTATACCATGACCCATAATCCCCTGCCAAGTTTATAACCTGAAGCAATTATCTATAATAATAGCAATTAAACTTAACAAACTATAACTTTAAAACATAAACAGACATATAGACAGACAAACGTAACACACAAAATCAGAAGGGCCTTTTCTTTTCACCATTGGATTGAAAATATACTTTTTGTATTTCTTATTGACAAAAACAATGTTAGTTTACTGCTGAGATTTGAGTGGCTTCTCTCCTGTGTGGACTCTCTGATGTCTCACTAAGATTGACTTCTGAGAGAAACATTTCCCACAATGCTGGCATTTGTATGGCTTCTCTCCTGTGTGGACTCTCTGATGTCTCACTAAGATTGCCTTCAAAGAAAAACATTTCCCACAATGCTGGCATTTGTATGGCTTCTCTCCTGTGTGGACTCTCTGATGTGTCACTAGGTGTGACTTCTCAGAAAAACATTTCCCACAATGCTGGCATTTGTATGGCTTCTCTCCAGTGTGGACTCTCTGATGTCTCACTAAGATTGCCTTCAAAGAAAAACATTTCCTACAATGCTGGCATTTGTATGGCTTCTCTCCTGTGTGGACTCTCTGATGTGTCACTAGGTGTGACTTCTCAGAAAAACATTTCCCACAATGCTGGCATTTGTATGGCTTCTCTCCTGTGTGGACTCTCTGATGTCTCACTAGCTCTGACTTCGAAGAAAAACCTTTCTTGCAATGCTGGCATTTGTATGGCTTCTCTCCTGTGTGGACTCTCTGATGTGTCACTAGGTCTGACTTCTGAGAGAAACATTTCCCACAATGCTGGCATTTGTATGGCTTCTCTCCTGTGTGGACTCTCTGATGTCTCACTAGCTCTGACTTTGAAGAAAAACATTTCGCACAATGCTGGCATTTGTATGGCTTCTCTCCTGTGTGGACTCTTTGGTGTATGACTAAGACTGACTTGCAAGCAACATTTTTTCCACAATGCTGGCATTTATGTGACTTCTTTCTTGTGTGGACTCTCTCATGACTCACAAGTTCTTCTGTAAAGAAGGACAATCACAGTCAAGAATGAATATCAGAATTAAGAGAGGAGGGTGTTACCCCAATTTTTAGCCCTTGTTGAACCCTCCCTATTTGATATTAAATTAATAAAGTTGCTGAGAGTGACCTGAGCATGACACTATTGCAGATGTCCCGAAATCCATGGAACAATTGTATCCCTACTGATAGGAGCAAAGAAGAGATTGTAGTAGAACTGCCTTAAGGGAATCAGTCGAAGCAGATAGTCAAAGGGCTGTTGAAAAAATATTCCATTAAACATGATTTAAAATATTTTGATTGACAAGTGGCATCATTTCCTGTGAGACTGCCATAGAGTACTGAGTCAGAGCCCAAGGCATGATGCAATCTAACTGCAGAGGTCACTTCATGCTGTTTGGCACCAGCAGATGACTCACAACCAATACAGTATACAGCTCACATGCGGATTGCTGTGTACTGGATTGGAGTTGTGTGTACAAGAGATGGTGAAGTTGATGGAAATCAGAGAGCTTGCAAAGATTTGTATTATTTTGCAACTCAGGATAGAGAACCTCCAAGGACTTGGGTGAAATCAACTGTGTCTGTGAGATACTTTTAAGTGTGGACAGTAATCAGTGCATTGCCAAAACCTATATCTGGATATTTGTTTCCATACTCTGCTATGTTATTGTTGAGCTGCACCTGGAAGTGTTGTTTCCAGATCGCGCTGTATATTGGCTTATGAACAGGACTGGAATTCAGAACCAAGAAGGACCTGAGAGCCAGTGTGCTAATCCCTTTTGTCTGAGGTATTTGCATCAAGCATCCATTGCATTTAATTTGGATTCAGACAATTTTTTCCCCACCCAGGAAACATACTAAAGCAATTTAAACCATTTTGAACCCTCAGTCTCTGTCTGTAAGCAACAATTTCAGTATAAATGTCCGCCCCAATATTTACTGTTCTTTGGCGTCAGTCCTGTTGCAGAGAGACACTCTGTTGGTTTACATGGCTAAGCTCCTCAATATACTCAACAAACCCACTTTCCGTTCCCTTGCAGGACCCTCAGCAATTGGAACCAAGAACATTCTAGGAAATGTATTACCATTAGTATGGCTTTACATTATTCACCAATCCCACCTTTGTTACTTACCTCTTGTGTGTATGTACGAATGCTTGTGTGTGTGTGTGTGTGTGTGTGTGTGCGCGCGCGTGCAAGCGTGTATTTTGCTTTTTCCCTAAATAAAACATAAAAACCCAATTGAAATGCCTCTGGAGTTATGTGAGATTGCATGCCTGGTATAGTTGGGCTGACCTCTGAGGTCACTGTTGCCTGAACAAAATTATGCCTCTTCTTTGAGCTAAGTACCAAATCCCCCCCCCCCAAAGCATAGCACTTGCGAGTGTCCTCCCCAGACTCCAGCATTTTGGGTAACAAAGGGCCTCTGGAACCAAAAATGCAGCTAAGCAAGCTCAGGATGGAAAATAAAAGTGCTTTTTCTCTAATTGTGTCCTCCTTTCCTTCCTTCCTAAATATTACTCATAATTGCTAAATAAAACCACTTAATATGTCTGAAAAAAAGGACCTGATCCGGTTCTCATTAGTTCACTGAAACCAGTTCTGAAAATCTGTCAGAACTGCCTCCCAATCCCCAAGGCCCCTCTCCTGGCCATTCCCAGGGGTCCCTTCCTCTCCGCACAGAGCTGGGCGATCCTGACTTTGCTCCTGCCTTCCCCTCCTGGCTCCCAGATGCATGACCCCCTTCCCTTTCTCCCTCTGCTCTCCAACCTTCTTTCTTGCCCATCAGCATCTCATTTTCAGCATCTCTTCTCTGCCTTTCATTTTTCACTTTCTGTCTGTCTCTTTATCACAGACATACCTACAGAGTGTGATGCATAAAAGGGGCACTTTGAGGCCCATCTATTGAGAAAGGCGGGATAATCAATATACAAATAATTCATTGGCAAAGGCAGAGCAAAGGAGCTGGGACCTGGACTTCAATTTTGGTGAGGGTCAAGCACCAGGGAGCAGCCTTAAAACAGCCTTAAAACATTTATAAGACAGGCATGGACTACTGATGGGGTTTGGAGGAGATCTCAGGGGCAACCCCACATTGTATTGCTGGGGGAGGGGGGGCGGAATGAAATAATATTTTGCCCCTCAGCATCCCACAGCATCCCTTTGGGGAAGTGGAGGCCATTTTACCACTGTTGAGCCCTCTCTGAGCCACTGCAGGCCCAAGAGAGGTCTTTCCCCCAAGAAGACTCTCCAGAGCTTTAAAAGGATGGAAGAGGCACCAAAAAAGGTAGTAAACTTGCTCAAGGGTGTTCTGAGTACCATTTGGGTGTGAAAAGCATTAATCTCAATGAATTCTTTCCACAAAATCCTAGAATAGGCAGTTTAGGATGGAGTATTTAGAATTCTTAGAAACTGGAGAGAAATATTGCCTCACTGAACTACAAATTCAAATATTTTACAGGATGTTGCTATCACAATTAAACTAGGCTTGACAGGGATCTAGGACTCCCAGTAGACCACAAGTTGAACATGGGCCAACAGTGTGATGCGGCAGCTACAAAGGCCCATGCGATTCCTGACTACATCTATATAAGAATAGTTTCTAGATCAAGAGAAGTAATAGTGCCATTCTATTCTGCTTTGGTCAGGCCTCCCTTGGAATAATACTGTGTCCATTTCTGGGCCCCACAATTCAAAAAGGATGTTGACAAATTGGAGCATGTCCAAAGGAGGGCAAACAAAGTGGTGAAGGGTCTGGAAACCATCAAGTTCTATGAGGAGCAGCTTAGAGAGCTGGTTATGTTTAGCCTGGAGAAAAGAAGATAAAGAGTGGATATGATATCCATTTTTAAGTATTTGAAAGGGTGTCATTTTGCACAAGGAGAAGGCTTGCTTTTTTCTGCTACAGAGAAAAGGAGACACCACAATGGATGCAAGCCACAGGGAGAGAGGTTCTACCTAAACATTAAAAGGAACTTTGTGACAGTAAGAGCTCTTTGACAGTGGAATATACTCCTTTAGAGTTTGGCGGAGTCCTCTTCTTTAGGGGGCTTTAAAAAGAGGCTGGATGGTCATCTCTTGGGGGTGATTTGAATGTGTGTTCCTGCATGGCAGAAGGGGATTGAACTGGGTGGCCCTTGTGGTCTATTCCAACTCTATGACTCTATAATTCTAGTGGAACCATAGCGACATGATAATATAGTATGAAAAGGCCCTCAGTCTTTATAGAAAGAGCAATGGATTCAGGTTCCTTACCTACAGAAGCCACATTCTCATAATTGTCCATCATAACATAATTGTACAAAAGTTTCTGTTTCTTCGTCAACAGATTCCATTCATCCTCAGAGAAATATACTGCCACATCTGCAAAGGTCACCTGAAATAGAAAATAGCCCTCATCCAGATAGTGACTAAACAAAAGGGGAGGAAAGCACATGGTGCATCCCAAATATTATTTCATCACTTCAGAATTCAGTCCAGGAAATAAACTTTAAATTCTGTCAACAAGAAAAAAATCTACTGCCTTTGAGATCAATTTGGTTTGCATCCTTTCAATATAATAAACAATATAATTTAGGCCATGGCTGGGATACTGAGGATGGATTAGGATACTGACTATCCCAACACATATAGTACATTTAGCCACAAAAGTATTATGGTGCATTTAGCCATTTCTTGCCAAATTTCGGAGGCAAATTTCATTTTTAAAAAACAGTTCTGGGGAGGACTCTGGATTTCAGGGCCACTGGGCCCACCCCCAATTTAGATCCAGATATGGTCCCCCATATCCCCAACATTTAACAGACAGGAAAAGCAAGGCACATGTGGACAAGCAGAAGCAGAAGGTGGTGAGGATGGCCAAAGTTGTTTATGAGGAAGATCACACAAGCTAGGAAGGGCACAGCAATTTGCTTTTGGCTCAGTCTCGCAGCAAGGGAAGACCCTTGCTACTTATCTCCTCTCCTCTCCCCCCTTTTGAGTTGATGGGGTGCAAACCCCTTAAAAGTCATTTTTCAGCAACCCAAGAGACCTGAGGATAAGGGGGAAAGTGAGAGGAGGAGAGAGAAACCGGGACATTTTTGAAAGCCCCTGAAAAAGTGGGGTGACAGAGGATTAACCATTACTTTCTCTGCTAAACTGGGACAAGATGTTCTCCACTTGCTTTCATGAGCTGGCCCAGCAGTGACATAAATGAAACTAATAGTCAGGATGGCGACTCACCAAAGAGTTGTTCTTGGACAGCCTCTTTCTCTTGGAGCCCAACTCCCTCCGCTTGGCCTCTGTGTTGGCCATTAGGTGGGCGGGGAGGCGGGGTTCCTGGTGGCCCTGCACTTGCGTCTCTTCCAGCAAAATATGCCCCTTAGCTGTGTACAAGGAGGCCGAGATGAAGTTTCTGAGAAAAGAGACTAGAGTTAGGCTTGGTTTGTCAAGAAACCCTGCATCACTCAAAAACATAGAGAACAGCATGCTGCTAGTGAGATACACAGGTGACATATGCCTCCTTTGAGCCAATGGAGAGGTGGGTATCTCCTTCCTCCCTCTTCACCAAACAAAGCCCCCTGGACCTAGCATAGATTAACTTCAGCTCCCCTACACAACAGATACTCCATGTTAAAATGCTTTTCATGTCGCTATGTTATGCAGCACGTGAGGCAACATGTTAACGTATGGTGCCAGATTCTCCACCTTGACTGCAGTCAGTAGCTTGTGAGCTGAAGAAACACCTGTCGCTTTCTCAATGAGCAGAAAGACAATGTAATCTTCTCTCAGATGAGGCTCTTATTCATATAAGAAGTTCCACTGTGTGCAACACTATATACATCGACACCCTCCACCATCCACACCAGTAACAACCACTCTGAGGCACACACTGTCTGACTCTTCCTCAGTGACAGGTGAGAATGACAGTTGACAGTTGCATCAACATTCCAGTGATGCACTGTTTAAATGCTGACACATCTAACTGCCACTAGAGCTGTCAATGACTTCCACAAGAGCTCCATCTAGTGGCCACATGCATGTCATTTCCTGAGACCTGTTCACCATGGTCCTGACACTCCATGCATTGAGAGAGTGGAGGGGGGTCAGGGGATGGGGAATTGGAGAGGCCCCTGGCTATGTCCCTGTAGCTAGATGTGAAATGAGCGCATCATCTGCTGAAACCTCCTGACCTCCCCAGTGGCCCTCAGAGGAGAATGCCTTCCTTTGGCTTCTGGCTAGAGAAACGCAGCTGGAGGCTTCTCCAATGCCTCGCACCCAACACTCTCATCAGGCATGGAATGACCTTGGAGCATGGCTTCCACAATTCCCATGTTTCATTTTGTATTCCTTCTAATTTCACATCTATTTTAAACCTCTCCCTCATTTGATGATAAAGATACCAGTGACAATCTAGGCCAGATTCTTCAGGTTCTTCTTGTGTTTTGATCTCTAGTTTTCCTTGCGATTCTTTCAGTACATCCTTGTATCTTAACCAGTTAGTTTTCTGGATACCTTTCCTCCCGAAAAGAGCCTCATGCGGCAAACACCATAAAGGTATTTTTGGACATATTCTACACTTGTTTCCCCCCAGATCTTCAATAGAGCTTTTCTTAGGAAATGATTTGTACTTTCTTTATGAACTTTCTCTTTACCGTAAATTAGGAATCCATGCCACTCAAATCTTAAATGTTCACCCTCCAGACATAACAACTGTTCATTCTCTGACATAAACCATTCTCTAGTCCAAACTAAACAACAAGCAGCATAATAAAGTCCTCCTCTACTTTTGTCATCACAAAATATTTTCATTTTTATCCTGGCTCTTTTTTTAATTCCAAATAAATTTTGAGATTTCCTTTTGCCATAGATTCAATGGGTTTTCATTCTGGATGATGGGTATCACTTGAAACAGAAATAGTATTTCAGGAAGGAAACTCATTTGGATCAGTGATATTGTTCCTAATAGCGATAAGTGTAATTTCCCCCATTTTTCTAGGTCTTTTCTGATTTCCTTCCATGTGTCTCATAGTTATTGTGAAATGGATGTGAGTTTTTATTTGTTATATTTATTCATAGATATTTAACTTTCTTTCCCACTTTAAATCCACTAATTTCTTCCAGGATTTGTTCTTCCTTTTCCCCATATTTTGTGTTATTAATGTTGTTTTGTCTCTGTTTACTTTTAGTCCTGAAACATATTCCAATCCCACTATTACATCCATCAATTGTCTTGTGCTCTTTTCTGGGTTCTCCAGGGAATAAACAAATGTCGTCTGCAAAGACTCTCATTTTAAACTCAATGTATGTTAATTTTTATTCCATTGATCTTATTTTCTAATCTTATCCTATTATTCAGTGCTTTAAGAATCAGAATGAACAAAAGGGGTGATAGTGGGAAAGCTCGCCGTGTACCTTTAGAAATCTTAAATGCCTCTGTTTTTTTATAGTTAACAATTAGTTTGGCTCTTTGATCTTTATACATTGCCTTTATCCATCTTAAAAAAGAAGCTCCTATTTCGATTTTTCAAGTGTCGCAAATAACATATCCCATCCTGTGTTATTGAAGGCCTTTTCTAAATCAACAAAGAGAAGTGCAAGTTGTTTTTTGTTGTGCCTTTCAAAATATTGAATTATATTTAAGATGCTTTGTATGTTATCACTGAGTTGTCTGTGAGGGAGAAATCCCAATTGGTCCTTTTGAATCCAGTCTTTAAGAAATTTTTTGAGTCTATCGGCAAAAATCATAGAAAATAGTTTATAATCCATATTTAATAAAGAAATTATAGCTCTTTACCTCAGTTGCATCTCTATCTTCTTTTAACAGCAAAGTTATATTATATTGTTTCCATGTTTCAGGATAATGGTTTTCTTTGATGGCATTTAATTTTAATTTGAGTGGTGTTAACAATTGATCCTCAAATACTTTATAATAACTGACGGTGAAGCCATCAGTCCTCGTGTTTTCCCTTTTTTAAACTTTTTCTTATTACTTCAATGATTTCTGCTGCTGTGATTGGTCCATTTAATCTATTTCTTTCTATTTCTATACTCATTTTGGGGATATGTAAATTCATTTTATAAACCCAGTGAAACTAGTAACTTACAAAGCTCTAGTAAACAGCATGTACACACACAATCCCCACACAAAGGACTCACAGGCGCACTGTGTGTCTGGCGTCTGGAAATCTCACTTCCACCTTCTGGGAAGACAATGCTGCCAGAGACTGAATTTGGGGCTTTATTGTTGGGGTGTGGAAAGATGCGCTCTGTCCACCATGACCACCTGAAAAAGTTGAACCACGTCAACAGGACGCCACAGAGAGGGAATCTGAAGAGATGTCTGCAAAGATATTCAAGGAAAATATTTCTTCACCACTGCAAATGGTCTTGAGCTCCCGGCTTGAGAAATAAGAACAATAGCACGAGGGCTTTAATAAATAAGTTACTTTGTCAACCAATCAACAATAACAACAAAACAGAGAGGCGGTTACTCTAACATCCAACTGTCATAATTGACACACTCTCTCAGAAGGACTGGCAGCATCAACATTCCATAATGCAAGTGTCAACTGTTAACTGCCACTGGAATTTGACTGTTTACAATACTTAGCTCACAGCTGGTCTTGTGGTCACACACGTGTCATTTTCTAACATTTAAGCCTGCAAATCATGGGCTCAGTCTCTCAGCGGCAACCCTTCCACACAATCCTGGACTGAAAGATGTAAAGAAAGATCCCCTTTCAGCTCCAGGAATAAACACCTACCTTCAACACAAAGACCCTGACTCCTGCAGCCCCAGAAAGGCCTCTTCCACAGTCCTTTATGGCCGGAGCTTCCCTGGGTCAGAGGCCGTCTCCTCAGCCATAAGAAGGGTTGCTCTGAGTGCGAAGGAGGAGGAGGTCCACAGGGCTGAGGGAGGGAAGGCAATGGGGAAAGGTCAGTGCCAATGGCCATGGAGGACAGAAGGTGACAATGCCTAAGAAACCCCTCTGAGTCCCAGCCATTCTAGGAATGAGTGGCAGGAGTGAGTCCAGGGGGCTGAGGGGGTCTCCTTTCCCAAAGGGGGAGGCAAGGACCAGTGGACCCTCCCCAGCTAGGGCCCAAAGGGAGGGTCTCATTCTCCACCTCTCTCTCCCAGCCCCCAATGGACAGCCTCCCCACTGGCCCTGAGTCCCTGCCTCCCCTTCCTCTGACCCCCACAGGTCCCTCCCTCCCTCCCTTCCTTCCTTCGCCCCAAAATGGAGGGCCAGAGGCAAAGGGACACACTTCCTCCCTTCTGGCCCAAGGAGCCTGGCCTCCTTCTCTCTCTGGAGCCTCAGGAGAGAAAGAGAAGCCTCTGTTCAACTGAGGCCTCAGAGAAGGTTCCAGAACATTATTCCCTACAGTCACAAGAAGCACAAAATGGCCACTGGAACACAAAATGGCTGCTTCTGCCTCAGCGCTTGGCAGTTCTGGCCTTCTGGGAACCCAAAATGGAGGACGAAAGGGCCCCAAAGTCGGAAGGGACCCCAAACAGGATTTCCAAACCTTAACAACACCTAAAATGCCAAACCAAAAGAACATTCCCAGAGTTCCATAGCACTGAGCCATGGCCATTACAGTGGTGCAAAGCAAGAATGCCTAGTGATGGTGGCATTAATGATGATTAAGGCGGCAGCTCCATCCCTCCCCCAGACCTGATAATATCATCATCATCATCTTTGCTACAGCATGAGAGCCACCATTAAAAGCATTGAAATCCCTTTGGGGAGTCCCACTCTCCCACCTTCAGAGAGAGTGGGCCATGCCTAGAAGGACTGCTGGGCCTCCTTCCTCCCCTCCTTAATGGCAGTGGCCAAAGAAAAGGAGCAGCAGCAGTAGAACCAAGCCAGGCCCAGCCAGACCTCAGGGCAGCAGTAAAGCCTAGTAGTTCCAGGCCTTGTCTCTCTGCTGTTGCTTCACTCCTCCCCTCTCTCTCTCTCTCTCTCTCTCTCTCCTTCATGTCTGTCTGTCTATCTCTTTCTCCCTCTAAAACTCTGCTGCTCTCTCTTCCACACGCAGAGCTAAATAGAGAAGCAGAAGCTCCACCTCTTTTTGAGGCTGGCCAATGGGGGCAGAGGACCTGGAAGACCCCGCCCCCTGCCACAGACTCATATTTTGTGTTCCAGCAGCCATTTTGAGTTCTGGTGGCCATTTTGTGCTGCTTGTGACTGTAGGGAATAATGTTCCAGAACCTTCTCTGAGCCTCAGTTGAACAGAGGCTCCTCTTTCTCTCCTGAGGCTCCAGAGTCAGAAGGAGGCCAGGCTCCTTGGGCCAAAAGGAAGGAAGTGTGTCTCTTTGTGTGTCTTTTGTGTCTCTTTTCTTCTTCTTTTTTTAATATAAATTTTATTAAACATTCTAAAAGAAAAAAAGTACAATACAGTCTTATTCACATTAATCAAAATACATTCCACTACATCCTATAAAATATTTTTCTTCAGTTCTTAATAAAGTTGTTTATTATCTTAATTATTTCAACTGGACTCTACAAAACCCCTTTTCCCCTATTAAATCCTATATAAAAAAGAAATATCTTATTCAAACATCCTAATACATTAGCGTTTTCTACTTTTCCCTTTTATTATTAGCTTATCCATCCTTAAATATTTCCACTCTTAGTTATGACTTGCACCCCTTTTTCTAAACAGTTTCTATACGTTCTACATTCTAAAAGTCAATAGTATTGCTTTTACATTTCCACTGCTATTAATACTTTTTCTTATGTTTCTATTCTAGTAGACATTTTATCCTCTTTCACACTAATCAGATATGACTTCCAAATATCCCATTCATCATTAAATTCTTCCATATTTTGTCATTAACCAAATGTGTCAGTTTCTCCATCTCAAACAAATCTAACATTTTCCATCTCCATTCTTCTACTCCAGGACTTTCCTCTTTCTTCCAATTCTTCGCATATATAGTTCTAGCTGTGGCCAAAGCGTACAATAATACTTTTTCATGTATTTCTTTACCGTATTCCTTGATGTAAAATATATTTAAGAGGTAAAATTTAACAGTCGGTCTTCCTTTTAATCCAATTTTTTTTTCATTTCGATATGTATCTTTTTCCAAAATTGTTTCTCTGTCGGACAATTCCACCAAATATGTAAATAGCTACCTGTCTCTTTGTTACATTTCCAACACAAATTTTTATTTTTTTAAACATTTTTGCCAATCTAAGTGGGGTTAGGTACCACCGATACATGGACTTAGATATGTTTTCTTTTACGTCAACACTTATCATATTTTTGATTTTTCCCCTCCAAAATTTTCCCATTCATCCAATTGTATTGTTTCATTTATATCTTTGGCCCATTTAATCATGAATTCTTTTACTGTTTCAGATTCTAATTCATATTCCAATATTAATTTATATATATTTGAAATTTGGGGGTTTTTTGGGGTCTTTTATAATGTTTTCTAGATTTAGGTCACCCTCCCCATTTCCTTCCTCTTTTGTATCCACTAGAAAGCGTTCCCGGATTTGTCTGTAGGCAAACCAGTTACTAATAATATCCTCATCTTGTAATTCCTCCTGTGTTTTCATAGTCCTATTTCCCTCAACCATTTTAGTAATATCATTGTAAGTCACTCAATCATCCTTTTTATATTGCTCCCTTCCAAACATAGCCTCGTTTGTCAATGCCCATAACGGGATTTAGGACACCACTTTCTCTTAAAGTTTTGCCAGATCCGTAATAAAGATTTTCTGATAATACGATTATTAAAATTTTTATCTAATTTTATTTCGTCATAGATTAAGTATCCATGTAAGCCAAATTTTAATTCGAATTTTTCTAACCTTACCCAATCCAGAATCCAATCTAAAGAGCATGCTTGGTAGTACCATTTTAAACTTGGAAGTGCCATTCCCCCTCTATTCACCGAATCATACAATATTTTCATTTTAATTCTGGGCTTTTCCCCATTCCAAATAAATTTAGATAGATCTCTCTCCCATTGTTTGAACGGGACATCACTAATTATAATAGGGAGGCTTTGAAAGAGGAAAATCATTTCGGGGAGTACATTCATCTTAAAGAAGATCCTAATGATCAGGGCTATGATCTTTCATGGTTCTTTTACAGACAATTAAGAGAGCTCTTCCTAATGGATAAAAAACAATCCGGTATTGCCAAATCAGACTCTGATCTGGAACAGGAAATAATGTTGAATAAAGATGCCTTGTTAGCAAGACTTTATAATTGTATTGCTGAAATCTGTACATAAGAGAATGTTATTAAAGGAACTATGACCAGATGGTCTCAAAACATTGGTTTTGCAATTGAATTAGACCATTGGGAATACACTTGGAAAAAAAGATTGAACTATACTTTTTGGGGGGACAAGCCTCCTGTTAGAAGCCAAAGCCCAATGTTTGTGAAGAAGAAGAATAAGGCTTGTATTAAAACTATCCTCCCCATTTCTGGTCCCTCTTAAAACCCATCTTCCCCAGAAGGAGCAGAGCTTTGTAATAAGAAATCCCTCTCAGAAAAGACACACACTTCCTTCCTTTTGGCCCAAGGAGCCTGGCCTCCTTCTGACTCTGGAGCCTCAGGAGAGAGAGAGAAGCCTCTGTTCAACTGAGTAACCAGAGAAGGTTCTGGAACATTATTCCCCACAGTCAGAAGCAGCATAAAATGGCCTCCAGAACACAAAATGTGAGTCTGGGGCAGGGGGCGGGGTCTTCCAGCTGCTCTGCCCCCATTGGCCAGCATCAAGAAGAGGCGGAGCTTCTGCTTCTCTATTTAGCTCTGTGTGCGTAAGAGTGAGAAAGGAGCAGAGCTTTAGAGGGAGAAGGAAATAGACAGACAGGAAGGAGAAAGAGTGAGTGGAGCGAGAGCAGAGAGAGAAGGCCTGTAACCACTAGGCTTCACTGCTGCCCTGAGGTCTGGCTGGGCCTGGCTTGGTTCTACTGCTGCTGCTTTCCTTTGTCCACTGCCATTAAGGAGGGGAGGAAGGAGGCCCAGCAGTCCTTCTAGGCAAGGCCCACTCTCTCTGAAGGTGGGAGACTGGGACTCCCCAAAGGGATTTCAATGCTTTTAATGGTGGCTCTCATGCTGTAGCAAAGATGAGGATGATGATGATTATATCAGGCCTGAGGGGGGAGGACAGAGCTGCTGCCAGACCTTAATCATCATCAATGCCACCTTCCTGTGCCTTCTTGCTTTGCACCACTGTAATGGCCATGGGTCAGTGCTATGGAACTCTGGGAATGTTCTTTTGGTTTGGCATTTTAGGTGTTGTTAAGGTTTGGAAATCCTGTTTGAGGACCCTTCTGACTTTGGGGCCCTTTCACCCTCCATTTTGGGTTCCCAGAAGGCCTCAAACTGCCATCTGCCAAGTGCTGAGGGACAGGCAGCCATTTTGTCTTCTGGCGGCCATTTTGTGCTGCTTGTGACTAGGGACTAATGTTCCAGAACCTTCTCTGAGCCTCAGTTGAACAGAGGCTCCTCTTTCTTTCCTGAGGCTCCAGAGAGAGAAGGAGGCCAGGCTCCTTGGGCCAAAAGGAAGGAAGTGTGTCTCTTTGTGGGTCTTTTGTGTGTCTTTTCTGAGAGGGTTTTCTTATTACACAGCTCTGATCCTTCTGGGGAACATGGGCTTTAAAAGGAATCAGAAATGGGGAGGATAGCTTTAACACAAGCATTATTCTTCTTCTTCACAAACATTGGGCTTTGGCTTCTAAGAGGAGGCTAGTCCCCAAAAAAGGCCAAAAGGATCTCCTTTAGGAAGTTTTAAAAGTCTCCCCAGTTTCCTTATTAAGAGATTTTAACTCATGAAGGAAGTTGACAAACCAGACAATCTCATATTAACAAGAATGAAACAAACTAATATAGAAACAAAGAACAAAAATAAGGACTAGACAAAAAACCATTATTAAGAGGGTAAAAACCAGACTTGGGTACTTCAACCCTTTTACAACCAGCTCAGGCTGTATCTGCACTGCAGAAATATTCAAGTTCGAAACTGTGTTAACTCTCCTGGCTCCATTCTGTGGAATTCTGGGATTTGTAGTTTGTTTTGGCACCAGAGATCCAGAGCCACCCAAGGCAAGGCTCTCCGGGGCTCTCCTGGCCCTCCTTTGCTTGCGAATACTGACTATCTCAGGGAGTCTCTATATTAGAGCATCAGGAAAACCTTTAGGTATTGTAGTAATAATAATAATACTTTTATTTATATCCTGCTTTTCTGTTACAAGACAATCAAAGGAGCTCACAACATATTAAAATCCAAATTTACAAAATTATGTCCCAAATTCCCCCCTTAAAACAGGATTAAACATGTACAATTAAAATATCTATTAAAAACACAATAAAAATATAACAAGGAGAGAGCGGTGGGCTAATCCATGATGTGGGGGGCAGTCATTCTGTGGCCAGGCACTTTATTCAGGAAAGGCCTGCCGGAAGAGATCTGTCTTGACAGCTTTTTTAAAGCTGTCTAAGCTGGCAATTTGACGGATCTCATCTGGCAGACCGTTCCATAGTTTGGGAGCAATTGCAGAGAAGGCCCTCTGGGAGGTAGCAGTTAGTCTGGTTTTTAAAGGCTGCAATAGATTCCTCCCAGAGGACCTGAGGGTGCAGTGGGGCGCATTATATGGAAGCAGGCGATCCCTCAAATAGGTTGGACCCAAGCCATGTAGGGCTTTAAAGGTTATAACCAACACCTTGTACTGTGCCCAGAAACTAATAGGCAGCCAGTGAAGAGATTTTAAGATGGGTGTTATTCGGACACTCCTAGTTTTTCCGGCGACCAGCCTGGCTGCCACATTTTGCACTAGTTGAAGTTTCCGGACTAGACACAAGGGTAGCCCCATGTAGAGCGCATTACAGAAATCAAGTCATGAAGTTACCAGTGAATGTACAACAGTTTCCAGGTCCTTTACTTCCAGGAAAGGGCGCAGCTGGCGTGTCAGCCGAAGCTGATAACAGGCGCTCCTGATTGTCGCATTCACCCGATTTCTCATGTGAAGCGATGGGTGTAGGAGCACCCCCAGACTGCGAACACAGTCCTTTGTGGAGAGCATGACCCCATCTAGGACTGGAGGTTGCAACCCTGTACTTGGTTTGGGGGCCCCTACTGTAAGTACCTCCGTTTTGTCTGGATTCAGCCTGAGTTTGTTTTTCCTCATCCAACCCATTACCACTTCTAGACATTGATTGAGGGGAGAAATGCCATCCGTTGTCATAGCTGCTGATCGGGACATGGAGAAATATATTTGGTGTCATCAGCGTACTGATAACACCCTGCCCCATGTCTGCAAATGATTTCCCCCAGGGGCTTCATATAAATGTTGAATAGCATCGGGGACAGTATTGCGCCTTGAGGGATGCCATATTTAAGATCCGTTTTCAAGGAGCGACTGTCCCCGAGCATCATCCTCTGGAATCTACCCAAGTGGAAGGACCGGAGCCACTGGAGTGCAGTGCCACCGATTCCTAACTCTTCCAGGTGTTCCAAGAGGATGTCGTGATCAATTGTATTGAAGGCCACTGAGAGGTCTAGAAGCACCAACAGGGTCACACTTCCTCTGTCAATGTCTAGACGAAGGCTGTCAGCCAGAGCAACCATGGCAGTCTCCACCCCATATCCCGTCCTGAAGCCGGTTTGAAATGGGTCTAGATAATCGGTTTCATCCAAGATGACTTGGAGTTGAAAGGCGACAGCCCTCTCGATCACCTTGCTCAAAAATGGCAGAGGGGATACAGGCCTGTAGTTCTTCATATCCAGGGAGTCCAGGGAAGGTTTTTTTCAGGAGCGGTCTGATAACTGCCTCCTTTAAGCAAGGTGGAACACAACCTTCCCTAAGGGATGCATTGATGACATTTCTAAGAAATGCCATCAAGGCATCACCCCCCTGGACAGCAAGCCATGACGGGCAGGGATCAAGGGAACATGTCATCTTCTTCACATTTCCAAGGATCTTGTCTACATCATCGGTATTCACAAGCTCAAACCGATCCAGTTTAACCTCAACAATGGGTTCACTGAACACCTCATCAGTCGATTCTGCTGCAATCCCAGCATCCAGGTCGGCTCTTATCTGAGAGATTTTATCTGCGAAGTAGTTGTTAAAAACATCACAGCAGGCCGTTGTCGGGTTAAGCAAAAGGTTCTGCACAGGTGGAACCTGTGTCAGTTCCCTTACCACCCTAAACAGCTCTGCTGGACAGGACTCCGCAGATGCAATACGTGTAGAGGAGAAAAATCTCTGTGCTGCCTGTATCACCTCTCTATAGGAATGAAGGAATTTCCTATGACGAGTTCTGTCAGATAGGAGTCGAGTGTCACGCCAGTCGCGCTCTAGTCGTTGTCCAACCCACTTCATTTCCCTCAGATCTTCAGTATACCATGATTTATGATTAGCAGCGGGTTGGAAAGGACGCTTGGGAGCAATTGTGTTGATGGCCCTGGTGATATCGGTGTTCCAGGGCATCGACAGAATCACTGGCATTACCAACCAAGGAACCCTCTAAGGCTTTCTGGAATCCAATTGGTTCCATTAACCTTCGAGGACAGACCATTCTAATGGGTTCTCCACCCCCGACAGGGCAGACTGTGGCTCATAGTTCAGCCTTGACCAGGAAATGGTCCGTCCATGACACTGTGGTGGTATAGTTACCTCCGCCCATGGATATTTCTGCTCCATACTGAAGACCGCATCAAGGGTATGACCTGCGCAATGTGTTGGCCTAGAAACCAATTGGGATAGGACCATGTCTGTCATGGAATCCATGAACTCCCGAGCCACACCTGTTAAACTGGTCTCGAGTGGGATGCTGAAGTCGCCCAGAATTATAAGGCGACTACAACAACAACTCCGAGACCAGCTGTGTCAACTCGGATAGGGAGTCTGTTAGACAACGGGGTGGACGGTATACTAACAGAATCCCTATACTAACCTTGGTTTTCAGGCTAAGGTTGTTAAGGTTGGGAAATCCTGTTTGGGGTCAGTTCTGACTTTAGGGACCTTACATCCTCCATTATGGGTTTCCTGAAGGCCTCAAACTGCCAACTGTGATGCGCTAAGGTTGAGGTGGCCATTTTGTGTTCTGGCAGCCATTTTGTGGTCCAGCGGCCATTTTGAGACTGGCCCATTGTGACCTCAGTCTGATGCTCCTTACCTGAAGCATTGATAGTGTCCCATTGTGATCTCAGGCTGATGCTCCTTGCCTGAAGGACTGAGACTGGCCCATTGTGACCTCAGTCTGATGCTCCTTACCTGAAGGATTTAGATGGGACTATTGTCACTTCAGACTGGTGCTCCATACCTGAAGGAATGAGACCGGCCATTACATCAGACTGATGCTTGTTGCCTGAGAGATTGAGATTGGCTCATTGTGACCTCAGTCTGATGCTCCTTACCTGAAGCATTGATAATGTCCCATTGTGATCTCAGGCTTATCTCCTTTCCTGAAGGATTTAGATGGGACTATTGTCACTTCAGACTGGTGCTCCATACCTGAAGGAATGAGACCGGCCCATTACCTCAGTCTGATGCTCGTTGCCTGAGAGATTGAGATTGGCCCATTGTGATCTCATACTCAAGCTCCTTGCCTTAAAGATTTAGATAGGACTATTATGAGTTGAGGCTGGTGCTCTTTACCTGAAGGATTGAGACTGAAACATTGCAACCTCAGGCTGATGTTACTTACCTGAAGGATTGAGACTGGCCCATTGTGACTTCAGCCTGAAGCACCTTCTCTGAAGGAATGAGAATGGCCCATTGTGACCTAAGGCTGATGCTCCTACCCTCATGCACTGAGTCTGCCCATTTTGATTTCAGGCTGATGCACCTTGCCTGAAGTATTCAGATGGCGCTATTGTGACTTCAGGTTGCTGCTCCTTACCTTAAGCATTGAGACTGTCCCATTGTAATCTCAGAATCAGAGAATTAGAGAATCATAGAGTTGGAAGAGACCACTGGGGCCATCCAGTCCCCCTTGCCATGGAGGAACTCTCAATCAAAGCATAGTGAGAGATGGCCATCCAGCCCCTATTTAAAAACCTCCAAGGAAGGAGACTCCAATACACTCTCAGGAAGGAGTGTGTTCCAATGTCCCTCCTAATGTTGAGCTGGAATCTCTTTTCCTGGAGCTTGCATCCATTCCTCCGGTTCTTGTTCTCTGGAGCAGCAGAAAACAAGCTTGCTCCCTGCACAATATGGCATCCCTTCAAATATTTAAGCAGGGCTGCCATATCACCTCTTAACCTTCACTTCTCCAGGCTAAACATCCACAGTTCCCTAAGTCGTTCCTCATAGGATATGGTTTCCAGACCCTTCACTATTTTAGTCGCCCTCGTTTTGACACACTCCAGTTTCTCAACATCCTTTTTTGAATTGTGGGGCCCAGAACTGGACACAATATTCCAGGTGGGGCCTGACCAGAGTAGAATAGAGTGGGACTATTACTTCCCTTCATCTAGACACTATACTTCTATTGATGGAGGCTAAAATTGCATTTGCCTTGTTAGCTGCTGCATCACACTGTTGACTCATGTTCAACTTGTGGTCTACTTAGACTCCTAGATCCATTTCAGACATAGTTTCATTCAGCCAGGTGTCCCCCATCCTATATCTGTTCATTTCATTTTTCCACCCTTAATGTAGTACGTTACATTTCTCCATGTCGAATTTCATTTTGTTTGCTTTGGCCCGGCTTTCGAGTCTATTCAGGTCATTTTGAATTGTGATCCTGTTCTCTGGGGTATTAGCTACTCCTCCTAATTTGGTTTCATCTGCAAATTTGATAAGTATGCCCCCAATTCTGTCATCCAAGTCATTGATAAAGATGTCGAATAGCACTGGGCCCAGGACAGAGCCCCGCTGGACACCCCACTGGTCACTTCTATCCAGGATGAAAAGGAGCCACTGTTGAATATCCTTTGGGTTCAGCCAGTCAACCAATGACAAATCCATGTAACAGTTGCCTTGTCCAGCTTGTTTCATGTTTTTGTTTTGTATACTCTTTAATTTGGTTAACTATTGAGGGACATATCTATGAGATTCTATGATATGGGGTGCACTATAAACATTTTAATAAATGAACAGGTGTTGCAATCCTATCTATACATATTATCAGACATAACTCCAGAGAATGTTAGCCTTTTGGATGCCAGAAGGTTCCTCTCATTCTTCAGAGCAAGAAGCAACACTTCAGCTGCCTTCTAGAAGATAAAGAAAAAAGGCTTCCCAAAGAACTGAAGCCTTGAGCAAGTCACACTCTCTCAGCCTCAGAGGATGGACATGGAAACCCACTCTGAAGAAAGCTGCCAAGAAAACCCCTTCAGAGACTCCCATAAGATCACCATAAGACCTGGAAACAACTGGAAGGCAGACACCAAGAACAACATTGGGAAATAGGTGCAAGCCTTGCCTTGGGAAAGTGTAATGACTGGGCTCCAGTGAATGGAGGTCTTCTTCAGGCAGTAAAGGGAGGTTTATGCAAATGCAGAATGACATCACTGCTACGGAAGGCTCACTTGACCAATCAGAGAGCAAGATGAAGGTTCTTCTGGAAGCTTCCGTGAGAAGGAGATATAAGGCCTGAGAGACCAAGAGACAGTTGGGGGAATTGTGTCGGTTGGAGATCGAGAGAGAGAGTTAAAGAGCGGATCTTGGAAGTTAGTCTCAGAATTGGACACTTGAGTTTATTTATTTATTTAATACTTTGTATGAATTGAACATTATATATTTACAAATATTGTACCTGCAAGATTCTTAATACAGTGGTACCCCGGGATACGAATTGATCGCGTTACGAAATTTCCGGGATACGAAAAAGTTAGATTGGAAAAAAGTGTTCCGGGTTACGAACTATTTTTCGGGTTACGAAATTCATTTCGGCGTGAAATTCAAATGCGAAGCGCGGCTAGCGGCTTTCCAGCGCTAACGGAAAGCCTTTTCGGGTTGCGAAATGTATCGGGTTACGAACGGCGCCGCGGAACGAATTAATTTCGTAACCCGAGGTAGCACTGTATCTTGTATAACTTATATTTAAGTTATATTTCGTTATTTATAATACATACCTCCTTGGAGTATCTATTACTTGACGCTCCTTTTACACGTGTCTTGGCTCAGTTGATGCTTGGGAAGATCAGTAAAGAAGGAGAAATAAGGTTCCTTAACTGGTTCCAGTGTAGGTTAAGGGAAACCCTTTTATAATTCACTGGATGGAGGCAGAAAGAGTTAAGGAAGTTTAAGGGTCTGCTGGGCTAAGAGCCATAATGTCTAAATGTCTAATTAACAATTTGTAAGACACTCTGATAGCCTTTTGGCTGAAGAAAGGAGTATAAAACTATTATTATTATTATTATTATTATTATTATTATTATTATTATTACAGGGCCGCAGTTTGGCTGCTTGGACCACCGGAGATCATCAAAGTGAGTCAGTTGGAAAAGCCCATTTCACTCCTGAAAATAAAGGTACTTGAGGAGTTTGCACTCTACGTCTTTCTGTAATAATAGCTACAAAACAGATAATAGCATTTGGGAAATTTAGTCTTTTAAAAACAAATAATGCATATTTAAATTCTGCTTTAAAACCTCTTTCCATCTGCCAACTTTGCTCTGGTTTTGGGGGGGAATGAGAAAGTGTTGGGAGGGAGGGACTGCCAACAGAATTAGGAGATGCATTGCAGGCTATGGACAGTTTGCAGCCAAGTAAGGTCCAAAACACACGGCAGCAATAGTCCATATTGAGAGCGCTTTAACTGCCCTGGCCCAGTGCTAGGGAATCCTGGGAAATGGATTTTATTATGGCACGAGAGGTCTCTGAAAGAGAAGGCTCAATGTCTCACAAAACTACATTTCCCAGAATTCCCTAGCACTGAGCCAGAGCAGTTAAAGCAGTCTCAGATTGGATTATTGCTGCAATATTTTTGACTTAGATGACCCTTGGCAAGTCACACTCTCTCCGCCTCAGAGGATGGCAATGGCAACCCCTCACTGAAGAAACCTGCCAAGAAAACCCCATGGTAAGGTTGCCTTAGGGTTGCCATAAGTTGGAATAGAATTGAAGACACACATGAAAAACAGATAAAAGTCTGCAATTATTTCCCAGGTTGTACATGGGAATGGGAGGCAGTGTGGTGCAGTGGTTTGAGTGTTGGGTTACAACTCTGGAGGCCAGAGTCCAGTGCTCCACTCCTCCATGAAACCAGTTGAGTCCCTTGGACAAGAAGCCACACTCTCTCAGCCTCAGGGAAGGCAATGGCAAACCTCCTCTGAACAACTCTTGCCAAGGAAACCCCAGGAGAGGGTCCCCAGAAGTCAACAATGACTTGGAGCCACTCCACAAGAAACGACAAAGACTCAAGAAAGAGATAGCGTGGTTTAGTGGATGTAGAACTGGACTATGACCCTGGAGCCCAGGGTTCGAATGCCCTCTTGGCCATGGAAACGCACTGAGTGACCTTAGGGAAGTCACACTCTCTCAGCCTCAGAGGGAGGCACTTGCAAAACTACTTCTGGACAAATCTTGCCAAGAAAAGCCTGCAAAGGGCTTTCCTTACGGTTGCCATAAGTCAGAAACAATTTGAAAGCACACAATGACAAACGAGAAGTAACACCACTAACACAAGGCAGCTAGGGAGAAAGGAAGGAAGGAAGGAAGGAAGGAAGGAAGGAAGGAAGGAAGAAGGCGTGGGAGTTGAAGTCTTTGTTTCAGAGGGACTGCAGGGGCCTTACTGCAGGGCAGGACCCCTCCTCTCTCTGGCCATGTGGATGCTGGAGATCAAGTCCAGGAAATACACTGTAAATCCCTTTGGCAAGAGAAAAGGCTACTACTGCCTTTCAGATCCAGTTTGCCCCAAAACCTTTATGAGGCCAGAAACCCCTTTATTAGGAAGCGAACCCCGAATATTTCAGGAAGGCTCTCTATCTCCCAAGGCCCCCTCCCTTCAGGACCTCCTTCCACTCTTCCCTCTCTCTCTCTCCCATGAAGGCCTCAAACTGCCAACTGCCAAGCACTGAGGCAGAGGCAGCCATTTTGTGTTCTGGAGGCCATTTTGTGTTCCAGCGACCATTTTGTGTTCTGGCAGTGCTTTTGTGTTCCAGCAACCATTTTGTGTTCTGGCAGTGCTTTTTTGTTCCGGTGGCCGTTTTGTGCTGCTTGTGACTGTGGGGAATAATGTTCTGGAACCTTCTCTGAGGCCTCAGTTGAACAGAGGCTTTTCTTTCTCTCCTGAGGCTCCAGAGTCAGAAGGAGGCCAGGCTCCTTGGGCCAAAAGGAAGGAAGTGTGTCTCTTTGTGTGTCTTTTGTGTCTCTTTTCTGAGAGGGTTTTCTTATTACACAGCTCTGCTCCTTCTGGGGAACAAGGGTTTTAAAAGGGATCAGAAATGGGGGGATAGTTTTAATACATGCCTTATTCTTCTTCTTCACAAACATCGATCTTTGGCTACTAAGAGGAGGCTTGTCCCCAAAAAAGGCCAAAAGTGGCTCCTTTGGGAGGTTTTAAAAGTCTCCCCAGTTTTCTTACTGAGAGATTTTCAGGGAAGAAGGAAGGAGGCAGACCAGAATAACTCATATTACCAAGAATGATACAAGCGAACATACAAACAAACAAACAACAAGAAGAATAAGGATTAGACAGAAAAACAAACTGGTTAATTTTAAAAAGCAAAACCATTTTTACAGGATAAAAATTCATCTTGGGTGCTTCTACTCTTTTAAAACTGACTAATTCTGTATCTGCCATTGGAATGTTGATGCAACTGCCAACTGTCATTCTCAACTGTCACTGAGGAAGAGTGAGACAGTGTGTGCCTCAGAGTGGGTTGTTACTGGTGTGGATGGTGGAGGGTGTCGATGTATATAGTGTTGTACACAGTGGAAACTCTTATAGGAATAAAAGCCTCATCTGAGAGAAGATTACAGTGTCTCTTTGCTTACTGAGAAAGCGACAGGTGTTTCTTCAGCTCACAAGCTACTGACTACAGTCAAGGTGGAGAATCTGGCGCCATATGTTACCGTGTTGCCTCATGTGCTGTGCAACATAGCAATGTCAAAAGCGTTTTAACATGGAGTATCTGTTGTGTAGGGGAGCTGCAGTGAATCTATGCTAGGTCCATGGGGCTTTGTTTGGTGAAGAGGGAGGAAGGGGATGCCCACCTCTGCATTGGCTCAAAGGAGGCATATGTCACCTGCGTATCTCACCAGCAGCACACTGTTCTCTGTGTCTTTGAGTGATGCAGTGTTTCTTGACAAATCAAGCCTAACCCTAATCTCTTTTCTCAGGAACTTCATCTCGGCTTCCTTGTATACAGCTTTGGGACATATTTTACTGGAACAGACCCAACTGCAGGCTACCAGGACCCCCACCTCCCCGCCCACCTAATGGCCAACACAGAGGCCAAGCGGAGGGTGTTGTGCTCCAAGAGAAAGAGGCTGTCAAAGAACAACAACTCTTTGGTGAGTCAACATCCTATTAGTTTCATTTGTGTCACTGCTGAGCCAGCTCATGAAAGCAAGTGGAGAACATATTGTCCCAGTTTGGCAGAGAAAGTCCTGGTTAATCCTCTGTCACCCCACTTTTTCAGGGGCTTTCAAAAATGTCCCAGTTTCTCTCTCCTCCACCGACTTTCCCCCTTCTCCTCGGCTCTCTTGGGTTGCTGCAAAATGACTTCCAAGGAGTTTGCACCTCATCAACTCAAAAGGGAGGAGAGGAGAGAATCTGCCAGGGTCTTCCCTTGCCAGGAGGCTGAGTCAAAAGCAAACTGCTGTGCCCTTCCTAGCTTGTGTGATCTTGCTCATAAACAACCTTGGCCATCCTCACCACCTTCTAGTGTTGCTTGTCCACATGTGCCTTGCTTTTCTGGTCTGTAAAATGTTGGGGATAGGGAAGACCATCTCTGGATGTAAATTGGGGGTGGGCCCAGTGGCCCTCAAGTACACAGTGCTCCCCAGAACTGTTTTTTACGAATGACATTTCCTCTGAAATTTGGCAAGAAATGGCTAAATGCACCATAATTGTTTTGTGGCTGAATGTACTATATATTTTGGGAAAGTCAGTATCCCAATTCATCCTCAATATCCCACCCATGTCCTAAATTATATTCTTTATTATATTGAAAGGATTTGAGACAAAGTGGATCTCACAGGCAGTAGCTTTTTTCTTGCTGACAGAATTTAAAGTTTATTTCGTGGACTGAATTCTGAAGGGATGAAATAATATTTGGGATGCACCATGTCCTTTCCTCCCCTTTTGCTTAGTCACTCTCTGGATGAGGGCTATTTTCTATTTCAGGTCACCTTTGCAGATGTGGCAGTATATTTCAATGAAGATGAATGGAATCTGTTGACGACGAAACAGAAACTTTTGTACAATTATGTAATGATGGACAATTATGAGAATGTGGCTTCTGTAGGTAAGGAACCTGAATCCATTACTCTTTATATAAAGAGTAAGGCCCCTTTCATACTATATTATCATGTTGCTATGGTTCCACTAGAATTATAGAATCATAGAGTTGGAATAGACCACAAGGGCCATCCAGTTCAACCCCTTTCTGCCATGCAGGAATACACATTCAAATCACCCCCAAGAGATGGTCATCCAGCCTCTCTTTGAAGGCCTCTAAAGAAGAGGAGTCCACCAAACTCTAAGGGAGTATATTCCACTGTCAAAGAGCTCTTACTGTCACAAAGGTCCTCCTAATGTTTAGGTGGAAACTCTTTCCCTGTGGCTTGCATCCATTGTGGTGTCTCCTTTTCTCTGTAGCAGCAGAAAGCAAGCTTGCTCCATCCTTAATATGACCCTTTCCTATATTTAGATATCACATCCACGCTTAACTTTCTTTTCTCCAGGGTAAACATACCCAGCTCTCTAATCCGCTGCTCATAGGGCTTGATGGTTTCTAGATCCGTCACAACTTTGGTTGCCCTCTTCTGGGCATGTTCCAACTTCACAACATCTTTTTTGAATTGTGGGGCTCAGAACTGGACACAGGAATATTCCAAGGGAGGCCTGACCAAAGCAGAATAGAGTGGCACTATTACTTCCCTTGATCTAGAAACTATACTCATATTGACGCAGCCCAGAATGACATTGGCCTTTTTAGCTTCCGCATCACACTGCTGGCCCATGTTCAACTTCTTGTTTACTAGGACTCCTAGATCCCTTTCAAGTGTAGTTTAATTGTGATAGAGTATTTGAATCTGTAGTTCAGTGAGGCACTATTTTTCTCCAGTATCTAAGGATTCTAAATACTCCATCCTAAACTGCCTATTCTAGGATTTTGTAGAAAGAAGCCATAGAGATTAATGATTTTCACACCCTAATGGTACTCAGCACATCCCTGGGCAGGTTTCCTACCTTTTTTGGCCCCTCTTCCATCCTTTTAAGGCTCTGGAGAGTCTTCTTGGGGGAAAGACCTCCCTTGGGCCTGCAATGGCTCAAAGAGGGCCCAACAGTGGCAAAATGGACTCCACTTCCCAAAAGGGATGCTGTGGGATGCAAAATATTATTTCATTCCGACCCCCCCCCCAGGCAATACAATGTAAGGTTGCCCCTGAGATCTCCCCCAAACCCCATCAGTAGTCCATGCCTGTCTGATACATGTTTTAAGGCTGTTTTAAGGCTGCTCCTTGGCGCTTGACCATCACCAAAATTGGAGTCCAGGTCCCAGCTCCTTTGCTCTGCCTTTGCCAATGAATTATTTGTATATTGATTATCCCGCCTTTCCCAACAAATGGGTCTCAAAGTGTCCCTTTTATGCATCACACTCTGTGGGTATGTGTCTGTGATAAAGAGACGGACGGAAAGTGAAAAAGTGAAATGCAGGGAAGAGATGCTGAAAATGAGATGCTGATGGGCAAGAAAGAAGGTTAGAGAGCAGAGGGAGAAAGTGAAGTGGATCAAGCCTCTGGGAGCCAGGAGGGGAAGGCAGGAGCCAAGCCAGGATCGCCTAGCTCTGCGGAGAGGAAGGGACCCCTGGGAAGGGCCAGGAGAGGGGCCTTGGGGATTTGGAGGCAGTTCTGACAGACTTTCAGAACTGGTTTCAGTGAACTAATGAGAACCGGCTCAGGTCCTTGTTTTCAGTCATATAAAGTGGTTTTATTTAGCAATTATGAGTAATATTTAGGAAGGAAGGAAAGGAGGACACAATTAGAGAAAAGGCACTTTTATTTTCCAACCTGAGCTTGCTTAGCTGCCTTTTTGGTTCCAGAGGCCCTTTGTTACCCAAAATGCTGGAGTCTGGGGAGGACACTCGCAAGTGCTATGCTTTGGGGGGGGGGGGAGGAATTTGGTACTTAGCCCAAAGAAGAGACATAATTTTGTTCAGGCAACAGTGACCTCGGAGGTCAGCCCAACTATACCAGGCACAAAATCTCACATAACTCCAGAGGCATTTCAAATGGGGTTTTATGTTTTATTTAGGGAAAAAGCAAAAATGCATGCACGCACGCACGCACACACACACACACACACACACACACACACACAAGCATTCGTACATACACACAAGAGGTAAGTAACAAAGGTGGGATTGGTGAATAATGTAAAGCCATACTAATGGTAATACATTTCCTAGAATGTTCTTGGTTCCAATTGCTGAGGGTCCTGCAAGGGAACGGAAAGTGGGTTTGTTGAGTATATTGAGGCGCTTAGCCATGTAAACCAACAGAGTTTCTCTCTGCAACGGGACTGACACCAAAGAACAGTAAATATCGGGGCAGACATTTATACTGAAATTGTTGCTTTCGGACAGAGACTGAGGGTTCAAAATGGTTTAAATCGCTTTAGTATGTTTCCTGGGTGGGGAAAAAATTGTCTGAATCCAAATTGAATGCAACGGATGCTTGATGCAAATACCTCAGACAAAAGGGATTAGCACACCGGCTCTCAGGTCTTTCTTGGCTCTGAATTCCAGTCCTGTTCATAAGCCAATGTACAGCGTGATCCGAAAGAAACACTTCCTGATTCAGCTCAAAAATAATATAGCAGAGTATGGAAACAAATATCCAGATATAGGTTTTGGCAATGCACTGACTACTGTCCACACTTAAAAGTAACTCACAGACACAGTTGATTTCACCCAAGTCCTTGGAGGTTCTCTATCCTGAGTTGCAAAATAATACAAATACTTGGAAGCTCTCTGACTTCCATCAACTTCACCATCTCTTGTACACACAACTCCAATCCAATCCACACCAATCCGCATGTGAGCTGTATACTGTATTGGTTGTGAGTCATCTCCTGGTGCCAGACAGCATGAAGTGACCTCTGCAGTTATTATCCCTTGGGCTCTGACTCAGTACTCTATGGCAGTCTCACAGGACATGATGCCACTTGTCAATCAAAATATTTTTAATCATGTTTAATGGAATATTTTTTTCAACAGTCCTTTGACTATCTGCTTTGACTGATTCCCTTAAGGCAGTTCCACTACAATCTCTTCTTTCCTCCTGTCAGTAGGGATACGATTGTTCCATGCATTTGGGGACATCTGCAATAATGTCATGCTTGGGTCACTCTCAGCAACTTTATTAATTTAATATCAAATAGGGAGGGTTCAACAAGGGCTAAATCTTGGGGTAACACCCTCCTCTCTTAATTCTGATATTCATTTTTGTCATTGATTGTCCTTCTTTACAGAAGAACTTGTGAGTCATGAGAGAGTCCACACAAGAAAGAAGTCACATAAATGCCAGCATTGTGGAAAAAATGTTGCTTGCAAGTCAGTCTTAGTCATAGATCGGAGAGTCCACACAGGAGAGAAGCCATACAAATGCCAGCATTGTGGGAATTGGTTCTCTCAGAAGTCAAGCCTAGTGACACATCAGAGAGTCCACACAGGAGAGAAGCCATACAAATGCCAGTATTGTAAGAAAGGTTTTTCTTTGAAGTCAGACCTAGTGATACATCAGAGAGTCCACACAGGAGAGAAGCCTCACAAATGCCAGCATTGTGGGAAATGTTTTTCTGACAAGTCAGTCCACCTGAGACATCAGAGAGTCCACACTGGAGAGAAGCCTTACAAATGCCAGCATTGTGGGAAATGTTTTTCTCAGAAGTCAAACCTACTGACACACCAGAGAATCCACAAGGGAGAGAAGCCTTACAAATGCCAGCATTGTGGGAAATGTTTTTCTCAGAAGTCAAGCCTAGTGACACATCAGAGAGTCCACACTGGAGAGAAGCCATACAAATGCCAGCATTGTGGGAAATGTTTTTCTGACAAGTCAGCCCACCTGAGACACCAGAGAGGCAACACAGGAGAGAAGCCACACAAATCCATGAAGTGAATGAACATTATTTTTGTAAAGATTGAATACAAAGATATTTTTTCAATCCAGCGGTGTTTAAAAGCCCTTATGAATTTATTTGTAGAGTTTTTCTGTCCATATGTCTGTTTATGTTTTAAAGTTATGTTTTGTTAAGTTTAGGTTTTAATTGCTACTAGTATAGATAATTGTTTTGAGTTACAAATTTGGCTGGGGATTATGGGTCATGGTTTAGATTAGTTAGATGGGGGGCTGGGATTTGTTGCAGCTAGTTAGAAAAGCAATGATAGCATTCGGAATTTGTGGGATGTTGGCTGAAGAAAGTTGGGGACCGGTAGTAACAGAAAGGGAGCTAGCTTCTTCAAATGTCTGGGGCAGGGAGAGATTGTGCGTGTGAGATGGATGGCAAAGTGGGGCTGGTTAATAGTGGGGGATAGATGGTGAGAATTGTGGGTGGGGTTTGGAAGAGGGTGGAATTTAAGGTTTGGGGTTTTAATATATTCTGGTAGTTCTGGCTTAAACACTGAATTTTTGATATGTGTTTTCAATAAAGTTCTTTGCTGTTTCAACACACTGGTCTCTTTGATGCACAGAAGTTGTGAATTTGCACAAAACTTTGCCTTCTACAGCTCACTATGATGCTTTAAATGACTATTTCACAGATAATATCTCTCAGATAAGAGCCAAATTGGATGTCAGCATTATTGCAGTGGTTGTAAGTAAGGTGTCCATAAGTAAGATCATACTGGATCAATTTGAATCTGAGTACTGAGGATGTGGACAAGCCCTTTGGAAGTGAGAAGAGGAGAACTTTCCCTCTTGACCGTTGCTCTTCATATATCACCTGAGATATATCATAGATGCATCTCTTAGTTAGGGCTATTTTCCATCTTGATTAAAAGAAGCTGTGGTACGGCCGTTTATGGAGAAGCCTTCCCTAGATCCCTTGGACATGAACAATTACAGACCAGTCTCCCATCTCCCATTTCTAAACAATATGATTGAGAGGGCAGTTGATCTTCATCTACAAGAGGTCTTGGATGAAGCAGATTATCTGGACCCATTTCAAACAGGCTTCAGGATGGGATACGGAGTCAAAACTGTTATGGTTGCCTTAGTAAAAGATATTTTCTTCAACAAGCTTTATTATGCAGCTTGTCTCAAACGGTTAGAAGAATGGTTCAAATTAGAAAACAAGAATTTATTGAATATAGAAAAAGCTAACCTGAATCTTGGTATACATGCATATATGTGGTATAGAAAACCAGAAGATAATAATACTTTTAACCATCATGTTATAAGAAGAGCATTGCTTAAAGTATGGTATAAAATGAGACATCAATTTTGGGTGTCATTGCAAGAAGCCTATTACAATAGAACAAAGGACAAAAATACTCCATGGCTAAGATATGGATATTTAATCAACAAAACACCAGAAGGAAAATACAATATGAAATCTATGGAAGAACTTAATGAAAGAGGAAACATGAAGGATTGGTTTTTATAGAACCAATTAAACAATCGTTTTAAGACAGACAATAAAGCTCCTGGGTTGACGATGGATAACAACAAAATAGATAAAATTATGATGGACAAAAAAGGTAAACACATATCCAAATATTATAAACTATTCAAAGAAAGAGATCTAGAAGATGAAATTATTAAACACAGCATGGTAAGATGGGCAGGTGATATAAATAAAACTATAACTGTAGAGAAATGGGGAAAATCATGGAAAGGAACAAATGAATTCACTCTGTGCCAAAACTATAAAGAAAATTACATCAAAATGTTATTCAAGTGGTATCTAACCCCCCAAAAACCCACCAGATATACAAAACTGGCAATACTAAGTGCTGGAAATGTGGGGAACCCGAAGGAAGCTTCTTTCATATGAAGTGGACATGCATTAAAGCTAAAGGATTCTGGCAAAGGATTCATGGAACCATCCAAAACATTCTTGATATAGATACAGTGCATCCTCCCCATACACGGCCTTCTCATATGCGGACTTGAGCGTACGCGCTCAAGCCGTGGGGCATGCGTGGGGCGGAAGGGGCGGCGTGTCCCATTCAATTGAATGGGCGTGCGTGCCCGTTGCGCCCCTCACCCCACCGCGCCGCCGTGCATGAGCCCCATTGTTTCCAATGAGGCTTGAGCATAGGCGGAATTCGCCTTACGCAGAGGGATCCAGAACGGATCCCCTGCGTAAGGCGAGGTTCCACTGTATTCCCTTTGAACCAAATTTATTTTTACTAAACATGACACACAACATAAAGTCAGTAAAATACAACAGAATTGTTTTATATATGGTCTCATGTGCAAGGATCTTATTTGCTCATGTTTGGAAATCTACAGTTAATCCTTCTGTCAAACATTGGTTGATTAAGATACATGAAGCTAGAAATATGGATATAGTATCTGCCTTACTAAGAGGGAAATCAAAAGGATACTTAGAAATGGAATGGAGTTGTCTTAAAACATTTGGAGAAAAGGGTGATAAAATTCCATTAAATTAATAGTTAATATTTGGTCGATATTTGGTCATTTAAATACTATCATGGGAATATCTCAGTGTAATAAACATTTTTGAAAATAAAAAAGACACACATCCTTGTTGTGGGGAGCGCCACACACCGAGTTGTATAGCCACATTCTGTGCTCTCCTGGCCTTGCTGCAGGTGAGCCATTGACAGTTCGAGGGTGACGGCACGCTCTAATGCTGCAATGGTCAAAGGAAGTGTTTAGACTTTGCTTGTTGTTTCTTGCTCCCTTCACCCTTAAATGTAGGGGCCATTCAGACTACATTTTACCCCGGTTCCCAAACCGATTTAAAAGTTGGAAGTTCACACTCACACCAATTTTGACACAACTCGATCAGGGGCTTGCACAAGAGATCCAGGGCAATTCCCTCTTAGCGCGGTTTTTCTGAAAGCGGACTATTGACCCTTTCTTTTTGGAAACAACCGGCTCTTCCCTGCTGCCGATTGAGGCAAAGGGTAGTAGGAACTTGTTTCTGGGGAGATTCGATATGGGGCACCTGGATCTGCCCAGTTCTGTCCAGGGCAAATGAGGGAGTGGGAATGGGGCCTTTGTGACCTTCCTGGTGCTGGTCCTCCAGGTGAGCGATGCATTGGGCAAGGAGACCCTCTCCTCATCGCCTGCAGCCTCTGGTTCTGCTGGAGGGTCTCTTCTCCAGCATTACCTGGAACAACGGACCAGAACAATGGACAACAACAGATGGATGTGTGTTTGTGTATATACATATATGTATATATGTGGAGGCATCTCTACATACCCATAGATATCTGTCTGAACGTCTGCATGTGTACACAAATGTGTGTGTGTGTGTGTGTGTGTGTGTGTATATATACACATTTATATATACTCTTCTACTTGCATACAATTTAAACATAAGCAAATGCATGGAGAAATATGTGTGTAGATATGCATGCACATGGATGCACCTGCGCATGTATACACCTCCCACGTTCTGGTCAACATCAGCATGTATATATAATGATAAATGTATATATGTTTAGTTCCGGTCATAACAGCATAACTGTCCTGCGATGACTGTAACTGGAATTTTTATACTTTGTGATGTTTTTATGATATGTATTTTACACATGATTTCCTCCTGAGGACACTCTGAGTGGCTGCCATTGGCTGGAACCCCCCTCCCTCCCACCATCCCTGGCCCTGATTGGCTGGAGTCTCAGTCCCTCCCACCATCCCTGGCCCTGATTGGTTGGAGTCCCAGTCCCTCCCACCATCCCTGGCCCTGATTGGTTGGAGTCCCAGTCCCTCCCACCATCCCTGGCCCTGATTGGCTGGAGTCCCAGTCCCTCCCACCATCCCTGGCCCTGATTGGCTGGAGTCCCATTCCCTCCCACCATCCCTGGCCCTGATTGGTTGGAGTCCCAGTCCCTCCCACCATCCCTGGCCCTGATTGGCTGGTGTCCCAGTCCCTCCCACCATCCCTGGCCCTGATTGGCTGGCGTCCCAGTCCCTCCCACCATCCCTGGCCCTGATTGGCTGGTGTCCCAGTCATTCCCAGCATCCCTTGCCCTGATTGGTTGGAGTCCCAGTCCCTCCCACCATCCCTTGCCCTGACTGGCTGGAGTCCCAGTCCGTCCCACTATCCCTGGCCCTGATTGGCTGGAGTCCCAGTCCCTCCCACCATCCCTTGCCCTGATTGGCTGGAAAACCTGTCCTTCCCACCATCCCTTGCCCTGATTGTCTGGAAAACTTATCCCTCCCACCATCCCTCGACTATTTTGTGTCCCAGCAGCCATTTTGTGTTGCTTGTGACTGTGGGGAATAATGTTCCAGAACCTTCAGTATCTCTTTCTTCTCCTGAGGCTCCAGAGTCAAAAAAGGAGGTCTGGACACTAACTGTCCGGAGGTCTCCTTTCCTCCAGTTTCTTCCACAAAGGAGGAATTGAGGTCCTTTCTCTTCTCTCCCTTCCTTTGGAAGCCATCTTGGTTCTTTCCACACCTGCAGAAAATACAAAGTGATTTTATGTGCACACATTTATGCAATCTTTCATGGACCACAGAAAATACAATTCAACAGCACTAAGGGCAAATCAAACCTGAACCTGACCTAAAATTCAAAATAAATCTGTTGGAAAGCAGGATATAAATTATTGATTAAATTATTATTATTATTATTATTATTATTATTAGTCTCGCCTCCAAACCCTCAGAGAGACAATCTTCCGAATGCTGCAAGAGACAGTTCACTGGGCCTTTCGGGGCGTAGAGACCAGCATCCTTAGCTGGCATGAGGGCAAAGATGGCGTCTACACAGTGCACTCCCTGACTCTTCCCGCATGCCGGTGTGATCCTGCACATTGCACCACATCACAGGTGACATCCCAGCATTCCTCTGGTGCTACATTCAGATGACGCAGTGCCAAAGGAGTGCAGAAAAGCCACACTGGTGGCGGATATGGCACTTTTTCCCCAGCACAGAAAGGAGCTCCTTTTTGCACAACAGAAAGGCCACATCAGGGCCACGGTGTAACCTTATCATAGTGCAAAAAGGAGCTGCAAAAAGCAGTGTGTTTGCCGTGGCCCTGATCTGGCGCTAAAAGGGGCGGCCTGTACATCCCCTTAATTTCCAGAAAATGGGGCTAGGATTTGAGTCCTAGGGTTGGCCCCAGCCTTCATCACTACAAAGATGTCAATAGGAGTAAATCATGTCTCTGATTTTAATGGGTCTATTTTTTTCTTGCAATAATCTACATAAAATCATAATGTATAGATAGACAGCAATAACAACAACAACAACCCAATAACAACAACCATAGCAACTGCAATATTTAAATGTCTATATTTAATGTTTCCCATTGCCTTCCCCTAAGGCTGAGAGAGTGTGACCCAGAGAGTTTCTATGATGTAGTTGGGATTCAAACCCTGATCTCCAGAGTCGTAGTTCCACTATGCTCAAACCACTAGGCCACACTGGCTCCTACAAAATGGACATCGTTTCACTGGGCCATTGTATGTCATGGACTTGGCCCAGCTTCCTCATCCATGGAGGTCATTTTATAAGCCCCCTTCTCCTCCTCCATTTCCAGGCCCAGCTCCTGCTGCATGTCCTCCAACTATCCCAGTTTGACAGGGACCCTCCCCTGGTTCATCCTCTGCCTCCCACCTTTTCAGCTGCTCTTCAAAGGCCACAGTTTCCTCCTCCTGCTGCCATTTCTCCCCTTCTTTTGAGCTCACTGCCATTGCTGCAAACTGAGTCCAAAGGGCAAAAGGAGTCTGCCCTCCATGAAGACAGCCAAGGAGAAAGGAGAAAGGAGAAGAGGGGCCCTTCAGAGGCTCAGGCAAAAGCAAACAGCTGCAGCCTCTCCTAGTTTGCCTCTCCTTCCTCAGAAAGAACCTTGAAGTCTTGATCATATTCTGAGGTTCCTTGGTCCCAGCCTCCCTTTGATTCTCTTGGATCCCTTTCCGAAATCTCATGGCCCCACAGAGACTCCCAAGAGAGGAGAGGAGGCCTGGCAGCCGGAGAAGAGGGGAGGAGGAGGGGGGCTTCCTTGCTTCAAGCCCCCAAAGCTGCCTCCCTACAGAAGACCCTCCAGACCCCCATCCTTGGCTCCAAAATGGGGGCTCTTCCCTTCAGCCATCCGTCTCACAGAGGAACCAAATTTGGGGGTCCCCCATTGCCATCTTGAGGCACCCACCTTCCCTGTTCTGCCAAGGAAACCCAGAAGGAGCCCTTCTTCCTCCTAAGCAGCCAACGGTCAAAGCCACCAGCCTTCTAGAACCCTATTCAGGCTCCAAGCCAACCGCCAGCTTTTCCCAGAATTCCACACTCTCCCTCCTCCCAGCGGAGGAGACTGGGAGACGAAGCAATGGGTGCAAACGACAGGAAAAGAGAGTTTATTGTCTTAAACTTGTAATTCCAGTTGTCCCTTTATGAGGGAGAATGGCATATTATTATTATTATTATCAACAAGAATTATGATAATCAGTTTCTTGTTCCCAAAACCACAGAGCCTTGTGAAATCTGAAAGACTGTGTTTATCACACAGTGGTTTTTGCAGCTCTTTGCAGCTCAGATCCAAAGCCACTGCGGGTACAATGGTGCAAATTCACACGACAACGTGAGTGTTATCACAGGCGATTCCTTTCTATGGGGGCTCCTTCTGTGGGGCTATTGCAGTGATTCCAAAGTGACCCCTCATTTTGGTGAAATTGGTAACAAGCGAATGCACAGAAATCGCTCCCGATTCCACTCCGAATTGTTCTGGTGTGGAATACAGCTTTGCTTCTGCTCTGTTTCACCACCGCAAACCCCCCTGGTTGCAAATTTCCCATGATGCAGCGCTGCAAACCCCCCCCCCCACCCATTTCCTTCTGGTGGCTGTTTTGCTTTCACGGCAACCGAGGGGGGGAATAGGCAGCCAATGGGAGCGGAGGAAGGTCCAGTTAAAGGGAAGGAGGACACGCCCCCTCAGGAATGGGAGCCAATGGGAAAATCACATTAGTTCCCATAGGACGATTTTATCAATAAAGAACATTCCTAATACAACGCCACCCTCTTGTGGATACTCAGGGCACTGCAGGCTCTTTGGCTTCTTACCAACTTCTATCCTGGATCGCCATCTGGTGGCCACTCTTGATAGTTCACTAATAGCAGTTAACCAAATTAAACAGTATATAACACAAAAACATGAAACAAGCTAGAAAAGGAAACTGTTACATGGATTTGCAATTGGTTGACTGGCCAAACCGAAAGGGTGCTCAACAATGACTCCTTTTCATCCTGGAGAGAAGTGACCAGTGGGGTGTCCAGTGGGGTTCTGTCCTGGGCCGAGCGCTATTCACCATCTTTATCAATGATTTGGTTGACAGAATTTGGAACATACTTATTAAATTTGCAGATGACACTAAATTAGGAGGAGTAGCTAATACGCTAGAGAACAGGATCAAAATTCAATATGACCTGAATAGACTAGAAAGCTGGGCCATAGCGAACAAAATGAAATTCCTTATGGAGATAAGTAAGGTACTGCATTAAGGGCAGAAAAATGAAAGGCAGAGATATAGGATGTGGACACCTGGATGAATGAAAGTACGTGTGAAAGTGATCTGGGAGTCCAAGGTAGACCACAAGTTGAACATGTGTTAAGAGTGCGCTGCGGCAGCTAACAAGGCCAATGCCATTTTAGGCTGCATCAATAGAAGTATAGTGTCTAGATCAAGGGAAGTAATAGTGCCACTCTATTCTCCTTTGGTCACCGGGAATATTATGGGCACCACAATTCAAAAAGAACATTGAGAAACTGGAGCATGTCCAAAGGAGGGCAACTAAAATGGTGAAGAGTTTGGAAACCAAATATCACAAAGGGACAGTCTCATTGCTTCAGGCAAGGAGCATCAGCTGCCCTTGGTTCACCTCTGACATCTTCCTCCTCCGCATCTTTAACTTGGGCACCATCCACTGCATAAGGTCCTTTAATTCTTTTATGTCTTCTTCCATTCGATAAACGTCTTCCTGGGGTTCTTCTGTGCTGGGGCAGCTATGAAGGGACTCCCCCACTGCCAGGTCCCAGGCTGTCTCTCTGCCCCCCGACAGCCTTCCTTTCCCCACTCTGGGGCTAGAAACCTAAATCCTCCAGTGGTGGCCTGGATGGTGTGAGCTTCAGGAGGTTTCCCAGTCTTGGGCTTGGCCCTAGTTCCTCTGAAGAAGGCACCTGCTCCTCCACCACCGGGATCTCCAGAACCACTGGGTTCCCTAAGAACTCTTCTTGTTCCTGGGTCTCCATTGGAGCTAAAACTGTCAGACTTTGCAAACAGTGAGATCTGGAGTCAGTCCTGTGCTCAAAAAATAAAACACATTTGAAACAAAAGAAGCTTTATTGATAAATCCAGGCAGAAACATCCATTAACACCTTTTTGCAAAGTCTGAAGTCCAAAGGACCTTGCTCAACCCCTCCCTAAGCCAGCCCCCAATTCCCAAGCTATAGCAACACAAGCGGAGGGTGCATAGATACCAAGGTTGTCTATACTTCCCTTCCCTTCTCCCAGACAGCCTCACCTTGAAGAGCGGTGTTCCCAAGCTAGCTTCACTCCTCCTTGATAACCATCTACAGCTGCAACCCCATCCCCTTCTCCAAACGCCCTCCTTCATCTAAAAGCCACTCCATCTGTCCTTCTATCATTTTCCATTACGTACTTTCTATAACCCATCACTCCACACTGCCTACTATGAATTACAACTATAACTCCTACTTTAATAACCAAACCCTAATATGTTTACCCTTTATGACAGAACCCTTATACACTAGTTCTGACACGCAATGGACCTTTCTCAATCCTTCAGGCATGGAGCACCAGTCTGAAGTGACAATTCTCCCATCTCAATCCTTCAGGTAACTAACATCAGCCTGAAGTTGTAATGGGCCAGTCCTAATCCTGTAGGTAAAGAGCACCACCTTGAAGTCACAATAGGACCGTCTCAATTCTTTAGGCAAAGAACTTGAGGCTGAGATCACAATGGGCCAGTCTCAGTGTTTCAGGCAAGCAGCATCAGCCTCAGGTTCCAATGGTCACATCTCAAACCTTCAGGCAAGCAGCATTAGCCTAAATTCACAATGGTCCCATCTCATTGCGGCAGGCAAGGAACACCAGCCTAAAGTGACAATATGTCATGAATCCCTTTATTCATGCATTTATTCATTTAGGGATTCAAGCCATAAAGGTTATTGGTTTAGGTTTAGAGTAGAATTAAGATAGATTGGATTTATTCTGGGTTAAAATAATATGTTTTAATATGTGCTTTAATAGAAGATACTAGAAAGAGGTAGAGAGATCATGCTAAAGAATGTTAACATCAGCTGGACAACGCTATTTACAATGTTGGAAAAACTGGAGGTTGGGGCACAATTCCAGAAATGGATCCAGGAAATATATAAGAAACAAAAGGTGAATTTAATAATAAATAACAGTAAATCTGAAGAATTTGAAATAAAACGGGGAATGAGACAAGGTTGTCCCCTATCCCCATTGTTATTCATCTTTGTATTAGAAATGTTAAACAATAGAGTTAGGTTGGAAGAACAAATTCAAGGCTTAAAAATTAAGAAAACTGAATTTAAAATGAGGTTATTCGCCGACGACGTGGTTTATACCCTGGAAAACCCCTGTAACAGTATTCAAGCTTTAATCAACCTAGTACAAGAATTTGAAAAAGCTTCTGGGCTTAAGGTGAACAAGGACAAAACCAATATGCTGACGAAAAATATGGACGATGCGGCTATTAAGAATTTGGAAGAACTTTCGGGATTCAGAATAGGAAAAAAAGTGAAATATCTGGGAATAACTATAACTAACAGGAACACAGACTTATTCCATAACAACTATGAGGAAACGTGGAGGAACATTAAACAAGACCTTGTTAAATGGGGGAATATTCAGCTATCTCTTTTGGGGAAGATAGCAGTCATTCAGATGAATGTGCTTCCTAAAATTTTGTTTATGTTTCAGACTATTCTGATTTTGCATTCCTTTAAACCTTTGGATATGTGGCAAAATGATATAATGAAATTTGTCTGGAACAAAAAGAAGGCCAGAATTGGAAAGAAAATAATGTGTGATGAGAAAGGTAGAGGGAGCCTGGGACTTCCAAATTTGAAAATCTGTTATTTTGCATCTACATTATTGTGGTTAATAGATTGGATTCTGTTAGAAAATGAGTATATACTGAATTTAGAAGGAGACGGACTAAGATTTGGGCTTCACGGCTATCTATTTTATAATAAAGATAAAATCCACAGAGAATGTAAAAGTCATATTATAATTGGATCAATGCTGAAGATGTGGGATAAATTAAAACCGAGACTGTGTAATCAAATTATTCACAGTTGTTCTCCACATGAAGCCTTTTTTGGGAGGGAAGGTATACCAAAGAAAAAAATGGCTAAGATACGCAGATTTAATTAATGTAACACAGAATCTGACAGAATTCAAAACAGTGGAAGAGTTACAAAGTTCGGGCATTGCATGTCATTGGTATTTGTACATGCAATTGAAAGAAAGATGGCAAATTGATAAGTTACAGCCAGGCATATCTAACAAGAGAACTGAATGGGAAGAGATAATGGGGAAAGGAAAGAAGAATGATAAAATGATTTTGAGCTGGGATACGGAGGAAGAGGTAATTAGACGTAGCATGATCCTATGGGCACAGAATGTGGGTCACAAATTAGCATATTAAAATGGGAGAACATTTGGACCAAAGATCTTAAGTATACCAGTAATCAGAATTTAAAGGAGAACATGTATAAAATGACATATAGATGGCATCTCTCTCCACAAAGAATCTCCTTGATGTTTAAAGGCAGCAAACCAGAGTGTTGGAAGTGTCTGGAAGTAATAGGGTCTTACTACCATGTGTGGTGGACATGCACTGCGGCAAAACAATATTGGCTTAAGGTGCATAATATTATAACTAGAGAACTAAATGTTCAAATCTCTTTTCTTCCTGAAAAATACTTGCTAGGTATGGTTGATTCAGAACTGCAGAAACAACATGGTAAATTAATCTTCTATCTTCTTACATGTGCCAGAATTTCATATGCTACATTTTGGAAATCTGACCAGACCCCATCCATGGAAAAGTGGTTAATGAAAGTATTCGAAATGGCAGAAATGGATAAGATGACCTGTTGGATGAGGGGAAAAAATGAAGAATCTATCAAAAAAGAATGGGAACCTTTTTACTAATTTATAGAAAGAAAATGGGAAAATATTGTGGTTTTGAGATAATTACGTAATATGACATTCAGTAAGCAGTGAGAAATAGTAATTTGATAGTTTCAGAAATCAGATTTCAATGTGAATTTAGGTTTCCAATTTATAAATGAATACAGAGCAATGAAATTGAGGGTATGCTCTTTATAACTAAGTTGAATTTCGCCTACACAATTCTCCTTATATGAAGTAATTTTATAGGGTAAAAGGAGGAGGGAGAGAGGAGGAGGAAGGAAAAAAACCAAGGAAAAAAAAACAGGCTAAAATGATAGAAAATCCACTCCGAAAAAATTGATCAAACAATTTGTGTACTCTGTGAAGAAAACAATTGAGTATTAAATTGAGTGTATGCTGTTCACATTTACTAGTAATATCTTCATATAGATTTACTCACTTAAGGTAAATTACAGGGTAAAAGACTGTTCAAAAACAATACAATAAGAAATTCATTGTTGAAATGGGATTGAACTAATTGTGCACTTTGTGAAGGAAACATCTGAATAACATGTAAGATAAAGACAATGTAAAATTGATAGACTGTATAGGGATTCAGACAGCTGGAAGGTACAGTATATGTTAACTGTTTTTTTATTAGTGTTAAATGTTTAATGATGAGGTTGAGTGGGGTATATATTGTCTAGGTAAATGTATATTTTATGTGTTATTATTGTATAATGTATTTGGTTCTATGTTTTTGTTATCTCATGCTTGTCAAAAACTTTGAAAACATTAATAAAAAAAAGAATGTGCTTCTTTGCTAGGATTGGAATGTGTGGGAATCACCCTTCTAACAGAGGCTTGAGTTTAAAAGGCTGGTCTCTGGAAAAGGAGGGGGAACATAGAGAGTTATTGGTATTTTTATATAATAATAATAATAATAATAATAATAATAATTTATTTTATTTATATACCGCTATTCCAGAGATCATAGTGGTGAACAGCAAGTAAGCTAATTTGCAAGTAAGCTAACTAGCCCCCAACAGTCTGGGTACTCATTTTAGCGACCTTGGAAGGATGCAAGCCTGAGTTGAGCTTGGGCCCTTTTGCTGGTCTTGAACTCACAACCTTGTGGTTTTGAGTGAATGGCTGCAGTACAGGCATTTAACCACTGCGCCACCAGGGATATTTTTATATTGCATTATGTTGCTATGGGTTTATGCTTATTATATTTTCATACGGTCTCATATTATGTGGAGATTGATAGGGTTTTATATTATAGATAACTATATATATTGTTAAGCCATAATGTTAATTAAACTGTTGTGTGTCTGAGTTCTGTGGTCCAAGGCCACAGGTGCAGTGGTTGAGAAAAGGCACATGAGAGCTTAATTGCTTTTAGAAAAGCTGCCAGAATCCCAGATGGGAGGACACTGCGCAGAAAAGGGCGGGAGAACGCTGTGCGGGAAAGGGCTATCCAATTAATCAGCTTTATTGGTAAACAGAGTGGGGTGGATTCATATGGTTATAAAAGGGATATGTTTATACTTTCTTTCATTCCTGACAAAAATGTCACTTCTATTACATGTATCTTCTTCTTCAATAAAAGCTGTTCCTTTTTCAAAGTACTGCCTTTTGTGTTGCAAGACGGGCTGCAATTAGGACCCTGACAGATATCTCTCTCCCCTTCCATTCACCCTTCTATCCCAAAAGGGCTGGAGAGCATACCAAACCAGCCACAGACCCTTTCCCTGCTCTTGTGTAATGCCAGGTCAGTCAAAAATAAAACGCACATAGTCCATGATCTCCTACTGGACCAAGAGGCTGACCTGGCTTGTTTCACAGAGACCTGGCTGGGTGAAGATAGCCACCTGGGTTCGGGCCTTACCATCCGGATTCTCTGTCAGTGAGCAGGTAAGGGGAGTGCCTTTCGTCCATAAAGACAATCTTGCCTTGAGCAGGATACCTATCCATATGATGGACCACATTAAATGTATTTACCTCAGCTTAAAGACTAGAGAAAGTCTGGGGAATCTGTTGGTTTCCTGTCCTCCCTGTTCCTTAACAGACTCCCTAGCCAAGCTGACACAACTGGCCTCTGAGCTGCTGCAGGAGTTGCCTAGGCTTTTGGCATCTCCCCTCTGAATGAATGTCTTGGGGCAGTAATGGGCTGGATGAGGAAAAACAGACTGAAACTGAATCCAGGTAAAACGGAGGTGCTGATTGTTGGAGGTCCTAATCCAGGTATGGAGGTTTGCCAACTGGTCCTGGAAGCGGTTGCATTTCCCCTAAAGGACTATGTTTGCAATTTGGGGTGTTCCTGAATCTGTCACTCCAGATGTCAGCTAAGTACGACAGCAAGGAGTGACTGTTATCAGCTTTGGTTGATACGCCAACTGCGCCTCTTCCTGGAACCTGAGGACATGAAAACTATGATGCATGCGCTGATAACCTCATGCCTTGACTTCCGCAATGAGCTCTACATAGGGCTATCCTTGCACTTAGTCCGGAAACTTCAACTAATCCAAAATATGGCAGCCAGAGTGGCCACTGGAAGATCTAGAGGTGTCCATATCACACCTATAATGGCTGCTCATTAATTTCCTGGGACAGTACAAGGTCTTGGTTATAACCTTTAAAGCCCTCCATGCCTTGGGTCCATCTTACTTACGGGATCGCCTTCTCCCATACAATCTGCCCCACACTTTGAGGTCCTCTAGTAAAAACTTACTGCAGCCAGCAATAACAAGGCTCTCTGCAGTTACACAAAGGACCTTCTCCCAAGTTATGGAACAGCCTCCAGAAGAGATCCGATATATCACCAGTCTTTAAGGCTTTAAAAAGCTCATCAAGACATATCTCTTTCCAGATTAGCATTCCAGCAATCTCTTATTAATTGAATTGTTCAGCAACTGCTCTAACTGCTTCTGCTTAATTTTTAATAATTGTTTTAATAATTGTTTAAGAATTTAATTGTATTTTATTGTGGATGGGAGGAAGTGGGAGGGTTTGGGACACAACAATGACAAGTTGTTATTGTGTTTTACCAATGCTTTTACTCTTAGTCGCTTTGATCTGTTTTTAGAAGCCTTTAGAAGCCTTTGAGGCACCCTCGTCACGTGTGAGGGTTGCCTGGTAGGCGGAGTGCCCACACAGCTGGCAACCCTCGCAAATGAAGAGGGCGCCGCAGCTGCAGCACACCCACCATACGCGGCGCATAATGGTGACATTGCAGATGTGCCACCTCCAAACAGGGAGGCGCAACTGCAATGTACCCTCGCCATCGCTGGCGCTTCGGGGCGGCAGAAGTGCAGCGCAAAAAGGAGCCACTTCCACGTGCTCCTTTTTTGCTCCGCAACAGCACTGCTCAATTTGTTTGTTGCGGCGCTTCTGCGGAGAAAAGAGTAGGGCCAGGGACGCACCTCTTTCTGGTGGCCTGTACCCTGCCTTAGTATGTTTCACAAATTTTGTTGCTTGTGAATATTTGTATTTTGTCAGGTCTCTTAATTGTATCTGTGTTATTGTTGTTGGTCCTATATGATTTTTTTCCTTTTAGCACCAAAGTTTAAAAAAAATGTAGTATCCTGGAATCTAGAAAGCATATCCAGGAGAAGGTGTTTTGGCCACACTGTAAACAATAACATCCAAAATGCACAAAACAGTGGTGCCTTTCTCCTGTTTGATTTTTAACACTTTTGATCATAGAATTGTAGAGTTGGAAGAGACCGCAGGGGTCATCCAGTCCAACCCCATTCTGCCATGCAGGAACTTTCAATCAAAGCATCCCTGACAGATGGCCATCCAACCTCTGTTTAAAGACTTCCAAGGAGGAAGACTCCACCAAAATCTCTGAGGGGATATGTTCCACTGTCGAACAGCCCTGACTGTCAGGAAGTCCCTCCTAATGTTGAACTGGAATCTCTTTTCCTTTGCATTCATCCATTGCTCAGGGTCCTAGTCTCTGGAGCAGCAGAAAACAAGCTTGCTCTCTCCTCAATATGACATCCCTTCAAGTATTTAAACAGGGCTGTCATATCACCTCTTAACTTTCTCTTCCCCAGGCTAAACATCCCCAGCTCCCTAAGGCGTTCCTCATAGGGTTTCATGGTTTCCAGACCCTTGACCATTTTAGTCGCCCTCCTGATAAAAATCTGATAAAGAAGACCCTCTATTTTTTCATGATGATGATGATGATGATGACGATGATGGACCTTTCTATCTACAGATTTCTTTACCCATGGATTGAACCATCCAAAGCTTGAAAACATAGAAACACAATGTAAATTCCAAGAGCAACTCTTATTTTTGCCATTTTATATAATAGACGTTGCTTTTGTTGCTGTTATTGTGTGTCTCCAAGTTGTTTTGAATTTATGGTGACCCTAAGGCAGACCTATCACAGGGTTTCCTTGGCAAATGTCTCCAGAATAGTTTTCCCATTGCCTTTCCCTGAGGCTGAGAGAGTGTGACTTGCCCAAAGTCCCCCAATGGGCTTCTGAACTCCAGAGTTGTAGTTCCACTATGCTCAAACCACTAGGCCACACTGGCTCCTACAACATGGGCATGGTTTCACTGGGCCATTGTATGTCATGGACTTGGCCCAGCTTCTTCATTCATGGAGGCCATTTTATAAGCCCCCTTCTCCTCCTCCATTTCTAGGCCCAGCTCCTTCTGCATACCCTCCAACTCTTCCAGTTAGGCAGGGATCCTCCCCTGGTTCATCCTCTACCCTCCCACCTTTTCAGCTGCTCTTCAAAGGCCACAGTTTCCTCCTCCTGCTGCCATTTCTCCCCTTCTCTTCAGCTCACTGCCATTGTTGCAAACTGAGTCCAAAGGGCAAAAGGAGTCTGCCCTCCATGAAGACAGCCAAGGAGAAAGGAGAAGAGGGGACTTCCCAGAGGCTCAGGCAAAAGCAAACAGCTGCAGCCTCTCCTAGTTTGCCTCTCCTTCCTCAGAAAGAACCTTGTAATCTTGATCATATTCTGAGGTTCCATGGTTTCTCTGGGATTACCCCCCCCAAAAAAAAAAATCTCATGGCCCCACAGAGACTCCCAAGAGAGCAGAGGACTAGACACACAAAGAGACACACTTCCTTCCTTTTGGCCCAAGGAGCCAGGCCTCCTTCTCTTTCTGGAGCCTCAGGAGAGAAAGAGATGCTTCTGTTCAACTGGGGCCTCGGAGAAGGTTCTGGAACATTCTCCATAGTCACAAACAGCACAAAATGGCCCCCAGAACAAAAAATGGCTGCCTCTGTCTGAGCGCTTGGCAGTTGGCAGTTGGAGGCCTTCAGAGGAGAGAGAGAGACTGAGGGGAAGAGTGGAAGGGGGTCCTGGAGGGAGGGGGCCTTGGGAGATATTGTCAGAACCTGTTATTGAGATCAGTTATAATGCTCTATATATTCAGTTCATATATAATCACTTCATGTATGTCTTGAGATATCTGATCTATATTGTTCTGTTAGCTAAGATGTTGGGGGGGTGGGGAGAGTATATGGGGAGAATATTAAAGTTGGTGTTAGTTTCTAAGTGGGGCCCTGTTAACTGCTTTGGAGTGTTGTTTTAGACAACTAGCTGGCAATGTTGCAAATGTCTTGAGTGAGGCTGGGTTGTGATGGGGACCTGGCTAAGTGTGTCTGGGGTGGGGAACTAGCAAGGGGAGAAAGGAGGGGGCTTTTTGTATGTACAACGCTGTGTAAATTTACAGAGCTTTATAAATAAAGGTTAATAATAATAATAATAATAATAATAATTTTAAAAGTGTACATTTTTCTCTGAAGCCTCAGACTCTGCAAAAAAGGGTTACAGATCACTACTGCAATGCTCTCACAATAGACTTTCTACTTTTGGTATACGTTTGGTTGTGGGCCATTGATCAGAGGATTCCAACCCTCACAGATATAGAGCCTTCCTGAGATATTCGGTGTTTGCTTCCTAACAAAGGGGTTTTTGGCCTCATAAAGGATTTGGGTCAAAAGAGGAGGGGTCTCTAATAGGAGGGCCACTGAGACGACGATTGTCCCCAAACTACGCCAAAAGTAGCTCCTTTGGGAGGTTTTAAAATCAAGTGAATGGACATGAACTGAAAAGATATAACCTTATTACTGATCTTAATAACAGGTTCTGACACCTAGTGAGACATCAGAGAGTAGTAGTAGCCTTTTCTCTTTCTAATGGGGTTTACAGTGCATTCCCTGGACTGGATCTCCCAGCATCCACAGGGCCAGAGAGAGGAGGGTCCTGCCCTGCATAGGGCTGCCATTTCATGGGTCTTAGGCTCTGGGAACGTGTGCCTTTGGCCAGCGTCCGTGTGGCTGGGGCTCCAGGGTCCCTCCTGCCTTCTTTCATATTAACTGCAGGAGGAGCCTGTGAGGGTGGGGCAGGGGGCGGGGCCTTCCAGCTCCTCTGCCCCCATTGGCCAGAATGAAGAAGGGGAGGAGCTTCTGCCTCTCTATTTAGCTCTGCGCCCGGAAGAGTGAGCGAGGAGCAGAGAGTGAGAAAGGGACAGAGAGATAGAGACAAGGAGGGAAGGAAGGAGGGGAGTGGAAAGGAGAGGGGAAGGACAAGGCCTGGAAGAGGTAGGCTTCACTGCTGTGCTGAGGCCTCCAACTGCCAAGCGCTAAGGTGAAGGTGGCCATTTTGTGCTGCTTGTGACTGTTGGGAATAATGTTCCGGAACCTTCTCTGGTTCCTCAGTTGAACAGAGGCTTCTCTTTCTCTCCTGAGGCTCCAGAGTCAGAAGGAGGCCAGGCTCCTTGGGCCAAAAGGAAGGAAGTGTGTCTCTTTGTGGGTCTTTTGTGTCTCTTTTCTGAGAGGGTTTTCTTACACAGCTCTGCTCCTTCTGGGGAACATGGGTTTTAAAAGGGATCAGAAATGGGGAGGATACTTTTAATACAAGTCTGATTCTTCACAAACATTGGGCTTTGGCTCCTAAGAGGAGGCTAGTCCCCCAAAAGAGGCCAAAAGTGGCTCATTTGGGAGGCTTTAAAAGTCTCCCCAGTTTCCTTATTGAGAGATTTTCAGGGAAGAAGGAAGGAGGCAGACCAGAATAACTCATATTACCAAGAATGAAACAAGACATGGGCGCTTCTACCCTTTTACAACCGACTCAGGCTGTTTCTGTACTGAAGAAATAATCCAGTTTGAAACCACTTTAACTCTCCTGCTCCACTTTGTGGAATCCTGGGATTTGTAGTTTGTTGTGGCATGAGAGCTCTCTGGCAGAGAATGTAAAATCCCAGGATTCCATAGCACTGAGTGGTTAAACCGGTGTCAAAGTGCCTTATTTCTATAGTGCGGATGCAGCCTTCTTGGGAAAAGGGCTGATGATGGGGAAAAGCACTGGGGACCTCTGGGGCTTTCAGCAGATGATTTATTTATTTATGATGCACTCATTTCACATCTAGCTATGGGGACATAACCAGGGCCCTCTCAAATTCCCCATCCCCTAATCCCTCTCCACTCTAATAAGGCATGGAGTATCTGTTGTGTAGGGGAGCTGCAGTGAATCTATCCTAGGTCTGGGAAGCTTTGTTTGAAGCAGAGGGAGGAAGGGGATGCCTACCTCTGCATCGGCCCAAATGAGGCATATGTCATCTGCGTGTGTCACCAGCAGGATGCTGTTCTCTGCGTCTTTGAGTGCTGCAGGGTTTCTTGCCAAGCCAATCCTAACCCTTGTCCTTTTTCTCAGGAACTCCATCTCGGCCTCTTTGGACACGGCTTTGGGCCTCTCTTGCTGGAAGTGACCAAGTGCAGGGCCACCAGGACCCCTTGACCACCTGATGGCCAACACAGAGGCCAAGCGGAGGGAGTTGGGCTCCAACAGAAAGAGGCTGCCGAAGTACAACAGCTCTTTGGTGAGTCACTATCCTATTAGCTTCATCTGTGTCACTTCTGGGCCAATTTATGAAAGGAAGCAATTAATATACTGTCCGAGTTTGGCAGAGACAGTCCTGGTTAATCCTCTGTCACCCCACTTATTCAGGGGCTTTTAAACATGTCCCAGTTGGTCTATCCTCCTCCCACTTTCTCCCTTCTCAGCTCACTTCAGTTCCTGAGTGCAACTGAGTTTACAGCCTATCAACTCAAAAGTGGGGAGAGGAGAGGAAAGAGGGAGACTGGATATGGCCCTTCCCAGGAGGTTGAAGCAAAAGCAAACTGCTGTGCCTTTCCTAGCATGTGTGATCTTCCTCATAAACAACTTTGGCCATCTTCACTGCCTTCTGGGTTGCTTGTCCATATGTGTCTTGTTTTTCCCATCAATGAAATGTTGGGGACCATGGGAGAATGTCTCTGGATATAAATTGGTGGTGGGCCAGTGACCCTTAAGCCCAGAGTGCTCCCCAGAACTGCTTTATAAAAATGACATTTGCCTCCAAAATGTGGCAAGAAATGTCTAAACGCACCATAATTCTTTGGTGGCTAAATGTACTGTATGTGTTGGGATAGTCAGTATCCTAATTCAGCATCAATATCCCAGCCATGGCCTAAATTATATTGTTGATTATACTGCATATTATATTGAAAAGATTCGAGACAAACTGGATCGCAAAGGCAGTAGCTTTTTTCTTGCTGACAGCATTTAAAGTTTATTTCCTGGACTGAATTCTAAAGTGATCAAATAATATTTGGATGCACCATGTGCTTTCCTCCCCTTTTGCTTAATCACTCTGTGGATGCGGGCTATTTTCTGTTGCAGGTGACCTTTGCTGATGTGGCGATATATTTCACAGAGGACGAATGGAAACTGTTGACGAAGAAGCAGAGACTGATGTACAGTTATGTCATGATAGAGAATTATAAGAATGTGGCCTCTGTGGGTAAGGAACCGGAATCCACTAGCATTATAAAATCATAGAGTTGGAATAGACCACAAGGGCCATCCAGTTCAACCCACTTCTGCCATGCAGGAATACACATTCCAAGCACCATCCAGCCTCTGTTTAAAGGCCTCCAAAGAAGAGAACGCCACCAAACTCTAAGGAAGTATATTCCACTGTCGAAGAGCTCTTACTGTCCCAAAGTTCCTCCTAATGTTTAGGTGAAACCTCTTTCTCTGTCGTTTGCATCCATTGTGGTGTCTCTTTTTCTCTGTAGCAGCAGAAAGCAAGATTGCTCCCTTTTCAATACGACCCTTTCCAATATTTAAACCTGGATATCATATCCGCTGTTAATTTTCTTTTCTCCAGAGTAAACATACCCAGCTCTCTAAGCCGCTCCTCATAGGGCTTGATGGTTTCCAGATCCTTCACCATTTTGGTTGCCCTCCTCTGGGCATGTTCCAACCTGTCAACATCCTTTTTGAATTTCGGAGGCCAGAACTGGACACAGGATTATTCCAAGTAAGGCCGGACCAAAGCTGAATAGAGCGGCACTATTACTTCCCTTGATCTAGAAACTATACTCGTATTGATGCAGCCTAGAATCACATTGGCCTTTTTAGCTGCCGCATCACACTGTTGGTCCAAGTTCAACTTCTGGTCTACTAGGAGTCCTAGATCCCTTTGAAGCATAGTTTAATTGTGATAGCAAAATCCTGTAGAATATTTGAATTTGTAGTTTAGTGAGGCACTATTGGTTTCCACTTTATAAGGATTCTAAATACTGCATTGTAAAGTGCCAATTGTCAGAAGCAGGTTCTGTGGTTCATCCAGAATGGTATTAGGGTTTAGGGGGGATTGTTAGTAGTTTAAATGCTAGTAGTTTTAAGTAGTTACTAAGGATATTGGGGCCTAGAATGGCTTCGGGGAAGGGAAGCAGTTGTGGAGGCTGTTAACTGCCTGGTCTGTGAACTCTGGGTGGCAGACATGCCCCCGGGGGGAGAGGCGCATGTGAACGGTGGAAGAAGAAGGCAAGAGGTACCTTGGCAGCCGGGCTGGTTAGGGGCTGAAGGGGAGGAAAAGGGAGGAGTGTGAAGGTAGTTAATGACGGAGGGAAAAGGTTTAGACACTTCAGAGACAGCTTAGACTTATTAATGGATCCTTTTGCCTGAGTTTCTCAATAAACCTTTTGGTGGAAGCAAAGGACTTTTTAATTCTGAAGCTAAGTTCTGGCCCCAGATATCTCACCAAAGCTAGGATTTTGTAGGAAGACAGCATGGAGATTACTAGTAATGCATTTCTCATTGAAATGGTAGCACATCTCTGAGTATTTTTCCTTTTTTGGCCCTCTTCCAGCCTTTTGAGGTTCTGCTTCACTTCCCCAAAGGGATGCAATGAGATACTGAGGCACAAAACTTTATTCCTATTTTAAGGCAATACAATGTGTGGTTGCCCCTGAGATCCCCAGGGGGCCAATGTGACATCCCCAATCCCCAACAGTAGCCCATCCCTGTCTTAGAGATGTCTTAATACTGCTCCCTGGTGCTTGATCCTCACCAAAACAGAAGTCCAGGTCCCAGCCCTCTTGCTTTGCCTTTCCCAATGAGTAATTTGTATATGGATTATCCTGCCTTTCTCAACAAATGAGCCTCAAAGTGTCCCTTTTATGCATCACATAAATGGGTGTGTGTCTGTGATAGAGAGAAAGAGCGAATGTGAAAAACAGAAAGGCAGGAAAGAGATGGTGAAGGTGAAATACTGAAGCAGTGCAGATGGGCAAGAAGGAAGGTTGGAGAGTGGAGGGAGAAAGGGAAGGGGATCAGGCTTAAGAGGGAGATGAAATAACAGATATAGGATGGGGGACACCTGGCTGAATGAAACTACGTGTGAAAGGGATCTAGTAGTCCAAGTAAACCACAAGTTGAACATGAGTCAACAGTGTGATGCGGCAGCTAACAAGGCCAATGCGATTTTAGGTTGCATCAATAGAAGTATAGTGTCAGGATCAAGGGAAGTTATAGTGCCATGGTATTCTGCTTTGGTCAGGCCTCACCTGGAATATTGTGTCCAGTTCTGGGCACCACAATTCAAAAAGGATGTGGAGAACCTGGAGCATGTCCAAAGGAGGGCGACTAAAATGGTGCATGATTTGGAAACTATGAGGAACGACTTGGGTAACTAGGGATGTTTAGCCTGGAGAAGAGAAGGTTAAGGGGTGATATGATAGCCCTGTTTAAATATTTGAAGGAATGTCAAGCTTGTTTTCTGCTGCTCCAAAGACTAAAACACGGAACAATGGATGCAAACTGCAATAAAAGAGATTCCACTTCAACATTAGAAGGAACTTCATGACAGTAAGGTCTGTTCGACAATGGATCAAACTCCCTCTGAGATTTTGGTGGAGTCTCCTTTCTTAGAGATCTTCAAACAGAGGCTGGATGGCCATCTGTCAGGGATGCTTTGATTCCTACATGGCAGAATGTGGTTGGACTGGATAGCCCTTGTAGTCTCTTCCATCTCTATGATTCTAGGCCTCTGGGAGCCAGGAGGGGGAGGCAGGAGCAAAGCCAGGATCGCCTAGCTCTGTGCGGAGAGAAAGGGACCTCTGGGAAGGGCCAGGAGAGGGGCCTTGGGGATTGGGAGGCAGCCACCAACCTCACAGATTATACTGATAATAATAATAAGTTTTATTTGTATTTACCCGCCTCTCTCAATGGAGCGAGGCGGTATTACAACTGTAAAATAGCCACAAAACAACAATAGCATCCAATTTACACACAGTAAAACAACAAAATGCTTAAAACTCAATTTGGAACAAATAAAAACATCATTTAAAATGCACAGTTGTTATCAGAAGTGGGATTTTTCCTTAAGTTCTTTACAAGAGGTCAGCTGGGTAAGCCTGCCAGATGGGATTCATCTTAAGTGCTTTCTTGAAAGCATCCAAGGTGGTGTTAAGACGGATCTCCTCCGGCAGGTTGCTCCATAACTTGGAGGCCATGGCTGCGTATGCTCTGTGAGAAGTTGTTCTTAGCCTGACCTTTGGGTAATCTAATAGATTCTTCCCAGATGTTCTGAGAGTGAGGGGCGGATGGTGTAGGGAGAGGCGTTCCCTCAAGTAGCTCAGGCCCAAGCCATGTAGGGCTTTAAAGGTAATAAGCAACGCTTGGTATTGCGCCCGGAAGCTAATTGGCAGCCAATGTAGGGATACTGGTGTTATATGGTCTGACCTAGATGTTCAGGTGACCAATCTGGCTGCCACGTTTTCAACTCACTGAAGCTTCCAAACTTGGTACAAAGGTAGCCCCATGTAGAACACTGAATTTAGGAAATGAACTTGAAATCAGGCCCTTGTTTTCATACATATTAAGGGTTCCATTTAGCAATTATGAGCAATGTCTATGAAGAGTGGAAAGGGTGACAAAAAAAAACTCCTTTTTCTCTAATGCTTCTTTTCCAACCTGAGCTTGCTTAGCTCCGTGGTTGATTCCAGAGGCCCTTTGTCACTCGAAATGCTGGAGTCTGGGGAGAAGACCCACAAGTGCTATGCTTTTAGGGGAATTTCATACTTAGCTCAAAGGGGAGATTGAGGCAACAGTGACCTCGGGATTCATCCCAACTATACCAGGCCCAGAAGCACACAGAACTCCAGAGGCGTTTCAAATAGGTTTTTGTGTTTTATTTAGGGGAAAAGCAAAATACATGCACACACACACACACACACACACACATATAAGTGTTCACACACCACATGCGAGAACTAGGTAACAAAGGTGGGAGTGGTGAATGGTGTAAGGCTTTGCTGATGGTAATACATTACCTAGATGGATCTTGATTCCAATTGCTCAGGGTTCAGAAAGGGAAGAGAAGTCAATAACTGCTATAGCAATGGGGCTGGTGAGTGTAGTGAGGTGTTTAGCAATGTAAACCAACGGAGTGTAAGTCTGCAACTGGACTGATGCTGAAGAACAGCCAGTTGGGGCTGATATTTATACTGAAATTGTTGCTTGGGGGCAGAAACCGAGCATTCGAAAAGGTTTAAATTGCTTTATGATGTTTCCTGGGTAGGGATAGAATTGTCTGAAACTGAATTAAATTAAATGGGTGCTTGGCGGAAATACTTCAGCCAAAAAGGATTATCACACCGGCTCTCAGGTCTTTCTTGGCTCTGAATTCTGGTTCCAATCAAAGCCAATGAATAGCACAGTCTGAAGGCGACACTCCCAGAGTTCAATAATAACATAGCAGAGTACAGTAGCAAATCTCCAGATATAGGCATTGGCAATGCATTAACCACTTTCCACACTTAAAAATAACTCACAGCCACAGTTGATTTCCTCCAAGTCCTTGGAGGTTCTTTAGCTTGAGTTGCAATAGAAAACAAATATGTACCAGCTCTCCTCTCTGACTTTCATTAACTTCACAATCTCTTGTACACACAACTCCAACCCACATCAATCCACATGTGAGCTGTATACTGTATTGGTTGTGAGTCATCTCCTGGTGCCACACAGCATGAAGCTTCCTCTGCAGTTAGCTTGCATCATGCCATGTGCTCTGACTCAAGACTCTATGGCAGTCTCACAGGAAATGATGTCACTTTTCAATCAAAGTATTTTTACATATATATATATTGGAATATTTTTCAAATGCCTGACTATCTGCTTCTACTGATTTCCTCATGACAGTTCCCCTTCAATTTCTTCTTTGGTAGCTCTGAGTAAGGATACAGTCATTATATGGATTTGGGGCATCCAGAACAGGGTCATGCTCAGGTCACTCACACCAACATTATTAATTTAATCTCAAATAGGGAGGGATGAATGTGGGGCTAAATCTTGGGGCAACACTTTCCTCTCTTAACACTGAGATTCAGTCTTGTCTGTCATTGTCCTCCTTTACAGAAGAATTTGTCAGTCACGAGAGAGTCCACACAAGAAAGAAGCCACATAAATGCCAGGATTGTGGGAAATGTTTTTCTCGGAAGTCACACCTATTGGTACATCAGAGAGTCCACACAGGAGAGAACCCAAACAAATGCCAGCATTGTGGGAAATGTTTTTCTTCAAAGTCATACCTATTGGTGCATCAGAGAGTCCACACAGGAGAGAACCCAAACAAATGCCAGGATTGTGGGAAATGTTTTTCTTCCAAGTCATATCTATTGGCACATCAGAGAGTCCACACAGGAGAGAAGCCTTACAAATGCCAGCATTGTGGGAAATGTTTTTCTTTGAAGTCAGACCTAGTGAGACATCAGAGAGTCCACACAGGAGAGAAGCCTTACAAATGCCAGTGTTGTGGGAAATGTTTTTCTTCCAAGTCATACCTATTGGCACATCAGAGAGTCCACACAGGAGAGAACCCAAACAAATGCCAGTATTGTGGGAAATGTTTTTCTTCCAAGTCATACCTATTGGCACATCAGAGAGTCCACACAGGAGAGAACCCAAACAAATGCCAGTATTGTGGGAAATGTTTTTTTTCCAAGTCATATCTATTTGAACATCAGAGAGTCCACACAGGAGAGAAGCCATACAAATGCCAGCATTGTGGGAAATGTTTTTCTTCCAAGTCATACCTATTGGCACATCAGCGAGTCCACACAGGAGAGAACCCAAACAAATGCCAGCATTGTGGGAAATGTTTTTCTTGGAAGTCAAACCTAGTGAAACATCAGAGAGTCCACACAGGAGAGAAGCCACACAAATGCCAGCATTGTGGGAAATGTTTTTCTTTGAAGTCAAACCTAGAAAGACATCAGAGAGTCCACACAGGAGAGAAGCCACACAAATTCCAGAAATGAACTAACATTATATTGATCAAGAAGCAAAACAAAGCGTATATTTTAAATCTTGTGGTGATTAGAAAAGGCCCTTGTGATTCCGTGTGTTAGGTTTGTGTGTCCATATGCCTGTTTATGTTTTTCAATTATATTTTGTTATTTTGAGGTTTTAATTGCCTTTATTATAGATTATTGCTTTCGTTTATAAATTTGAGTGGGGATCATGGTGGTGGAATATGTTAGTTAAACAGAGGGGTGGGATTGGCTATAGCTGGTTAGAATGATATGGGAATGATAGCATTTGGAATTTGTTCGATGTTGGCTGAAGAAAGTTGGGGACAGGTATTAACAGAAAGGGCTAGTTTGTGGGAATGGCAAAGGGGGCTTTGTTATCTGTGGGACATAGACTATGGGAATTGGAGGTGGGGGCCAGGTTTGGACGAGTGTGATGTTTTAGGTTTTGGGGTTTTATGTTTGCTTTGGGGAGGGCAGCTCTGACTTAAACACTGAATTTCTGATTATGTGTTTGAAATAAAGTTTTTGTTGTTTCAACACACTGGACTCATTGGTGTACAGAAATTCTGCATTTGCACAAAATTTACCCTTCCTTCTCTCCTCAGCCCTCAGCTCCATTCCCAGCCATAAAAACAGAGGCAAACACACATATATACTCAGAGAGACAGAGCTATATGTACAAAGCAGAGCCTTCCCAGCCTTTCCCTCCTGAGTCCAGCTCTGCAGCTTGGGCTCCATTCCGGAAGGAAGGAAAAAAGGCCGTAGTCCTTCCCTTCTTCCAAAGGCCGATAATGGAATAAACAGCAGCAGCAGCAGCAAAGGCCTTACGATCCCTGCGCATGCTGAGAAGGGGTCTTTGGGGCATCTGAAAGGAATGAAATTGCCAAGGGAAGAGAAGCATAAAGGGACTGCTGATGTCGGGGGGGGGGGATTTGGGACCTGTTTCAGGCACCTTCCCCCCGGAACCCATTACTAGAGCCTTCCATAACTAAGTATGATGCTTTAAATGACTATTTCACAGATAATGTCTCTCAGATAAGAGCCAAATTGGACGTCAGCATTATTGCGGAGGCTATAAGTGAGGTGTCCATGAGTAAGATCATACTGTATCAGTTTGAATCTGAGTACTGAGGAAGTGGACAAGCTCCTTGGAAGTGTGAAGAGGAGAACTTGCCCTCCCAACCCTTGCCCTTTTTATATCACCTGAAATATATCATAGATACATCTCTTAGTTAGGGCTATTTTCCATCATGCTTAAAAGAAGCAGTGTTACGGCCCTTTCTGAAAAAGCCCTCCCTAGATCCCTTGGACATGAACAATTACAGACCGGTCTCCTGTCTTCAATTTCTAACCAACATAATTTTGAGGGCAGTTGCTCTTCATCTCCAAGCGGTCTTGGATGAGACAGATTATCTGGACCCATTTCAAACTGGCTTCAGGATGGGATACGGAGTCGAAACTAATAATAATAATAATAATAATAGGTTTTATTTATATACCGCCCAATCACTGGGAATCCGAGCGGTTTACAATAGAGGGGATAACAGACAGTTCCCTGCCCACAAGCTTACAATCTAAAAGACACGACACAAAAGGAGAAGGGTATGGTGAGGGGGGAGGGAATCAGGTCCAGCATTCTTCTCTCCCTCTGAGGCCTGGACCAAGGCAGATGGACCGGAGGGAGGGCTTTTCTTCTTCAGGCCAGCCCCTGATGGTACTGGGCCAGCCTTCTCTCTCCCTCAGAGGCCGAAAGATGACAGTTAGGGAGGGAGGAGCCTCTTTCTTCAGGCTAGCCCCTGATGGTACTGGGCCAGCCTTCTCTCTCCCTCAGAGGCCGAAAGATGACAGTTAGGGAGGGAGGAGCCTCCTTATTCAGGCTAGCCCCTGATGGTACTGGGCCAGCCTTCTCTCTCCCTCAGAGGCCGAAAGATGACAGTTAGGGAGGGAGGAGCCTCCTTCTTCAGGCTAGCCCCTGATGGTACTGGGCCAGCCTTCTCTCTCCCTCAGAGGCCGAAAGATGACAGTTAGGGAGGGAGGAGCCTCCTTCTTCAGGCTAGCCCCTGATGGTACTGGGCCAGCCTTCTCTCTCCCTCAGAGGCCGAAAGATGACAGTTAGGGAGGGAGGAGCCTCCTTCTTCAGGCTAGCCCCTGATGGTACTGGGCCAGCCTTCTCTCTCCCTCAGAGGCCGAAAGATGACAGTTAGGGAGGGAGGAGCCTCTTTCTTCAGGCTAGCCCCTGATGGAACTGGGCCAGCCTTCTCTCTTCCAACTGTTATGGTTCCCTTAGTAAATGATCTTTGCTTCAAGGGGGGATGTAACTTACCAAACTTTAAGCTGTATTATTATTATGCAGCTTGTCTCAAATGGTTAGAAGAATGGTTCAAATTAGAAAACAAGAATGTATTGAATATAGAAAAGGCTAACCTGAATCTTGGTATACATGCATATATGTGGTATACAAAACCAAAAGATAATAATACTTTTAACCATTATGTTATAAGAAGATCATTGCTTAAAGTATGGTATAAAATGAGTCATCAATTTTGGGGGTCATTGCAAGAAGCCTATTACAATAGAACAAAGGACAAAGATAGACAATGGCTAAGATATGGAGATTTAATAAACCAAACACCAGAAGGAAAATACAATATGAAATCTATGGAAGAAGTTAATGAAAGAGGAAACATGAAGGATTGGTTTTTATACAACTAATTAAACAATCGTTTTAAGGCAGACAATAAAGCTCCTGAGTTAACGATGGATAACAATTAAATAGATAAAATTATGATGGACCAAAAAGGTAAACACATATCCAAATATTATAAACTTTTAAAAGAAAGAGATCTAGAAGATGAAATTATTAAACACAGCATGGTAAGATGGGCACATAATATAAATAAATCTATAACTATAGAGGAATGGGAAAAATCATGGAAAGGAACAAGTAAATTCACTCTGTGCCAAAACTATAAAGGAAATGATATTGTGATGTCCTGCCAGGACTGTTTGAATTTCCCCCTGCATTTTCCTTTGTGTTGGTTCAGGCCATAGATTATTTTAGTGTAGAAAAGTTCTTTGTATTAGTTTATGGGAGGAGCTGTAGGTTTCCCCTGCTTCATTTCTAGGTTTGGTTTGCCCTTTCCCAGCAGGCTGTGCTGTAGCTAGAGGTTTTTAGTTGGAGCAGTTTCTCTGAGAGCCAGCAGAGAGCTGTCTTTGGTGGCAAGCAGGCCCAGGCAGCCGGAAAGGGCATTTCTTACACCACTTAGCCAAATCAGTTACCATTAGCATAGAAAATAGAAGAATTTAGGAGCTGAAAGACCCTGCACCAGCTTCATTGAGTAAGGAGAACAAACTACATCGGACCCAGAGAGATGTCGTCTGGAAGAAAGCTGAACTGTAAAGTATCTTTTGTTTAGAGCTGGGGAGGAGAAGACTTTTATTTTTGTCCTTTAAATTAAATTCCCCCCCTTTTTTGAACTTTACATCTAGTTTCAGATCTTTTTGGGAATCACGGTTTGTTCTCACCAGGGTACTGGCGTTGCACACCCAAACCTGCCACCACCTTTAGTTGGGTGTGTCTTCATAGTGTAAGAAATCCTGGCGGCCATTGCCGCTTCCGGCCTGTCAAAGAGAGTCCAAGTGCAAGGCCCTGCATTGAAGCAAGATCCCAAGATTTGCATAGAAGGAGAAGAAGACTCTGTGGTTATAAAAGGGGAAAAGGTTGGCGGCCATTTTGGACCCATTTCTTCTTGCAGAGTCCAGAGCACATGGTTGGCGGCCATTTTGGAGCCATTTCTTCTTGCAGAGTCCAGAGCACATGGTGGGCGGCCATTTTGGAGCCATTTCTTCTTGCAGAGTCCTGAGCACATGGTGGGCGGCCATTTTGGAGCCATTTCTTCCTGCAGAGTTTTGAGCACATGGTCGGAGGCCATTTTAGTTCTACTTCTTCTTGCAGAGTTCTGAGCACATTATCAGCAGCCATTTTAGAGAGAACTTTTTCCATTCAAGTATATGGATAGAGTTTTATGAAGAGATTAATGTGTGTTTTATGTTTGTTCACGTTGCAAGCCTGAAGAAAGGAGCTAGAAGACTCTTTAACCGACTCCAGGTCTGGCTGTGTTGAAGTAGCATAAGAGTGGTGACAGTAGGAAAGCGGAGCAGTAGCAGGCTGTAAGTAAAATCAGCACTACACCGTTTGTCCTCTTCATCCTTGCTGAGTTGTTGCGTTGGCAACTAGGACCAGCCAGAATGGATAGGCTTTCTGAAGAACTAGCACATGGACACACACACGACACTCGTTCTCTTAGGGACAGACACCCGACTGAAAAGGCCTTAGAACTGCTGTTAAAAGAGGAAAGACACTTAAGCGTGAAAGAACTGAAAGCTTGGAAGAGTTTGCAACATGCCATGTCCTTGCTGTCAGCAGTCTGCGACTCAGAAGACATGCAAAGAAGAGAGCTTGCCCAGCAATCCAGTTTCCTAAAGTGGAAAGAAGTGGTGAATAAAAGGATCCAAACACTTCAAACCATGAACAATCCCGATGCAGAATCCAGACTAAAACAGTTCCTGGAAGAAGTCGCGGACAAAGAAAAAGAATATAGTGCAGTTTTGGACACAGTCAAGTTCCGGCTGCAGAGCTTAGAGCTTAATAATGAGAGTGAAAGGTCCCCTGCCGGCAGTGCTAAGTCCAGCAGAGGAATATACCCAGGGAAGCCTCAAAGTACAAAGAGCTCAAAAACCTGTCACACCAGCAGGTCTTCTTCCCACAGGCATAGTTCCCGCTCCAGTAAAAGTGGTAGTGGCAGTTCTTCCTCCCATGCTAGCTGGAGTTCGTATATGGTAGCCCAACAATTCAAAGTAGAAAGGATGAAATTAAAGGCTGAAATATTGCATGCCGAAGCAGAGGCAGCAATGGCCAGTAAAGAACTGACCCTTTTTCATCAAGAGGTTGATTTAGAAGAGCAAGAAGCTGCCCTCAAAGCAGAACAGGAAAGGCAAAAACTTGCTATTCAAAATGAAAAGAAACTTCTTCTCAAGGCTAAGGAGGCTTCAAAACTGTCCATAAAGGCCAGGATTTTAGCCAAGAGCTTCCAGGATGATCTCAGTGAAGAAAATGTGAGGTTGCTTCCTACACAGGAGCCTAGAGACAGGATATCTACCTTGTTCCTTGTGGATGAGAGCTCCCCACAAGACCCTGTGGTCAAGTCACCTCCTAACTTAGATGCTAGCAAGACACAATTGCTTGCCGCTCCATGGCCTCAGCCTACAGAAAATTCTGTCTACAAAGAAAAGATCATCCATTGTGACTGTCTACCTATAAATATGGCACTCAATGAACCCTTTGGAGACCAGAAGCCCATGGCGGGGAGCCAAATTCCCAGCCATGCTAGTGTGGCCTTTCAGCAAGCCCCGGCTGCTGAAGCCCCCAAGACTTACAGGCCTAGAGAATCTACGGACTTGCCTGCCAGTCAAGCTGATTTGCCAACTAAAGGGAGTCCACACTTCTTCCAGCCTGCAGAGATGATTCCCACCTTCATGGAGTCTTGTTCACCATTCATGCTTAAAACTCCCAGGAAGGACCTTAGAGACAAGGGAGTCCAGAAATTCTCAGACCTTCCTGAAGACTTTATCTTATGGAAGGTAATTTTTCAGAGAGCCATTAGAGATTTGAAACTGCAAGCAGATGAGGAGCTCACCTTACTCATGGCATGGTTGGGCCCCAACTCATCCCTTCAGGTCCAGAGAATCTACGCGGCCTACGTGTCAGATCCAGTTAAGGCGTTGCAGACAGCGTGGAATAGATTAGAAGAGCGATATGGTGCATCAACAGAAATAGAAGCATCGTTACTAAATCGGCTTTATAAGTTCCCAATCCTCAAGTCAAAGGACTACCGTCAACTTTGGGACTTAAGTGATCTTTTAGTTGAACTTCAGTCTGCGAAATGTAATCCAGAGTTACCTGGTCTAGCCTGTTTAGATCAATACATCACACAGCGACAGGTGCTCCAAAAACTACCCTTTCAGCTCCAGGAGAGGTGGGGAAGAGAGGTGTTTTCTTATAAGGAACTCAACATGCAATGCTACCCACCCTTCAGTTACCTTGTGAACTTTGTGACAAGAGCTGCAAAGGAAAGCAATGACCCGCAGACTGGGTTCCCAACCCTTTACCAAAACATGCGCTCAGAGAAGACTGTAAAGGAAGACAAAATTCCTATCAAGGAAATGGGGAAGGCCACAGTTGTAGTTAAATCCACTGAGGTCACTCAGTTTAAGTCGAATAAAACACAAGAGACTAAAGAAATTCCATGTCCCATTCATAATAAACCACATAGCCTTGCAGATTGTAAAGAGTTCTCAAAAAGGCCTTACAACGAAAGGCTGGAGATAGCAGCTAAAGCAAAAGTCTGCTTTCGATGCTGTGGTTCAAAGGTTCACTTTGCTAGAAACTGCAAAATAGAAGTAAAATGTGCTGAATGCGGTAGCCCGCGTCATTGCTCAGCAATGCACCATTTCAAATCACCTTCAGTGTCACCTAAACTTAAGAAGAAATCAGAGGGTCCTAAAAGTGAGGCTTCAGAAAAGGCAGCTAAACCTACTTCAGAAGCAGAGTCAGTTGTGGCATGTACAAAGCTATGCCAGGACTCAACGCAGATTAGGATATGCCATCCGATTTGTCTAGCTGAAGTTTTCCCAGAAGACAAACCTCACTTTAGAAAAAGACTTTATATTGCCCTAGACTCACAGAGTGACGCATCCTTGGCCACACCAGAGTTCTTCAGTACCTTTGCGGTCAAAGCCAAGATTCTTGAATATACCATATCTACCTGCACTGGACAGCAACAAATGCAGGGTAGAGTGGCAACGGAGTTCATGATTTCGCCTTGCAATGGCAAAAGGTACATTAAACTGCCTCCTTTAATAGAGTGCTCTTCTATCCCTAGGAACAAGAACCAAATAGCAACCAAGGCTGTAGCTGAAAGCCATGCACACCTAAAAGCTATAGCAAAAGAAATTCCTGCATTGGACAAAGATGCTGAAATTTCCCTACTGATAGGCTCAGATTGCCCAGAGCTGTTCCAGGTCTTGAAACAAGTAAGTGGACCTCCAGGTGCACCAATAGCACAAAAACTGCCACTTGGATGGACAGTTATTGGACCTGTGTGCGTCCATAGCAAGAGCCCGCCAGCAGCGTTAAATCTTACAGGAAATAGCCAATTTCCAAATTCACGACCCACACAACTACAAAGTTGCTTAAGCCACATTAAGGTGTGTTGCCTTGGTATTATCCCAGACTACGGCTCCATTTTTGAAACTTCAGTAAGAGATGAAGACATAGCCTTTTCCCGTGAGGAAAGAAAGTTCCTGGACATAATGAATTTAGAGACAGTCCAAGATAGTGAAGGGAGCTGGATGGCACCTCTTCCCTTTAGAGAAGACCGACCAATTTTGCCTAACAACCGTCATCTTGCGGAAAAAAGGCTTTTTGCTTTGAGAAATAGAATGCTCAAAGATCCCACTTTGAAGGAACAAATTGTACAGTTCATTGAAGATCTGTTTACAAGCAACTATGCTGAAAGAGTTCCTTTGTGCAGTAAACCCCAAGAGCATTGGTTCTTGCCATACCATAAGGTAACTCACCCACAAAAGCCAGAAAAGGTGAGAATAGTTTTCGACTCAAGTGCAAAGGTACAAAACATCTCACTTAATGATGTTCTTCTTAAAGGACCAGACTTGCTTAACAGTTTACTAGGAGCACTTCTAAAGTTTAGAGAAAGGAAAATAGCTGTGACAGCAGACATACACAAAATGTTCTATGCTTTCTTGGTTAAGCCAGAACATCGCCGCTTCCTAAAGTTCCTGTGGTTCCAGAACACGGAAACCTTGGAAGATATCACTGAGTTCCGTATGAGAGTACATGTTTTCGGGAATACTCCCAGCCCAGCGGTAGCCAATTACTGTCTAAAAAAGACTGCAGAGACATATAAAGATCAGTGTAGTATAGAGGCTTATCGTGCAATCAACACGAACTTTTATGTAGATGACTTACTGATTTCCTTCGACTCAGCACAAGAAGCCAGCCGAATTGTTAAAGAGGTACAGTCTGTGCTAAGCTTGGCTAAGATAAAGCTTCATAAAGTAGTCTCTAATAGCAGAGAAGTTTTAGAGACTTTTCCTAAAGAAGAGCTTGTCGAAAAGGATGTCACAACAATCTTTGAAGACAAGCGTACACAGAGTAGCCTTGGTATTCTGTGGAATGTCTTCACTGATAGACTCTCAATCAGAGTTCCCAAACTTGAACTTCAGACTACAAAGAGAAAAGTACTCTCTTCGATCAATAGTGTTTATGACCCCTTGGGTATCGTAGCACCAGTGCTTATAGTGGCCAGAAACATCTTTAGAGAGATAATAAATCAAGTTAAAGACTGGGATGAAAATCTTCCCCCAGCCCTGGATTTAGCATGGAAGGCCTGGGCGTCTCAGATCAAAAACATTGAACACCTTACTGTGCCCAGACAGTATGTTCCTGTAGAACCTGGACCAAATACCGTTTATGAGCTACACATTTTTTGTGATGCCTCTGAAATAGCAATTGCCGCAGTAGCGTATCTGAGAGCTAAAAATAACACCGAGACGCATACAGGATTTATTATGGCCAAAGCAAAGGTAGCACCCAAACAAACAATACCCAGATTAGAGCTGTGTGCTGCTTTGCTAGCTACCCAACTTCTTCAAACCATTTGTGTGGAAGTAGAAACAAAATTCCACAAAGTATTACTATACACTGACAGTATGGTTGTATTAGGATACCTTACAAACACTACAAAGAGGTTTAAAATGTACATAACCAACAGAGTAAATAAAATTCTTTCTTGTACTCAACAAAGTCAATGGAAATATGTTCCTTCTGAACTAAATCCAGCTGATATTGCTACAAGAGGAGCTTCAGCCCAAAAGGTGCAGTCTTCCACTTGGCTGACCGGTCCAAAATTCCTGATGGAGTTAGATGTTCCTGATCACAACAAAGGTAAAACCGAAACATTCTCTGAGTTACCTGAGTGTCTGCCAGAGATCAGCAGCTGCAAAATAAACTTGGTGAATACAAGCAGTATAAGGTTGCCTCATTTAGATGCCAGAAAATTTACAAAGTTTTCTCAGTGGCTGAGTCTTCAGCGAGCTCTTGCTAGACTCATCCATTTTGCAACTTTCAGAGACAAAGCAGCTTTAACAACCATAGATATGGTTAAAGCAGAAACCCTGATCTACAGATCTACACAGAGATCTGAATTCGAGGAAGAATTCAGATGCATAGAAAAGCAACAATATCTACCTAGACATAGCATCCTTAAAGATCTATGTCCAGTTATGGATACCAGAGGTCTTCTACGTGTTGGAGGTAGACTTCAAAGAGCTAAAATCAAGAACAGCTTAAAAAATCCTATTATTCTGCCTGCAAATAGCCATGTAGCCCTTTTAGTAGTCAGACACTACCATGAAAGAATACATCATCAAGGGCGAACCCTGACTGAAGCAAGTGTCAGAAATGCTGGCTTGTGGATTATTAATTGCAGAAAATTGGTCAACAAAGTTATTTTTCAATGTGTGACATGTAGAAAACTTCGCAGAAAGTGTGAGAGCCAGCTTATGGCTGAACTTCCAGAAGACCGTACTTCTATGGATCCTCCATTTACACACATTGGTCTCGATGTTTTTGGACACTGGGAGGTACGTGCTCATAAAACCAGAGGAGGAATAGTTAACAGCAAGAGATGGGCAGTGTTATTCACTTGCTTAGTGATCAGAGCAGTACACATTGAAGTTGTGGAAAGTATGGACTCTTCTTCCTTTATTAATGCCCTAAAAAGATTCATTTCAATAAGGGGTCCAGTAAAAACTATCAGGTCTGATAGAGGCACTAACTTCATTGGAGCCACTAAAGAGCTGAATTGCATAACTAAACTAGCAGAAGACAAGACTGTAATGGACTTTGCTAACAAAGAGAAAATTCAATGGTTTTTCAATGTGCCTCATGCTTCCCATATGGGGGGAGCTTGGGAGCGCATGATTGGTGTCAGTAGACGTATTCTAGAGGCAATGCTTACAAAATGCAAGTTCCTGACACATGAAATTTTGGTTACGTTTATGGCAGAAGTTGTGGCCATCATCAACAACCGCCCGCTGGTGCCTATTACTACAGATCCAGAAAGGGCACAAATTTTGACTCCAGCCATGATCTTGACTTTTAAAAACCCTGACTGGAAAGATATCAGCCTTCCTGTCCCAGAAGGAATTCATACCATTCAATGGAAACAAGTTCAGTCATTGGCATCAGAGTTTTGGAAGAGATGGAAGTCTGAATACCTTTGTCTCTTACAACGAAGAAAATTGTGGCAACGTCCCCAAATTGATTTAAACATCGGAGATGTTGTTCTTTTTAAAGAAAGAGAGAGCCCTCGCTATAAATGGCCTACTGCAGTTGTAGAAGAAATTTATCCAAGCACAGATGGGAAAATCCGAAAGGCCACCATAAGAACTATAAGTGAAGGCAAAGTGGTCAAGTATCAAAGACCTTTGACTGATTTAGTTTCCTTGTTCAGTGTTAGGTAGAACTTTTGATCTAATGTATAAATGGATAGGATAGGTCATAAGGTTGCAAAATTTCGTTGAAATTTTGAGCGGGGAGTGTGATGTCCTGCCAGGACTGTTTGAATTTCCCCCTGCATTTTCCTTTGTGTTGGTTCAGGCCATAGATTATTTTAGTGTAGAAAAGTTCTTTGTATTAGTTTATGGGAGGAGCTGTAGGTTTCCCCTGCTTCATTTCTAGGTTTGGTTTGCCCTTTCCCAGCAGGCTGTGCTGTAGCTAGAGGTTTTTAGTTGGAGCAGTTTCTCTGAGAGCCAGCAGAGAGCTGTCTTTGGTGGCAAGCAGGCCCAGGCAGCCGGAAAGGGCATTTCTTACACCACTTAGCCAAATCAGTTACCATTAGCATAGAAAATAGAAGAATTTAGGAGCTGAAAGACCCTGCACCAGCTTCATTGAGTAAGGAGAACAAACTACATCGGACCCAGAGAGATGTCGTCTGGAAGAAAGCTGAACTGTAAAGTATCTTTTGTTTAGAGCTGGGGAGGAGAAGACTTTTATTTTTGTCCTTTAAATTAAATTCCCCCCCTTTTTTGAACTTTACATCTAGTTTCAGATCTTTTTGGGTATCACGGTTTGTTCTCACCAGGGTACTGGCGTTGCACACCCAAACCTGCCACCACCTTTAGTTGGGTGTGTCTTCATAATGATCTTATTCACAGAGTCACTGGACACTTCACCTATAGCCTCTGCAATTTGAATCAAATTTTTTTCCTGTTTTCCTGTTTTTATACTATCATTTTTTAATCCAGTTTTAGTACTGGGATTGGGGCATAGGGATTGATTTCTCTTGGATTTTATTGTAACCTCAATGTATTTTATTGTTGTAATCTATCCATATGGCAGGCTCCAATAATGTGTTCTGGGAAGTGGATTTCTGGATCAGGTCCCAGATGCTCCCTTCCCCACTTCAGCAGTCCCTTTATGCTTCTATTACCTTGCTACTTTCCCTCCCTCCCTCCTTGCTTCCTTATTTCTCATCCTTTAACCTACATCCCTTCAAGGGGGTCCAAGGCCTTTTTAGCATTTTCCCAGAAACGGGATGGGGGTAATCTTTCTGGGGCTGAGGGTTTTTCTACTGGTCCTCCTTCGCAGAGTTGTTGTCAAGGAAAATCCAGATCTTGTGGGCCTCTAAGCCTAGTTTCCAGGGGGAAGGGAAGGAGTGCATCAGGGGTTCAGTAGCCTCCCCTTCCTTCCTTCCTTCTTCTGAGGAGATTTTGAAGAGGGTCCAGGAAAGGCAGGAAAGGAAGGCTCTGCTTTGGAAATAGTCTCTCTGTGTATACTGTATATACACACATAGATAGATAGACAGACAGACAGACAGACGGACAGACAGATAGATAGATAGAGATAGATGTATGTGTGTTTGCCTCTGCTGTTCTTATGGCTGGAAATGTAGCTGAGGACTGAGGAGAGATGAAAGGGTCAGTTTTGTGCAAATTCACAACTTTTGTGTATTAAAGAGTCCAGTGTGTTGAAATAGCAAAGAACTTTATTGAAAACACATAGTCAGGAATTCAGTGTTTAAGCCAGAACTGGCCGCTCCAAACCAAAGAATATATTGAAACCCTCAAACCTAAAACTCCACCTTCTACCAAATCTGGCCCCCACCTACAATTCCCACCATCTATCCCCCACTATTAACCAGCCCCTCTTTGCCATCCTTCTCACACACACAATCTCTCCCTGTCCCAGACATCTGAAGAAGCTAGCTCCCTTTCTGTTACTACTGGTCCCCAACTTTCTTCAGCCAACATCCCACAGATTGCGAATGCTATCATTGCTATTCTAGATAGCTGCAACAAATCCCAGCCCCCCCCCCCCCATCTAGCTAACCTATACCATGATCCATAATCCCCAGCGAAATTTATAACCCAAAGCATTTATCTATACTAGTAGCAATGAAAACCTAAATTTATGAAAATATAACATGAACAGACATATGGACATAAAAACCGTACAAATAAAATCATGAGGGCCTTTTGGTTGGACAGTTAGATATTTTTGTATTCCTTCTTTACAATAATACTGTTTGTTCACTGCTTCGATTTGAGTGGATTCTCTCCTGTGTAGCCTCTCTGGTGATTGAACAGGCCTGACCTCCAAGAAAAGCATTATCCACACTGCTGGCATTTGTATGGCTTCTCTCCTGTGTGGACTCTCTGGTGATTGAACAGGCCTGACCTCCAAGAAAAGCATTATCCACACTGCTGGCATTTGTATGGCTTCTCTCCTGTGTGGATTCTCTGGTGTTTCACTAAGTCTCCCTTCAAAGAAAAACATTTCCCACAGTGCTGGCATTTGTATGGCTTCTCTCCTGTGTGGATTCTTTGGTGTGTCAGTAGGTTTGATTGCTGAGAAAAACATTTCCCACAGTGCTGGCATTTGTATGGCTTCTCTCCTGAGTGGATTCTCTGGTGTGTCAGTAGGTGAGACTGCTGAGAAAAACAGTTCCCACAATGCTGGCATTTGTATGGCTTCTCTCCTGAGTGGATTCTCTGGTGTGTCAGTAGGGTTGACTGGTGAGAAAAACAGTTCCCACAACGCTGGCATTTGTATGGCTTCTCTCCTGAGTGGATTCTCTGGTGTGTCAGTAGGGTTGACCGGTGAGAAAAACAGTTCCCACAACGCTGACATTTGTATGGCTTCTCTCCTGAGTGGATTCTCTGGTGTGTCAGTAGGGTTGACTGCTGAGAAAAACAGTTCCCACAACGCTGGCATTTGTATGGCTTCTCTCCTGTGTGGACTCTGAGATGCTTGACAAGGACTGACTTGTAAGCAAAATGTTTCCCACAGTGCTGGCATTTATGTGACTTCCTTCTGGTGTGGAATCTCTCATGACTGACAAGTTCTTCTGTAAACAAGGACAATGAGAGACAAGACTGAATCTCAGCATTAAGAGAGGAAGGCTTTACCCCAAGATTTAGCCCCACGTTCACCCCTCCCTATGTGAGATTAAATTAATTTGGGCGCGTTACACACGCACCAATAGTACGTGCTTGGCGCGTACTAGGGTTAGAAAGGGGCATCTATTGTAGACGCCCCTGAACCCGGGCACCACCATTTTGACGTCGTGGATGCGTAGCGTCTGGATGTTGTGTGGCGGAAGTGATGCCGTGAGTGTGCGACTAGTGCCTCACGGCACCACTTCTAGGGTGCTGAAAGAAGCACCATTTCCGAGGTTCTTTTTTGCTGCGTCTGGGAATCGCACGGTTTGGCCACACCGGTTCCCGGATGCAGCAACCGGTGGTGCTGGCAAACCGCCGCTTTCAGGAAGTCTGTAACGCGCCATAGTTGGTGTGTGTGACCCGAGCATAATCCTGTTCTGGATGCCCCAAATTCATATAATGATTGTATCCTTACTCCTAGGAGCTAGCAAAGAAGACATTGTAGGTGAACTTCCATAAGGAAATCAGTGGAAGCAGATAGTCAGACAGTTGAAAAATATTCCAATAAATATATGTAAAAATACTTTGATTGAAAAGTGGCATCATTTCCTGTGAGACTGCCATAGAGGGTTGAGTCAGAGCACATGGCATGATGCAAGCTAACTGCAGAGGATGCTTCATGCTGTGTGGCACCAGGAGATGACTCACAACCAATACAGGATACAGCTCACATGCGGAATGGTGTGGGTTGGAGTTGTGTGTACAAGAGATTGTGAAGATGATGAAAGTCAGAGAGGAGAGCTGGTACATATTTGTTTTCTATTGCAACTCAAGCTAAAGAACCTCCAAGGACTTGGAGGAAATCAACTGTGTCTGTGAGTTATTTTTAAGTGTGGAAAGTGGTTAGTGCATTGCCAATACCTATATCTGGAGATTTGCTTCTGTTCTGGCTGTGTTATTATTGAGCTCTGGGAGTGTTGCCTTCAGACTGTGCTATTCTTTGGCTTTGAATGGGACCAGAATTCAGAGCCAAGAAGGACCTGAGAGCCGGTGTGATAATCCTTTGTGGCTGAAGTATTTCCACCATTTAATTCAGTTTCAGACATTTTTTCCCCCACACAAAAAACTTTCTAAAGCAATTTAAGCCTTTTTGAATGCTCGGTTTCTGCCCACAAGCAACAATTTCAGTATAAATATACTGTTGTTCAGCATCAGTCCAGTTGCAGACAGACCCTCTGTTGACTTACATTGCTAAACACCTCTCTACACTCGCCAGCCCCACTTGCCATTGAAGTTACTGTCTTCTCTCCGAGAAGAGAGAAATAAAGCGAGAAGAGAGAAATAAAGAAAGGGATAAGAGGGAAAGAGAAAGTGCTAATAGGCAAAGAGAGGAAAGGGCACAAAGGAAGGCTCAAGGAAAAAAAGATAATCAGGAGACAAAGGGGCTGAATACAGACCATCAAGAAAACAAGAAAGCAGAAGAGGGCACCACAGGAGGGACATAAAAATTAGTGTAGAAAGCTAATTGGAATATAAGGACCCGGGTTGAAAAGCAAAGGAAAAATGGGATTTAAGTTAATTTCATGGAATGTAAAGAGAATAAGTCAGGAAAGGAAAAGAAGGCATGTAATGCATTACTTGGAGAAAAATAATTTTGATTTACTATGTTTACAGGAAACTAAAATGAAAGATGGGGACATAAAATATTTACGTAATAGGAAACTGGGAACTTTATTTTGTGCAACAGTAAATAAAAGGAAAAGGGGCATTGCTATTTTTGTAAATAAAAGATATGAAGCAAAACTTGTGAAAAAAGATAAAGATGGTAGATTGCTTTGTGTAGAAATGCTACTGGATAATGTGAAATAGGTGATATGTAATGTTTATGCCCCACTAGAAAGGAAAGAAATGTTTTATAAAAATTTGGCAGAGAATATAAGGGAATTTGAAAACGACAACTTAATTATAACTGGGGACTTTAATGGCATGATAAACCCTTTGAAGGACAGAAAATCCCAGAAAAAAACAAACCAACAATTCCAAGGAAAGCTGCCTAAAAGTTTCTTTAATATGAAGGACGAATTTAATTTGATAGATGTTTGGACACATTGCAATGGAGATAAAGAAGGGTTTACTTTTTATTCAGATGCACACAAGTCCCTATCAAGACTAGACTTAGTGTTGCTTACAAAAACAGTGGCAACTAAGGTAAAAAAATGGAAATATGGCCAAGGACTTTTTCTGACCATAATATGATAGAAGTGGTATTAAATGAGAAATGGAATAGAAATAAAGGTTGGAGATTAAATGAGGATATTCTGGAGGATGAAGATTTTGTAAATAGGGTTAAAAAGAGTTGAAGTTTTTCTTTGAGACAAATAGTGGAAAGGAGAATAAAATGAAAGTAGTGTGGGATACAAGCCAGGCGTTTGTAAGAGGATTTATACAAAGAATGATGGAAATTAAAAGGAAAGAAAGACAAAAGGAGGAAAAAATTAGAAATGAGCTTAAAATGAAAGAACAAGAGCTACAACAAGTAAAGAAAAATAAAAAATTAGTAAATGAAATAAAGATTTTGAAAGGACAATTGGAAAGAAAAATAACAGAGGAGATTGCCGTTAACTTAAAAAAATTAAAACAAAATCAATTTGAAAACACAAATAAAATAAGTAGGTGGATGGCTAATAGATTAAAGAACGAGAGAGAGAAAAAGATGATAACGCAAATTAATCAAAATAACATAATTATAACGGAACAGGAGAGAATTAAGAATGCCTTTGTTTCATACTTTAAAAAATTATTTGAGGAACAGGAAGGGAGTGTACCTGTTGAGAAACAGATAACAGAACTGCATGAACACAATGAAATAAGAATAAATTTGGATCAGAAGGAGAAATTAAATGCGGAAATAACATCAGATGAAATAAAAAACGCAAAAGCCTCTGGGATAGATGGGCTTACGTCAAAATGCTATAAAGTTTTTGAAACAGAACTACAAGAACCTTTAAAGAAAGCATACAATTTAATTCAAACAGAGGGGAAACCAGAGACATGGGGGAAAACTTTAATATCTTTGATACCGAAAGAAGGTAAAGATGAAAAATTAATGAGTAACTATAAGCCAATCTCCTTAATGAATAACGATTATAAGATCTGGGCGTTTATTATGGCAAATAGACTTAAGATAATATTGAATGATATAATAAAAAAGGATCAGAATGGTTTCCTGCCTAGGAGGAAGATTAAAAATAATATAAGAACTATAATAAATGTACTGGACTATTATAACATGCATAATAAAAAAAGGTGGCACTGTTGTTTGTCGACGCGGAAAAAGCGTTCGATAGTATCAGTTGGAAATTTATGTTTAATTTATTAAAGGTAATGGATTTAGGGGAAAACTTTATTAAATGTGTGGAGGAAATATATAAAAAGCAAAGGCATGATTAATAGTTAATGGAGAACTAACGGAGGAATTTACTATAAGATGGGGGACAAGACAAGGATGTCCACTGTCACCCTTACTGTTTATAATAGTATTGGAATATATGTTGAATAAGATAAGGAAAAATCAGAGAATAAGAGGAATTAAAGTAAGAAGAGAAGAAACTAAAGTACAAGCTTATGCGGATCATTTGGTGGTAATCCTTGAAGATCCGATAGTAAATATTTAAAGTCTGTTATTTGAATTAAATTGGTTTGGAAAATTATCAGGATTTAAAGTAAATAAAGGTAAATCGGTGATAATACCTAGAAATATGAATAAAGAGGAAAAAGAAATGTTAAAGAAAAAAACAGGATTTGAAATATTGAACAAGGTAAAATATTTAGGAATCTGGATTTCAAATAACAATATGAATCTTTTTGATAATAACTATAAGGCAATGTGGAATAGTATAAAGAAGGACTTGAGTAGATGGGCAAAACTAAATTTGTCTTTCCTAGGTAAGATTAATGCAATAAAAATGTCCATCCTACCAAAGATTTTGTTTATCTTTATGAATTTACCAACAACTATTAATAATAAAATTATAGATCAGTGGAATAGTGGAATAGGGAATTTAAAAAATGTATTTGGAAGGGAGGTAAGGCGAGAATTAGGTGGAATAATATAACGGAGAAGAAAGAGAACGGGGGATGTGCCATGCCAGATATTAAAACATATAGGTGGGCGTGTAATATGTTCTGGCTGGAGGATTGGATTAAGCTAAAAGATAAAAGTATATTAAATTTGGAAGGAGCAATTCTTTGTTTTGGCTGGCACGGATAGCTCTGGTATAATAAAGCTTTAGTACATCAAGATTTTTACTACAATCCAATTTGGAGGGTATTAATAGAGACATGGAATACAATTAAAGCCAAATTTTACTTTAAAATACCAGGATGGGTGTCAACTCATGAAGCCTTTGCTAATAGATGGGATGTACAAAATACTTGGTTAAGATATGATGATGTAGTAAAGATAATGAAAAACAGGAGTTGAGTATAAAAACTAGAGAACTAATTAAAGAAGGTAAAGAAATAAATTGGTACAGTTACCATCAAAGAAGTTATAAGAACAACGGGAATTGAATTAAAACCAGTAGAGTTGGACAAAATAATAATGGAGGATGGAGGAAATAAAATAAAAAAATATTACAATTTGTTTAGAGAAAGAGAGTTAGAAAGAGAGCCAATAAAACAATATATGATTGATTGTGCAAAAGATCTTGGGCATGAGATACCACTAGAAGCTTGGGAAAAATCTTGGAGGAAAACAAATTCATTTACTAGGTGCCAAGATCTTAAAGAATTTTTTTTAAAGATGAGTAATAGGTGGTACTACACGCCTGCTAGGCTAAAGAAGATGTTTAAAACTGAAAGAGACATTTGTTGGAATTCCCAAAAGGAAAAGGGAACAATGATCCACATGTGGTGGAAATGCGAAAGAGTTAAAAGTTTCTGGGAGGACATACATAAAACAATACAACAAATATAAAATACAAGAAAAAACCAGAGATTTATCTGTTGAATATGACACATTATTTGAGGGCAGAGGATGAGAATAAACTGAGGAGAATTATGTTATATATGATAATTCTTGCCAGGATGGTTATTGCAAAATACTGGAAAGCAAATGTAGAGTTACAAATAGACGAATGGTTATTAAAATTAAACCATATTAGAAAGTTAGATATACTCTCATGTAAACTTGAAGATAAGAAGAAAGATAAATTGGAAAAAGAATGGGGAGAAATATTGCTGTTTTTGGAAAAAAGATGGTGTCTGGACAAAAACCTGGTTGATTATGTGAATATAGAAACAGATAGTTATATAACTGGACCAGGATGTGAATATATACTAGTTAAACAAGGTTAAAATGTATGATGAGATAATTTTTGGAGAATATGTATGGATATACAACCAGTATATAACCGATGGGAAAAGTGATAACAGGATTCTGTTTTATATACCATAAGTAGGAAATAATAATAATAATAATAATAATAATAATAATAATAATAATAATGACTTTATTTCTAGCCCGCCTTTCCAAAGATCAAGGCGGGTTACAGCACTTAGACCATCCAACAGTACAATCCATAAAATACAATAAAAACATCAATCAATATAACATCAGTTAAAACATACTACAATAAAAATAACTGTCCAAACTAGCACAATAGTGCAACAGTGAGGGGAGAGAAGGGGTTATCTCCAGGGCATTAGGGGTATGCCTGTTGGAAAATGTGTGTTTTGAGCCCCTTTTTAAATTGGTCCAGAGAGGCGGCCGTTTAATATTTGTTTTTTTTTGAGGGAAAATGGGTTGTATATGGAAAAATTGCAAGAAGCAAAAGAAGACAAATAAGCAACACAAAAGAAGATTTGTAAAGACAGGAAGTAAAGATAGGAAGAACAAATGGTGATGTAAATAAATAAATATAAGGTTCACCATCATTGATCTAGGCAATGTATTACCATTAGCAAAGCCTCACACTATTCACCACTCCCACCTTTGTTACCTAGTTTGTGTGTGTGTGTGTGCGCGCACGCGCGTGAACACATATATGTATGTGTGTGTGTGTGTGTGTTTTACTTTCCCCCTAAATAAAACACAAAAACCTATTTGAAATGCCTCTGGAGTTCTGTGTGTTTCCCAGCCTGGTATAGTTGGGATGAATCCTGAGGTCACTGTTGCCCTAATCTCTCCTTTGAGCTAAGTATGAATTTTCCCTAAAATCATAACACAATGATGGCGATTTGGGACACTTGGAGGGCAGGAAGAGTAAGTGGAGAGGAAGGGAGCAGGGCAGCCCCACAGACCTTTCCCTGCCCTCCAAGTGCCCCGTTTGGGACACTTGGAGGGCAGGAAGAGTAAGTGGAGAGGAAGGGAGCAGGGCAGCCCCACAGACCTTTCCCTGCCCTCCAAGTGCCCCGTTTGGGACACTTGGAGGGCAGGAAGAGTAAGTGGAGAGGAAGGGAGCAGGGCAGCCCCACAGACCTTTCCCTGCCCTCCAAGTGCCCCGTTTGGGACACTTGGAGGGCAGGAAGAGTAAGTGGAGACGAAGGGAGCAGGGCAGCCCCCGTGCCTCCCTCCCCACGGACCTTTCCCTGCCCTCCAAATACTTGGAGGGCATTAAGGATAAGTGGGGAGAAAGGGGGCTGGGCAAAGTGCCACTTCTGGCACGTGTGGCATAGGTTCACCATCACTGTCATAGCACTTGTGAGTGTCCTCCCCAGACTCCAGAATTTTGAGTGACAAAGAGCCTCTGGAATCAACCATGGAGCTAAGCAAGCTCAGGTTGGAAAAGAAACATTAGAGAAAAAGGAATTTATGTGTTGCCATTTCCTCTCTTCATAGACATTGCTCATAATTGCTAAATGGAACCCTTAAATATGTCTGAAAACAAGGGTCTGAGCCGGTTCTCACCAGTTCAGTTCTTAAAATCTGTCAGGTTGGTGGCTGCCTCCCAATCCCCAAGGCCTCTCTCCTGGCCCTTCCCAGAAGTCCCTTCGTCTCCGCACAGAGCTAGGCGATCCTGGCTTTGCTCCTGGCTTTGCTCCTGCCTTCCCCTCCTGGCTCCCAGAGGTCTGATCCCCTTTCCTTTCTCCCTCCACTCTCCAACCTTCCCTCTTGCCCATCTGCACTGCTTCCGCATTTCACCTTCATCATCTGTTCCCTGCCTTTCTGTTTTTCACATTCCCTCCTTCTCTCTATCACAGACACACACCCAGAGAGTGTGATGCATAAAAGGGACACTTTGAAGCCCATTTGTTGAGAATGGATGGATAATCAATATACAAAGGATTCATTGGGAAAGGCAGAGCAAGGGGGCTGGGAACTGGACTCGAATTTTGGTGAGGATCAAGCACCAGGGAGCAGCCTTAAAACAGCCTAAAGACATCTCTAAGACAGGGAGGGACTACTATCACATGGGGGGGGTTCATATTGGCTCCCAGGGGATCTCAGGGACACCCCCACATTGTATTGCCTCATGGAATAATGTTTTGCCCCTCAGTATCCCATTGCATCCCTTTGGGGAAGTGGAGGCCGTTTTACCACTGTAGAGCCCTCTCTGATCCATTGCATGGCCAAGGGAGATATTTTCCCCAAGAACCCTCTCCAGAGCCTCAAAAGGATGAAAGAGGGACCAAAAAGGGTAGGAAACTTCCTCAGCGATGTGCTAAGTACCATTTGGGTGAGAAAAGCATTAATTTCAAGCTTCCTTCCCACAAAATCCTAACTTTCAGAATTAAAAATCCCTTTGCTTGAACCAAAAGGTTTATTGAGAAACTCCGGCAGAAACATCCATTAACACATCTAAGCAATCTCTGAAGAGTCGAAATCTTTTCCCTCCGTTGTTTTCTATCTCCACACTCCTCCCTTTCCTCCCCCTTCAGCCCCCAACCAACCCAGCTGCCAAGGTAGCTCTTGCCTTCTTCTTCCACCGTTCTCATACGCCTCTCCCCCTGGGGCATGCCTGCCACCCAAATCTCACAAACCAGTCAGTTAATAGCCTCCGCAACTGATTCCCTTCCGCCAAGCCGTTCTTGGCCCCATTACACTTACCAACGACTTAAAACTACTAACATTTAAACTACTTACAATTGCCCCCTAAACCGCAATACCATTGTGGATGAACCACAGAAGGTGGTTCTGGCAATTGGCAGTTTACGATGGGGTATTTAGTATCCTTATAAAGTGGAGAGCAATAGTGCCTCTCTAAAACACAAATTCAAATATTCTACAGGATGTTGCTATCTCAATTAAACTACACTTGAAAGGGATCTAGGACTCCCAGTAGACCACAAGTTGAACATGGGCCAAGAGTGTGATGCGGCAGTTAAAAAGGCCAATGTCATTCTAGGCTGCATCAATATGAGTATACAGTAGTTTCTAGATCAAGGGAAGTAATAGTGCCATTCTATTCAGCTTTGGTCAGGCCTCCCTTGGAATAATCCTGTGTCCAGTTCTGAGCCCCACAATACAATAGGATGTTGAAAAGTTTGAAAATGCCCAGAGGAGGGCAACCAAAGTGGTGAAGGATCTGGAAATCATCAAGCCCTATGAGGAATGGCTTAGAGAGCTGGGTACGTTTAGCCTGGAGAAAAGAAAGTAAAGAGTGGCTATGATATCCATGTTTAAATAGTGGAAAGGGTCGTATTGAGGATGGAGCAAGCTTGCTTTTTGCTGCTACAGAGAAAGGGAGACACCACAATGGACGCAAGCCACATAGAAAGAGGTTCCACCTGAACATTAGGAGGAACTTTGGGACAGTAAGAGCTCTTTGACAGTGGAATATACTCCTTTAGAGTTTGGTGGAGTCCTCTTCCTTTGAGGTCTTTAAACAGAGGCTGGATGGTGCTTGGAATGTGTATTCCTGCATGGCAGAAGAGGGTTGAAGTGAATGGCCCTTGTGGTCTATTCCAACTCTATGATTCTATAATTCTAGTGGAATCATAGCACCATGATAATTTAGCATAAAAGGGACCTCAGTCTTCATAGAAAGGAGAATGGATTACGGTTCCTTACCCACAGAGGCCACATTGTGATAATTGTCCATCATCACATAACTGTACATCAGTCTCTGTTCCTTTGTCAACAGTTTCCATTCCTCCTCAGTGAAATATACAGCCACATCTGCAAAGGTCACCTGCAACAGAAAATAGCCCTCATCCAGAGAGTGACTAAGCAAAAGGGGAGGAAAGCACATGGTTCATCCCAAATATTATTTCATCACTTCACAATTCATTCCAGGAAATAAACTTTAAATTCTGTCAGCAAGAAAAAAAGCTACTGCCTGTGAGATCAATTTGTCTTGAATCCTTTCAATATAAAATACAATATAATTTAGGCCATGGCTGGGATATAGAGGATGGATTATGATACTCACTATCCCAACACATACAGTACATTTAGCCACCAAAGAATTATAGTGCATTTAGATATTTCTTGCCACATTTCAGAGGCCAAAGTTAATTTTAACAAACTGTTCTGGGGAGCACTGTGGGCTTGAGGGCCACTGGGCCCACCCCATATTTAGATCCAGAGATATTCTCCCATATCCCCCAACATTTCACAGATGGGAAAAGGAAGACACATGTGGACAAGCAACACCAAAAGGTGGTCAAGATGGCCAAAGTTGTTTATGAAGAAGATCACACAAGCTAGGAAGTGCACAACAGTTTGCTTTTGCTTCAGTCTCCTGGGAAGGGCAATATCCTGCCTCTTTCTTTCCCCTCCTCTCCCCACTTTTGAGTTGATGGGGGGCAAACTGAATGGCATTCAGGAGCTGAAATGAGCTGAGAAGGGGGAAAGTGGGAGGAGGGGAGACCAACCGGGACATGTTTGGAAGCGCCTGAAAAAGTGGGGCGACAGAGGATTAACCAGGACTGTCTCTGCTAAATTGGGAGAGTATGTTCCCTGCTTGCTTTCATGAACTATCCCAGCAGTGACACAGATGAAACTAATAGTCAAGAACCTCGACTCACCAAAGAGTTCTTGTACGTCTGCATCCTCTTTCTCTTGGAGCCCAACTCCCTCCGCTTGGCCTCTGTGTTGGCCATCAGGTGGGCAGGGGTCCTGGTGGTCTTGCACTCGGGTCTCTTCCAGCAAAAGGTGCCCCAAAACTGTGTCCAAGGGGCCGAGATGCAGTTCCTGAGAAAAGAGACCAGAGATTCAAAAAAGGACGCAAATTGGATCTCCTATAAAGAATCGATGCAAATAGAACTGGTTCTAGAATAAAGACACAAGAAGATCGTAATTATCAGGGTATTATCTTTCATGGTTCTTTTACAGACAATTAAGAAAGCTCTTCCTAATGGATAAAAAACAATCCGGTATTTGCAAATCAGACTCTGATCTAGAACAAGAAATTATGTCAAATAAAGATGCCTTGTTAGCAAGACTTTATAATTGTATTCTTAAAATCTGTACATAAGAGAACATTATTAAAGAAAATGTGATCAGATGGTCTCAAAACTTTGGTTTTGTAATTGAATTAGACCAATGGGAATACACTTGGAAAAAAAGATTGAACTATACTTGCAGCCAAAACATCAAACAGAGAGTTATTATAAAACATTTTGATGGTATTTAACACCAGAGAGAATAAGCAAGATGTATAAGCATTGCAGTAATTTGTGTTGGAATTGTGGAAAGGAGCAGGGCTCAATCTATCAAATGTGGTGGAATTGTGGGAAAGCGATATAATTTTGGAAGTTGATTTATTATTAGTTTCCGGGCCTATTAGTTTCTGGGCACAGTAGAAGGTGTTGATTATAACCTTTAAAAACCTACATGGCTTGGGTCCAACCTATTTGAGGGATCGCCTGCTTCCATATAATCTGCCCCACTGCACCCTCAGGTCCTCTGGGAGGAATCTATTGCAGCCTTTAAAAACCAGACTGTGTAAATTTACAGCGCTTCATAAATAAAGGTTAATAATAATAATAATAATAATAATAATGGTACCCTCCTCTCCTTAAAAAAGTATTAAATCCAAAGCAATATTTAAAAAACAGAAAAAACAACAAACAAACAAACAAAATGGACAAACTCTCAAGAGGAATTAGATAGGAGCCTCCTTCTCTCTCTGGAGCCTCAGGAGAGAAAGCGAGGCCTCTGTTCAACTGAGACTCAGAGAAGGTTCTGGAACATTATTCCCCTCAGTCACAAGCAGCACAAAATGGCCATAAGAACACAAAATGGCCGCCAGAACACAAAATGGCCGCCGGAACACAAAATGGCCGCCGGAACACAAAATGGCCGCCGGAACACAAAATGGCCGCCGGAACACAAAATGGCCGCCGGAACACAAAATGGTCTCTGGAACACAAAATGGCCGCCAGAACACAAAATGGCCATGAGAACACAAAATGGCCGCCAGAACACAAAATGGCCTCTGGAACACAAAATTGCCGCCGGAACACAAAATGGCCTCTGGAACACAAAATGGCCGCCGGAACACAAAATGGCCTCTGGAACACAAAATGGCTGCCTCTTCCTAAGCACTTGGCATTTGGCAGTTTGAGGCCTTCAGGGAACCCAAAAGGGAGGATGAAGGGGCCCCAAAGTCAGAAGGATCCTCAAACAGGATTTCCAAACCTTAACAACACCTAAAATGCCAAACCAAAAGTACATTCCCAGAGTTCCATAGCACTGAGCCATGGCCATTACAGTGGTGCAAAGCAAGAAGGCCCAGTGATGGTGGCATTAATGATGATTAAGGTCTGGGGGCAGCTCTATACTCCCCCCCAGGCCTCATATCATCATCATCATCATCATCTTTGCTACAACATGAGAGCCACCATTAAAAGCATTGAAATCCCTTTGGGGAGTCCCACTCTCCCACCTTCAGAGAGAGTGGGCCTTGCCTAGAAAGACTGCTGGGCCTTCTTCCTCCCCACCTTAATGGCAGTGGCCAAAGGACAGCACCAGCAGCAGTAGACCCAAGCCAGGCCCAGCCGGACCTCAGTGCAGCACTGAAGCCTAGTGGCTCCAGGCCTTGTCTCTCTGCTGTCGCTTCACTTCACCCCCCTCTCTCTCCTTCCTTCCTTCCTCCCTTAATGTGTGTCTGTCTCCTTCTCCCTCTAAAACTCTACTCCTCTCTCACTCTTCTGCGCGCAAAGCTAAATAGAGAAGCTGAAGCTCCGCCTCTTCTTGAAGCTGGCCAATGGGGCAGAGCAGCTGGAAGACCACGCCCACTGCCCCAGACTCACATTTTGTGTTCTGGCGGCCATTTTGTTCTGCTTGTGACTGTTGGGAATATTGTTCCAGAACCTTCTCTGAGGCCTCAGTTAAACAGAGTCCTCTCTTTCTCTCCTGAGACTCCAGAGAGAGAAGGAGGCCAGGCTCCTTGGGCCAAAAGGAAGGAAGTCTGTCTCTTTGTGTCTCTTTTGTGTCTCTTTTCTGAGAGGGTTTTCTTACAAAGCTCTGCTCCTTCTGGGGATCATGGGTTTCAAAAGGGGTCAGAAATGGGGAGGAGAGTTTTAATACAAGCCTTATTCTTATTCTTCACAAACATTGGGCTTTGGCTTCTAAGAGGAGGCTTGACCCCCCAAAAAGGCCAAAAGTAGCTCCTTTGGGAGGTTTTAAAAGTCTCCCCAGTTTCCTTATTAATAGATTTTTACGCATGAAGGAAGTTGACAAACCAGACCATCTCATATTACCAAGAATGAAACAAACAAATATAGAAACAAACAACAAAAATAAGGATTAGACAGAAAAACAAAGTGCTTATTTTTTGAAAGTAAAACCATTATCAAGAGGGTAAAAACCAGACTTGGGTACTTCTACCCTTTTACAACCAGCTCAGGCTGTATCTGCACTGCAGAAATATTCCAGTTCTAAACTGTGTTAACTCTCCTGACTCCATCCTGTGGAATCCTAGGATTTGTAGTTTGTTGGGCACCAGAGATCCAGAGCCACTCAAGGCAAGGCTCTCCAGGGCTCTCTTGGCCCTCCTTTGCTTGCGAATACTGACTATCTCAGGGAGTCTCTATATTAGAGCATCAGGAAAACCTTTAGGTATTGTTAAGGTTGGGAAATCCTGTTTGGTGTCACTTCTGACTTTAGGGACTTTACATCCTCCATTATGGGTTTCCTGAAGGCCTCAAACTGCCAACTGCGAAGCGCTGAGGTTGAGGTGGCCATTTTGAGTTTTGGCAGCCATTTTGTGGTCCAGCAGCCATTTTGAGACTGGCCCATTGTGACGTCAGTCTGATGCTCCTTACCTGAAGCATTGATAGTGTCCCATTGTGATCTCAGGCTGATGCTCCTTTCCTGAAGACTGAGACTGGCCCATTGTGATCTCAGACTCAAGCTCCTTGCCTTAAAGATTTAGATAGGACTATTATGAGTTGAGGCTGGTGCTCTTTAGCTGAAGGATTGAGACTGTCCCATTGTGACTTCAGCCTGAAGCACCTTCTCTGAAGGATTGAGAACGGCCCATTGTGACCTAAGGCTGATGCTCCTACCTTCATGCATTGAGTCTGCCCATTTTGATTTCAGGCTGATGCACCTTGCTTGAAGTATTCAGATGGTGCTATTTTTTACTTCAGGTTACTGCTCCTTACCTTAAGCATTGAGACTGTTTAATTTGGTTAACTATTAAGGGACATAGCTATGAGATTCTATGATATGGGGTGCACTATGAACCTTTTGATAAATGAACAAGTATTTCAATCCTATATATACATATCATCAGGCGTAACTCCAGAGAATGTTAGCCTTTTGGATGCCACAAGGTTCCTCTCATTCTTCAGAGCAAGAAGCAACACCTCAGCTGCCTTCTAGAAGATAAAGCAAAAAGGCTTCCAAAAGGACTGAACCCTTGGGCAAGTCACACTCTCTCAGCCTCAGAGGATGGCCATGGGAAACCCACTCTGAAGAAACCTGCCAAGAAAACCCCTTCAGAGACTCCCATAAGGTCACCATAAGACCTGGAAACAACTGGAAGGCAGACCCCAAGAACAACATTGGGAAATAGGTGCAAGCCTTGCCTTGGGAAAGTGTAAAGACTGGGCTCCAGTCAATGGAGGTCTTCTTCAGGCAGAAAAGGGAGGTTTATGCAAATGCAGAATGACATCACTGCTACGGAAGGCTCTCTTGACCAATCAGAGAGCAAGATAAAGGTGTTTCTGGAAGCTTCCGTGAGAAGGAGGTATAAGGCCTGAGAGACCAAAAGACAGTTGGGGGAATTGTGTCGGTTGGAGATCGAGAGAGAGAGTTAAAGAGCGGATCTTGGAAGTTAGTCTCAGAATTGGACACTTAGGTCTATTTCTTTAATAGCTTGTATGAACTGAACATTATATACTTACAAATATTGTAATTGCAAGGTTCTTAATATCTTGTAGGACTTATATTTTAGTTATATTTTGTTATCTATAATAAATACCTCCTTGGAGTATCTACTACTCAACGATCCTTTTACACTTCTCTTGGCTCGGTTGATGCTTGGGAAGATCAGTAAAGAAGTAGAAATAAGGTTCCTTAACTGGTCCCAGTGTAGGTTAAGGGAAGTCCTTTTATAATTCACTGGATGGAGGCAGCGGGATTTAAGGAAGTTAAGGGTCTGCTGGGCTAAGAGCCATAATGTCTAAATATCTAATTAACAATTTGTAATCCACTCTGATAGCCTTTTGGCTGAAGAGAGGGCTATATTGTTGTTGTTGTTGTTGTTGTTGTTGTTGTTGTTGTTACAGGGCCGCAGTTTGGCTGCTTGGACCACCAGAGATCATCACAGTGAGTCAGTTGGAAAAGCCCATCTCACTCCAGAAAATAAAGGTACTTGAGGAGTTTGTACTCTACGTCTTTCTGTAATAGTAGCTACACAACTGATAATAGCATTTGTGACATTTAGTCTTTTATAAACAAATATTGTAGATTTAAATGCTGCTTTAAAACCTCTTTCCATCTGCCAGCTTTGTGCTGGTTTTGGGGGGAAATGAGAAAGTGTTGGGAGGGAGGGACTGCCAACAGAATTATTAGATGCATTGCAGGCTATGGACAGTTTGCAGCCAAGAAAGGTCCAAAACACACGGCAGCAATAGTCCAGTTTGAGAGCGCTTTCACTGCCCTGGCCCAGTGCTAGGGAATCCTGGGTAAGGGAGTTTACTGTGGCACCAGAGCACTCTGACAGAGAAGGCTTGATGTCTCACAAAATGACATTTCCCAGAATTCCTTAGCACTGAGCCAGGGCAGTTAAAGTGGTCTCAGATTGGATTATTGCTGCAGTGTGTTTCGGACTTAGTTGACCCTTGGCAAGTCACACACTCTCAGCCTCAGAGGATGGCAATGGCAACCCCTCTCTGAAGATACCTACCAAGGAAACCCCATGATAAGTTTGCCTTAGGGTTGCAATAAGTTGGACACGACTTGAAGACATACATGAAGAACAGAAAAAAGTCTGTACTTATTTCTCAGGTTGTACATGGGAATGGGAGGCAGTGTGGTGCAATGGTTTGAGTGTAGGGTTGCAACTCTGGAGGCCAGGGTCCAGTGCCCCATTCCTCCATGAAACCAGCTGGGTGCCCTTGGGCAAGAAGCCACACTCTCTCAGCCTCAGGGAAGGCAATGCCAAACCTCCTCTGAACAACTGTTGCCAAGGAAACCCCAGGAGAGGTTCCCCAGAAGTCAGCAATGACTTGTAGCCACACCACAAAAAACTACAAAGCCTCAAGAAAGAGACAGCATGGTTCAGTGGCTGGATGAGTGGACTATGACCCTGGAGACCAGGGTTCGAATGCCCTCTTGGCCACGGAAACCCACTGAGTAACCTTAGGCAAGTCACACTCTCTCAGCCTCAGAAGGAGGCAGTTGCAAAACCACTTCTGGAGAAATCTTGCCAAGAAAAGCCTGAGAAGGGCTTCCTTTAGGGTCGCCATACGTCAGAAACAACTTGGAGGCACACAGTGACAACAAAAGCAGTAACACCACTAACACAAAGCAGCTAGGGAGAAAAGAAGGAAGGAAGAAGGAAAGTAACAAAGAAAGAAAGAAAGAAAGAAAGAAAGAAGATAAGAAGATATGGGAGTTGTAGTCCTCGGTTCAGAGGGATTGGAGGGGCCTTACTGCACGGCAGGACCAGTGTTGCTAACAATCCTCAAAAATATTTCCTGGCATGTTTTACCAAAATCCACGGAATTCCCCCCCCCCCAAATATTACACGGAATATTCAATAATTACCATTGGACCAAACAAAGAATCTTTCAGTCCTTCTAATACCTTTAAGATATTTATTTTGACATGAAGGGGGTCCAGGAAGCTTTGTGCCAAATAGAAACGTGTTCGGCTGCAACCACACTGCATAAATAATCCAGTTTGACACCCCTTTAGCTGCCCTGGCTCAGTGCTAGGGAGCCCTGGGAATTGTAGTTTTGTGAGACATTGAGCCTTCTCTATCAGAAAGAGCTCTGGTGCCACAGCAAACTACAATTCCAAGGATTCCCTAGCACAGAGCCAAGGCAGTTAAAGCGGTCTCAAACTGGATTATTTCTGCAGTGTGTTTTGGACCTTTGTTATTATAAATGCTCAAGATCCAATCCATACTGCAGAAATAATCCAGTTTGAGACTGCTTTAACTGCCCTGGCTCAGTGCTAGGGAACCCTGGGAATTGTAGTTTTCTGAGAAAGAGCTCTGGTGCCACAATAAACTACAATTCCCATGCATATGAGGAAGTACGCTTAAGTCTAGGAAAGCTCATGCTGGCAACTTTTCTACAAGATCTATCTCTCTATCATCATCACCATTATTATTATCATTATTAAATCCAAATGCAGCTGAAGAAGTGGACTTAAACTGGCAACACTGATGTACTGTAGACTCTTTCTCTGGGGCTGTGATCTCTAAGTGTGGAGGCAATTCCCTTGTCAAACCAGGGGATCCTGGGAATTGTAGTTTGTTGTGACATGTATGTGTATATATATGTGTCTGTGTTGTGTATATATATATTTGTGTGTGTATATAAGAGCCTTGTCTCCCGCACGTCTGCCCTGGCTGAGCTTTTCCTGAGGGCGGGGGGGGGGGGGCGGACGACCACTCTCCTCTCTCTGATTGCCTGAAAACTCTCAGTGTGACTCCCAACAGGACTGGTTGCTCTGTAGCCTCGCTCTCAGAGTCAGGGCCACTGTTTCCGATTTCGGGGGTTTGTCCCGGAAATTGGGTTGTTTTTTTTCAGGGCTGGAGCTGAAATGTGCAAAAGTCCCTGAATCTCAACAGAATAGAGCCAGGCACAGAAATCACACGGAAAGCACTCAAAAATCCCAATTTCCGTGTGAAAGTCACAAAATTGGCAACAGTGTACCTCTGTTCAACTGAGGCTTCAGAGAAGGTTCTGGAACATTCTCCACACTCACAAACAGCACACAAAATGGCCTCCAGAACAAAAAATAGCCACCGGAAAACAAAATGGCTGCCAGAAAACAAAATGGCCACTGGAACACAAAATGGCTTCCAAAACACAAAATGGCCACCGGAAAACAAAATGGCTGACAGAACACAAAAAGGCTGTCTCTGCCTGAGTGCTTGGCAGTTGACATTTGAGGCCTTCAGGGGAGAGAGAGACTGAGGGAAGGAGGTCCTGGAGGGAAGGGGCCTTGGGAGATATAGGGCTTTCCTGAGATATTTGGGGTTGCTTCCTAACAAAGGGGTTTCTGGACCCATAAAGGATTTGGGGGAAACTGGTTCTGAAAGGCAGTAGCAGCCTTTTCTCTTGCCAATGGGATTTACAGTGTATTTGCTTGACTGGATCTCCCAGCATCCACATGCCCAGAAGGAGGAGGGGTCCTGCCCTGCATTTCATGGGTCTTAGGCTCTGGGAACGTGTGCCTTTGGCCAGCGTCCGTGTGGCTGGGGCTCCAGAGTCCCTCCTGCCTTGTTCCAAATTAACTGCAGGAGGAGCCTGTGAGGGTGGGGCAGGGGGCGGGGCCTTCCAGCTCCTCTGCCCCCATTGGCCAGACTGAAGAAGGGGAGGAGCTTCTGCCTCTCTATTTAGCTCTCTGCGCAGAAGAGTGAGTGAGGAGTAGAGAGTGAGAAGGGGTTAGAGAGAGACAAGGAGAGGGACAAGGCTTGGAAGCAGTAGGCTTCACTGCTGTGCTGAGGCCTCCAACTGCCAAGCGCTGAGGTGGAGGTGGCCATTCTGTGTTCCAGCAGCCATTTTGTGTTCCAGCAGCCATTTTGTGTTCCAGCAGCCATTTTGTGCTGCTTGTGACTGTGGGGAATAATGTTCCGGAACCTTCTCTGAGGCCTCAGTTGAACAGAGGCTTCTCTTTCTCTCCTGAGGCTCCAGAGTAAGAAGGAGGCCAGGCTCCTTGGGCCAAAAGGAAGGAAGTGTGTCTCTTTGTGTGTCTTTTGTGTATATTTCCTGAGAGGGTTTTCTTATTACACAGCTCTGCTCACCTGCGTATGTCACCAGCAGGATTCTGTTCTCTGTGTCTTTGAGTGCTGCAGGGTCTCTTTCCAAGCCAATCCTAACCCTGGTCCCTTTTCTCAGGAACCTCATCTCGGACTCCTTGTACACGGCTTTGGGCCTCTGTTGCTGGAAGTGACCCAAGAGTAGGGCAACCAGGACCCCTGCCCACCTGATGGCCGACACAGAGGCCAAGCAGAGGGGGTTGGGCTCCAAGAGAAGGAGGCTGCGGAGGTACAACAGCTCTTTGGTGAGTCCCCATCCTGGTTATTAGTCTCATGTGTTTCACTGCTGGGCCAGTTCATGAAAGCAAGTGGAGAACATACTCTCCCAATTTGGCAGAGACAGTCCTGGTAAATCCTCTGCCACCCCACTTTTTCAGGGGCTTTCAAAAATGTCCCTGTTTTGTTCTCCTCCTCCCACTTTCCCCTTTGTCCTCAGCTCACTTCAGTTCCTACAAAATGAGTGCCAAGGATTTTGAACCCCATCAACTCAAAAGTGGGGAGAGGAGAGGAAAGAAGGGGGCAGGGAGTCCTTGCTAGGAGTCTGAGGCAAAAGCAAACTGCTGTGCCCTTCCCTGCTTTTGTGGCCTTCCTCATAAACATCTTTGGCCATCTTGACCACCTTCTGGTGTTGTTTGTCCACATGTGTCTTTCTTTTCCCATCTGTGAAATGTTGGGGGATATGGGGGAACATCTCTGGATCTAAGCTGTGGCCCTCAAGCCCACAGCGTTCTCCAGAACTGTTTTTTAAATATGACATTTGCCATGAAATTTGGCAACAAATGGATAAATGCACTATAATTCTTTGGTGGCTAAATGTAGTATATGTTTTGGGATAGTCAATATCTTAATCTATCCTCAGTATCCCAGCCATAGCCTAAATTATTTTGTTTACATCTTATCTTTGGTTTATATATTATATATTGTGTATATCGAGCTAGAATACACCATTTCAATCAACTACTAAATGATTCTTCAACAGATAGGTAAATTCAGCTGATTCAGTGGGTCTACTCTGGTGAGGACCAGAGGCAGTTTTGCTTATGTGAAATTGCAATACTTGTGAAACTCAGCTTATTCCACACATGGTTGTAAATCCTATGGGATCAATAGGTCTTCTTGGGCTGAGACTAACAGTATGATTCAGGCCCTTATCATGGTAATGAAAATCATTTGATGGTTCAGACTGAATAATAGTGAATCAAATATGATTGGGTGAGTTATACTTCTAAGATGTAGTGATTGTGTGCAGAGGGATTTTGCAGCACCCTTGAGACCAACTGTGTGAAAGATATTGCAGCATTGAACCTGGTCTGTGCCCCTTCCTCTGGCAACAGCCCTCTGACCCTCTCCTCTCACCCCCTCAGAGCTCAGCCCCAGTGGTCAGTGGGACGGGAACGGGGCTTCCCAGCCACAACACATTGCTATGGGCTCCATTCCTCTGGCCATGCAAGCAACTGCACAAGACCATTCCTGAGAGGAACAAGAAGGGATAGGAAATGTCCAAAACCCAGGTAGCCCCCTGTCCTTTTGGACTCTCACTCTGTGGGGCTCTTGCTACTGAGATGGCCTCAGGGAAGGCAGAGCACCTGACTTCTAACCTCTGGTGATGGTGGGGCTGGGGTGTCTTTTCCAGGCATTCCTCACCCTCCTCAAGGGCTGCCCCACCTTCGACCAGAGCCAGTAATGCAGCCACCATGGTTCTCCAGCTCTGGCAGAGTTTGTCCTTCAGCCCTCCCTGTTAGCTCACCATTTCCTCCAAAGGAGGCCATACTTGAAGGCCACAGACCCAGTCAGTCCCTTGGAGGGGAGAGAGAGCTGGGGGGCTCTGGAAGAAAATGGAGTGGGGTGAACCCAGGAGGAAATGGATGGGAAACAGGATGATGTGAAAAGACCTTCCTATTGACACCCAGAGAATGTCAGAAACTCAGAGCTTTGCTTCCCAAATTTTATCCTACACAAACACACACACAATGGACATATCCAGCGGGAGCCATGTTGGCCATATAGCAGTAGCATCCCAAATCCACAAAACTAGGATATCGGATATGTTATATGGATGTGAATATACCACATTTTAGGCTTCACGGGAGAATGATAAAGAGAAGGCCAATGGATGGGACCTGTACTATTGGAGGTTGCTACCTCCAACAAAGGTTTTAAAATATCTTTTAAATTGGGACAGCATTGGCATGTTTTACCTTATCAACACCTACAAGTTTTCCTGTGTAAAAGCATGGAGCCTGCCTGAGAAATTCAGTTTTCTCTTCCAAACAGAGGGGCTTGTAGCCCCACAAAGGATTCGAGACAAACTGGATTTCAAAGGCAGTAGCTTTTTGCTTGCTAACATTATTTAAAGTTTGTTTCCTGGGATAAATTCTGAAGTAATGAAATAATATTTGGGATGCACCATGTGCTTTCCTTCACTTTTATTAGTCACTCTCTGGATCAGGGCTATTTTCTATTGCAGGTGACTTTTGCGGATGTGGCGATATATTTCACCGAGGATGAATGGAAACTCTTGACAAAGAAGCAGAGACTTCTGTACAGCAATGTTATGATGGCGAATTATGAGAATGTGGCCTCTGTGGGTAAGGAACTTGACTCCACTGCCCTTCCTGTGAAGACTGAGGGTCCTTTCATACTACATTGTTATGGTGTTATGTTTCTACTTTAGAATTATGGAATCATAGGGTTGGAATAGACAACAAGGGCCATCCAGTTAAACCCCTGGCCATGCAGGAATACACATTCAAAGCACCCCCAACAGATAGTCATCCAGCCTTTGTTTAAAGATCTCCAAAGAAGGAACGCTTTAGAAATAAATCTTAATAATAATAACAATGGCTCAGTACAGATTAGAAGAAAGGGGTGTCCAGAGGCTGTCCCTTTCTCCTCCGGATCATTGCCGCAGCAACCTCATGGCTGCAAGAACGATCTGCAGCCAAAAGGAGCTCAGAAATGGAACTCCTTCCTGTGATGCCACCAAGGCACCATTTGCACCTTGGAGCGTCACGGTGATATGTCTTATGCGCCGTGCTGTTTGGACGCGTCACACAAGACACGTCATGGATGCATGCGCCGTATGGATGGCGCTGCGTCAAGATTGTGCTGCCCATAAGTATTAGGCTTTGGGAGTGCGCAGTTACTGCATGCTCCCAAACCCTAAAATCACCGCCGGCATGCCACAAAGTGCCCATTTGTACCAGGCCAATAATAACAATAATGATACTCCACCACGTTCAGAGGAAGTATATTGCACTCTCGAACAGCCCTTACTGTCAGCAAGTTCCTCCTAATCTTTAGGTGGCATCTCTTTTCCTGTGGCTTGCATCCACTGTTCCTCTCCTTTTCTCTGGAATAGGAGAAAGCAAGCTTGATCCATCAAGGTGACATCTCTTCAAATATTTGAACAGGGCTATTATATCCACTCTTAACCTTCTCTTCTCCTGGATAAATATAGCCAGCTCCTAAGCCACTTCTCATAGGGCTTGATGGTTTTCAGTTCCTTCACCTTTTTGGTTGCCCTCTTTTGGATACTCTCCAGATTCTCAACATCCTTTTTGAATTGTGGTGCCAAGAACTAGACACAGGGTTATTTCAAGTGAGGCCTGACCAAAGCAGAATAGAGTGGCACTATTACTTCTCTTGATCTAGACACTATACTTTTATTGATAAAGCCTAGGATCATATTGACCTTTTTAGCTGCCTCATGTTCAACTTATGGTCTACTATGAGTCCTAAGCTACTTTCACACGTAGTTTAATTGTCATAACAATATCCTGTGTAATCTTGGAATTTGTAGTTTGGTGAGGCACTATTGCTCTCCACTTTCTAAGGATTCTAAATATCCCATTCTAAACTGCCAATTCTAGGATTCTGTGGGAAGGAATTATGGAGATAAATGCTTTTCACCCCCAAATGCTCCTCAGCACATCCCTCAGTAGGGCGGTTTACAGACTGCCCCTTTGGGGTGGCCTGTACCTGCCCCTTTCATCAACGGATCGGGGCCTCAGCTGCCACAGCGGCAGTCCTGAGGCCCCAATCCACCGCTTTTCCACGCCGTGGCCTGGAAAAAGTGTCGTTGGGGCTTCAAGCCCCAAAGACACCCCAACAGCGGCGTGGAAAGGAGAAAGGGGCCACTCTGCACCTTTCTCTTTTGTATCGCTGGCGCAGCTCTCTAAAGGCTGCACCAGCGACACAAATGAACGAAGGAGCTCCAAAATGGAGTTCCTTCCTGCACCGTGGAAAGGGCACCACAAGCGCCCTTTCATGACACCAGGACGTCACGTCCATGCCGCTCCGTTTGAATGCGGCGCAGTCGTGACATCCTAATGGGCATCACCATCTGCATGTAGAATGGGCGCCACCATTTTGTACTTACTGTGTGCGTACTAGGGTTGGGGGCGTCTGAAAAAGATGCCCCCGGGCAACGCTAGTACGTACACAGTACGTACTAGGGTGCCCTTCTGGAAAGGTCCTAAGTTTCCTGGCTTTTTTGGCCCTTCTTCCAGGCTTTTCAGGCTCAGGAGAGTCTTCTTGGGGAAAAGGCCTCCCTTGGCCCTACAATGGCTCAGAGAGAGCCCAATAGTGGCAAAATGGCCTCTGGGATACAAAGGGATGCTGTGGGATACTGAGGAGAAAATAGTATTTCATTTCACCCCCAGACAATACAATGTTAGGTTGCTCCTGAGATCCCCTGTGGGCCAGTGTGACCCCCCCATCCCCAACATTAGGCCATCCCTGTCTTATAGATGCCTTAAGGCTGGCACTTGACCCTCACCAAAATTGGAGCCCAGGTCCCAGCCCCCTTGCTCTTGCTTTCCCAATGACTTATTTGTATATTGATTATCCTGCCTTTCTCAACAAATGGGACTCAGAATGTCCCTTTTGTGCATCACATGCTGTGGATGTGTGTCTGTGATAGAGAGATGGAGAGAATGGGAAAAACAGAAAGGCAGGAAAGAGATGCTGAAGGTGAAAGCTGAAGCAGTGCGGATAGGCAAGAGGGAAGGTTGGAGAGTGGAGGGAGAAAGGGAAGGGGATCAGGTCTCTGGGAGCCAGGAAAGGAAAGCAGGAGCAAAGCCAGGATTGCCTAGCTCTGTGTTGTTGTTGTTGTTGTTATTATTATTATTATTAACCTTTATTTATAAAGCGCTGTAAATTTACACAGCGCTGTACATACAATCTTTTTAATTGGACGGTTCCCTGCCCTCTGTCTTACAATCTAAAAAGACATGACACAGAAGGAGAAGGGAGTGGTGGTGGCTAAGGGGCCTGTCTACTAAGATAATACATATAAAATACATAGCAATACCGGAAATGATTCAATAAAACAGACAAGAAAAGAACATCAAATAGCAAGTGACAATTATGCAATGCCTGGGAACGCTTCTCTGAACAGGATGGTCTTCAGCTCCGTTTTGAAGCTGGTTAATGAAGTGATGGCTCTTGCTCGCGGGGGAAGAAGGTTCCAGGAGTGAGGGGCAGCGAGTGAGAAGGGGCGAATCCTAGATGGGGCAGAGGAAATCCTGGGCTGGGACAGCAGGCTTGACTACCAGAACGGAGGGCCCTAGTGGGAAGGTGAGGGGAAATAAGGTGAGGTATGTGGACAGGAAAGGACCTCTGGGAAGGGTCAAGAGAGGGGCCTTGGGGATTGGGAGGCAGCCACCAACCTGACAGGTTTTAAGAACTGAACTGGTGAGAACCGGTTCAGGCCCTGGTTTTCAGACATATTAAGGGCTTCCATTTAGCAATTATGAACAATGTCTATGAAGAAAGGAAAGGCAACACAAAAATTCCTTTTTCTCTAATGTTTCTTTTTCCTACCTGAGCTTGCTTAGGGTCTTTTACCTGAAATGCTGGAGTTTGGGGAAGACACCTGCAAGTGCTATGCTTTTAGGGGAATTAGATACTTAGCTCAAAGGGGAGTTTGATTGAGGCAACAGTGACCTCAGGATCCAGCAAAGCTATAGCAGGTCTGCAATCACACAGAACTCCAAAGGCATTTGAAAGGCAAAATGAACACACATGCACACAGAGAATTATGTAACAAAGGTGGGAGTGGTGAATAAATGTAAGACTTTGCTAATGGTAATATGTTGCCTGGATGGATCTCAATCCCAGTTGCTGAGAATCCGGAATGGGGAGAGAAGTCAGTAGCTCCCATGGCAAGTGGGGTTGGAGAGTGTATTGAGGTGCTTAGCCATGTAAACCAACAGAGGATCCTATCGCATGGGATAAAAAAGCCAGCTTAACTTTTCTGAACTGAATTCTGATTCGGGCTGCATCCGGGTCCTATCATATGTGAATCTCCGCTGAATCCACCAGCCAAATCCATCCTGGATTCAGCCAAAATCCCCACAGCACTTCAGGGCCATTTTTTAATGTTGGAAGCTTCCGCTTAAAAAAGAGGGGGATGGCTGAGCATGCCTCGGACCCAGGCTACATCTGGGATGGATTTGGCCAATAGATTCAGCAGTGATTTACATAATATTGGACCCGGACATAGCCCGAATTAAAATTCTGTTTGGGAAAGGTACCCTGGCTTTCTTACCCCATGCAATAGGGAGCAGAGTGTCTGCCTGCAACTGGACTGAGGCTGAAGAACAGCCACTAGGAGCAGATATTTATGCTGTAATTGTTCCTTAGTGGCAGAAACTGAGGGTACGAAAGGTTTAAATTGCTTTAGAATGTTTCCTGAGTGAGGAAAGAATGGTCTGAAACCAAATTTAATGCAATGAGGGCTTGGTTTAAGCTCTCCCCATTTACTGTGACTTCCTTCACTCTGTCCATCACTTCTTCTCTTAAATTAATGAGGAGAATTAAATTAAATTAAATTAAAATTATATTCTGGCCTCAAAAAGAAGAGCCCTCCCTCCGCCCCAACTGTCATCATCAGACCTGGGAGGGAGTGAAAAAGACAGGCCCAATTTCCATCAGGCCTAACTGTGAATTTTACTGTAACTCACGTCGCTCTGTTTTATTTTACTGTATTGTATTTATTTTTGTATTTTATTTTATTCTCTTTATTTTTATTGTTGTAACCCACCTGGATTCCTTGTGATTGGGCAGGCTATAAATAAATCATCAGCATCATTATTATTATTGGTGCAAGTACCTCAGACAAAAGGGATTAGCACACTGATTCTCAGAACCTTTTTCTGACTATTTCCTTCCAGTCCCATTCCTTAGCCATAATCCCTTCAACCTCTACAGACATAAATGGATCATGCAGCTAAATCCACTCATTTTCTCAAGGCAGGTTCTCCTACAATCTCTTCTTTGTTACCTCCTATGAGTAGGGATCCATACCTGCAAAAATGCTAAATTCAGGGCACCCACTCCAACTTTATTAATTTTATATCAAATAGAGAAGGGTTAACAGGTGGCTAAATCTTGGGGTAACACATTCCTCTCTTGATTCAGAGAGTCAGTCTTGTCTGTCATTGTTCTTTTTTTTTTTTCAGAAGAACATGTCAGTCTTGAGAGAGTCCATACATGTGAGAGGCCACATCAATGCCAGCACTGTGGGAAATGTTTTTCTTCAAAGTCAGACCTTGTGAGACATCAGAGAGTCCACACAGGAGAGAAGCCATTCAAATGCCAGCATTGTGGGAAATGTTTTTCTTGGAAGTCAAACCTAGTGACACATTTGAGAATCCACACAGGAGAGAAGCGATTCAAATGCCAGCATTGTGGGAAATGTTTTTGTTGGAAGCCACACCTAGTGAAACATTTGAGAATCCACACAGGAGTGAAGCCATTCAGATGCCAGCATTGTGGGAAATGTTTCTCTCAGAAGTCAAACCTAGTGACACATCAGAGAGTCCACACAGGAGAGAAGCCATACAAATGCCAGCATTGTGGGAAAGGTTTTTCTCAGACATCAAGCCTCCTGATTCATCTCAGAATCCACAAAGGAGAGAAGCCACACAAATGCCAGCATTGTGGGAAATGTTTTGCCTATAAGCCAGTCCTTGTCATGCATCGAAGAGTCCACACGGGAGAGAAGCCATACAAATGCCAGCATTGTGGGAAAGGTTTCTCTCAGAAGTCATACCTAGTGAGACATCAGAGAGTCCACACAGGAGAGAAGCCACACAAATGCCAGCATTGTGGGAAAGGTTTCTCTCAGAAGTCATACCTAGTGAGACATCAGAGAGTCCACACAGGAGAGAAGCCACACAAATGCCAGCATTGTGGGAAAGGTTTCTCTCAGAAGTCATACCTAGTGAGACATCAGAGAGTCCACACAGGAGAGAAGCCATACAAATGCCAGCGTTGTGTGAAATGTTTTTCTTGGAAGTCAAACTTAGTGAAACATCAGAGAGTCCACACAGGAGAGAAGCCATACAAATGTCAGCATTGTGGGAAATGTTTCTCTTCGAAGTCAAACTTAGTGATACATCAGAGAGTCCATGCAGGAGAGAAACCACATAAATGCCAGCAGTGAACTAACACTGTTTTTGTTAAGAAGTATTACAAGAAAAATATTTTCAATGCATTGGTGATAAGAGAAAGCCCTTGTGATTTTGTTTTTAAGGGTTGTCTGTTCATAAAGTTATTGATTTTTGTATGTTGTTGTTTTTATTTTTTTTATAGAATTCTAGAATAAGAAAGGACCACAAGACCCATGCAGTCCAACCCCCGACACACAGGGTGACAAAGCATGGATTTATAGGATTCTGGCTTTGTAAGGCACCACAAGCACTTTCTAGTCCAAGCCCCTGCCATATAGGAAGATGTAGCATGGTGGGTAGGTGTGTTATGTGTGAATATGACAGAATTAGAAGATGAAGGATGAGATGAAGGATCTGGCACAGAGAAGCAAGAAAAGCTCAAACCGCTGAGTCGAAAAGGAATGTGCAAAAGATAAAGACACCGTAATGCAAGGACATGAAAACGAATGTACTAAAAGAAGAATGGACTGTGTATAACACAACTTGATGTAAAGAGCACCAGAACAAGAACGGAATGGGAACAAGACGTCACTCATCAGGAAAAATGATGCACATATAAAAAGCCTAAAGGAATCTTCAAACCCATGGTGATAGTGTGCCAAAATCAGCTGGAACTGGCACCCATCACTCTTTCAGAAAACTGATCGACCTCTGGGAAGATTTGTGTGCATGAGCATTGTATGAATGTGTGCATGATTTGAGGCCTCTTGACATGTAATATATTAGAATGAGTGTCCCTAATGTTAGAATAAATGTTACATACAAAGTGTTTGAACCCAGATCTGGTCTCTTATGTGTCTGATTAAAAGTTTTATAGTCCAATTCTGTATTTACTCACCACTCTAGATGTAAAGAAGAACACCTAGATTGGTGACAGGAGTGTGATCTCTCATTTCACCTTCTGGAGCTTCTGCACTGATCCCTGAAAGCGGAAAGAGAACTAACCAAGCAGTGGGGACACACTTCCTTTAACCCATTACGGTTCCACTATAAGAGACAGGCCATCCAGCCTCTGCTTGAAGACCTCCAAGGAGGGAGACTCCACTACACTCCAGCATTCTTGGAAGTCACACCTTTTGGAACATCACAGGATCCACACAGGAGAGAAGCCATACAAATGCCAGCATTGTGAGAAATGTTTTTCTTGGAAGTCTGACCTAGTGAAACATCAAAGAGTCCACACAGGAGAGAAGCCATACAAATGCCAGCATTGTGGGAAATGTTTTTATTTGAAGTCAATCCTAGTGACACATCAGAGAGTCCACACAGGAGAGAAGCCATACGAATGCCAGCATTGTGGGAAATGTTATTCTCAGAGGTCAAACCTAGTGAGACACAAGAGCATCCACACAGGAGAGAAGCCATACAAATGCCATCACTGTGGGAAATGTTTTTCTTGGAAGTCACACCTAGTAACACACAAGAGCATCCACACAGGAGAGAAGCCATACAAATGCCATCACTGTGGGAAATGTTTTTCTTGGAAGTCACACCTAGTAACACACAAGAGAATCCACACAGGAGAGAAGCCACACAAATGCCATCACTGTGGGAAATGTTTTTCTTGGAAGTCACACCTAGTAACACACAAGAGCATCCACACAGGAGAGAAGCCATACAAATGCCATCACTGTGGGAAATGTTTTTCTTGGAAGTCACACCTAGTAACACACAAGAGAATCCACACAGGAGAGAAGCCACACAAATGCCATCACTGTGGGAAATGTTTTTCTTGGAAGTCACACCTAGTAACACACAAGAGCATCCACACAGGAGAGAAGCCACACAAATGCCATCACTGTGGGAAATGTTTTTCTTGGAAGTCACACCTAGTAACACACAAGAGAATCCACACAGGAGAGAAGCCACACAAATGCCATCACTGTGGGAAATGTTTTTCTTGGAAGTCACACCTAGTAACACACAAGAGAATCCACACAGGAGAGAAGCCATACAAATGCCATCACTGTGGGAAATGTTTTTCTTGGAAGTCACACCTAGTAACACACAAGAGAATCCACACAGGAGAGAAGCCACACAAATGCCATCACTGTGGGAAATGTTTTTCTTGGAAGTCACACCTAGTAACACACAAGAGCATCCACACAGGAGAGAAGCCACACAAATGCCATCACTGTGGGAAATGTTTTTCTTGGAAGTCACACCTAGTAACACACAAGAGAATCCACACAGGAGAGAAGCCACACAAATGCCAGCATTGTGAGAAATGTTTTTCTCGGAAGTCAAACCTAGTGAGACACAAGAGAATCCACACAGGAGAGAAGCCATACAAATGCCAGCATTGTGGGAACTATTATTCTCAGAGGTCAAACCTAGTGACACACAGGAGAATCCACACTGGAGAGAAGCCATACAAATGCAAGCAATGTGGGAAATGTTTTTCTTCAAAGTCAAACCTGGTGTCACATCTGAGAATCCACACAAGAGAGAAGCCACATAAATCCCAGTAGTGAATTAACATTATTTTTCTCAATAATGAATACAAAAAATATATTTTCAATCCAGTGGTGCTAAGAAAAGGCCCTTGTGATTTTGTTTGTAAGCTTTGTGTGTCGATATGTCTGTTTGTGTTCTAAAGTTGTATTTTGTTATTTTAAGGTTTTAATTGCTAATAGTATAGATAATTACTTTGGGATGTAAATTTGGCTGGAGATTGTGGGTCGTGGTATAGGTTAGGTAGTTCGGGGGCTGGGATTTGTTATAGATGTGTAGAATAGTTATGGGAATGATAAACTTTTGCAATGTGTGGGATGTTGGCTGAAGAAAGTTGGGGGCAGGTATTGACATAAAGGGCTAGTTTGTGGGAATGGCAATGGTGGCCTTATTATCTGTGGGGCAGAGACTGTGGGAATTGGAGGTGGGGGCTACGTTTTGAAGAGGGTGGTGTTTTAGGTTTTGACGTTTTAATGTATTGTTTGGATTGGAGTGGGCAGTTCTGGCTTAAACACTGGATTTCTATGTGTTCTCAATAAAGTTCTTTGCTGTTTCAACACACTGGACTCTTGAATGCACAGAAGTTCTGAATCTGCCCAAAACTGACCCTTTCTTCTCTCCTCAGTCCTCAGCTCCATTCCCAGCCATAAGAACAGCAGAGGCAAACACACACAGTCACACACACACATACAGGATACACAGAGAGAGCCTGCCTTTCCTGCCTTTCCCTCCTGAGTCCAGCTCTGCACCTTGGGCTCCATTGTGGTTTCCTCAAAGGAAGGAAGGAAGGGGCGGCCGCTGAACCCCCAGAGCATACCTTCCTTTCCTGCAAAGGCTCCCAGCGGAATAAGCAGCAGCAGCATCTAGGCCCTGGCAATCCCTGCGCATGCTGAGAAGTGGCATCGAGGGGGATGTTGCGGTCTGCCAGGACTAAAAGCCTAGGCGAATCCAGCAGCAGCTCAAAGACCAGTTGTGTCAGATCCGCTAGGGAGTCTGTTAAGGAACAGGGCGGACAGTAAACCCACAGAATCCCCAGACTTTCCCTAGTCTTTAAGCTACGTACATTCGATGTGGTCCATCATACGGATAGGTATCCTGGGCAAAGCAAGATTGTCTTTATGGACCAAAGACACTCCCCTTACCTGCTCACTGAGGGAGAACTCGGCTGGTAAGGCCTGATCCCAGGTGGCTTTGCTCTCATCACCAGCCAGGTCTCCGTGAAACAAGCCAGGTCAGCCTCTTGGTCCAGTAGGACATCACGGACTATGTGTGTTTTATTTTTGACTGACCTGGCATTACACAAGAGCAGGGAAAGGTTCTGTGGTTGGTTTGGTATGCTCTCCAGCCCTTTTGGGATAGCAGGGTGAATGGAAGGGGAGAGAGATATCCTAATTGCAGCCCATCTTGCAACACAAAAGGCAGTACTTTGGAAAAGGAATAGCTTTTATTGAAGAAGAAGATACATGTAATAGAAGTCACTTTTTTGTCAGGAATTAAAGAAGATATAAACATATCCCTTTTACAACCATATGCATCCACCCCACTCCGTTTACCAATCAAGCTAATTAATTGGATATCCCTTTCCCGCACAGCGTTCTCCCGCCCTTTTCTGCGCAGGGTCCTCCCATCCGGGATTCTGGCAGCTTTCCTAAAAGCAATTAAGCTCTCATGTGCCTTTTCTCAACCATTGCACCTGTGGCCTTGGACCACAGAACTCAGCCACACAACAGTTTAATTAATATTATGGCTTAACTATATATATAGTTAATATATATATCCCCATCAATCCCAATCTAGTATGATACCATGTGAAAAGATAATAAGCATAAACCTGTAACAACATAATGCAATATAAAATACCAATAACTCTCTATGTTCCCCCTCCTTTTACAGAGACAGTCTTTTAAACGCAAGCCTCTGTTAGAAGGATGATTCCCACATATTCCAATCCTAGCAAAGAAGCACATTCTTTAGCCATGATCTCCCTACCTCTTTCTAGCATCTTCTATTAAAGCACATATTAAAACATTATTTTAACCCACCATAAATCCCATCTATCTTTACTCTAATCTAAACCTAAACCTATAACCTTTATGACATGAATCCCAAATGAATAAATGCATGAATAAAGGTATTCATGACATATTGTGATTTCAGGCTGGTGCTCCTTACCTGAATGAGACTGGCCCATTGCGACCTCAGGCTGATGCTTCTTGCCTGAAACATTGAGACTGGCCCATTGTGACTTCAGTCTGATGCTCCTTGGATGAAGGACTGAGACAGTACTATTGTGACTTCAGGGTGGTGTTATTTACCTGAAGGATTGGGACTGGCCCATTATGTGTCAGAAACAGTGTATAAGGGTTCTGGCATAAAGAGTAAAATATTAGGGTTTGGTTATTAAAGTAGGAGTTATAGTTGTAGTTCATAGTAGGTAGTGTAGAGTGATGTGTTGTAAAAAGCATGTAGTAGGAAATGTTAGGAAGACAGAGTGGCTTTTACATGGCCTCAGAGGGAGCGATCAGGCAGACCCAGCAACATCAGGGACTGCCTGAAGGACGAGACTTCTCCCTCCTTTAATTGTCACCTTGCATCTGTATTGTATTCAATTTTTACTGTACGCCACTATGATCATTGCGGAATAGCGGTCTATAAATAAAACCTATTATTATTATTAAGGAGGGCATTTGGAGAGGGGCTGGGGTTACAGCTGGAGGCTGGTTAACAAGGAGGAGTCAAGCTGGCTTCGGAACAATGCTCTTCAAGGTGAGGCTGTCTGGGAGAAGGGAAGGGAAGTATACACAACCTTGGCTTGGGGAGGGGTTGAACAAGGTCCTTTGGACTTCAGACTTTGCAAAAACATGTTAATGGATGTTTCTGCCTGGATTCATCAATAAAGCTGCTCTTGTTTCAAATGGGTTTTATTTTTTGAGCACAGGACTAACTCTAGATCTTGCAGTTTGCAAAGTCTCACTTTTTTACCTCCAATGGAGACCCAGGAACAAGAAGAGTTCTTGGGGAACCCGGTGGTTCTGGAGATCCCGGTGGTGGAGGAGCAGGTGCCTTCTTCAGAGGAACTAGGGGCCAAGCCCAAGACTGGGAAACGTCATGCAGCTCACACCATCCAGGCCACCACTGGAGGATTTGGGTTTCCGGCCCCAGACTGGGGAAAGTTATAGCCTGGGACCTGGCAGTGGGGGAGTCGCTTGATAGCTGCCCCAGCAAAGAAGAACCCCAGGTAGAAGTTTATTGAATGGAGGAAGACAGAAAGGAAATAAAGGACTGTATGAAGGGAATGGTGTCCAAGTTAAAGATGTGAGACAAATGTGTGAATTCTGACTTAAACCCAAAACTGAAGAACCAAAGAACCAAGGAATGGTCTTTTAAGACAAGCTAAAGAACTAAACAAGATGGTTCCGCACAGAGCATTGATGTGAAGGAGGGATTTGGCATCTGAGACGAGGAAAGGCTGAGGAATTTGGAAGCTGAAGCGGGGAGATGTTCAGGTGTGTCGAACTATGACCGGAAAGGTTCTTTTTCTCCTGAGTCGCAATAAAGAGGAACTGACAGGACAATGGACTAATTTGAACAGAACGACCTGCCTTTGAACAGCGTGGACTGTTTGAACAGCTTTCTCCTCCCGAAAAGAAGAAGTTGAGTAATGGGCTGCAATATTGCAAGAATTTAGCAGCCAAAAGCCAGAGAGAAGAAAAGTATAAGGATCCTTGGCTTTCACCCTAATTTTGTTGGCACCAACCGCGCAGCAACGATGTCATCCCCAGCCTTCGAGGACAACTGATCAATGTCTGGCGGAAGGAAAGTGTGTGTGAGTATTGTATGGAAGTGTGAGTGAATGAAAGAGCTCTTGATAATCAATGCTTGTATTATTTTTTGTGATTTAATAAATGTTACATGTATAGTGTTTAAACCCAAATTTGGTGTCTCACTATCTGTGTTAGCCCTGCTCTGAATAAGTCCACAGAAAGAGAAATTTTCATTACATGCTCTCAGGTTAAACAGGTTGCCCTTACAAACTTGGGCATAACAAAGATGTGGAGGAGGAAGATGTCATAGGCAAACTGAGGGCAACTGATGCTCCTTGCATGAAGCATTGAGACTGTCCCATTGTGACTTCAGTCTGATGCTCTTTGCCTGAAGCTTTGAGACTGTCCCATTGCGGTTTCCAAATCCTTCACCATTTTAGTCGCCCTCCTTTGGACTGGACACAATATTCCAGGTGGGGCCTGACCAGACCAGAATAAAGTGGCACTATTACTTCCCTTGATCTAGACACTATACCTCTATTGATGCAGCCTTTAATCGCATTGGCCTTTTTAGCTGCTGCATCACACTGTTGAGTCATGTTCAACTTGTGTCTACTTGATTCTTAGATCCCTTTCACACGTAGTTTCATTCATCCAGGTGTCCCCCATCCTATATCTGTGCATTTCATTTTTCCGCCCTTAATGCAGTACCTTACATTTCTCTGTGTTGAATTTCATTTTGTTAGCTTTGGACCAGCTTTCTAGTCTATTCAGGTCATTTTGAATTTTGATCCTGTCCTCTGGGGTATTAGCTACTCATCTTAATTTGGTGTCATCTGCAAATTGATAAGAATGCCCCAATTCTGTCCTCCAAGTCATTGATAAAGATGTTGAATATCACTGGGCCCCGGACAGAGCGCCACTGGACACCCCACTGGTCATTTCTCTCCAGGATGAAAAGGAGTCATTCTTGAGCACCCTTTGGGTTCGGCCGGTCAATCAGTTACAAATCCATGTAACAGTTACCTTGTCTAACTTGTTTCATGTTTTTGTTTTATATTCTTTTTTTTTAATTTTATTTTTATTTGGTTTTTCTTTTCTTTACATCCTTATTTTCAGTAATCATCAATAAAAGATCATACATATCGTCTATACCTTCCCTTATCCCATTCCCTTCTCTCCCTTTCCCCCTTAAACCCCCCACCCTCTTACCCTTCCCCTCCTTCCCCTCCCCCCTGTACACATTCCAACCTATATAGTCCTTTATAGATTACATATTACTCTTTCAATTTTCCTTTACAATCATCATCCTTCCTTTACATATATCTATATACAAGTCATTTATTTCGCTCTTTACCTCTTTACTTCCTAATCTTCCTTTTCTTTTATTTTCCTCTCCTTTGTTTTCCTTTTACTAGTTTTCTTTTCTTCTTTCCACATAACGTATTACTATGTTCCATTCATCTTTATCCTTATCCTCTTCCTCTTTCTTTCCTTTTAACCTTTTAGACAATCTGTCTGACTCTCTCATGTCTAACAACTTATTAGTCCATTCTTTTAATGTAGGGGTCTGTGTAGATCTCCATTTTTGGGCGTATAACAACCTTGCTGCTGTCACCATGTATAACACAATTTTCCAATATGTTCTTTCAGTTTCTCTTCCTATCACGCCTGTCATATTTAACAAAAATAACTCCGGGTTTTTTGGGAAATTCCTTTCCAACATTTCTTTCATTGCTTCATATATTTCCCCCCAAAACTGCTTTGCTTTGTTACAGACCCACCACATGTGGTAAAACATTCCTTCTGTTTTTCCACACTTCCAACACATTTTGTTTACCTTTTTGTACATTTTGGATAGCTTAACCGGTGTCAAATACCAAAAATAAAACATTTTAAAGAAATTTTCTTTCAGGTGCTGTGCCATGGTGAACTTATAGGTTTTCCTCCATGACAATTCCCAGTTTTCTAAGAATATATTTTGTTGTATTATTTGACTCCACTTTGTCATGTTTTCTTTAATCACTTCCTGTTCCAAATCTCTTTTTAGTAGTTCCCTATAATATTTTGTTTTCTTTTTCTTTTTCTGTTTTTCTAATATTATTATGTCCAATTCATTGTTTTTTTCTCTATTCCTTCTTGCTTCATGTCTTTCTTAAATCTTTCTTCTAATTGTTTATATGCAAACCATTCTATTTCTAATTTTTCTCTAGATTTAAGTTTTAATACCGCTTTTTCCCCTTCTTCCACAATATGCTCATATGTTATCCATTTTTCTTGTACTTTTCTAAATTGTTTTATATTCTGTTTAATTTGGTTAATTGCTATTAGTGAATTTCCAAGAGTGGCCACCAGAGGGCGCTCCAGGATAGAAGTTGGTGAGAAGCCCAAGGAGGCTGCAGTGCCCTGAGGATCCACAAGAGGGCGGCATTGTATTAGGAATGTTCTTTTTTTAAATACATTTTTATTAAATTAAAAAACATATATACATTCATGCATATTCACTGCATACAAAGTCAAACATAAAACATTCTTAATTACTTACTTAACATTGACATTCTTACCTACCAACTTACAATTACACACACTTAGAAAATTAGTTCTATAATTCTTTCTTCTTCTTTCTCCGCTCTCCTCGCATCCAAATCTAATTTCTGAGACATCCCAATCATTCTTCTGCCTATCATTCTGACATTCACACGACTTCCATTTCCTCCTTCTGCTGTTTGTACAAATAATAACAAATAGTGACTTTCTTTCCTTTATAATCCTGTTGTAACTACACTCGATTTCATAATATTAAAAAAAACAACAACAGGTAAAGCTAATGAGGTCATCCAAACTTAATCTGTTATTATTGCGGCTTCACAGATTAAACACTTTCTCTCAGCAATCTTTTACACTCTACAATGTTTCTACTAATTATTACATTCCCTTCGATATATTTACTACCTTCTCCTTAAAAGCTAATTTACACAATGTTCCATCCCATCATTCATTGTCATTAAATGTCCAGATCTTCTTTAGATACGCCGTTACAGGCGCCCAAGTATCATCTACTGAGTTTGTCGTTTTCCCTCTTAAAATTTGAGTAAGCTTATCCATCTCTATTGCTTCATAGAGGTTACTTAACCAATCTTCTTTGTCAGGAATCTCCTCATTCTTCCATTTCTGTGCCAGCGAGATCCTAGCTGTGGTAACTGCATAAAACAGAGTTTTACCAAAAAGTTTTTCCAGGGTTTCATCAATCACATTTAGTAGATACATTTCAGGTTTCCTCTGCAATGGTGTTCCTAATATTTCCGATAATGTATCATTGACGATATCCCAATATGTCCCCACCTTCATACAGGACCACCAAGAATGGAAGAAAGTGCCAGGATCCCTTTTACGCTTCCAACATAAATTACAACTTTTAAAATACGTTTTTGAGATTTTTTCTGGTATTCAGATACCAGCAGTAATAAAGTTTGTAACAGTTTTCTCTGATTCGCTGAGATACTGTCTGCTTTTTAACATTCTGCCATACTTTTTCCCAGTTTACTAAATCTAGATTGTGTCCGATGTTTTGTGCCCATTTTACGATCACTTCTTTAATGGTTTCAGTCTCCATACTTTCTCTCAGTAAGATGTTATAAAGCTTCCCAATCAATCCTTTTTTCCCTGCGATAATAATCTTAAATATTTCAAGTCCTTCGTTTTCCCCCACAAAGCCCATACTCTTTTTATCCCATTGAAATCTCTCAAAAATCTGCCTGTAGGGGAACCAGCGAATCCTTAATCCTTCCAACTCTAACTCTTCTCGGGTTTGTAACTTCACTCCTCCAGCGTGAGATTTTAATAATATCTTATATGTGAGCCAATTTTCATTCTGGATGGTGTCCCTCCTCTGTAACGATTCCCTGGCAGAAACCCAGTCGGGCAGTTTTTGAACCCAGCGCTTTTTATATCTTTTCCAGACATCCAGTAGAGACCTTCTAATACAGTGATTATTAACATCGGGGTTAACTTTCTCTTTATCATATATAAGGTAAGCGTGCCATCCGAATTGGAGGCTCGCCCCCTCAATCACCAAAAGGTTGGCATTCTCCAATGTAATCCACTCCCTCAACCATGACAAACAACATGAATCGTAATATAATTCTAAATTTGGTATCGCTAATCCACTTCTTAGTTTAGTGTCCTGTAAAATTTTTAGTCTAGATCTAGGTTTTTTCTCTTGCCAAATAAAAGATGAAATTTCTTTATGCCAATTTTTAAATGTTTTTTCCTTTATCGAGATTGGAATCATTTGAAAATAAAATATCAACCTTGGTAATATTGAGAGTTTGATTGCCTCCATCCTGCCAAAAAATGATAACTTAGTTCTACTCCATCTTCTCATATCTTTCTTAATTGCTTCCCATATTATCTTGTAATTTTTATCAAGTTTATGTTGCTATTGGTCAAATTTATTCCCAGGTATTTAGCTGTTTTTTGAATCTGTATGCCCATCTGGGGATATGTCTGTTTAAGTTTTAAAGTTATATTTTGTTAAGTTTTGGTTTTAATTCCTATTAGTATATTTCTTTGCTCTAGTTTATTAATTTGGCTGGGGATTATGGGTTGTGGAATAGGTTAGCTAGATAGAGGGGTGGGATTTCTTGCAGCTGGCTAGAATAGTTAAGGGAATGATAGCTTTTGGATTTTGTGGGATGTTGGATGAAGAAAGTTGGTAGTCGGTAGTAACATAAAGAGGGCTAGTTTCTGGGCATGGCAAAGGGGGCTTTTTTAGCTATGAGGCATAGACTGTGGGAATTGGAGGTGGGGGCTAGGTTTGGAAGAGGTTGGAGTTTTTGGTTTTAGGGATCTTTGGCTTTGGGAGGGCAGCTCTGATTTAAAAGCTGAATTTCTCACTATGTGTTTTTAATAAAGTTCTTTGCTGTTTCAACACACTGGACTCATTGATGGACAGAAGTTGTGAATTTGCACAAAATTGACACTTTCTTTTCTCCTCAGTCCTCAGCTCCATTCCCAGCCATAAGAACAGAGGCAAACAGACAAACACACACACAAACACACACTCACACTCAGAGAAACAGAGCTATATGTACAAAGCAGAGCCTTCCCAGCCTTTCTCTCCTGAGTCCAGCTCCGCTGGTTGGGCTCCATTCTGGAAGGAAGGAAAGAAGGACAGAAGGAAGGAAGGAAGGAAGGAAGGAAAGAAGGGCGTACTCCTTCCCTTCTTCCAAAGGCCGAGAGTGGAATAAGCAGCAGCAGCAGCAAGGGCCTTGCAATCCCTGCACATACTCAGGAGGGGCCTATGGCTGCTAATGTGCATGCAGAGTTTCAGCCTCTGAAGCCATTGCTGCCCTCACAGCCTGCTCTCAGGGATGGAAGTGGAGGAGAGCCCTTGTTCGTTTGAAGGATTGGCTGGAGGGTCTTCTGGGGGAGGTGTTGGGGTGTTGTAAGAAGGAATGAAACCCCAATCTCCCCCCAAAGAAAGGCAGGGGACCTGCCATTCCGCCTCTCCCTCTTTCCTTCCCTGCCTCCTCCTTTGGTGGGTCCTTGGGGCCCAGGTACTTGGGAGGTTATTATGAGAAAAGAGGGCAGGGGGGACTCTTGGAGAGAGGCATGGCCATGGAGGGGAGGGGAGTCTGAAGGTAAAAAGGGGTTTGAGGAGCCCCCTTCCTCCTGGAAAGTGAGGCAGAGGAGAGACTCTCCCTTCCGATGCCTCATTTGGGGGAGATTTTTGTGCCAAATAAAGAACCTCACACAGCATAGGCTTCAATAGCATTAGAAACAACATTATTTGTCAGGGAGTTTTCTCTGGGGGGAGGGGGCTCTGTCTGGGGGGAGAGAAGATCCCAAATATAGGCCAAAGCCAAGAGGAGGAAGATGGACAGACCGCAAAGCCCCTTCTGGGGAGACAGACACCCTCCTAGCATGAATTTCCTAAATTGCCGCCAACAAGCTGGCTACTCCTTTTACTGACCTACGAAAGGATGGAAGGCTGAGTGGACCTTGGGGCCTTGCCTGGGATCGAACTCACAACCGTGGCTGCAGCACTGACATTTAACCACTGCGCCACCAGTGCCCCAGGTTCTCCACGATCCTCTAGTCTAGACAATTCAACATCCCCCTTACTTTCTTCTCTGTGTGGCTAATGTAGTATTTCATCGTTGTATGACCTTTAAGCCAAATAACCAGAGTACAATATTGCTGCAAACTTCACTTAATTCCAAAATATAACACAGTTGGAATATTCTGAAGAAGCTGAATAAGGAAATCAGATTATATTGTACTGTTTACATATTCGAGTCTGTCATTTTCACATCATATATACGTTGTTAACTGCCCTTGAACTGGTCCCGAGGCCCCCAACTCATGCTGACCCTGTGGATGAGACATCTCTAAGACCCCTGTCCTCCATTTCTCTGCTTAGGTCCTGCAGATTCAGGTCCGATTATTGACTCTACCCATTGGGCATGCAGTTTCCTCTACCTTCTACTTTTCCTAGCATCATTGTCCTTCCTAATGAGTCATGCCTTCTTGTGATGTGTCCAAATACGACAGCCTCAATTTAGTCATCTTGGCTTCAAGAGAGAGTTCTGTCTTGATCTGCTTTAGAACCCCTTTGTTTGGCTTTTTGGCTGTCCAGGGGATCCTTAGCACTTTTCCCCACCATCGCATCTTGAATGAGTTGATTTCCTTCCTGTTGGCTTTCTTAACTGTCCAGTTCTCACATGTGTATAAAGTGATGAGGAATCCCATGATTTGGACGGTTCTAGTTTTAGTGCTCAGTTGTTTATCTTTAGGATCTCATCTCGTTCTTTCATCGCTGCCCTCCCCATTCCTAGACTTCCTCTGATTTCTTGACTGCAGTCTCCATTCTGATCAATGCTTGATCCAAGGTACAAGAACTCTTTAACTATTGTGATTTCCTCACAGTCTAAGTTGAATTTATGCAGCTTCTCCATGGTCGCTATTTTTGTTTTCTTTATGTTCAGCAGTAATCCTGCCTTTACACTTTCACATCAGCCCTTTTCACATCATATACAAACAGTTACTTGAACATCTAAGCAGAGGCCTGACTTTCAGTGTCACACCACTGATCACAACACACAGTGGTTTCATGGGCACATCATACATGTCATCACACACCTCATCCCTTTGCTGTTTTGCTTCTTTGTGTGTGAGGATCTGTTTCTCTCACAATTTTTCTTCCTCGCTGGTTTTTTTCTTTCTATCCCCACGGCTTTTCTCTCTATTAATCTCCCACTTCACTTTCTCTCTTTCTCTCTCTCCTCTTCCTCCCTATTTTCCTTTTGTATGAGAAAAAAGAAACTACGCTCCTGACTCTCTAAGACTTATCCCTCTCTCACAATCACCCAAGTCAATAAGTTCATGTCTGCATCTATTTGAAAAATGGTCAATATGCCCACTGCTACTCCCTCCCCCCAAACGTGGGAGATTTCAGGCGTATGTAATGAGAAGTAACATCCTCGATAACAACATTACACATTATAACTTTTGTAGATCAGAGAGTGAGCTGGTTTACACAGAATTCAACCCCATTACATGAATGAGCCACATTTTCTTTCTTTAATATGTTTACTGCACTTACATTCCTGCTTTTCTCCCAAAATGGGATACAAGGTGACTTACAAGCATTTTTAAAATATTCAACTAAAACATTAATTTACAAAAGCTATAAAGAAATTAAGCGTCAGCATTGAAAACATGACTAAAACACTAAAAACAAAAATGTATTTAAAACAGTTTTTATATATACAGTATATATCTACAGAGAGAGCGCATACCATGTCACACACTGCAGCTCCATAGTTAAAATCCCAAAGCCTGCCCAAATAGAAATGCCTCCATCTGCCAGAAGAAAGAAAGGAGGGAAGGAGCCAACCGGACTTTCTGTGGACCCAAGTCCTACCTATTGGGATCAGCCACGGATAAGGCTCTCTCCCGAATCCTTACTAACCCTGTCTGTGAGGATGGTGGGATTGTGAGGAAGCCCTCCCTTTAGATGTCAATGCACACCTTGGTTTATATCAAGAGATACGACCTTTCCAGTATTAAGAACAAAAGCTTTATGCTCACACACGCAGTTTCCCATCTCCACTCCTGCTTTTTCATACCTTGGAAGAAGAGATGGGTCATTCCTTCTATGGACTTAAACAGATCTCTGTGACATCCAAACATGAACAATGTGATTTCCCTAAACACCACTTGATGAAAACCAACCAAATATGAACTAAGGTATCAAATCTTGCTTTGTTTTAACCAGAGTTTACCCATAAAAAGCAACGCGGTGGCTTCTCCAAAGGATTCTTTAAAACTGAGTAGATGGAGCTAATTAGTTTGAGTCTTAAAACTTTCGTGGGGAGGCGGGAAGTCTCAGATCTGACCTAAATGCATTGCTGATCACTTCTATCCTAAAGGTCTTCAGTAAAGTTATTTTGTTTATTCAATTAAAAAGAAGAATTGGAAGCAAATGCTTTCAAACCACTTCTCCAGCGAGCAAAAAAAGGAGGGCAGAGTATGAGAGCTCCAGGCTTATATACTATTCATGTCACCAGAAACCATGGTTTCCCATTACAATAATACCAGGGCAGCATGTACATTAGATAGAGCTTTAAGCACCAAATGCTGAAAAACACACTCAGTAGCACACAGAAGATATAAAGAAAACTGTCACATGGAGCAGGTCAGTGTCACCAAGTGTGGAAGAAGAAGAAGGAAAAGTGTTTTATATACTGCCTCATATGGAGATCTCTGGTCAGCTATATCAGTAATAGTCTTCCCTCGGGGGATATTCTCCTGGCATTTTTGGACTACAAATCCCTATCAGTTCCTATACTAGAACGATATACACAAGTTACTGTTCAAAATACCTAGAAGATTGGGGAAAGCTCTGACTGACTTTTCAGGGACAGGGATAGATCTTTCTTAGCTTCCTTTCTACATAAGATCCTACACAAAAACTGAACACAGAGCCTCCTACATGCAAAGCATGAACGCTGTCAGTGCATTATAGCACCTTTCTTGCAATAGGTAAAAACACATACCAGGACCTATACAGGAGAGACATGATTTGGAGGTGAAGAAGGGACATTCCTTTTTCAACGTGAGATTAGCCCACATGGACAGTAAGAAAATGCTTAAACAAAGAAGTTACAGGTTTATTTAAATAGGGTACTGAAGATGTCACAAGCTTTAGGCTGAAATCATTGGTGACCACTGATGACATGGGCAATGTCCAGCAGATGACTGACACACAAACAGCCACATTGCACCAAATACTTTAAAAGGAAGCACCAGAGGATGGGGGTGGAAAATCCTTCTCCGTCTACCATTTATTATTATTCCGAGAAAACAGTCATTCATTCGCTGTCACCCACTGACCACAATTCTCTGCATGGAATAGAATTTGTTGGAAATACAAAACACAGTACAACAGCGATTCAACAAAACAGTGGTGAAAAACAGCAAAGAGAAAACCAGCAGCAGGGAATAAACCTATGGCCAACTTCTGGCAGAGATTCCTAGAGAGAACATATCAGTTGAAACCTCAAATAATCACATCCGCAAAAGTCAAAGCCGCAAACGTAGAAGGCCAACTCTACTCCATAAAGCTAAAAAGCAGCTTCATATTTTTTTGTGCTAGAAAAGGAAAAAGTGTAGAAAGACTATGTATCTTGCAGGTATTACATTGGCATAGAATTTGGGGGAGAAGGCGACTTTCACTGAATTACATCCAAACAGGTGTGTCTGTGAGCGTGTGTGTGCACCATCTTCAAGTTGCCTGTCAACTTATGGTGACCCCATGAATTCCATGCGTCTTCATAGGCAAGGAAAGACTCAGCCATGGCTTTGCTAATCCCTTCCTCTGAAATATAGCCTGCAGCACCTGACCTTGATTGGCAGTCTCCAACTTCATTACTACCCAGGGCTGACTCTGCTTAGCTTCTAAGATAAAATGGGCATTGGTGCCTTTAGAGGTTTTAGGCCAAATACACTACACTACAAGTGAATTCCCACAACTCTTGTGCTGCTGCTGTGTCTTCCCACATACAGACACATCTTGGAAATCCTTGAGTGAAAGGGCAATAGATGGCATTAAGGAGAGCATCACTTTCATCAGACCCAACATGGACCCCTAAGCCTCTTCCTCATGTACTGAAGATAGACAAATAGAATGGAAAATGGCCATAGTATAGCCATAGTTCAGCATGTTTCCATTTCATTCACTTCAAAAGGAATCATTAATGATGCATTTGGGGCCTATAATTCTATGTGTAATAATCTTGGAGAAGGAAAATAAACCATAGGTTTGGACCACAGATGTATCCCAAAGGAATCAATGGGATCCTTAACTGGATCATACAAAATAAATCTCTCTTACAATGCAACCATTTTCATTTCCTAGCAGCCACTCAGGCATCTTACAAATTCAACATGTTTAATTTAAAAACAGCATCAAAGAGGAAGAGTGGGGCAAACCCGACTTCGAAAGACCCATTTAGGATTAGGACAATTAAGGGAGCTCTTATAGATCACCTATAATAGTATTATAATAGCTACTGCCTCCATTGTTTGTTCATTCTGATCTCAATCCACAATCATTTAATTGTGTGTGCGTGTGTATGTCTGTGTCTATATGCGTGTGTGTGTGTGTGTGTGTGTGTGTGCATATGATCTTACAATACTGTACTCCAAGCATCTGAGAAAGGCTGTATCTGCACTGCAGAGATAATCCAGTTTGGCACCACTTCGACTACCATGGCTCAATGCTATGGAATCCTGGGAAGTGTAGTTTGTTGTGGCACCAGAGCTCTCTGACACAGAAGGCTAACACAAAACTCACAAAACTATCATTCCCAGAATCCCATAGCATTGAGCCAGGGCAGTTAAAGTGGTGTCAGATGAGATGATTTCTGCAGTGCAGATGCAGCTGAAATGAATCACAACCCACAGAAGTGATGCTGAAATAAAACCCTTAAGTCTTTACTTGCTTTGTTGTTATTAGCTGCCTTCGACTCACAGCAACGCTGTGGATGAGCCACCTCCAAACTCCGCTATCCTCCATTGCTCTGCTCAGGTTCCCTTGATTCAGCCCCATAACCTCCCAAATTATGTCTAGCCATTTGGCATGCGGCCTTCCTCTCTTTCTACTCCCTTATACCTTTCCTAGCATTACTCTCCTTCTTAATTATTCATGCCTCCTCATGATGTGGCCAAAATACAACAGTTTAGTTGTTTTGGCTTCCGGGGAGATTTCAGGCTTGGTCTGTTCTCAGACCCATTTGTTTGTCTTTTTGACTGTCTGCGGTATCCTCAGCCTCTTCTCCAGCACCACATCTCAAAGGAATTTATGTTCTTCTCATCCACTTCCATTACTGCCCAGCTCTCACAGCCGAACATGGCAACAGGGGACACAATGGACTGGACATTAGTGCTCAGTTGTATATCTTTAGAGTCCCTTCATGGCTACCCTTCCCATTCATAGTCTTGTTTCGATTTCTTGACTGCAGTTTCCCATTCTGATCAATGTTTGCTCCAAGATACAAGAAACCTTTTAACTTCCTCATTATCTAGGTTGGATTTATGTACATCTTCCCTAGTCATTATTTTTGTTTTCTTTATATTCAGTAACAAGCCTGCCTTTGCCATTTCTTCCTTGACCTTCCTTAGTCATTGTCCCAAGTCCATGGTGTTTTCTGATAGTAGTATTGTATTGTTGCTGATGTTCCTTCCTCTTATCTTCCCTCCTCCTTTTCAAACCAGCTCTTCATTTATTTTCTGCATGTAAATTGAACAGTTAGGCTGATAAGGTTCAGGCTTTTTCCAATTGAGAACTATTCTGTTTTTCCATGTTCTGTTCTGAGAGAAGCCTCTTGTCCTGAGTACAGATTCCTCATCAGGACTATCAGAGGTCTTGGCACTCCCATGGTTTTAAGGGCTTTCCATAGCCTTTCATGATCTATGCAGTCAAAGGCTTTGCTATAATGACCAGTGTTTCACAAACTCTGGTCTTCCAAGTGGTTTGGACTTTACTGGTCAGTAAACGGGGGAGCTGTAATCCTGGGAACAAGTTTAGGAAACACTGCTATAGTCTATTAAGCACACAGTGATTCTTCCCCCTGGAATGCCTCTTACAGTCACACAACTACAAATCCCAGAATCCCACATCACTGAGAGCCATGGCAGTTAAAGGTGGACTATTTCTGCAGTGTAGATGCAACCAAAATGAATTACAACTCATAGAGTTGGAAGAGACCACAAGGGCCATCCAGTCCAACCCCATTCTGCCATGCAGGAACTCCCAATCAAGGCATCCCTGACAGATGGCCATCCAACCTCTGCTTAAAGACCTCCATGGAAGGAGACTCCACCAAAATCTCCGAGGGAGTTTGTTCCACTTTCAAACAGCCCTTTCTGTCAGGAGGTTCCTCCTAATGTTGAGATGGAATCTTTTTTCCTGCACTTTGCATCCATAGTCCCTGGAGCAGGAGAAAGCAATCTTGTTCCATCCTTAATATGACATCCCTTCAAATATTTAAACAGTGCTGCCATACCACCTCTTAACCTTGTCTTCTCCAGGCTAAACATACCTAGTTCCCTAAGTCCTTCCTCATAGGGCTTCATGGTTTCCAAATCCTGTATAAAGATTTCTGCTTCAGACTCAAGCATGGCCTTTCCTCCTCTTCTGTGAAGAACACTGCGGCATCTGAAAAGGTGATCTGCAATAGAAAATAGCCCTCATCCAGAGAGTGATTATGGAGAGAAGCACATGGTGATCCCAAATATGATTTAATCCCTTCAGGATATCAACAGAGTGGGACATATTGGAACATCCTCCCTTGTCTTTTCCTTAGCTCCCTGGATCTTCAAGAAAGGGGAGAGAGGGAAAAGACAAGGCTGCAATCTGTGTTCCTGTCATCTAGATTTCTTGTGTGATGGGAGACTTTTTTAGCACATGAAAGGTTTTCCATGAAGGTCCTGACAATCTGCTTTTCTAAACTGATATAAGTCTATGGCAGACTCTCCCAATCATCCAAGTTTTATTATTTATGTATTTGATTTTCAGACTCTATGGTCAAGTTTTTTTACCACAAAAGGCAGAGAACACTCCAGGGCCCTCTTCCCTTCCCTGACAATAGAAATAGGAAGACCACTATTCAGTCATTAGGAATGGCTTCCTTTCATCATGGCTTCAAACTAGGTGCCTCTTCGCATCAAAATGGAGGACCAGCCCTGTCTCAAAGCCATGGGTTCAATGCTCTTTTAGGAACAGAAGAAATCCTCCTGAGGACACTCTGAGGGCTGCCATTGGCTGGAGTCCCAGTCCCTCCCACCATCCCTAGCTCTGATTGGCTGGAACCCCAGTCCCTCCCACCATCCCACACAGAATGACATCACTGCTATGGAAGGCTCTCTGGACCAATCAGAGAGCAAGATAAAGGTTCTTCTGGAAGCTTCCGTGAGAAGGAGATATAAAGCCTGAGAGACCAAGAGACAGTTGGGGGAATTGTGTCGGTTGGAGATCGAAAGAGAGAGAGAGTTAAAGAGCGGATCTTGGAAGTTAGTCTCAGAATTGGACGCTTGGGTCTATTTATTTCTTTAATAGCTTTTATGAACTGAATATTATATACTTACAAATATTGTACCTGCAAGATTCTTAGTTATATTTTGTTATTTATAGTAAATATCTCCTTAGAGTATCTTCTACTCGACGCTCCTTTTACACGTCTTTTGGCTCAGTTGATGCTTGGGAAGATCAGTAAAGAAGTAGAAATAAGGTTCCTTAACTGGTCCCAGTGTAGGTTAAGGGAAACCCTTTTATAATTCACTGGATGGAGGCAGACAGATTTAAGGAAGTTAAGGGTCTGCTGGGCTAAGAGCCATAATGTCTAAATGTCTAATTAACAATTTGTAATCCACTCTGATAGCCTTTTGGCTGAAGAGAGGGGTATAAATTATTATTATTATTATTATTATTATTATTATTATTACAGGGCCGCAGTTTGGCTGCTTGGACCACCGGAGATCATCACAGTGAGTCAGTTGGAAAAGCCCATCTCACTCCAGAAAATAAAGGTACTTGAGGAGTTTGCACTCTGCGTCTTTCTGTAATAATAGCTACAAAACTGATAATAGCATTTGGGACATTTAGTCTTTTAAAAGCAAATGTGGTAGATTTAAATGCTGCTTTAAAACCTCTTTCCTTCTGCCACCTTTGCGCTGGTTTTGGGGGAAATGAGAAAGTGTTGGGAGGGAGGGACTGCCAACAGAATTAGGAGATGCATTGCAGGCTATGGACAGTTTGCGGCCAAGTAAGGTCCAAAACACACGGCAGCAATAGTCCAGTTTGAGAGAGCTTTAACTGCCCTGGCCCAGTGCCAGGGAATCCTGGGAATTGGAGTTTGTTGTGGCACCAGAGCTCTCTGACAGAGAAGGTTCAATGTCTCACAAAACTACATTTCCCAGAATTCCCTAGCACTGAGCCAGGGCAGTTAAAGGGGTCTCAGATTGGATTATTGCTGCAGTGTGTTTTGGACTTAGGTGACCCATTGCAAGTCACACTCTCTCAGCCTCAGAGGATGGCAATGGCAACCCCTCTCTGAAGAAACCTGCCAAGGAAACACCATGATAAAGATGCCTTGGGGTCGCCATAAGTTGGAAACGATGTGAAGACACACATGAAGAACAGAAAAAGTCTGCTATTATTTCTCAGGTTGTAAATGGGAATGAGAGGCAATGTGGTGCAGTGGTTTGAGTTTTGGGTTACAACTCTGGAGGCCAGGGTCCAGTGCCCGACTCCTCCATGAAACCAGCTGGGTTTCTTGGGCAAGAAGTCACACTCTCTCAGCCTCAGGGAAGGCAATGGCAAACCTCCTCTGTACAACTCTTGCCAAGACAACCCCAGGAGAGGCTCCCAGAAGTCGGCAATGACTTGGAGCCCCTCCACAAAAACGACAAAGCCTCAAGAAAGAGCCAGCTTGGTTTAGTGGTTGGAGCATTAGCCCAGGGTTCGAATACCCTCTTGGCCATGGAAACCCACTGAGTGACCTTAGGCAAGTCACACTCTCTCAGCCTCAGAGGCAGGCACTTGCAAAACCACTTCTGGACAAATCTTGGCAAGAAAAGCCTGCAAAGGGCTTCCTTTACGATTACCATAAGTCAGAAACAACTTGGAGGCACACAATGACAACAAGAGCAGTAACACCACTAACAGGGCTTAATCACAACTCAAAACCCAGATATCGAGAAAGAAAGAAAGAAAGAAAGAAAGAAAGAAAGAAAGAAAGAAAGCTATTGACCATATGTCTGGTGAATAGGGTTTCCATAATTGTCCACTATTACCAGGGACAAAATGTGGAACAAATTTGAGACCAAACTGTAGGACAACTGCAGGACAAAACTCAGCCCAAAATGTAGGACATTTAAGAAAAATGGAGGACCTTAAATGTCCTACATTTTGGGCTGAGTTTTGTCCTGCAGTTGGTCTCGAATTTGTCCTACATTTTGACCCTGGAAATAGTGGACAATTATGGCAACCCTACTGGTGAAGAAGACATGGGAGTTGTAGTCCTCAGTTCAGACGGATTGGAGAGGCCTTACTGCAGGGCAGGACCCCTCCTCTCTCTGGCCCTGTGGATGCTGGGAGATCAAGTCCAGGAAATACACTGCGAATCCCATTGGCAACAGAAAAGTCTACTACTGCCTTTCAGATCCAGTTTGCCCCAAATCCTTTATGAGGCCAGAAATCCCTTTGTTAGGAAGTGAACCCTGAATATCTCAGGAAGGCCCTATATCTCCCAAGACCCCCTCCCTCCAGGACCTCCTTCCACTCTTCTCTCAGTCTCTCTCTCTCCCCTGAAGGCCTCAAATGTCAACTGCCAAGCGCTGAGAGAGAGGCAGAGGCAGCCAGTTTGTGTTCTGGCAAACATTTTGTGTTCTGCTCTCGAGAGCAATCAGGAATGGATCCAAGAATGTATATAAAGAAGATTGGAATGACATTATGCTCTTCCTCCAAAAAGAATGGGGGAAATGCTGTTCTGGGTATAGATTAAGTTCAAGTGGAAGTAAAGGTTTTGTTTCTCAGGGTGATAACAGCTGACAGTATGTATATGCGTATATTGGTTAACTCTAATGATATGTAATTTAGAGAGGACTCATTATGATAATTACACATATGAAATGAAGATGATGGGGGAAATGTAATTGTCGGAACAAGCATAATTAGAACGTCTATTATTATTGTTTAATACATAATTTAAACTAGAAAACGACGGGATAAAGAAATAGTCTGACAGTAAGGAAGTAATGTTTGAGAACATAAACACGACAGATAGTACTTTTGTGTTATGATATATTATGGATGATCGTCAAATGTTGTTTTTTGTTATGGGCTGTTGAAAGGCATTGTCTGGTCACAAAGTCTGGAGGGCATGGTTGCTGTTCAATAGGTTGTTTCTTCTCAGCAATGAGTAAATCCTTAAGGACAGGATCCTCTGCCCCATTTGGCTCCAAAGATGGAAATTCCCCTGCAATGGCTCCAGGCAAAGAGACGGCGCTGTTGCCGGACACTCTAGCTTTCCTTAAGCCGCGTGTCTTGTCTCTCCACTTACGGTACGCCGCTTCCGGCTTCGTTTGCGAGGCGTTTCTGAGCGTCCAGGAGACTAGGAGCGGTTTGGACGCAGTTTAGAAGCGGTTTAGTCGTCGTTAGGCACAAACCCTTGAAGTGTTTGTGTAATGACTGGGCTCCAGTCAATGGAGGTCTTCTTCAGGCAGAAAAGGGAGGTTCATGCAAACGCAGAATGACATCACTGCTACGGAAGGCTCTCTTGACCAATCAGAGAGCAAGATAAAGGTTCTTCTGGAAGCTTCCGTGAGAAGGAGATATAAGGCCTGAGAGACCAAGAGACAGTTGGGAGAACTGTGTCGGTTGGAGATCGAGAGAGAGAATTGAAGAACAGATCTTGGAAGTTAGTCTCAGAATTGGACGTTTAGGTCTATTTATTATTTTAATAGCTTGTATGAATTGAATATTATATACTAGTGATTCCCAAAGTGGTCCAGGTGGACCCCCAGAGGTCCACGGGAGACTCGACGGGGGTCTATGTTGGCATGAAAAAAAATGGGGGGTTCACAATTTGAAAGTGGGGGGTCCACGAAAATTTATCTGGTTTCGATAATGAAGAACAAAAATGTTGGTTTGGCTTTACCTATCAATGTTAAAATCACCTTATGATTACTAAAACAAAGATTTTTTTCTTTACATGTAGGTAACTGAAATGAAACATGACTGAATACAAGAAGAAATGTTGACAGTACAGTACAGCGCGCCCGCGTCATACGTGGGCGTGCCTTACGCGGCTTGAGCATACGCGCTCAAGCTGCGGGACGCGCACGGGGCGGAAGGGGCAGCGTGTTCCATTCAATTGAATGGGAGCATGCGCCCGTTGCACCCCACGCGCCGCAGTGCCGCCATGCCCCCATGCACGAGTACCATTGTTTACAATGGGGCTTGAGCATAGGCGAAATTCGCCTTACGCAGAGGGATCCGGAACGGATCCCCGCATAAGGCAAAGGCCCACTGTACTGATTATTTGAAATTTGGTTTTCTTCCATCAAAGGCAGACAAATGATTTCCCATATGCCGGAAAAATATGAAAAGAGACCCGCCGTGCACAGTATGTTCACTTCAACCTCTCAAAGTAACGATGATGGCTTGCGGGCATCTTACAATATCTCATTGCTTATAGCGAAATCTGGAAAACCGCACACCATCGGAGAACAGTTAATTTTACCCGCTGTTGATGAGGTTTTAAAAACTGTTCTGCACAAACCTCCATTTGAAGTACTCAAAATAATTCCTTTGAGTAACAACACTGTACCAAGATGTATTGATGAAATGCCCTGATATTGAAAGCTTCTTGTGTAAATATCTGCGAACAACTCATTTTTCTATTCAACTGGACGAGTCAACTTTACCTGATAATGAAGCATTATTACTGGCATACATTCGATTTGTTATGGATGAAGAAATCCATGAAGAGCTGCTATTTGTGAAAATTTTGGAGACGGACACATATTTAATGTCCTGAGTGATTTTTTAAAGGAAAAATCGATTCCATTTACAAACATTATTTTGGTAGCAACAGATGGAGCTCCTGCCATGTTCGGGCGATATTGTGGGTTTATAAGCCATCTTAAAAGAATTATACCAGGAGTAACTGCAATTTACTGTGTCATCCACCTGGTAGCGAAAAAATTGAGTGATAGATTGCACCAATCGCTTCAATTTGTGATTAAAGCAGTTAACAAAATAAGAAGCAATGCATTGAATACCCGTTTATTTGCACAATTGTGCGACGAAAATGATGAAGACTTCCAACGATTGTTCTTACTTACTGAAGTATGCTGGTTGTCGAAAGGCGCATGTTTAACAAGATTTTACTCACATTTTGAATCAGTTTTAGAGTTTCTGGAAAGTAAAGATCCAGATTTAAAAGAAAACCTGATCAAATTGAAAGCAGACATCGCGTATTTGACAGATTTGTTAAAAAAAATGTAATGACATTAACTTGCAGTTACAAGGGGACAGCCTAAATTTAATAAAAACAAAGGGTGTAATTTCGGCTTTTCTTGAAAATTGAAATTTATGAAGCAAAATATTAGTCGGCACGAATTCTCCCAGTTTCCAAACTTGTCACAGGCAGAATGTCTTGATGAGGATATTCAGGCATATGTTCAACATTTAAATGCCCTGCATGATGACTTCAAAAACAGATCTGAAGATATTCTGACGATGGAACTACCACCATGGATCATAAATCCATTTGATGAAACGGAAGTGGCGAATTACAAGAGGAGCTACTCAAGCTTAGCACCAATGAGGAGCTGAAGGTGAAATTTTAAAAAGGCTATCAAACATTTTAGCTGCAGGCAGAAATACCCGAAAAATATCCTGGGCTGTGGGAAATTGCGAGAAAACTTTTGAATAGTGTTTCCCTCGTCATACCTTGTCGGAAAAGGTTTTAGTGTCGTTACAAACCTATTAACAACAACAAAAAAAGGAGCAGATTGAACATCACAGAACGGGGAGATTTGTAGTTATTCCTTACAAAACTGAAGCCAAATATTGATAATTTGCTGTGAATCCATCAAGTACATTTCTTCCATTAAAATTATGACTATTTTTTTTGTTGATTTGCATTGTTGAAGTTATGTTACATTATTAATGTTTAATTTTAATTCTATTAAGTCTGTAATCATATTATTTTAATAAACAGAACACAAGAAAATATACTATTTTTATTTTTATTTTTACCACTCCGAAATTAGGCTTGGAACTCAGCCGCGACACAAATTTCCATCGTTAGATCTAATCTTCACATTTTTGATCACTTTATAAATAAAGGTTAATAATAATAATAATAATAATAATAATAATAATAATAATATTGGTAGAAATGTAGCAGCAGGAGGTCCACCGAAACCAGCAAAATTTTGAAAGTGGTCTACGAGAAAAAAAAGTTTGGGAACCTCTGGCTTAGAGGAAGGGTCTGAGGAGGAGGAAGAGGAGGAAGGCTTAGGGGAAGAACCTGAGGAGGAAGAGGAAGAGGAGGAAGACATAGAGGAAGGATCTGAGGAGGAAGGCTTAGAGGAAGGGCCTGAGGAGGAGGAAGGCTTAGGGGAAGGGCCTGAGGAGGAAGAGGAAGAGGAGTAAGACATAGAGGAAGGATCTGAGGAGGAAGGCTTAGAGAAAGGGCCTGAGGAGGAAGAAGAGGAGGAAGTCTTAGGGGAAGGGCCTGAAGAGGAAGAAGAAGAAGAGGAAGACATAGAGGAAGGATCTGAGGAGGAAGGCTTAGAGGAAGGGCCTGAGGAGGAGGAAGAGGAGGAAGGCTTAGGGGAAGGGTCTGAGGAGGAAGAGGAGGAAGGCATAGAGGAAGGATCTGAGGAGGAGGAAGGCTTAGGGGAAGGGCCTGAGGAGGAGGAAGAGGAGGAAGGCATAGAGGAAGGATCTGAGGAGGAGGAAGACTTAGAAGAAGGGCCTGAGGAGGAGGAGGAAGGCATAGAGGAAGGATCTGAGGAGGAGGAAGACTTAGAAGAAGGGCCTGAGGAGGAGGAGGAAGGCATAGAGGAAGGATCTGAGGAGGAGGAGGAGGAGAAAGGCTTTAGAGGAAGGGCCTGAGGAAGAGGAGGAGGAGGAGAAGAAGAAGAAGAAGAAGCAGCAGCAGCAATTCCTGGGCAGAATACTTTTTGGTTGTTGCTTATTATTATTATTATTAAATTTTATTTATTTATTTATAAAGGCTTATAAAGATTTATTTATAAAGATAATCTCAGGGAGTCTCTATATCATCACATCAGGAAAACGTTTAGGTATTGTTAAGGTTTGGAAATGCTATTTGGGTCCTTTCTGACTTTGGGGCCCTTTGATCCCCCATTTTGGGTTCCCTGAAGGCCTAAAACTGACAACTGCCAGCGCTGCAGCAGAGGCAGCCATTTTGTGTTCTAGGGGCCATTTTGTGCTGCTTGTGACTGTGGGGAATAATGTTCCAGAACCTTCTCTGAGGCCTCAGTTGAACAGAGTCCTCTCTTTCTCTCCTGAGGCTCCAGAGAGAGAAGGAGGCCAGGCTCCTTGGGCCAAAAGGAAGGAAATGTGTCTCTTTGTGTGTCTTTTGTGTCTCTTTTCTGAGAGGGTTTTCTTATTACACAGCTCTGCTCCTTCTGAGGAACATAGGTTTCAAAAGGGATCAGAAATGGGAGGATAGTTTTAATACAAGCCTTATTATTTTTATTCTTCACAAACATTGGGCTTTGGCTTCTAAGAGGAGGCTTGTCCCCCAAACAAGGCCAAAAGTGGCTCCTTTGGGAGGTTTTAAAAGTCTTCCCAGTTTCCTTATTAATAGATTTTCAGGCAAAAAGGAAGGAGACAGACCAGAATAACTCATATTACCAAGAATGAAACAAACAAACAACAACAACAAAAATGAGGATTATAGACTAAAACAAACTACTTATTTTTTTAAAGGAAAACCATTATTAGGAGGCTAAAAAGAAGACATGGGTGCTTCTACCCTTTTACAACTGACTCAGGCTTTATCTGCACTACAGAAATAATCCAGTTCGAAACCGCTTTAACTCTCCTGGCTCCATTCTATGGAATCCTGGGATTTGCAGTTTATTGTGGCATGAGAGCTCTCTGGCAGAGAAGGCTAAGTGTCCCAAGGTAAAATCCCAGG